>JADWQK010001916.1:0-623186 GCA_017933935.1 Sesamia nonagrioides
TGGCACAGACAATCTTTAGACCCTGAGAAAGAATATAGGGTACCTACCTTTTATCCCGGAAAATTATGATGTTCCCGAGGGAAATCTAAAAAGCGCGATATAACCGAACTCCACGCGGGCGAAGCCACGGGCGGAAAGCTAGTATGAAATAACTTTAACTGCAGCCACTTTCCGTTTGCAACCTATTGCAAATTTGATTACCAAGCATATTTACCTGGTGTATATTGTTTGTAGCAATATCCCGCAATGTTTGTTCATTGAAAGCGGTTCTTTTTTGTAGCTTACCTAATGTTTAATTTCATTATATTAACCTTTATAGGATACTAGCTCAAAATCGGTTGAGAGGTTTAAGCAGGAAAGCGTAACAGTCAGACAGACAGAGTTACTTTCGCATTTATAATATTAGTATGGATTATATTTTTCAAGTTTTTTTATTTTTTATTTTTTTGATGTACTTTGTTTACCACTTTCTTTCGTGGAAATAACCAATAATTAAATTATTAAACAAATTGTATATGCTAAAGCGCTTTTAAGGACTCAGTAGTCCTTCAAATAGCAAAAATACGGACTTCATATTTTACTGCAGCATATCGTAACGCTTTTCAAAAACATCCTTAGTTAAAAAGCAAAAATAAATTTATGTTTTATATTTAATTATATTGAATATAAAATAACACCAATTTATTAATTTAACTTTATAATGCTAGTACATTAATTTAATTATTATTTTTTCTTAGAAACTTGTACTTATAGAAAATACTCGTTTAATTTTTCTCGTTTTACGGCACGGTTGGCACGGCACGGTTGGCGTAGTGGTTAAATGTTTGACTCCTAGCGGGCAAAGATTTTTAAATAATAAAAAAAAATAGACTATTATTCATATATTTCTTAGTTAGGCTGTGTATGTACCTTTGTATATTTGAAATTCCGCAGCTTCGTCTGCCAATAACTTAGAGGATTCATATCAAGGGATGAAGTATAAAAGCAAGCAGACAGATATTCCGGACTCAGGGTTGTCACTTATAAATGCCGCTAAAAAATTTGAAATACATTTTTGCTTACTTTACGATTGAAGTAAATTCAGTGGGAAGTGAAACAAGCTTAAAACCACAATACCCACTCAATTCACGACTTTATTTTTTACAAGCAGCGCAGCGAGGCGATTACATAACGCAGTAACAGTAGCCATGGCTTTCATTTTGACAAAACAAACAACATATTTTTTTCTTTATTGGTTTATAGGGACTTTTACGCATAGCGTATGACAGTCCCATCGTAACATAAACAATTGCATTTTCACAACACGTGAGCCATGATTTTGAACAAAGCTTTTGCATTGTCACCGTTTGGTTGAGATAGAATAGTATGGACCAAGTACCAATGTAACTTTTTTAAGTTATATGGATTTTCTAAGTATATCTTGGACAGCAATGACTGATTATATGGTGAAGGAAAACATCTTGAGGAAACCTGGACTTTAAGTCTGAAATCGCCAACCCGCATTGAGCAAACGTGGTGATTACGCTCAATCCTTCTCTGTATGATAGGAGACCTGTGCCCAGCAGTGGGACGATAAAAAGGTTGATGATGATGATGAGTACCTATAAAACATTCCTACATCAGTTCTGTTCAAATACAATGATCTCACTAAATTGTTCCTACTGGATTCATATTGGACACATACAATATGTTAAGAAAACCCTGTCCGTTCCGTGAAGGTATTGTTAGGTATCGATAACTGATTCTACTAATGCCCACAAAGACAGGCAAAACTTAAAAAAAAAATCCCCCTAAAAAAATAAATATTATTTCGCAAAAAGAGGTGACTTAATACATGTGCGGTAAACAACCCCTTCCGCGGGCGGCGGGGGGCAGGGCATGCGGCACCTGTGACGTGGTCGCGTCGCTGTTCGCTTATAATAATACCGGTGTTGTCACTTTTTTTAAAATTACCTAATTTCGGGGAAATTGGAATTAATTCCCGGGAAAAAAGGATTATTTCAAAATTCATTAGTATTGTTACTATCATAGTAACAATACTAATGAATTTTGAAATAATCCTTTTTTTACGTAAAATTTAACATTATATTTGGTCAAGTGTTTACCTAACCTTTATTATCCTTATGGTTCGGACAGGGTTTTCTTTACATATTGTATATTCCATCAATAAATGTTGTAGGTCCTCGATAACCCACATTCCTTACGCAAACAACATTCATAGTACCATTTACGTTGGTGAGCAGATATATTTTTCGAACATTGAAACAATCTATGAACCTGCCTAGCCTTTTCCTTGTTAGGCTCGACTTCTATCTAAGCAGAGCCTACCTATCCTATCAAACCTCCACAACCAGCCCCCTAATCGGCGAACACATTTTTACATGCTTTTTATTAGCTTCACTTGTATGTTTGCTTGCTTGCTTGCTTGTTTGTTTGTCCGTCTCTAACTCTTTGGACTACGAGTGAGCGGCTCATTACTGTAAAATGTCCCACCGTTTTCAATACGTTCGTTTTTTTTTAAGAATATAGAACTAAAAAGTTGCGCTTTGTGCCATAATTTTTGTATATTAAGCGCCTCACGCTTTTTTTAAAATTATTTTTAGCTTTTTAGTTTGATATTCTTTAAAAGCATGTTCTTTTAGTTTTTTAAACTTTATTTATTGTCAAAAATGATTGCGACTAGTTGGGATTGTTTGGACCGCCCATTGACCCGTTTGGTCCAAACGATCCCAACTAGTCGCAATCATTTGACAAAATGTGTTCGCCAACAGATTAAGGTCCCAGCCCCCCTCCCCCTAGGAGGGGGGCTGGGACCTTAGTCTGTTATTACAATAGTATCAGAATGGTCGATCAGTACCTAATCCATTTTGACAAGTTTCGTAATCTACTAACAAAAGGAGTTAATATGTCTTTCCAGTGGTCAATCACTGAAACTTCACTCCATATTAATAAATATTTAAATTAATTAAGTAGTATGTTTTAGAAAATCATTTCTACTAACGGGTTTTATAATATTGCGAACACAGCAATGTCATTTTATAACCATTCCATTACGAGACGAGTAACCGAATTGATCGATCATTATGAATTTAGCAGATTACGAACTTTTTAGCATAATGACAATGGAATCGTTTTGGAATGACAAATTTATAAAAATAGCAGACTAGTGCCTCTAGTTTAAATACTTGGGGTCTGTGTCTATGTTTGGTAACAGGGGTCATTTGTGACCCCAAAATGCCGGTTAAGCTTAAGGAACAGGTCTATAAGACCATCATTAGACCTGTTCTTCTGTACGGCAGTGAGGCATGGCTTGTGCTTGAGCGACACAAGCAGGAGCTGCATGTCATGCAGATAATATGCTGTGATGGATCTGTGGCGTTACGCGGAAAGACCGCATCAGAACACCCCATCCGGGGCAGTCTTCGTGTCCGTGACATAGCAGACAAACTGCAGAAGGGTCGCCTACGCTGGTAAGTGGTACAGCCACATCTTACGCAAACCGGGATGTTACGGGGGTAACAAATGTCTTGCCATGGCGCCTGCGTGGGGCCAGAATTAGCGGGGTAGACCAAAGAACCGACCTTATTTTTGTATACCTACATTCTAGCAAATAAACGATTATTATATTAAGAAATGCATGCTTGACGTTGTAAAAGATGACATGCGTACCAACAATCTCTCACCACAGGATGCTAAAGATCACGCGAAATGGAGCAGAATGTGCAGGGGAAAGCGGACCGCGGGCTCCAACGCGAAAACCGCGGACGCAACCGGGATAAACGCTAAGATGATGATGAGTAGATTAGGGTCCTGGGTTATACGATGCCCCTCGATAAGACTTACTGTCAGACTTTCGGGCTTCTGCCGATCAGTAACGACTGCTGCGAGGCATAGGCGAGGATCTTGGTATGTAATGATGTTCATCCATCACCGGACCAACGGCTGCAAGCGTTACTTTACCTGATCGATTGACCTATGTGGCTATTATTTCATGCACTTAGCACCAAATTGATTAGCAAAATCCTTCAAAATAATTCGGTCAAGTCTGGACAAGGTGAAGGAAAACATCTTGAGGAACCTGGACTTTAAGTCTGAAATCGCCAACCCGCATTGAGCAAGCGTGATGATTACGCTCAATCCTTCTCTGTATGAGACTGTGCCCAACAGTGGGACGATAAAAAGGTTGACGATGATGGATCAGGATAACACATTGTCGAAGGCGCTATACTTCTTCATAAACTATTCATTTTGAGGCACATGTGTATCAGCTAAGTAATGCATTATTTTTGCGGTAACGATTACCGAGAGAGCGGTGTGTAGTGAGAGTACACCTAATTTTAAAATAATAGCAGCTCGTGAAATAAAACGAGCATCAACCCTGTGCGGTGCGGGCGGTGACTGGCGCGCAGCATCGATCCGTCGCGACGTGCTCGACGCAGCCCGACACAACCCGACACAGTGCGACCGACGCGCCGCACGTGACGCGACGCCCGCGCCGACCTTAAATAATAGCTATTTACTTTTCATGCATATATTTTCTATTATGAATCCCGCTTCGAACTTTTGAACCGATATAGAGGTCACCTCAGATCAGATAGAAGTTTATCTTTAATTTTTTAAATATTATTTTACACAAAGTATCTAATATTATTAATACTCCGACACATTGCAGTTGATTATTTGTACAGTAAACAGACTCCATTACGTTATGTAAATGCAATATAGCGTTACATTAAGTAGCCAGTTAACTACGTAATATTGCACAACAAATATTTTCCTTGCAAACGTTAATAATTATAAATGGTTCCGTACGCATTTTAAAGGGTTTGCAATGACGGCACGCCATTACTGTAATTTCATTAAACGTCGCGGTTAAGCAGCAATTAGAACCTTAATACTTCGAGGGTATTATCTCGTCTATCATCGCAGAGTCTGTACACACATTCGTCTAATCTCAGTCCACTATCCTGTCATCACTTAGCGGCCGGATTATTTATTTGTTTGGTCGCGGATGTAATTACACCCTCTCCAGAGCCTCGGCGCGGACAGATCCCGTCCAACAGGTCTCGTTAATATTAATCTGATTAACTATACTGCCAATACCGAGTCTATAAAGCAAATATGCTCACGGACTGTATCTCGCGGTCGCAGACGTTTCTTCTATTTATGTTTTATATTTCGCTTTGCATACTTACATACAATCATTAAGTCGTACTTGATTTATGGCAGAATTTTATTGGAACCTCTAGTAATAAAATATGTATCTACAAATAGTTAAATGTCAAAAAAAGACTCTAAAACATCATTGTTCCGCAGATAGATCGAAAATGTGAAGGCGCGCCGAATGGCGATAAAATTACTGTAACACTCGTAAAAGTAGCCATAATATTTTTACGTCCCAATTTAGGAACTTAAGTGGACTTAGCCTGGACATAAATTGTGGGTAACCATGTATCTGTGTTCTGCAGTAAGCAGGTACCGAGTAGACAGTGCGGATAGTGATGTGAGTAGGATACTATAAGTTGTAAGCACCTTCACCAATAAACAGTGCGTAAGTGAACGTGCGAACCGCGCTGCTATTTACCTGCGGCCTATTAGGTAGGTATGGCTGTACCTTATTCATGGATATTCACTGCGCCGGCGCACCACATAAACAGCGACACCGGCAGCCACGGCAGGTGGATCCTGAGACTTCGTGAAGGTTAATGAAACACTTTTATTGCTATGACATAGCACAGTAATTGTTCTAGGAACGTCCATAATTTGTCTCCACGTAATTGTTATTATACATAGTTCCAGTACATAGAACTCGTTGTACGTACTTGTAAGCTCCAATTCCAAGTTAAGGTTATAAAAACAAGCCAGTTCTTCTCGTTTCAGCTATTTCAGAATAATAATTGGTACTTAGATTTTTTGCTCTTCTTAGGAATTTATTTTAATGAACTGTCATGGTATGGGTTTAAAATAAAACTCTAATTAATTCCCAAGACAGACCCTCGTCTGCCGAGCCCACTTATTGTTTTCCGATTTTGGCAAATTTTAACAGTGAACTAATTTAATCCATTTCCTGCGCACAGTGTCCAACGTCTGTAGCTTTATATTGCTTAAGGAATTTGTAACAGTGGTAGGTTAGAGTAATTGACTTAACACCGGTGCGCTATAAACATAGCTTGACGCGTAACTGCGTGCGTCCGACGATACTGAAATAGACGCAGAATGCAAAACGCCGCTCAAAAGTTCATCATCCTCGCAGCTATTCCAAATATGCCTCATATGAAACACCTTAGCGGACGCAATGAACGTGGGGACATGAGTTGTTTATTGGACAGCCTCGAAGAGTAATTGCGGTCGCGTTATGTCTAGAATTACTTGCAAAAATGCGCCTTTGATACCGTGAACCATCCCAGGCTTGAGGAATGGAGACTACAGCACTAACACCGTCTTCTATAGTAACTGGACATTTTATTTTAATGCCTATTCAAAAGTACTGCTAAAACGGGTCGACCACAACAAAGTTAACGATGACGCTTCGTCCGCGCCTTTGTCGCGGGATGTCAGGGAACAGTTAGGCGACTCCAAGATGAGCTCACGGCACGCGTCACATCGACACATTCTGCCACTAATGTATAAAGTTACACACTCGTATGCAAATAGATAGTCAACTATTATAACTCCGGTAATTTCTCCCGATACAGTCACATTATAATAACATGGACATTGTTTACGCATCAGTCCCGCGTGTGGCTACAACTGTAAGCAGAAGGCGTAATTTAAATTGAAATGAGGAAGATTATAGCGATGTTTTGCAATGTTTTGACGTCGTAGCTTTACGAGTTGTAATATTGTCTACGCAATGTATCCTGACTGCTTAGTAAAAGTAATAGAGGGGTCCGCACAGTAGCTTAATGGCAAAAGCCTCCGGAACTTTTAATAAGGTTGGTAGAAGCTACGAACAACCAAGTGAAAGATTTAGAAAAATAGTTAAATTGTATATAGCTCACTGTCTGTCTAAAATCTTGTCTGCTATGTTTTACTAATGCTTCGCTTTGTGGTCTGAAGTTGTTGAAACATGACAAACAATTTATGCCTTTTATCCTCAGTATTCATATTGTATCATGTCACATTAATAACAGAAATAATATCGAACAAAATTCTTAATATTCAACCTATGCACAATACATCTATAGGTGTTAATATATAAAACAAAAACAAATAAACTCTTCAGCTTTTGTATATTAGTATAGATAATATACAGTATGTTAACTAACAGAGGGCGTTCCCGTTAACCCGAAATAGTATAGCATACATACATGCTAAAAAAAATATTTCCATTCGAAAACAAAATGTTTTAAATTTTTTTCCAATAAGAAAATATTCAATAAAATTTTTAAATTGACATGTAAAAGAAACACACTGTACACGCGAACATGAAAGACGGCAACGTCGCAATTTATTTATACATGACGACTACTATTTTGATTTAAAACAGGAGGTTTCAAATTTATTTCCAATTAGAATTTTTTTTTATTCGGATTTTTTTATGCTTATTTTTCTATGCTGATATTTTTATTTTAATCTATTAATGATATATATTAACGAGTTTAAGGGAACGCCCTCTGTTATTTAACATACTGTATAACGCTGAAGAGTTTGTTTGTTTGAACGCGCTAATCTCAGGACCTACTGGTCCGATTTGAAAAAATATTTTTGCGATGGATAGCACATTAATCCAGAAAGGCTTTGAGCTATAATAACATCACGCTGCGACCAACAGGAGCGGAGCATATAAAAAAAAACATCGAAACCTACGCAGGTGAAACCACGGGGCGCAACTAGTCATATATAATTATTTAGTAATGCTAATTATAAAATATAAACGCTCTGCCTACAGTAAAAACAGTAGATAAGTATTACAATGTTGTAAATAAGTGGTCGGGTCCGTTGTCGGGTGGCATTTCACGATCTAGGAAAACATTCCAATATATGGACGGGACACGAACCGGGGTTGCAATAAAAAGCAAACACCCAATTATCCGGACTACTCCTCTTCTTTAGTAATGTTACTAACACATATGGCCATCAAGACCTATATCTAGAATAATCGCTGTAATTAAACACTAGATAGTAAAACAATTAATAGAAGCGACGATGTCTAAGCTCATGAAATTATACGAATTAGTTATTGATTATACAGCTTCAAGATACCATAGACAAGTGATGTCCTTATTCGTGTCTACGGCTCTGACGCCACAATTGCTTATAAGGAGTCTTGTGTATTCTTCCGCTTAATATACATTGTATAAATGAAATCATTTATAATTAGGTACCTTATATAATACTATGTAATTATTACATTAGTAATCAAACGGTTTGATCAAAATTATAACCCGTACAAAAAGTGAATGTATAAATCTAAATATTGTGATGGTTTTGAACATGAAAGTGAAAAACAACATGTTGTTATAGTATAAAATCCAAACACCAAAGTTGGGGTGCAGAAAGATAAAATTTGCATTCACCACTTGCCCACATTTCTACTTTGCATTTTTATATTCGCAAGGGAACCAACGTGCTTGGAAAGTTAACAAGATCACCACGAAAGATCACACGGGGCAATTGAAGGAAACGAAGCTTACCGTTTTATATATTTTTTAAATTCATTGCTTTTTCAGCAGAAGAAATAGCTCATTCATCTGTGGACAATAGGGGATGTAAATGTGAGTTTGTTTTGGACACATCTTTTCTTTAACCCGAATAAAATGAATGACAATATTTATAACAATGCTTAGTGCAGTTCCATGCTCTTGTTTTCATTTGAGTCATTGATATAATATTAAACTAAGGTAGATAAGTCACTAGCGCATTGAACTTGAAGCGTACAAAAGATTATAATTCTAATATCTTGCCTTAGTCACTCTCGATACACTCGTAAAAACAAACGACAAACACTATCAGCGCAAACGACAAACACTAGCCATCTTTTTTAACCGACTTCAAAAAGTTACTCAATTCGACCGTATATATGCTTTTTTTTTTTTTATGTTTGTTCACGCATAACTTCGTCGTTTATGAACCGATTTTGATAATTCTTTTTCTGTTGGAAAGAAGACGTTCCCAAGGTGGTCCCATGATAAGGATATCAGGGTTTGATGGTGGAAGACCAGAGAAAACAAGGGGTACTTTCAAAAATTGCAGGGGTGACTAGTGCATTTTTTAGCATTTTCATTAAGTATTTTAAAGCACTACAATTTAATAAAGGTCTGGAGCAGATCTGATGATGGAGCCGGGAGACAGTCGAAGGAACTCCTCAACAATTCACAGCAGCTACCTTGTATTTGGGCTCGATTAATTTGTATTGATAAGAACTTTACACCTAGATGGGTTGTGACTGTCATAAGAGATCTGATGATGAAGACAAAGGCCAGTTCCGGGAACTCCTCAACGGTTTACAGTAGCTACTTTGTGGTTGGACTTCATTCATTTATATTGATGAGACCCTTGCACCCATTGGGTTAAAATAATGGTCTGCAGTAAATTTGATGATGAAGACCAAGGCAGCTGAGGGAATACTTACGGGTAAAAATTAAAGTAAACAAAATTACGTCGTTTCCCATCTATATTTGCGTCAGCTTGCAGTCTGACCGGATGCAACTGAATACATAGTACTTTTATCAACTAAAAAGTGTAAAATAAAAACTTTTTTACAAAAAAACAACCGACTTCCAAAAACCACTACAAAGTGAAAAATAACTAATTTCGGAAGTCGGTGTCAAAAAACGAATATACAAAACCAAAGACACCGACTTTCGAAATTAGTTATTTTTCACTTTGTAGTGGTTTTTGGAAGTCGGTTGTTTTTTTGTAAAAAAGTTTTTCTTCTCTATGCTTTAGATTGCGCCCCATCTCACTCACACTGTACCAACGTGTGATATATACGCAGAATAAAAAATTTGCATGTATGTGCTGCTGCTCCGATAGGCACATTTATTTCGGTTAATTTGTCAGAGCATATCATATCTGTTTAATATTATATCAATGATTTGAGTTGTGTTTTATTTTACTTTCTTCCGTCTCGTTTGCCAAGTATAGTTACGGCCGTAATTTACTACAACTATACTATGTATATACTGATTGCAAATCTCTGCGCTTGCACCTGTATGGTGAACGTTAATTTCCTCTTTTGAATAGTTCCTCCTTGGGATTCCTATTTACTTCACTAAAATATTACTTTAAATCCTAACTCTGTCTGTCTGTCTGTCTGTCTGTCTGTCTGTCTGTCTGTCTGTTACGCTTTCCCGCTTAAACCTCTCAACCGATTTTGATGAAATTTGGCACAGACAATCTTTGGACCCTGAGAAACAACATAGGCTACCTTTTATCCCGGAAAAATATGATGTTCCCGAGGGAAATCTAAAAAGCGCGATATACCGACCTCCACGCGGGCGAAGCCGCGGGCGGAAAGCTAGTTGAAAATAAAATTCAAAAGTATAGTGTAATAGCTATTCTATTTTTATTTATGGCAAGTGAAGCCGATGTCGACTATTCTGTCAATGTCAAAAGTGGATTCGAGAAGCAAGAGTGTAGGTACATAGACATTAATAAAAACAAAAAATTACGATGTCACATTGGACCTTTTTATATCTTGTGAGGTTATTAGAGGAATGAAACAAACAAAAAGATAAAATTACATATCATATTATAATTGTTAGAACAGCAAATACACATACATATAATATATCCAAACGTAAAATATTAGAGCAAGCAAATTGTAATTTTATATTATTGTGGCGGATAAATATCATCAGCGCCACAGGTATTTCTGGAGAGGGGTACGTTAGAAGGAATGGGAAATTAATTGGAAGTGGGATCTTAAATTTGGGGAGACTTCTTTATAAATCTAGAGGTGAGATGTTGTTTGGACATTCGAAAAATATGATCCAGGGTGCCCTCCTCCAACCCGCATTCGCAGAGAGTAGAGTCACGGACATGGACCATGTGTAAAAAAACGGGAGTTTTTTTTTAATAATTATAAACTAGTGCTTGACTGCAATCCCGCCTGATGGTAAGCAGTGATGCAATCGTTGATGGTAAAGCGCACTAGTTTATTAAGCCTATTCACTTAAAAACTTAGGAATAGGAAGGATGACGGCAGTTGAGCGAGGTGATGCAATGTTAAACCCAAGACCAACACGACTAAACGATGCTGCGCTAGAGGGAGATTGATCTGGAGACTCTCCACGACCAAATTCCCGAGACAACAACATTTGGCGCATCGTACCCGCCACCCATCGCAACACAACTGCTCAGACCCGTCCTCCGTACGGCTTCACCAGACATCATGCCGGAACACGACGAATCGCTTGGCGGCAAGACAACAAAAACCTAGGCGGATTCTACACAGAACAGTTCAAAATGTATCATTTAAGTTACGAACTAAACGTTCATAATTATGAGTCACACGTATTACGTCAGGCAGTCAGACAAAATTTAAGTACAAAGTTAAAAATAACCTCAACTATTATGTAGCAAGGGGAAGTGTATCAGACCATATTCATGAAATGTTTGGACTTACTAGTGTATTTTAAAATATGTTACAGACACAAATCAAAAAAGTAAATATTATTTCTAATTTCATGTTTCCGCTTAAAATGTTTATAATAAACGATCTGTTATTATTATTCTATTAATGATATCTTCCTGCGAGCTTGGTTGCGATCGTTAAATATGCTCTGGTAATGAAAGGACACCCGAAAATAAACTACATATGTTTATGGTACCAACACATCACGACTGAGGGTTGTGTTCGCGTTGCGTTCTCGCTCGTCAATAATGAAATTGTCACCAATTACCGGGACCATTTTATGAAATAAGTTATTGATATGCGAAAATATCGATCTCATATATTTCGAAACAGCCCTTTTGATATAATTTTTTTAAACTGCTGATCTGTTTCTTACACTGCCACAGTTGCACAATTGTGTAATTTCATTTGAATGACAGTTCTTATACAATAATGTCATTGTAGCTTCACAGTCACTGCTGACCTGAAAGTTACTGTTCATTGTTTATGGACAGACATTTTGTTTATTGTCAACAGCACAAAGTGAGGAAGTGTCGCACACCCATGCACCATTGATTTGTACGCAACTTCCTTGACCTTCTTACTCATAAACAACGTTGGAATATCCCTGCAAAATATCGGTTCTCAACTATACGGCATGTAAGCTTTTAGTTCATTGTCACAGGCAGACATAATTTACATACATTATGACTAGTTAGTTTACTATAATGTTATTTATTATGATTTGTTGTAGTCTTGTATTAACATTACAACTAAAATATCTAAATTATTTCCATTCGTGCTTAAGAAAATTTACCGAAATGAAATATGGCACATTTCGTTTCAGATTCATATAAAAAATTAGATAGTTGTATTTTTGTTTTTAATGTAGTTCGTTATTTTAAGAAAAGATATAACATACAAGTACCTTTTATACAAATACATATAAGCGCCAATCGAAAAACCTTCAATTAAATAGAACTGTTCAGCATTTGATTGGAATTTTAACATTGATATTTCTAGTTATTCAAATTACATCCGAGTAACACCGGCATCGGGAACAGGGTCCAAGCTACCGGCAGTCAGGGCTCCAGGTCCAAGCTACCGGCAGTCAGGGCTCCAGAGAGAGAAACCTCCTTACAATGCGAGCCGTATCCAGAAGTAGCGCTTTCTGAATCAAGCCCTTGATCGAGCTGCCTAACGAGAGCCTCCTGGGGCCCTAGTCTGTAGTACAATAGTGTCAGAATAGTCGATCGATGATCTCATAATGATCGATTTTGACAAGTTTCGTAATCTACTAATAAAATGGCGTCACATTATGACTTTCCAGTGGTCAATCACTGACACACAAATTGAGTATTGGTTGTTCGAAAATCATTTCTATTAACGGATTTTATAATAACGGCAATACGACAATGTCATTCCATCACCATTCCATTACGAGATGCCTGAGATAATTGATCGATTATTATGAATTTAGCAGATTACAAACTTTTAACCTCAATGACAATGGAATCGCGTTGGAATGACAAATTTATAAAAATAACAGACTATGGCACCTGATGTGTTGGTCGAGGCTCTTGGCTATTAAGGTCGTACCCTCACCAAATGACCTTGAGCATTTGCTCCCTCTTCACCGCGCCCCACCTCTACAATACTTCGCAAAATATTACTAGCGCCGTCTGGCGGACGAAGTACTTACAAATACAAGTTAAATTCATAGACCACAGAAGTAACAGACATGGCACTTTTATTTTTGTTTATTGGTGCGCCCAAATACTTTTGGTTATTATAGACTGAAACAAATGTTGACGATACTTGATGATAAAAATTTTGTGTATTTTATTTTTTAACCGACTTCCCAAAAGTGTGGTTCTCAGTTCGATTTATGTGTGCTCGCTGATAACTTTATCGTTAATGAAACGATTTTGACCATTCTTTTTTTATATGAAAGAGTATGCTGCCTATGTAATCTCATTGTTACCACGTCAGTGTCGATAATGGAAATTCTAAGAAATTTAGGCCAATTATCGAAAATTGTAGGCACGCTTCGGGTGAAAACTTGATACTCTTATTTATATCGGATGATACTATAAAACCGTGAAGATTTGGGCCTGACTTGATGATGGAGATGACAGAGAATCAAGGGATACCACATCGGAAGCAACTGTCATGTGTTTGGGCTTACTTAATTTGTATTGATTAGACCTTTACAACTAAATATGTTATGACTGTAACTTCAGGGTTGGAAGTTAGTTTTGTAAAAACAAAGTTAAAAAAAAGCTAAGTCAGATGGTCAAAGGGATAGAAAAATAATATAATAAAGGTTAATTTATCATTATTTATTATTTTAAGGGAAAACGTAATCAGGGTCAAATAAATTACTGCAGACAGGAAACCTACATAAAAAAAAGATTTGATGATTTTCTTGGGCTCAGGCAAGACTGAAATTATATTATTATTCTCGTTTAATAAAACAAATACGTAAATTGTAAAAAATAAAACTATTGTATATAAAAAAAAAACAAATACATATACTATAATATTATTTACACAAAGTTTCATTTTGCAGAAAAATAATAAACATCTGACTAATACAATATCCGGTCAGACTGGACGCTGACGGCAGCATATTTGGAAAAGGCCTGCAAGCAAACGACATATTTCGTTTGCTTTAATTCCTATACGACCACAATGAAAGTATGAGCATTTCTAGAAATAACGCAATGAAATAACACAACTTAAATTCAGTCTCTTGATTTTAATTGATTTTTGCATAAGCATGACGAGTAGGTAGTGTTTGTACTATGTTAAAGTACAGTGTTGTAAATTGTTGAGGAATTCCCTCGACTGTCTATGGTCTTCATCATCAGATCTATTGCAGACCTTCATTTAAACCTATATGGGTGTAAAGTTTTCATCAATATAAATGAATTAAGTCCAAACACAAGGTAACTATTGTAAACCTTTGAGGAGTTCCCTTAACTGGCCTTTGTCTTCATCATCAGAGCTTTAATGACAATCACAACTCATTTAGGTGTAAAGTTCTTATCAATATAAATTTATTAAGCACAAACACGAGGCAGCTGATGTGAATCGTTAAGGAGATCCCTCGGCTGTCTCCCGGCTCCATCATCAACTCCGAACTTTACTATATTGTAGTGCGTTAAAACACTTAATGAAAAAAACATAGAAATGCCCTAGGCGCCCTTATGATTTTTTAAATTTCTCCTAGGTTTCCTTAGTCTTCCATCATCAGACCTTAATTTCTTTAACATGAGACTACCTTGAAGATATAATCTTTCTAATTAAAAAAAAACATGTGGCACTCGGGAACTGCCGCGGTAAAGCTATTGCATAGCATTTTTTATCAACTTATGCAATAGGGTATTTGACTAAAAAACCTAATTAGTGCGTCAGTCAGATTTCCAAAAAATACTCATCATCATCATCATCATTTCAGCCGAAAGACGTCCACTACTGGATATAGGCCTCCCCCAAGGTTCTCCACGACGACCGGTCCTGCGCCTCCCGCATCCAGCGGTTTCCCGCGACCTTCACCAGGTCGTCGGTCCACCTTGTCGGGGGCCTACCCAAAAAATACTAGACACATATTTTTTTCTTTTTTCATATAAACAAAAAATGAAGACGATACAGTGCTTTGAAAACTCGTGTGACGTCACTGCACGCTACACTTTTTAGCGGCCAGTGACGTCACTAGCCATCACTCCTGATCTTTGATGCCTATTATATTTGTCAATTTTTATTGATTTGATAAAACAAAATATACGAAATGTAAAACATATATAATAAACCTATCCAATATTTTTCTATAAACTGAATGACGGACTAATTAGTTTGTTTTAAGTCAAATACCCTATTATTTATATTATAGTAAAGTTATCCGCAAACAAACATAAAAAAGACATATAACCTTCTCCCTTTTGAAATCGGTTAAAAAAAACGTACACCAAAATGAACATCAATAACAGAGACACTTTATGATAGTATTATACTCTATGCGACATGCGGTGCGTGAGCGAGCAAGCAGATCCTTTCTCGCTCAGGCGCCGCTATGCTAGCGGGCCGCGCGATGACGAACGACACGGGTTCCCCTTTTGAGAGCTTGTGGCATACTGAATCTCAATAGCTCGGGCAAGAGAAATGATGGGGAATACGTTTAGATTGTTGAATAAAATTTTTGCTTTGGTCGTTATAGAAAAATATTTCTACAATAATGTTCGTCATGAAATTGCCTATCCATTAGTGCGTTCTTACGCAATCTAAATAGTGCTTACTTTTCGAGGAGATGCACGTTTTTGATAATTATTTCTCTTGTCAGAGGTTTCGTTGTGGAGGAATTATTTAAACATTATGCTTAGTAAAATCTACAATTTTGGAGGCAAGATTATGGAGAAAATTTATGTATTTTTGATAAGTTGATATTTGTTTTGGATAAAGAGTAGATAGCTCCGAAAAACTACATAAAAACGGCCTGCGGTGTGTTTTTTCCCAGGAACCGCCTTAATCCATTGGCTGTCACGACTATCGGTATAATGAATACTGAATCAACTTCCCATTTGGCAAGCAGGCTCCACGTACTACACAAATGCTACTCATGAAAGTTATTACGTAATTTATCAATCCTAAAGCATCAACTACGGATGCGTTTAACTGATTTCCACAATCTCTATAACAACCATTATCCGCATTGACCTCAATTGACTTCTATGACAAACGTAGGAAGATTCAGATTAGCACTCTCGATTTCTCTAGGAAGACAAGCAGTCACTGTGTTCTATAATTCCCACAATAGCAGTGAGTAGGTAGATAGTTCTACAGAAATATATGTATAATTATGTTGTTAAACGCAGTTGGCGATGACATTTGGCCGGCGCGCGCATAGTGAGAGGTGGCTATGCCGTAACCGCGACCCTTTGGACCGATGCACTATCCGATGCATTCACCAGCACGCCGGCCCGGCCGTCTGTACAATCGCTACCAAATTACTGTACCATTACTGGCTTAAAGTTTTAAAAACTTTTGGTTCTTCCTTTACTTTCATTTGCGTTTATGCTAGAGGTAAGTCTGGCTGTCGGAGAGCAGGGCTGCGCCGTGACCATCGTGATATTAGGCGGGAGCTATCTTTCGCTCCCGACCGTCCTTCAATCGATGATTAAGAGTGGAGCGCGTGAAACGGAGTTCATTTTGCGAGGATATCTTGACTTCAAAGAAGGCGGCCGAGTGAGATAGATAAGCCTCATCCTCTTTTCTCTCGCACAGAAGACGTATTGGGAGCCTGAGAAGGGTGCAAAATGATAAGCGACCTGAGGTGGTGGCCAGCGCGCGGGGTCCATTAATCGACTGACGCCCCTAGTCAGGCGTCAGTCGCCAACCGAACAGGTTTAAATTTATATGGTGGCTCTATTGTGGGAATAGCTGCACAGAGAGATCTTCTTCCTCTGAGGAACGGCGGGTCGAGGTCTTTCAGCGAAGCGGTGAATGGTTATGTGAATCCCGCAACCCCGGCCATAGATAGAGGGAAAACATTGCGACTCTGTCACCCCACGATGGAGGGAGTCTAAAAGGATTTCTATAGCGAAACAAAAAGAAACGCCTCTTCTCGGCGATAGGAGCTGTGGTTCGTAGGTTCGAATCTAGGAGCTTTTTATTTTGTGTAAATTATATCATCACCACTACTTTCAAAATGGGTAAGGAAAACATAATTTTATGTCCAGGAAAATATCTGTCCATTCCATCTTGTGATGTCATTTTTTATGTAATGTGTTTTGTGATGTACAGTCTATACTAATATATAAAGCTGAAGAGTTTGTTTGTTTGTTTGAACGCGCTAATCTCAGGAACTACTGGACCGATTTGAAAAATTATTTTTACGTTGAATAGCCCATTGTGATGTTTTTTCCAAATCGGACCAGTTGTTCCTGAGATTAGCGCGTTCAAACAAACAAAATCTTCAGATTTATATATTAGTATAGATTAAATTATACGGAAACGGCATGCCCAGAATATAATACCTACCTATTAAGCATTTCACAGTAATGACAAACTCTTTAATTGTCACTGCAAGACGGGAAAACCTGTTGAATCATAAAATTTTACTGAATAAAAAATAATTGTTTTATTACCTAACTACATAAATACTATACTTAGCCATAGATTGAATGTAAGTACCCACTAGCAATGTATGTGTACTCGTTTATTTAAAAAAAATCATCACGGTATAGGTAAGGTTTTTAAAATAAATAAGTTTACAGTTTTCTAAACCTGTGTCGCATGATAGGCCAATAACTGTAAATCTCGCCAAAGATCGTGAAAGTAAATAGATAAATGGAATGTGAGAAGCTTCAGTTGTCGAATGTAAGCGGTTTAATCCATGGTATTTTAGGTTTCCTTCGTGACCGCTCATTCCGAAGGTTAGTTCGATTTTGAATCAAAATATCACTACAGTCTGCGAAGGCGTGGTCATTGTTTAGCAAGCGACCTCGGAATCAGTAATTACCTATTGTTTATGTAAATTTATTAGCAAGCATCACATTTCACGACATTAGTAGGTATACATTATTAAATTAATGATGTGTGATTCCGATGTGTAGATATAAATCATGATTTTATAAATTGAGCTTTCTTTCCATTTCATTAAGAAGAGGACAGAAGATAAAATGTCAGTTCAGACCAAAAGGAGCCCGTTCACCTTGGCTCCTACTTTTCGGAATGTGTCCTTGGAGTGTTCCGACCGCCTTCAGCTTTTGGGAGTTGAGATTTCCTCGGACCTTAACTTTGGGCGATTCATTGAGTCCAAGGCTAAGGTGGCTGCCAGGAAACTTGGCGTTATCGCAAAGGTCCGGCAGTACTTCACACCTGGGCAGCTTCTAATGTTATACAAAGCACAGGTCCGTTCGTGTGTGGAGTACTGCAGCCACATTTGGGCTGGTGCTGCCAAGTGTCACCTGGCCACTTTGGATTCAGTGGAGAGACGTGCAAAGAGGCTGATTGGTGACCCTGATCTAACTCGAGTTGGTCTCCAAAGCCTAGAGCACAGGCGTAGAGTAGCCAGCCTTTCGGTGTTCTATAGGATGCATTTCGGGGAGTGTGCGATGGAATTGCATGATTTAATTCCCCCATCTCCGTTCCACCAGCGGACGACCCGTCGGCTACGGCGTACGGCTGGTTTCCACCCTTACGTTGTTAACACCACTACGATCTGGACGAAGCGATTCGCCTCCTCCTTTATACCGCGTACATCGAGGGACTGGAATAATTTGCCAGCGGCGGTGTTTCCGTCGGACTACAATTTGAGTGTCTTCAAGGCTAGAGTGAATAGGCTCTTAATAAACTAGTGCGCTTTACCATCAACGATTGCGTCACTGCTTACCATCAGGCAGGATTGCGGTCAAGCGCTAGTTTATAATACATACAAAAAAAAAAAAGACCTGTCAAATTAGTGCTCCCCTGACGTAAATCGGCGTATTTTTATTCGCCATGTTTATAATCGCGTCTAAACTGTCTATGGAGTATCTTAATTTGACAGGATTAAACTAAAATGTTATCTTCTATCCTTTTCTTAACGAAATGGAAAGAAAAAGATGCACTTAACTTAAAATTAGTTTAGTATGTAAACAACAGAATCGGCGCCATTGTCAATAAACCGTCGGTACATTTGCATATTTTAAGTTTTGCTGACGTTAATTGATCCGGTTCTCGTGTTATCATTTGAAACATCAGGCCGGATAGGTAACTCGGGGATCGTAAAGTGTGGGTGGTCTCGGAAAGAATTTGGTGGAAATGTATTTCGCTAAAAATCTGCTCAATAAAGTGGAATACCTTTGCACGGATGTTTATTAATAACATTAATGTGAGGTCGCTCGTTGCCTTTTGATTTTATTGTAGGTATTAGATGGTGCGCCAAGTGATGCCGACTAGCTTTATTACGAACTTACTACAATCACCGAAACGGTCGGATTAGGGCGAAACTGGCTGGTAACAGACACTCTAACAGGGCATCTCTTCGATGGTTGCGTGGCGGCTGTTTTCAGAACCCAGAGAGGACGGGGATCAGGGGGAACAGCCACTGTTTGATGAACTGTAATATCGTACATAAAAAATGAATAGTATTGCATACAAATTGTCGTGCGAAATGGAGGAGAATGTGCAGGAAAGCGGACCCCGGGCCCCAACGCGAAAGCCGCGGATGCAACCGGGATAAACGCTGAGATGATGATGATGATGAGTATTGCATACAAATTATCATTATTTTCATTTATTTATTTATGGTAACATTTTATTGTCAAACTGGGAATATAAGAGCTCTACTCTGCCGTCATAAGGAAAAAAGACGCATCTAACATTTTTTCCCAAATTGAGTTAGATGCATATTCTGAATCAATAAAAAAAATGGCATACACCAATATTTTTATATTTCGCATAAATTAAACGTAACCCTATAAATCTAACTGTTAAAAAAGACGTGTCTGCAATATGAATCAAATATTACTAAAATGAAAAGACCTTTCTGACGTACACTAAGTTGAAAAGACGCATTTTAGTAGAAGCGTCTTTTTTGTTTTCAAAATATGTAATTCATCATAAAATGAAAAGGCACATCTGCATCGTCATAAGAAGAAAAGACTTTTCTGTGTAGATGCGCCTTCTTAGCTTAGTATTACAAAAACTAGGCAGGCGCAAGTGGCAGTAGCGTCTCTTCTACTTAGTATTGCTAGCTGTGCAGGGTGTGGTGGGGCCCGCGATGTGGGAATAGTGCTCTTCAGTTGCGTCCAGGCAGTCAACAGAAGAACAGAAGCTGTATCTGGGACAGCTGATCCAAATCGATAATTCCGGCTTCAAGGACGAGGTGTTTCGAGGGATAGGACTCGGCTGGGCAGCGTTTGGGAAGCTCCGTAGTGTCTTCTCATGCAAAATACCTCAGTGCCTAAAGACAAAAGTCTTTAACCAATGTGTGTTATCGGTGATGAAATATGGATCTGAAACGTGGTTCCTCACTATGGGCCTCATAAGAAAGCTCAAGCTATGGAGAGGGCTATGCTAGGTGTTTCTCTACATGATCGAATCAAGAAAGAGGAGATTCGTAGAAGAACTAATGTCGCCGACATAACCCAGCGGATTAGAAAAGCATAAAAATATTAAAATATCATTAAAATGGAAATGTAAGTAAAAACTTATTCGCTTAATACCTGGGGCTTTTATAATGGGGCATGGGCAATGTAGGGTATTAAAGAGGCTATGGAACAAAGGCTCGAAAGCAATCGCAAGAGATGTGTCTGTTGGACGGAGCCTACTTGCGAAGCTGAAGACTGGGAATGGTAGGATCGCTTCCAAACCAAAGCTTTTGGGTGAGATTTAAAAATTCTACGGAGAGTTATACACATCAACACACGCCTTGTACCACGCACACACCTGTTGTAAACCTGGCCAATGATCCTAGAGCTAGACTAACCCGACACTACAACGTCGATATTCCGAACACCAGCTTGTACGAAATTGGTATGGCTCTGAAACAGCCCAAGAACGATAAGGTAACTAAAGATGATGAAATTACGGTTGAGCTTCTGAAAGTGAGTAGAGTATCAGTACTTAAAGCGCTTCAGAAGCTATTTAATTACGTCATTTTCAAAGACGAAACGCCTAAGGCGTGGCACAGAAACGTGATGGTATTGTTTTTCAAAAAAGTAGATAATACCCTCCTGAAAAACTACAGACTGACTGAGCCAAGTCTATAAGCTGTTTTCTAGGGTGATCAAGAACCGTCTACGCTCGCAGGTTCGACGACTTCCAGCCTTCCCAACCCATAGACCACAAACATACGCTGCGGTAAGTTATAAAGAATATGACACACCCATAAGCTTAGCGTTTGTGGACTATGAGAAGGCCTTCGATTCGATCGAGGCTTGGGCGGTGCTACAGGATGAGATGATATGTGGTGAGTGTTTGTACAAAAACGTCACTATGTCAGTCCGCCTCCAGGATCAGGACTCGAAATCGATTCAACTGCAGCGTGGAGTGTTATAAGGAGGTATCATATCACACAACATGTTCACTGCTGCGTTGGAAGATGTCTTCAAGCTCTGAACTGGAAAGGACTTGGTATCATCATCAACGGCGAGTACATCACTATCCACCGATTTGCAGATGATATCGTGGTCATGGTGGTCAGACCCTAGAAGACTTGGGAAAAATGCTCAATGACCTCAGTAGAGCTTCTCAACAACTGGGTCTAAAGATAAACATTAAGAAAATGAAGATCATGTCAAACTCCCATGTCGCACCCACTCCAGTTCTAGTTAGTTGCTCTGTACTTGAAGTTGTTGACGAGTATATGCATACATATACCTGGAAAAAACAGCCCAACTAGGAAGGTCAAACTTCGAGAAAGAGGTGTGTCGTCGAATCTAGCTCAGCTGGGCAGCATTCGGGAAGTTACGCTACATCTGCGTCGTGTGTGTGTTGCCAGTGATGACATATGGAACTGAAATGTGGTCGCTCACATTGGGCCTCATACGAAGGCTCAAGCTCACATAAAGGTCGATTGAAAGAGTTGCTCGAAGTTTCTCTGCGCGATCGAATCAGAAATGAGGCGACCGAAAACCAAAGTCACCAACATAGCTTTTCGAGTCGCTATAATTAAGTGGGCGTGGGCGCGGCACATTGGTCGCAGAAGATCGATGATTGCCGATGGGGCAGTAAGGTTCTGGAGTAGCGGCCACGTTCTGGAACATGCAGCGTAGGGAGGCCCCCAACAAGTACCAATGTTCAACTGAATGGAGTAGAGTTGATCCCTGTCGAGTCGACAGTTTTTCTTGGATTAACTATTGACGCCAAGTTACAATGGGGTCCTCGCATTGAGAAGCTGTCGGGTAGACTCAGTTCTGCCGCCTTTGCTGTTAAGAAAATTAGACAGATAACTGATGTGGATACAGCCAGAATTGTTTATTTTAGTTATTTTCATAGTCTTATGACTTATGGGATTCTTCTCTGGGGAACTTGTGCGGACATCAATACCATCTTTGTTTTACAGAAGAGGGCTGTTCGAGCCATTTATAACCTTGGTCCTAGAGAATCTCTTAGAGAAAAGTTCAAAGAGGTGAACATTCTGACTGTAGCTTCACAATATATATTTGAAAATCTTATGTATGTTCATAAAATATCTCGAATTTTAAGAAGATAAGCGATATTCATAATGTAAATACCAGGAACAAACACAATCTTGCTTTACATCACACTCGTCTCCACAGAGTAGGCAACTCGTTCATGGGTCAATGTATACACTTTTACAACAAGCTTCCCATGGACGTTCGAAACTTACCCATTAAACGATTTAAGAACCATATAAAGGCCAAACTTTGCAAAAAGGGGTATTATAAAATCACAGATTATTTAGAAGACAAAAAGCTTGGGATTGAGCTGCTCGCTCTGTTAAGCATTGTTAATTTTTATTAAGCAATATGCGTAATTATAAGGTAAATTATTGTAAACATTTTCATTTTTAATGTCTGGACTTGAAAAAAGACGATGATCCCTGAGTTTGTTTCGGCCATTTCTTCTCAGAGGTAGTCAGTTAGGAAATGCCGGCTTCATCTAGTTAAAAAAATAAAATAAAAAATAAACATGACGTGTAAAAGTGATCAGTGATCCTACTTGCTTAATAAACGATTTCATTTCATTTCATTTCAAGGTGGGCCAACGACCTGGTAAAGGTCGCTGGAAGCCAATGGATGCCGGCAGCACAAGACCGGCTATATTATAGAAAGCTCTGGCGAAGGTCTTTGTCCAACATTGGACCTCTATAGGCTAAAGAAGAAAGTGTAAAGGGCCTGACAGCTCACATTGGTTGAAAAGTATAAATAAGATTAATCTATGTATGGGATTTATTCGCCAAATATGTAACAAAAAATATGAATTATTAGAAAAAAAAACCTTAAATTCTTACACAACAGAGTTAATTTTCGATACAACTTCAAACATTGGTAACACTTTTAAAATAAGGTTTGTCACTCAGAAATCAAATTGATTACAATGGCAATAAAGTTGATATTTTTTAACTGAAATATAAATTGAACTTGAAAGATGTTAAATAACTTAGTCCGATTGACAGCATAAATATAAGGTATGAATTTAGATGAAACTTATAGTATTTCCTAAGTTGAAAAATACAACAAAAAAAGAATTACATAAATCGAACTTGTAGTTCCGGAAATATGCGCGTACAAACATACACTTTTGAAATTTGGCACATTTGTTCAGACACTGTTATCTAGACTAACATATACGAAAACTGAGCAGTTCTGGAAATATTACATACTTTTTTGATGTCGGTTGAAAGTAGAGGGTAGATTTATATGGGTTCTAAAAATGGGCAGGCCTTTTTGTTTTTTAATTGAAAGTTGGTTTTACTAAGTAGAAAAGCAGCAAATGGCTATAAACGTCTTTATTATTTAAATAACTAGAACATAATAACACAATAATTACTAAAGAGAAAAGGCGTTTAAACAAATACTACGTTGAAAGGACGTTTCTAACCAGAAGCGTCTTTTCATTGTAGTATCACGTATTTTCTTGCATTTTTATTACTAAAAAGAAAAGGAAAAATTGATTTTTTAAATACAAAGAATTTATTTTATTAAAATTTACGTATACATACTGATAGATCAAACCCTAATTCATACTTTTGCATCATAAAATAATAATTAAGTTTATTTCTATATGCACAGCAAGTTTTTTAATTTTTGAAACACGTTTTATTTTTTTACTCGGTTTCGTACTTCATGTAGAAACGTCTTTTTCGCTTATGGCGGCAGTACTATTGAGACACAATTAGTCAATAGATTTGTAAAATTATTTTCTAAGTAAGACAAAAACCATGAGCGATTGGGCCATGTAACTACGTTTATTGGAGACTCATTGACGTACGCATCTTTACCAAATCAGCAGAGCTCCGTGCTCGAGGTTTGCCTAAGAGAATGGAGAATTCTGGGTGTCAAACCGGGTTAGGAGTAGAACCATCCGTCATAACAAAAATAACTAATGTCACTTTGAAAGCTTCAACGCTAAAACAGAATCAGTCAGAGACACATCTGTCGCATGTCAGACGACTAATGAACCAAACTTGTGACAAAGGATCCTAATGGCAAGCGACATTGCGGCAGACCCAGACAGAGATGTCTCGAAATTAACTGGACTTCTTCAACAAGCCATAGCAGCTTTAAACAGAAAAAATATGGCCATGAGCACGTCTGGCCACGCTCAGAGTTCTGTAGTTTCCCATTCATCACAATAAGTGTCCCCACGTAAGATTTAAAAAGATGGGCTCTTTGTTACAATGAGTTGACATACTAAGCAAGGAATCCTAAAAACGGGCACATGACGGAAGGTGATAACTATAGAAAGAGTTTATAGATTTCAAATACACATGGAAATTTCGAAAAAAAATGTCATTTGAGTTGGGGGTGTTGGGTGTGTATGGAGTGATAACCAGGCAAGGCAACTCCAAGCACAGCTCCAAGTTTCGAAGTCTAAATAAATATCGCATACGCGCATTGTCTGCGGATCAGTTACTATCCTGCAAGTGCTTATGTAGATATTGTACGTTATGGACAATATTAAACAGATTTCAATGACAACGAGAGACCAACCGAACAATTTGACAATTTAATAGCTCATACCCGTTCTATGGGACTGGGACGGGTATGGAACTCAAGAAAAATCTTAACAACGCGAAGTAGGTAGGTAACTCGAGTTATTAATTTATATAAAGTAGACGGGTTCATAATGTTGGTTTTTATCGGTGATGAATTTTGGATTGCGTGAACCGATTTTAATAATTATTTTTTATTTGAAAATATATACGTTCAGGATAATAAAATATGTAAACTAAGATACCAAATTTGCTTGCATTTACGGATAAATTACAAACTTAATTCAAAAATATTTAGTAAAATTTTACAAAAACTATTTATTTAACCTATCAAGTTCAAAATAATTTCCTAAAAAGTCTTTATAAAGTACTACTTTTGTGTTTTTTTTTTTTTATTTTAAAAACATATGGTTCAAAAGTTAGAGGGGAGACGAAATTTTTTTTTTGTGGAGTGATTTTTTCCGAAAATATTAACAATTTCAAAAAATGATTTTAGCAAAAACCTATTCATTTTTAAATATCTATCCAATAACATATCACACGTTAGGTTAGAAATATAAAAAAATAACTTCCCACTTTATGGTACCCTAATAAAACATTATATTCCACTTCTTATTTCTGCGCTTTGTCGGCGTGATTGATATACATATTGGTACCAAATTTAAGCTCTCTCGTGCTAACGGTCATTGAGATTATACGCGGACGGACAGACAGACTGTCTGCGTCTGTCTGCCTTGCATACGGAACCCTAAAAAAGAAGAAAAGAAATGGAAAGAGAATAGGAAGACTTTTGCTCAGCAATGAGGTATTAGGTAAAAGTACAAAAGTTTCAATTTTAACCAATTAAGTATGTTATAGGAATCGGCCGTAAGGGCTATCCTGCGGCGTTTTATGAATTATATGAAATTTTTGCAACACGTGTGAGTTTAATCTCGCCTGTAAATCATTGTAACAAACGTGGCAGGGGTTTTAACCGTTAATTAAGGGGAACAACGAAGAGGAGGGTGGAAATACAAATGAATTTAAACAATCGGACATTCAGACAAAATTTGAATGCCAAAACTTCTGGAAACGTACGCAGCTCTTATTAAGTTTGAATTCAATTAAAGTCAGTTCAGCAGTATTCATTATTTGGAACAAATTCCAATTTATTTAGTTTGTTTCAATTTTTATTAATGCAGTATGAAGTGGGTGACGTAAGATTAGAGAGAACAAGCGAAGAAAAACTTTCAAACAACAAATAGAACCAAAATTTAATATAGTAGTGCATTGCAAGTCGTGGTGGCCTAGTAGTTAAAACACCAGCCTGTCAAGTATGAGTGCGCGGGTTCGATTCCTTGACACGCCCTTCCGCTCCGCCCAGAGCAGAGAATTCATTTGATGATTTCCCATCCCAACGAAAAAAGGGTCAGGCAAGTACCAATGTAACTTTTCTAAATTATATGTAGTTGCTAAGTATATCTTGGACACCAATGACTGATTAGAAGGTGAAGGAAAACATCTTGAGGAAACCTGAACTGAAGTCTGAAATCGCCAACCCGCATTGAGCAAACGTGGTGATTACGCTCAATCCTTCTCTGTATGAGAGGGAAACTGTGCCCAGCAGTGGGACGATAAAAAGGTTGAAGATGATGATGATGAGAGCCATGCTGGAAGTACCAAGCTATAGAGATATTTAATGCGTTGCCTTCCGAGAGATTTATAACACTCACTTCACTTGTTTCAAATCAAATTATACGCCTTTTTATAAGAAAAGGCGTATAAGGCGGAAATTTTGTACAATGTATCGGAAGTTCGGAACTAATGTCACAAAATAAAAAATGAATTATTTTTTTTAACTATAGAATCTTTTGACATTGAGTTCAAAATTATTTAATATTGTTTTGAAAACTGTTTTGACATAAAACTGTTTGAAATTATATTGTAAATTTTTTTGACATGAAATTGAAAACTGTTATTTACAACTTTCCACATTCATATAGTAACTGTTTTTGACTTTGTATTTGAAATTGGTTGGCATATTTAAAATTGTTTGGCACTTATATAAATTTCGCTTATAATAATATGGAAATGAATAATCCTTAGTTCTTTATATGCATTTGTGTGTATATGTACATATTCAACACAATGTAATTTGTTATAGGAATGAATGAATGACCGATTACGCCTAGCGTTAACTTAAAATTTTCAAATAAAGGTAACACCTTTATGAGAAGACAGTTTTTTTTTTAAAGTTAACGCTGAAGATAGCGTTGAATAAATGCTTTAATGGTTTTGATCACCAAGCCCAAACTGTGGCTGTTATTGAATTCAGTAATAATTGTTATTAAGGACATACTATGGAAAACAAACCTGCATGGAGAGCCTAAGGTCGACTTTTGCTTGTGAGGTTTTGCATTACGTTTCATGAGACGACTTTATGGCACTGTTCAGAAATGAAAATAATACTGCAGAGCTTAAAAACCTTATTATACAGAGGCACATAATAACGTTTTTAATACATAAATAATTACTAAGAAATAATAATATATTTAGGTATCTAGTTATATTAGTAGCTTAGGGATTAACATGACAGAATAATAAAGCTCGGATCACAGGGCACCGGTTCGAAACCCAGTTCTCAATCATCTTCATCTCTTCTCTAAGGGTCTTTTATTTATCTGGATATATTTTTCTTACAGATTAAGATTATTTCGTTTAATTCTCGTAAAGGATAAGAAACAAAACTATTTTAGTGATATTAAATTCTCAAAGAAGAATACAATTTATTTCTTTCTTTCATATATAGTGTATAACCTAACGGCTAACCTAACACGGCTTTACACCCAATTGTTATGACTATAAAGGACCTTTATAGTCATAACAATTGTGTAAATCAATCAAATAATTTCTCCCGCTCTGGGCGGAGCGGAAGGGCATGTCAGACTTTCACTGACTCAAACCGACCCGTGTTTCTTCACTTGGCTGTGCGGCGGCCAGAGCCACGGTATCTTTTTTAACCAACCCGCCACCCTGACCCAGGAGGCATCGTTCTTCGTGGACCCCGTCACGATGTGCAGACATCTCTTTGAGGCGCGCGTGTTTCACAACGCGCCGTTAGTAAGGCCTCCTTCTAGGTAATCTGTGGTAAACTAGTGATCAAATGGGTGATTGCATATTACCAAAGACATTAAAATTATATTTATAATAGACAGGACATCACGAACAAAATCGTAATCCAATACTTTTGTCGAATTGGTTAAAAGTCGCCCAGTCTAGTCTGCGCGTCAAGACGTAATTTGTGTCCACCAAGAATAAACATTTTGTAAGGAAATATGCCATGTTGCGCTTTGTGTTACTGTACATCTCGTTATGGTAAAACGACTGGACCTAACTTCGGAATGTTTTTGTATGAATTATTTATATTTCCTCTGTAATTCAAATTTTAAAAAAATCTTAAATAGTTCTAGAAACTTTTCCATTATTGTAATAAGCGCCCTCTATTGTTGAGTAGTTTTGCTATTTTCTTGTAGAGATGTAGTACTGTTGTTTATCGATTTAGTTATCGATAATACTTATTAAGTTGAAAACATTTTGTTGTATTTTATTGACATTTAAAATATAGCTAAATAAACTTAAAATGTTACTATATTTCAAGTTTATTTATTATTAACTCTATTTAAACATAATCATGTCATATTAATAAACAAAATTGAATGAACAATTACTATTAATTTACTTAGATTTTTGTTATTTTAGGTTTCCGAATATAAATAATGTTCTAGGGAAAAAGTGGATATGATTTGTCCAGATAGACCGTAGAGAAGAAAATTGGCTTCCATCTACTTCGTCGAAATTATACTCAATGCATTATAAAAGAGAAGTTATCAACTTTGGAAAGACTTGTCGAACAAATTTTAGAAAAGAATCGGTACCTTGTATTAGAAATGAAATAGTAAGTTATTAATTTCAGTACTTTTCCGCTTAACCGTTAAAATTGGGATAAAATTTACGGTTAAGTGGATAAGTACATAAATTACATAACTTATTTATAATGAAATATATTCATAAAATATGTAGGTACGTATATGCAGCACAATGATTGCGAGCTCCTTTGTGATTTTTAGGATTCCGTACCTAAAAGGTAAAACGAACACTATTCATGAGACTTCACTGTTCGTCTGTCCGTCTGTCACCAGGCTGTATCTCATAAACCGTAATAGCGAGACAGTTGTAATTTCCAGAGATTGTGTTAGTATTTCTGTTACCGCTATAACAACAAGTACTAAGAATAAAAATAATAAAATATTTAAGGGGGGCTCCCATACAACAAACGTGATTTTTTGCGGTTTTTTGCTCCATATTAATAACGGAAACAGATAGACGCTTAAAATGTTCACAGAATATTTGGTTATATATTCAAATTACAAATAAATAATTAAAATAAAATAAATAGTGAAGGCGGGCTCCCATACAATAACCGTGATTTTTTGCCGTTTTTAAAGATAATGACGTACCATTATCTGGTAAAGGTTTTGCTCCATATTAATAACAGAAACAGATAGACGCTTAAAATGTTCACAGAATATTTGGTTATATATTCAAATTACAAATAAATAATTAAAATAAAATAAATAGTGAAGGCGGGCTCCCATACAATAACCGTGATTTTTTTGCCGTTTTTAAAGATAATGGCGTACCATTATCTGGTAAAGGTCTTGCTCCACCAGACTACCATTTTTGTTGTGATTTGGATAATTATCTACGTGACAAGTAGTTTTCTTCCCAGGAGGCAGTTCTGCTTTCACACAGTTTATGCAGTCTAGATCCTCAGAGTTCTATCGCAAAGGCATAAACGACCTTCCTATATATTGATTATAAATGAATTAGTTAAAAATTAAAAAATAAGCAATTATTCACATTTTCAGTACTAATCGGCAATTTTAAACTTTATCGCAAAAAAGATTATTAAAGATTTTTAAAAGTTTTTTTTTTTTTTTTTAATTTTTATAAACTAGTGCTTGACTGCAATCCCGCCTGATGGTAAGCAGTGATGCAATCGTTGATGGTAAAGCACACTAGCTTATTAAGCCTATTCACTCAAAAAAAACTGAGTGAATAGGAAGGAAGACGGCAGTTGAGCGAGGTGATGCAATGTTTACCCCAACAACACGACCAACGATGCTGCGCCAGAGGATGATCTGGAGAGCCTTCACGACCAAACTCCCGACACAACAACATTAGGCACATCGTACCCGGCACACATCGCAACACAACTGCTCAGACCCGTTCTTAATTATATAAATAAGAAACTTGCAAACTTGAAATTACCCATAATTATTCGGCTTCCTAATTTTTTGTTTCAAGCTATCATAATGCGAAAAAACATCGTCGTAGTAACTTCTTTGAATATTATCTATAACTTTATATCGAAATGATACAAACCCTACCACAGTTTTTTGCATTGCTATTTAAAAATATTTGCAAACAAATGTGTAAAAAGAATAATTTTGCTAAAAACGAAATGCAAACGTAAATTGCAAAACAAAATGCGCTTTATGGCCTAAAAGGTCTATTACACTAAAAAATCGCAATAAACTGAGTGTTATAATAATTCGTAAGCATAACACATCTAAAAGGCCAATAGTCAGTGTCATGGAAAATTAATAGTAGCGAATAAAATTCTAAAACAGTTTTTGTTTGTACAAGACAAGTTTCACTTAATTTGATTACTTTTCAATATTTATTTACCCGATTTGAACTATACTAGGGTATTAAATCGGATCTGGCAACATAGACCACACTGGCCACCTACCGGGCAATAGCTGAATATATTTTATATAAACTTATTTCATTTTTACTATTTGATGTCTCCAATTGTCGATCTAATTTTGCTATATTGTACTAGATGGCGGAACTGAGCCATGGGATCACAGTTTTTCTGTGCCATTTTGACACATGTCCTCTCTATTCATCTTAAATCTCTTTGCATATTACTCAGATAATTAAAGAAAATTACATAAATAAAACACATCTAAGCAAAATCGATTTTAAGAAACTGAAAGTCATTTATAATAATAATAAAAGAGATTAACAATAGTACATTGTTTTTCTAGGGCGGGATGTAAGACATTTCAATCGAGTGACTACTGCAAAGCCCGAGGCGAATCCGAGGGCTTGTAGTAGTCCGAGATTGTAATGTCTATTCCGCCCGAGGCAAACACAATGTTTTTCATCACATTAAACTATAAATAAAAATGACAATTTAAATAACAAAAGATATTTAATTGTTGAAGTTAATAGTGACATTACAGTTGTTAAATACGAGGGAAGTATTTTTTTCTGGTAATTTAATTGATTGTGACAAGTTATTTGTTATTGCTGCTTTATCTTCAGTCAACGCAGCCAAAATATGAGCATTTTTCATTCTAAATTTGAATTAATGAATGTGTAACTGACTTATAATGCCTTCTACGTATTTTGAATGAAGTTAATGAATAGTTCTAAATACTTAAATCCGCAAGGAAGACTTACTTAGTTTTTCTAAGATATTGAACCTTCTTAAAATATATCTTTAAAAGAAAATACTTTTCACGCCCTTGGGCTCACAATGAAATTTTGCAAGCCCGAGGATACAATACGGGACATCCCGCCTACTTTACTTGCGTTTATTAACACTGTTTACGAGCATGTGTGATGAAAAGTGTATTACCACCAGTTATAAAATAAGGACACACATTACACAGTACATGTATGATGTAGGTAGGTACGTAACCATGTCTAAAGTCTTTTAAGCGTAAAATATTTGAATACCATTCACCTTTTAAGAAATTACTACATTACTACTAAAAGTGACTGTCTACAAAACCGACATACATATTTCGCTATTGAAGTGTTTATATTCTTGTTTTTACATACAACTGTAAACGTTTCACAAGTAGCAGGGTAATGTAACAAATGGGCGCGAAATGCTGCGATTTCAACACGTAATGTAAAATAATTGAGTACCCATGCGCATTGTCGATAGTCGCATTCCGCCGGCGTATTATGAGGCATTTCATCAGGGCTACTGGCGGAGTGGCGGAAGCTATTGCCGTAGGCGTGCGGTGAATAGCCCAGCAATACGCACTAATTCATAATTTTGAATGATATATGGGCTGCATTTAGAAACATTTGTTATTTATCTTCTTACCATCACACCATCTTGGATAAAGAGCAAATATGTATGTACGGACGACAGCAGGTCAAGCCACCAAAGAAACTATCAGTTATGCCCAATCAATCTTGAGCTGTAATTCATTAGCCATAAAGTTGAAAATCTAATAAACAATTTTGACTAATTGTAGTAGCTTGATGTGCTGCCGTCTGTACCTTTGCAATATATGACAACACAGCTTTTAAAAATATAGCTATGAAACATAGAATAAATAATAATAATCTTTATTACACGAAAATTGGTACAATAAAGTGTGAAGTCCCTGACTCCTGTGCTAAGTGATATACCTATGTTACAAGAGCCAGTGCCCTCTCCCAATGGGAGATTTTACAGAATCCTATGTAAAAAGATTAACAAAAATAAATGAATTTATTTACAAGAGAAACTAAATTAAAAACGGATAATTAAATGCCTACTATACAGGGTTAATCTGACATCGTAACACAAACTTCGCGAAAAGCCTAGACCGCATCCCACTAATAAAGATATGATAGTCAATTATGTCGTTAATAAGCGGTTAAAGAAATCACGGTGTTTAAAAAAAAGTGTCGTCCCGGCCTTTGAACGTTGCAAGCGTGCGGCTTTTTGTGTACCCCTAATGTGAACTCTATTAAATCAGCTGATAGGATAGTTTTCGAGTTTTGTTCACATTGTGCTTTTTGTGCAATTAAGTAGCGAATTAATTAATTTTTACTTTAAAATCTTATTGGGTTTAAACTACAATAGCAATTATAAATGGTCTAAAGTGAAAAAAACTGAATAAAGTATATTCAGTTTTTTTCACTTTAGACCATTTATAATTGCTATAGTTTAAACCACATTTAATCAGAAAAAAGCCGACAAAAAATTCCACCACTGGGGGGTTTACAATCATGTACTGAATCCATGGTACTCGTTTGTGCGTCGATGTCAGATACACCCTTTATAAAAATTTGAAGACAGAAGTCAAGTTTCTTAAACCATTCTAACCGATTATAAAGGTAAGAAAGCCGATACTGATTTGATGGCATGATGCTCTATGTCATACGTGTAAGTTGTGATGAGACAACTACATTTTCAATAGGGTTCGAGTATATTATTAACTTATCTTCTTTCCTTTTCCGTCTACACCGTAGGCCTATTACTATACGAGGCCTATTGGCCTATTGTTATTCGAAGTCGATAGCAATCAACTATCAAGCGGGACATTCCTGTAGGTACTTCATATAAAAATATTCTGGCCTTGACGTCCACTTTCTTATAAAGAACTAATGAATAATTACGTTAATTTAATAGGGGCTGTGCAATGCGCTGTTACTGTATTAAAGTGACTTTGAGTATATAGTGTGGTTAGATATTTATACTGTTGGGTAAGAAATAACGTGTACTTTCACGCGTTTAATGGCGATTCCCTTGTTCATACACAAAACAGAATGTTTTCTTTTTATCCATACTAATATTATAAATGTGAAAGTAACTCTGTCTGTCTGTCTGTCGGTCTGTCTGTCTGTCTGTCTGTCTGTCTGTCTGTCTGTCTGTTACGCTTTCCCGCTTAAACCTCTCAACCGATTTTGATGAAATTTGGCACAGACAATCTTTAGACCCTGAGAAAGAACATAGGCTACCTTTTATCCCGAAAAAAAAAGATGTTCCCGAGGGAAATCTAAAAAGCGCGATATAACCGAACTTCACGCGGGCGAAGCCGCGGGCGGAAAGCTAGTTTTATAAATAAAAGGACAGAATCAGTTCAGTCCTGTCAAGACACTCCATAGATAATTAAATATTTTCAAACACAACTACAATAGAGGCGTACATAAATTCTAAGTTCCAGCTATTAAAAAAAAAAATGACGTTTTTAAAAAAACATGGCGCCTGCTTCAATTTGCGCTATTTGACAGGACGAAACTCGATTGTTCCTTGGTATACGCATTTGTACATTTTATGTTCTTACTTGCAATTTAGGAAATGAGATAATAGGCTATTTGACAGATTTATAATTTTTATCTTGAATTACTTGGTTGCGGTTAAGAAGTTCAGCCAAAGTATTTTTTTTTAATTTTAAATACGTATTTCGTAAGAAATATGCAAATAAAAATTCAAAATTCAAATAAGCCGCGAAAACGACGTAATCAGCAATATGGCGTTGCGCCTGGTAAGTGACGTCACAAGCGGTTTTCGGTTCTCAGTGGTGTTTGTTTTTAATTATTATTTGCTGTTGTTATCTAATAAAATGGTTTACAAGTGGTGTGCTGTACTAGGTTGTACAAATAAATCGATAAAAACCCCCGAAAAACAGTTTATAAGTTTGCCGAAAACAAGCGATGATGCGCGTATGACGTCATCGCGACATTAGCCAATCCGGATCGTTTCACAATGTGTGGCGCGAGAAACAAAAAGCCAAACATATTTTTGTGTTTTTGATATAATAATTGTTATTATTTTTTATTAAAACTCTTGTAAATGATATAAAGAACCCTCATTTTATGCAATTAAAGCAAAAATTCACAAATAATTGAATACTGTCAAATAGCCTATTGCCCTAGTGCTGCCAATATAAAAAATGAGACAATATGGATTAAAAAAACATTACCTACTTGGTTTGCAATAAGCGGAATCGGATCTCCATTGATATGCTCTCATTATTACAGCTCCTGCACAATTTGAATTGATCGCATGATTAGTCTCATCTATAACGTTGTAGGTAAAGCTTACAAGAAACGATTTAACAAGAAATTTTGGTATCATGAGGAGGTACACATCTACTTTACGGCATGTCTATTTTTATCAAAGGTTTGCGCAGGCGCTATGTTCCTTACACGGCAAATCATCATCCTAGAGTTTTAACAGTTATGCCTCTGTATTAGCTGTCACTTCACTGCTCGATTTTTCTGTCGCCATTTTTTTTTTTATTTAAGCTCTATGGGACACTTACAGTCAAGTACAAGTCTTCACTTTTAAGTAGAACAAACCTTAGAATGTATAGACAAGAGCAGTGACCAGTTACTCATTGATATCGACTTATCTTATGAATTGTTGAGTTCCAATTGGTGAGTCCGATAACAGGCAGACACTTTACTGCGCTCAAAACAGTAAAGAAAAACATTTTGTGAAAATCGGCATGTCCTAGAAACAAATACCTATTCGAAGAATTTGACATTGTACAACCCGCACTAAGCACGCATGGTGGTTTATGGCCCATTCCCTGTCGCAGAGAGAATGCCTGTCTCCAGTAATAGGAATATTCTGCTTACTCATAGAAACAAAACAGTGAATAGTGCAGCACTGCCCACAATTTAAGTACCTATTTCTTCTTACAATAATCGAAAAACTATAAACATTTGTACTAAATGCTTTTCGTGTCTCAAGATCCTCCGCACCGCACTCCATTAACAATACTTTCTTCTTACCCTACCAACGCAACGGTGACATTGTAGCTGGCACCAATAGATTGCGTCCATACCTGCTCTGTTAACCCCGTAAGTGAAAAAGCGTGACGCTCTAACAATTGGCATAATAATATATAGATTCGGATGCACTATAAACACGTGGGGCAGGCACGCATAACGGCACATTACGAGAACGTCACGGTACCGCAGAAAATATCATGTTTAGTTATGCATTCAGTGTTGCAATTATATCTATGTACTGTATATTGATACTGAGAATACACGATTAGGATTGTTGTATGATACTTGAACGATTTCTTCGTTTTCTTCAAAGCCTGGAGCACTGGCGAAGAGTAGCCAGCCTGTCGGTGTTCTATAGGATGTATTTTGGAGAGTGTGCAAGGGAATTGCATGATTTTGTTCCCCCATATCCGTTTCATCATCGGACTATCCGCCCTTACGTTGTTGACACCACTACGATCCGGACGAAGCGATTCGCCTCGTGTTTTATGCCGCGTAGATCGAGGGACTGGAACAGTTTGCCAGCAGCGGTGTTTCCGTCTGACTACAATTTAAGTGGCTTCAAGGCTAGAGTGAATAGGCTCTTTATAAACTAACGCGCTTTACCATCAACCATTGCATCACTGCTTACCATCAGGCGGGATTGCAATCAAAGACTAGTTTATAATTAGACATAATTAAAAAAAATCCATAATTTCTATGCTGTGAAAAAGCTAAAACAGCATTTTCAAATATATTTCGGTTATTTTTTTTTTTACTTTTTCCTTTGATATCCTGCCCTAGGCACTCTTTGTACTAGGAGTTAAACAGCTTGTCAAAACATGACATGACAAAAGTGAGCTTTCCGTCCAAACAACATTAAATGGGTCTCAACAACATTGGACCGAAAACATATTGTTTTTGAACAGTTTAAATAGACCATTCCCAGCTATTAATAGCAGAACATATTTATAGCTTAAGATGGCTTCCCAAAAATACAATTTAGACGGAAATTTCAACAACTTCACATCTTCAGTGAAATAATCGCGTATGGAATAATACCTTAATAATATCAAAAAGCTTCCCATTATAATAATTCGCAAATTTAACTTTACGTCAGTCAGTTATAGAATTGGAAAATCGGTGGTCGGTTATTTCGCCGAACAATGGAAGACGCCTATATCCAACTGACAACAGTTTATGAACAGTGACTTCCGTTTGCACATTTAACAGAACCCATTCAAGCATGTTCAACTCTTCAAGAGTTGAACATGCTTGAATGGGTTCTGTTATTTAATTATAATTCACAATAGTTAAATTACAATCGCATAAATGTTTCATGACATAATATCACACCGATATTTGTGAAGGGCGGGCGTTTTTGGGGGACTGTCTTATCTAATATTGACGTTCATAAAGTGATGATTCTGAGCCTAATTTGAATAAATTGGTAACTTTTTCTGGAATGGTTAGGCAGAGAAGTACGTAGGTACACCTACATTTCGCCAGTTATGTTCAGTATAATCTAACTATAATGTTACCACAGTTGCTAAGAAACAGGTCTTCTCCTTCGAAAGGAAGTGGGCTATAATCTACCACACAGGGCCAACTCTTCAAGAGTTGAACATGCTTAAATGGGTTCTGTTATTTAATTATAATTCACAATAGTTAAATTACAATCGCATAAATGTTTCATGACATAATATCACACCGATATTTGTGAAGGGCGGGCGTTTTTGGGGGACTGTCTTATATAATATTGACGTTCATAAAGTGATGATTCTAAGCCTAATTTGAATAAATAGGTAACTTTTTCTGGAATGGTTAGGCAGAGAAGTACGTAGGTACACCTACATTTCGCCAGTTATGTTCAGTATAATCTAACTATAATGTTACCACAGTTGCTGAGAAACAGGTCTTCTCCTTCGAAAGGAAGTGGGCTATAATCTACCACACAGGGCCAACTCTTCAAGAGTTGAACATGCTTGAATGGGTTCTGTTATTTAATTATAATTCACAATAGTTAAATTACAATCGCATAAATGTTTCATGACATAATATCACACCGATATTTGTGAAGGGCGGGCGTTTTTCGGGGACTGTCTTATATAATATTGACGTTCATAAAGTGATGATTCTAAGCCTAATTTGAATAAATAGGTAACTTTTTCTGGAATGGTTAGGCAGAGAAGTACGTAGGTACACCTACATTTCGCCAGTTATGTTCAGTATAATCTAACTATAATGTTACCACAGTTGCTGAGAAACAGGTCTTCTCCTTCGAAAGGAAGTGGGCTATAATCTACCACACAGGGCCAATGCGTAATACACCTCACAATTTTTGAATTTCTGGTTCTAGAACATGCCACTACGATGTCTTCCTTCACAGATTTTTGGAGCAGTACTGATAAAATATTTCTACATAAAAAAATACTTGCCTTTTTGGCCACGTACATCTTATAAATTGAAAACGTTACCACTAGGGCACCACTGCTCTCTCAATTACGTCAAGTCCCAATTACAATTGCTGTGACATTTTATTTTGTTATTTTTTTATGACCTAGCAATCTGTCTTTGTTGGTGATTGATACATCTATGCATACGAAATGAATTAATCTGTCAATTAATTAATCGGTCAATAAGAATGATGCGCCGCTGCCACGCAGCCGCGGGCGTTATCAATTAAAAAAATAGAGCAAGAAGTTAATAGTGGTTAATTAATCCGAATGTCCATTCATCAATTAGGTAATGTCGGGTGGCGAATTATGAAGTGGTCTGAATTCTGTGCGATGCTATATTCGCACTTTGTTAGTGGTCTGTTTTCACAACAACTGTGTAAGCGTGTGTTAGACTTGTAGTGACCACGCGATCCAGATGTACAAGACAAATATGCCCATAATTTTTTTATTGTATTTTTAAAAAACCGGGTTATCTTTTATTCACCCACAAATACACCCTAATAAATTGTATGGCCGATAGTCAACACTCAACCCACAAGATCCTTAATCCTTGTTAATTCTAACAGATATGGAAAACTGTTAAAAATTCAAAATTCGTTCTCAGTATAATGTGTACTTATTTTAGGTATAAGTTTGATTAAATAAATAAATTTTGTTTATTTCGAGTACCAAAACTCATACAAGCAGATACATATAAGGAATTGTAACATACAAGATAATAAACACAAACAGAAACACAGACAACTATTTCAAAAGGCATCAATATGTCTGCCGCAGCATTGCTGGATATAAAGGCAATCCAGTCTGTTGGCAATCATCGCGAGGACGGAGTTAGCACTGTTTATGAAATAATACATAAAATTCGTCTTAGTTATTTATTAGTAATTTCTTACTTTTTGGTTCGCTAACAAACTTTATAGTTACACACAATTGGGTTATATCCTAAAAAATAATTTAATGTCCATCAGACAGATTTATAAAAAATATTGAACACGTATTTTTTTCTTTCATTCAAATACTTAGGAAGATATATTGATTTGAAATGTCGCATTACGTCACGCCGTGGTACAAAATATACCACGGCGTGACGTAATTAGCCCCACTCCGTAACTTTAATACGCTATATCTCAGTAGTTCATGGTAATTATGACAAAAGAAAAAATAAGGATCTTAATTTTTTTTATCCATACTAATATTATTAATGCGAAAGTAACTCTGTCTGTCTGTTACGCTTTCCCGCTTAAATCTCTCAACCGATTTTGATGAAATTTGGCACAGACAATCTTTAGACCCTGAGAAAGAACATAGGCTAACTTTTATTGCGGGAAAAAATTGATGTTCCCGAGGGAAATCTAAAAAGCGCGATATAACCGAACTCCACGCGGGCGAAGCCGCGGGCGGAAAGCTAGTTATCTATAAGAGGGACTATTTTTTTTTTTATTTTCATGCTTTGGATACATCCCTATTTATATGTCAATACAAAACAGACACAAACAGGAGATAGGTTTCTAAATATCGTTTCCAAAGACATCTTCTATGAATTGCAAACATGTTTCTATCCTCGCTAGTGTATGCTGTGAGTTATGTGTCACTCAGTTGAACAGGCGATCCCGCACATCTTTTTGCCATATTTTGATTGTGGGTAGAAGACGTCCCACGACATTGAGGCTTCATGGCCCCCCTGCCCACGTACTTATGAACATCAACGGTCGCGGATGACTTGACTGATTGCCGCACGCGTTATTGGTATTCGTGGTGTAATTGGTACGTTCCTTTGAAATACCTATCATCTAGTTATGACACATCGACCGTTGCGTGTCCGCCAATCTGCCGCGTTAGGTAAGCTTCGCCTAAATACTTACTAATTACTCTATCAAATCTGTATTTAAATTTTTAGGTGCCGACTTTTAATTTCAACCAAAAACGTAGTTTAGTCGGAAATAGTAGTACAACAGTTATCTACATACTCAAAATATACGGGCTTTATCAGTTTGTACATTTATATAGTGACATTGTGCAGGTAGCAACTACCCACATATTAGAATCTGATTGTACTAAGAAGTGAAAACAGTGCCGTGAATCGTAATGTCCTGAAAACAACATCAAACAGTTCACTGAGACGCCTACCTACCTCTCTCCTACATACCTTCACTCCTTCGTAAACAAATACATTATGCAAATTGGCACTACTCTTTACCGTACCTTCCTACATAAAACGAATTTGATACAACAAACAACTCGTAAACAAATTCGCTGATAGAAGGCAATACAAGTTTATTTATATTTACGTGAACCCGTGCGTGTATCAACGAGGAAATTTTCAAAATAAACATCGCAATCAGGTTAATGTTCCCATTCGATACGGGATTTGCAGTCGTTCGCAAATGTACCGACCCAATTCAATCCACTTTTAGCCAAGTGATAAGAAACTGGTCCGAGACATCGAGAGAGTCAAGGCTCTCCAACTGATAGCACACAATTTATTGTACTGATAGCCAATAATAGAAAATCTATCAGTAAATAGGCCAATTTAGGCGCGACTGATGGACACGATTGCTAGATGAGACGTCCACGCCGGAAAGTTCCATCAAGCTAACAGAGCTTCAAGGCTGTGTGCTCATCAGATGTAATTGATTTACTATATAACTTAATACACAACGGAGTACGGTATGAAACCATCTTCGGTCTCCCAGTAATGCTTCACCTCTTGCTAATCCATACTAATATTATACATGCGAAAGAATCTCTGTCTGTATGTCTGTCCGGCTGTCACGCCAAACCTACTGAACCGATTGTAATGAAATTTGGTACAGAGATAGTCTAGAGCCTGAGAAAGGACATAGGCTATAAAACATCCCGCTATGACCAATAGGAGCAGAGCGGGAACAAAAATGTTGCGAAAACGGGAGCAAACGCGGACGTACATATTGCTCCCATTATTTTAACAGGCGCTTATTTTATATCAACTGAGCTCTTTCGGTTCGAAGCTTACGCGGGTAAAACCGCGGGGCACAGCTGGTGTTAAAAATAACTAAAATAACATTTTCAGCACGCTAGAGGCGTTGTTTTTTCTCTCTATTTCTGTACTTACTATAATACCTACTTTTATTCAGCAAATTCCACAGTCTACTAGAATCTAACAAAGGATGAAGAGCTAAAATATGTACTCAGTACGTTATATGCTAATAGAATGGAAGTAAATCAACCGATCGAAGTTGTAAAAATTTAGGAATGAACTTTTCGCTCTGGATTGACAATCTTGTGCTGTGTGTGTGACCTGAAAGTAGTGTCAATGGGTAGCTTTATTTAGTTGAAATGGCAGATCACTCTACGCTAGTCACACTGCAGTTCTGTATTTGTATTACATTAGTCGATACCTAGATTAAAACCAAAATGTTACATAATAGGCAGTTGGTAAAAAAATACATAGTCATACCCTTCGTTGAGTCATTCAACCTCTTTCCTGTAATTTTTTTGGCTGTCCGTGGGTTTGTGTAGCCAAGGCCAGTGGGCCGATGATAGAGCAAAAAGGCACATAGTGCGGACACAATTTGGCCCAATTCGTTGGTCAAGGCTCGCGAACAAAGTTGCATTAACGACAACCAGCTTGGATAAATGGTTCGCGTTGACTCTAATGGCTCTGGCGTGGAAGATGTAAGTTAATTCCGCCATTTCATTCCTATCCTTTTGTCATTCATTCACACACATCAACAATGTCTAGGGATATTACATGAGAGACTTCTTAACTTAAAAATTATTTACAGTGTAAAAAAAGAGTTTGTCTACAATATGTAAAGAAAACCCTGTCCGATCCGTGATGGTATTGTTAGTTATCGTTAACTGATTCTAATAATGCCTACTAAGCCGGGCTAAACTTAAAAAATAATCCCCCTAAAAAAATAAATATTATTTCGAAAAAGCGAGGTAACTTAATAAGTACATGTGCGGTAGGCATCACGGTAGGCATACATGCGCGGGGGAAGCGGGGTAGGGCGCGCGGCACGTGGTCGCATCACTCATATACATATACTGATTAAAACGGTGTTGTCACTTTTTTTAAAATTGCCTAAGTTTGGGGAAGTTGGAATGAATTCGCGGAATAAAAAGATTATTTCAAAATTCATTAATATTGTTACTATTATCAACAAACAATCTCTTCAGCTTTATATATTAGTATAGATACGTCCAAAATCTATACTATTACTATTGCTTTACTATCTATATACTAATATATAAAGCTGAAGAGTTTGTTTGTATGTTTGTTTGTTTGTTCGCGCCAATCTCGGGAACTATTGGTCCGATTTGAAAAATTATTTTTGCGTTGGATAGCCCATTAATCCAGGAAGGCACGCTGCGACCAATAGGAGCTGAGCATAACTAATTCCACGCGAACGAAGTCGCTGGCGGCCGCTAGTGTATAATATATTTAGTGTTATCTCCAGCTATATGACTACAGTGAAAGTCAGGATTTTTGCGTACTTAATATTAATTTTAGTTTAATAAATATAACGTCATTTTATTACGTCATTAAATTACTATCAACCTTCAGATGCAATAAGGGCGAGTGTCCCTTTCATAACAGCTAATGTCCCTCTAATGCTATACAATTTCCGGATGCCGCAGTCGACGACTTCCTCCTTTATAAGATGCATTAGCGTTCCCAAAAAATATGGCTACGGATGTGCTTCGCACTGATACTAAGAAAATTATGCGCAGAGGCAATCTAAATGGTTACCGTAAACCGAGTAAACCCACCTCGCGGGATTATTTATTTAAATAAGATTATGCAGTTTATATCTCCGCTGTTTGTGTTATACGTAATCCATTGTTTGCGCAAACTTTGTCACTTATCAAGATTAATATTAATTCCCGTGGGAATATATTTAGCAATTTTGCAAAACATTTATTATCTTGCAGGATTAAATTTCGTGCGTAAGCGATATTAGATTACCAGTGACTACTAACCCGTCAAAACATTACTTAGCGATAATAAGTATAATAACCTCCTATTGTTTCATGACTTCTTAGCTTCTGCCCGCGGCTTTGCCTGTGTGTTACATGCTACTGGGACAAAAATAACCAATGTCCTTCCCTACTTGCCAAATTCTATAACAATCAGGCCAGTGGTTTAGCCGTGAAAAAGTAAAATACGGATAGAGTTATTTTCGAATTTGTAAAATTATAAGTATCTTAGTATTAATAAATATCTAATTATGAGCTTCATTTAGCTGTGATGACACTTTATGTATTTCCGTCACTTATTATAACAGAACTCGTAAAGTTACTGACGATACATTTAGCATGCGAGTTTATAGCGAGATCAAAAGAGCCACATCCTGTGTGGCTACCATAAGTTTTCATTAAGAGACTCGTTCGTCGATATCGAGCGCGTTTGACTCATCGATTGGCCCGCTTCAAGGTTGTAAGAACTCTCAACCAATGAGAGGGCCAAACGCGGTAGATATCGACGATCGAGTTTCATAATGAAAACTCATGTTAGGCACACAGGTGATACACGTACCTACTTATTACTTACAATAATATATATTTGACTTTTTTTAGATTTTTTTTTTCTTTTTTTAGATTTATTTATTTATTTCAAAATATACATTTCAAGGTACACAAATAATATTTTAACTAAAAAATCAAAAAGTACAAAAAATAATGTGTCGTTGGTGTCTGTACTAATGAATTAAATCACTGTATCACAGCCACCAGCGCCTTCCAAATTAGGTTAAACAATAAAATAGGACTATTGGGGCGTACCAAAAAGTAAATCAAATAAGTGTAATAAAGCAAAATAAAATAATTAATTTAGAATTTAAAGAAAAGTAACAATTAATACTAGATATACCAAAATTAACAAAAAAAGAATAAAAAAGGATTGATTTGATTTGAACTAAGCCACTTGTTTACATGGATTAATGTATGTGTATGTTCATGCAAGAGTGATTCTGCATGTAGGTAGAGGTGGTATGTGTAAGTGTATGTGAGGGTGTGTGAGTGTAATCTGTGAAGGTGTGAGAGTGAGTATATGTAGGTAAGCGTCTATTTTAGAGGTACATCTATCTTGGCATCTGACTTGGCATTTATATCAATTTCCCTATTCCAAATCCTGTTAAGATTCTTTGGAACTTCCGATCACTTTATTAAATTGTCATGACTGACACCCTAATTGCGTAACACACTACATATTACTAACAATTTGAATCATTTTGAAGCATATTGCTAATCCATTGTTCCATATGTACGTAAAATGTGTTTGTTCTACATTGTAAATCACATTGGGTTACATCCATTTTAATATTTCATCAATGGTTACATCCTAAAAAATAATTTGCTCCTATCCTAAAAAAATGTCCATCAGATTTATTATAGTTATTTGTTATACAAGAGTGCAAAGTTGCTTTTTAACCGCGTGTTCAATTTTGATGACCGAGCAAGCGAAGGATTCTAAAATTGAATCACGAGCGCAGCGAGTGATTCAAAATTAGAATCCTGTATGAATTTTGATTTTGATTTTAGCGAGGGAATCAAAAGGACACGAGGTGAAAAATCTTTGCACTCGAGTGCAACACGTAACTTTTCATTCCAACTCAGCGAGGAAATGACTAAATGCAATAAAAAAATGTTTACAATCACAAGATAGGTACACTTTTATTTCAGTTTAGGTATTAATTACTACATTATGACAGGTAAGTATTACAGAATAATCTTTCAATTATAATAAAATAATACTAAAGTATAATTAAGAAAATTTTAAAGTAACGTTGCAACAGTTATTTAAATTGAGTGTAATATTTTTGTTTGGTACTGTAATATTGGTGTTAGTCACTTGTGTACTGTTTTTCGGTAAACTGTCTGTCATACTTAATAGTTGTACCGATTCATCGGATTCCCTTGGCGTGAATGTTGGAGAGAGAGGGAGATGGTTAGGTGTTTCATAACGGCTTATTTTTGATGTAGAAGGGCCAGTCCAAGTTTCCGATTGAGGCTCTTTCAGTGTAATGGCTCCTACGATGCCTTCACATATTTTAGACTTATTTTGGATGGAATCCTCTATGTATCCCTCTACAACTGCATTGGTCTTCCAGCCTCCGTGGCGCTTAAGGGACAGGAGATCAGCTCCGGAATCAGCCAAAAGTGTGGCTGAAGTTCGTCGGAAACAATGACCCGTGTACAACAGGGGTTCTGGAAGTTCAAGAAATGTTGCTATTTCTCGTGGGATACTGCCAATTTTATTAGTACCCATAGGCTGTCTAACACACTTTCCATTGCGATACTGTAGAAAAAAACGATTGATTGGAGTGTTAGGCGGCCGTAAGGCTTGATATTTCTCAACAATCGTTACGTATTCCTTGCGAATGACAAAGTTGCGGTCTCTTTTTGTCTTTGTATTAGGTAAATTAATTAATAGTAAGTCATCTGAATGTTTCTCAATATTTTTGACATTAAGTTGTGTTAGTTCATTAGTTCGACATGCTCCGTTTATTCCAATAATAAGAACAACCTGCAATGTAAAGAGTATTGTAGTAGATAAATGAATAAAATTTATATGAACGCATAATTATGCCTATCAACATTTACTAAGTATACTATTTAATTGAGATTAATATATGTACTTAAGTAGATACTGAATGTGCAACTGACTTACTTTTGCCGCCAAATATACGGAATCGGGTGCTTCGTTAAGAAACTTTTCAATATCAGATACTGTGAAAACCTTCGATTTTTTTGGATGATGACCAGATGAGGCTCTTTTTAAAAATGCTACTAATTTAGGATAGGTATCGATATGTATGTCTTTTTTCATCTTTATTGTTGCTTTTAGCATCGAATACGTACTCCATAGAGTGCTTGCTTTCTTGTTCTCGGATAATTCTATAAAATATGCCAGCAAAACGTTTTCTGAGAAAGTTTTGGCTCCTTTTGCTAGTCGCCACGTGTTGAACATATCGTACTGTTTTAAATACTTCTCGCGTGATTGTTGAGGTAGAAAGCTCATTTGCGCATTATTAACAGTTTCAGTCAATTCTGTTGGCGTCAAACAAACTTCCTCGTCGCTAGAATCACTCATTTTAGTTTTTCACTTGTTTTCAAGTTTCTTTTTTTTATTATAAGGTTTAACAATGACGTGAAAAAATGCCGCGTAAAGAACCGCGTACAAAGAAAATTGAAAAAAGAACACCAAGAAGGTTCCGAGTCTGAGTTTTTAACAAATTAAAAAAAAGTTGTATGATATATTCGGCACCATAGAGGTAACAGTAAATAGGTTTAATGTTTTTTTTTAATTTACAAACTTAGTGCACACGGTGTTCTAAATTCAATTTACTTTATCCTCTAGAGAATAAAATCGGCTTTTCCAGTCAGATATTGAGGATTAAAAATACTCTTTCCGAGATGGTGGGATGAAAAAAATATTGAACACGTATTTTTTATTTTTTCTTTTATTCAAATACTTAGGAAGTTAAATTGATTTGAAATGTCGCATGACGTAATTAGCCCCCACTCTATAACTTTAATACGCTATATCTCAGTAGTTTTTGGTAATTTCGACAAAATTAAAAATAGTAACGGACTAATTATTTTTTTTTTTTCTTATGTTGGTGAATTTTGGTTCACCTGTTATTGGCAACTGTATAAGCCTTTTACTCAGAACTACTTTATTTGTTATTTTGTATACAGAAGCTGTTGGTGTTCCTTTGTTAATAAATAAATACCTTGGATACATCCCTATTAATGTTGTTGAACTGTTGAAATGAAACCCATTGCTACTGAGAATGTGTTACGCATTTACCCTGCGGGGAGTTCTCGCAATGAACAAGTTTGGCACAAACCTGTAAATTACCTGGGGCCCTAGTCTGTAATTACAATAGTGTCAGAATAGTCGATCTGTGTGTGTATTATTATGGCCGATGGGGCAGTAAGGTTCTGGAGTGGCGGCCACGTACTGGAAGACGCAGCGTAGGGCGGCCCCCAACAAGGTGGACCGATTACCTGGGGAAGGTCGCGGGAAGCCGATGGATGCGGGCAGCACAAGACCGGTCAACGTGGAAAGCCTTGAGGGAGGCCTTTGTCCAGCAGTGGACATCTATAGGCTGAAGAAGAAGAAGAAGTCGATCTGTGATCTCATAATCATAGATTTTGACCTACTAACAAAATAGCGTCATTATGACTTTCCAGTGGTCAATCACTGACACTCCGCGACATATTAATAAATATAAAAATTAAGTACTTAGTAGTTTTTAGAAAATCATTTCACCTAACAGGTTTTATAATAATGGCAATCTGGCAAGGTCATTCTATCGCCATTCCATAACGAGACGACCGATCGATAATTGACCGACAATTTTTAGTACAATGACAATGGAATCGTGTTGGAATGACAAATTTATAGAAATAGCTCACTAGGGCCCCCGAACGGCACCCTTTAAAGCGTAACACATTCAATCTCTAACACATTCTCTCGTAACACATTCTCTCGGTGGTAGGCCATAGCATCGGCTGCCGGCAGTAGTTACCACCCACCAGACAAAGTCTTGCCGCCAAGCGATTCGTCGTGTTCCGGCATGATGTCTGGTGAAGCCGTACGGAGGACGGGTCTGAGCAGTTGTATTGCGATGTGTGCCGGGTACGATGCGCCAAATGTTATTGTGTCGGTAGTTTGATCGTGGAGGGTCTCCAGATTAATCTCCCTCTGGTGCAGCAGCGTTGGTCGTGTTGTTGGGTTTAACATTGCATCACCTCGCTCAACTGCCGTCTTCCTTCCTAGTCACTAAGATTTTTAAGTGAATAGGCTTAATAAACTTGTGCGCTTTACCATTAATGACTGCATCACTGCTTACCATCAGGCAGGATTGTAGTCAATCACTAGTTTATAATTATTAAAAAACAAAATCTCAATCTGAATAAGAAGGAGATTAATAAATTGCTTAATAAATTATATAAGTAATTTGTCTGCTCAGCAGAGTAAATAACCCAAAGCGTGTTGTTAAACTTTCAAAATAAAAGCCATTGATACCGCCGCGGTTACTAATGATTTCGGACGAGCAAACCCTTAAGGACATTAGGGGTTGCTTATAATATTTTCAGATATTAAGCATTGGTCCTATATGTGCTACAACTATACTATACTCATACTACATACTTAAGTATATTATATTTTTTATAGCATTGAGGTGTATTTCATTCTTTCTTTCTAATTAAATTTGTACAAGAACGCCAATAACATAAATATTGGTAAAAAATGGTGGCTCGTAAAACAATTTGTCTGTACTTTAAACTAAATTTGTTTGTGAGTTATCAAATTTACATTTTCATAATAAGTAACTCAACTGATTCATGAAGTGCAAAGTTAATTCTCCTAATTGTGTGGTTTGTAAAGTTATAAATGAATTGTAGTAAGTATTTAAACATTGGGGTGACATATTAATTGTCTAAAGTTTTATGAATAAGACTGATTTCGGTAAAGAAAAGTCTCATAAGTAAATATCGATAAATAAAAAAATATTAGTTCAGCTGTTTTTGTTAGTAAGTTTTTTCGATACCTATAACAAGTTACTGTATCACTCCACGACCCAGTATGGTTGATGATGTGATGTTGTAACAGTCATTTTAAAGGAGGCCTTTGTGGTCTATGTGGATTATGTAAGATAGAGTTGCCCAAATTCTCTTTTGTTCTGAGATGGTCCTCAGTCTAACCACACATAGACCTTCACGCGAAGTAGACACGAAATGTGAAGTAAAAGCTTCTACATCTAGCCAAGCATGTCTCGTAGGCACATTAACGTGGTTCCGTAGCCACTCGACCCGGTTGCCATTGTGACCGCGACAATGCTGCGACAAATCGACCCTTTGTTGTCACTCGACTTGCGACACGCGACTGACGGCGGCTATTCTTCGAGCCCTCTTTATGATAGCGTTGCATGCATGTGAGGTAACACCTGGTATATCCATAAACAATGCTGTCTCTCGAATGACTGAACCGCATGCTTTATTAAGCAAGATTCTTAGTTATGACGGTTTTATGCAATTTTGCACTTTGCTGTTTATTTATGCATGTGTGCCAGATGATTTGATCGATTATGTTGAAGTCTCCTTGACGTACCCGTAAAGGTTAGCGCTGGAGGCTTAAGCGAAGGATGTGGTGGTATGTACCTGTAGTGTAACCCTGTAGTTTGAAATATAAACCTCTGCTCTCTCTGGGTGTTTTTTTTTTTGCCAAAAGGCCTTAATTTATATGATTTCAAAGAATTTACATTTTTATAAAACGAAAACTTTCTGAAACGTGGTCGCTCACAATGGGCCTCATACGAAGGCTCAGAGTCACACAAAGGGCAATGGAAAGAGCTATGCTTGGAGTTTCTCTGCGTGATGGAATCAGAAATGAGGAGATCCGCAGAAAAACCAAAGTCACCGACATAGCTCTTCGAGTCGCTAAACTTAAGTGGCAGTGTGTATATTGCTCGTAGAATCGATGGCCGATGGGGCAGTTAGGTTCTAGAGTGGCGGCCACGTACTGGAAGACGCAGCGTAGGGAGGCCCCCAACAAGGTGAACCGATGACCTGGTGAGGGCCGCGGGAAGCCGATGATGGATGCGGGCAGCACAAGACAGGTCATCGTAGAAAGCCTTAGACCAGCCAGACAGCAGTGGACATCTATAGGCTGAAGAAGAAGAAGAAGTCATTTTTATACACTTTGGTTTTACTTGCCTGAAATATATCGCATGGTTCAAGAATAACCCTTCAAGATTTCGTTCATTGTTTGCTTGTCATGCGTGTTGTATTACGAAACAGACGCTTCCTTCTAAAGCGCACGATATCATTGCGCTAAGATGTCGCTGACGTGAACCTTTTGTTACTCGAAAAACATTGAATTATCTGTAATTTTCTCTGAATCACAGCACTTGCGTGATTTGCACCTGAACAATAGTAATGTGTGTAATTTTAATGAAATTTGGCGCTAAGTGATGAGCTGCCCTTCAATTGAAGATTATAACAATAAATTACAGAATGTTGCGATGATGTAAGTCTTGGCTGATGTTATAATAGATGGATAGATAAGAGTAAAATAAGAACTAATATACGGAGTACAACATGAAAATACAGAGCCAAAGAGAGCTAAAAGAAATGTTTCGCTTCGTAATGTTTTTTTTTGGAAGTTGGTTGTGTTTTTGCGCCTGTTTGAAAAAAAAACCGTTTTTTGAAGATAATTCAAAAGAGTTTGCTTCAATAGTAACCTATCCAAGAGAAATTAGTAAAATTTATTTGAAACCACAGCGCATTCTTCATCAAACAATCGCAAAATAATTTTCAAAATCGGCCCACTGTTGGCGGGAACATTGATTAATAAGTATACTTTAATAAATCTTACACATATCTACGAGCATAAAGCTACTTACCTTGTTTTCCTGAGTCGACTAATTATTGTACGTACGAATGTACGGACGAAGGCTGCAGGTCAAGCTACTCGAAACTGTCAAATATTCCGAATCAACCTTGACCCTGAATTCATTAGAGATAAAGTTGAAATTCCAATTAAGAAATCTGACAGATTGTAGTAGCTTGATGTGCTGTCGTCTGTAGATACATGACCGTATGTGATCCTGCTCTGAATATTTTCTTAAGGATTGATAGTAAAAGAACACTTGGATTATATGACTAGAAAAAACACTTTAAATAGGTACATAGTTAGGTATATCGTAAATAATATCTAAAGGAGCTTCATCATATCTTCATAGTACTGTTTTCTTAAGGATTACCCAAGTATAACTAACTTTCTAACCACAATCAACCAAATTATATGCGGCTTGATGTAGCTTGGAAGTACATTATCGACGAAAAGTAAAACGAGAAAGGTGTTTTACATTATCATAAATTCAAGTTAAAACGTCATAAATGATATATTTACGATGAGCGGTAAATTTGGCAGTGTTAGCCAAGTTCTGAAGAGAAAGTACTCTTTATCTTTACATTTAATGTTTCCAGCTTCGGTGAGCGCAGTGAAAAATTCACTAAGCGAGAGTTGTTTGCCATAAATCATAATAACATTGAAACGGAACCATTTCCCATCTGATTCGTTTTATTAGAAAACTTTGTGGTGAAGAGAAAATGGGAAAAAAAAACGATGTGAAATTACGGAAACTTGTTGACTGACATTAATGTATGAGTATTGTTTTGAAATAAATTTTATTTCAATAGCTTTCATGTTTTTATTTTTTACCAGACTTCAAAAAAAACGGAGGTGATCGATTCGACCCGTATGTATGTAAGAAAAATTTCAAGTGTATGTATGTATGTTTGTGCACGCATATTTCTGTAACTATAGGTTTGATTTAAGCATGTAATTCTTTTTTAGTATTGTTCAACTTACTATAAGTTTCATCAAAATCAGTTCAGTAGTTTTTGAGATAGGGTTTTTTTCGTACCTTATTCTAACATACAGGGTTATGGCTACCACTATTGTAATGAGGTGAAAAAGTAATTTTCGAATTTCGACTAACATACTAAAAAGCTTGAAATAATATTTTTTTACAGAAAAAAATGAAACCGACTTCTAAAAAATTATTATTCTTCTGAAAAATAATTTTACTTTTTTACATGGCTCTAGAAGTCGGTGGCGTGCTAAACAACGAACACCTCGAGACACCGACTTTATTTAAGATTTGTTTTTTCTCGAGAGTGGACTCATTCGTTTACGACGACTGCTGGTCAAGCTACCCGAAACTTTCAAATATTCCCAATTGACCTTAGCCTTAATTCTTTAGTGATCACGACGAAAATCTAATAAAGTTTGACTGATTGTAGTAGGTAGCTTGCTGTGCTATCGTCTGTCAGGTACCTTGGGCATGCTTTGACCACTGAGCTTAAAAATGATGAAGATATTTAGAGAGAGCGCGGAACGCTTTCGATCAGAGCGAATATGATTGCCCGCGGGTTAAACGTGCTTCTACGAAGGTTCAAAAAAGCACTTTTTAGAACCTTCTCTTCCTCATTTTACACCTGCGGCCTGTGGGTACATTTTACACAAAGATCGTAAAGCGCTCTTCGCGTACAGTGCAATAATGCTTTCAGGATATTGATGGGGCTGCCTCTCTTCTGTAACACATCAGCGATGTTTGCAGAAATTCATGTTAATTGCTTTTATGCATTAATACGTATAATAAGCCTGCCAGTAATAATTCCGAGGATTGGCCAGTTCCAATCCTTGGAATTATTACTGGCAGGCTGGACTCCTGTATTGTATACCTATCGTTACTCCAGTATCTCGGCTGGAATATGGAAGCAGGGATTGCTCTGTTGTCTGTTTTTGTGCAATTGTTATTTTATTTGTGTCACTAACATGAGTTGTGAGTTTATTTTATTATTACGAACACTCAAAAAGTCCCATTGTTACTCTCAATAAAGAATTTATTATTATAAAAAACTAGATGACACTCATGACACGTGCGAAGTATTCGCACATCGAATCAATTAAATTTCGACATAATGTAACTCGATGTTCACGATAGAGGATCGATAGGTCGAGGACAGGATTTGAAAAATCCTTGATTTACAATAGTAAATTTAAAAAAAAACCTCTGAAAATATTTTTTCCGGTAGGTATAGCGGTCCCGAAAAGCTTTAAAATGATGCTTCATATATGTATACTATAAAGCATGAAGGAAGTTATGTTAAAAAGTCTTTGAGAAATAATATATTATAACTAGCTGCGCCCCGCGGTTTCACCCGCGTAAGTAGTAGAAATATAGAAAAACAGACGTTGGCCGCTTCTCAGACCTACTCAATACGCTCAAAAATTTTTATGAGAATCGATCAATCCGTTTCGGAGGAGTATGGGAACGAAAACTGTGACACGAGAATTTTATATATGTATATGATGATAACTATAGAAAAAAGAGGTATGCATTAACTTTATGACATTTTTGACTTGGCAGAATGTTACTCTATCACTGGCCATTTGTTGTCAAAAAATGACACAATGCTATTAAAATCTTTTTTAGTGACCTAAACCATATGTTTTTGTGCTGCCCTAGATATAATCGGGTCTCATTTTATGAAAGCCTCCTTGAAATCCCCATTCCGCTTCCTAACGAAAAAAAAAGAAAGTGAAAAATAACAAATTTCGGAAGTCGGTGTCAAAAATGAATATAAGTACATAAAAACTTTTTTACAAAAAAAACAACCGACTTCCAAAAACCACTACAAAGGGAAAAATAACTAATTTCGGAAGTCGGTGTCTTTGGTTTTGTATATTTATTTTTGACACCGACTTCCGAAATTCGTTATTTTTCCCTTTGTAGTGGTTTTTGGAAGTCGGTTGTTTTTTTTGTAAAAAAGTTTTTATGTACTTATATTCATTTTTGACACCGACTTCCGAAATTTGTTATTTTTCACTTTGTAGTGGTTTTTGGAAGTCGGTTGTTTTTTTGTAAAAAAGTTTTTATTAGTTTCCAATACATGCAACGCTTTTCATGGGCCAATAATGATAAACCTGCCTCTGTAGCATTAGAAAAGCTTCTCTTGCTATTTAGGTAGATACTATTTTGCCTAAAAGGCCCTCATTATTTAAAAGATCATCGTGCTCTCCAGTGGAACCTTTAGCTGCCCAGACCTTTATTGTCCTGAGTCAAAAATAAGTTCAAAAACTTCGCACGTGTAGGATACCCTCAATATAATAAACAGGAGGAAGTTATTCCCCTGTATTGTGCCATTACTTTATACTAACACGGGAACCCTTTTAGTAGTGCTCCCCTGGCCAACATTGTGTGGCTTATGATCATTGTTGTTCATAATAAGTATATGTATCGTAATTCACACCCTCTCCGAATTTTGGTTGTATCTTAAAAAATAATTTAATGTCCATCAGATAGATTTATAAAAAATATTGAACACGTATTTAATGTTTTTTCTTTCATTCAAATACTTACGAAGAAATATTGATTTGAAATGTCGCATGACGTCACGCCGTGGTAATAGCACGGCGTGACGTAATTAGCCCCCACTCCGTAACTTTAATATGCTATATCTCAGTAGTTTATGGTAATTTCGACAAAATAAAAAATATGGGTCTTAATTTTTTTTTTATTATCTATAAGACGGACTAATTATTTTTTTGATTTTCATACCTTGGATACATCCCTGTTTTCAAAAGTTCCGTCTAGGTCCTTGATTTTATGAAGAAAAACGTTTCTTTTTTGCAGTGACTCAAAATCAAAGTCATTCAAGTATTCAAATTAGACTAAGAAACGTATATTATTAATATAATATATTAATATATCCTCAACCGCTGGATGCGGGAGGCGCAGGACCGGTCGTCGTGGAGAACCTTGGGGGAGGCCTATGTCCAGCAGGGGACGTCTTTCGGCTGAAATGATGATCCTTCACCGTTTCCTGGAGTTGGAAAGTAGAAGTGCGAAACTCCCCAGCTTATGGTTAAAATAATTTGATTCTACAAATACAAACTAAAAAGTATCATTAGGGTAGCTGTGTTATACACTATCGGCAGCAATGACTGTCATTGTGACAGTTCAACAACATTCATTGCGTTGTTTACGTTGTTAAGCACAAAAATTCGAACATATACCTAAAGCAATGTATGGGCAATATCATCATCATCATCATTCTCCTGCCCTTATCCTAATTTATTTGGGGTCGGCGCAACATGTCTTCTTCTTCCATACATCCTTATCAGAAGCCATCTCGGCAGTCACCCCTTCTTAGCCATATCATCCTTCACACATTCCATCCATCGTTTCTTTGGTCTTCCCCTACTCATAAAGCCATCAACATTCATAATTAAAACTCTCCTCACGACATTCTCCTCATTTCTCCATAACACATGCCCGTACCATGACAACCGATTTCCACACAACTTTTCAGCTACCGGTGCCACTTTCAGACTTCCTCTTATGTACTCATTTCTTATTCTATCCATTCGTGTAACACCACACATCCCTCTTAGCATTCTCATCTCGGCTGCATGCAATTGCCTTTCATTCACCCCTTTCGTAGCCCAACATTCTGATCCATACAAGACAGCCAGGTCGGATCATGGTTTTATATATTTTCCCCTTAAGTTTTAGGGAAATGCGGGAGTCACAGATTGTTCCCGTGACCTGCCGCCATTTCATCCACCCAGTGTTAATTCTGTGCTTAACCGTCCGATCTATTTCGCCATCGCTTTGCACGAGAATGTATGGGCAATATCCTAATCAAAAATTCTGGTTGATACCTATGTTACGCAATTATTGTACAGGTTACAAAACAGACAATGACGCCGATTCTCCTGTTAACAAACTAAACTAATTTTTAGTTTAATGCATCATCACTGCTTACCATCAGGTGGGATTGCGGTCAAGCACTAGTTTATAACACTAGTTTACAGTACATCTGTTGTCGAAAAAATTTTAACTGTTGCTGACTACATATGATATGTTGTTTTCAAAAATAGTATTAGAATATTTTTATCAGCTCTAGTTTCTGAGCTTTACCTCTGTATGTAGGTATCAAACAGAAAAAAAACATGTATTTATTTACTAAGAAAAACTTTGCTTTATAAAATAATTAAGTAATTATTGTGTTCTAAAAACTACGTTTTAAAGCTCTTCTCTGAACTGACTTTGGAAAATGACGTATATACTCAGACATCATATTCGTGTCCCAGAAAGCCTGATAGGGCGCTTCCATGACGCCTAAGTCCTGATGCATACGCTCTCCCTGCTCTTCGCTCATCTGGAAACCTGTCCAGGTGACTATAGAGGAAGTGGAGTTTTATGCTTATATTGAACCACATATTTTTTAAGTGTGTATCTTAATACCAGTTCAATATAATTTTTAGCCTTTTTATTTCTGAGAAAATTCTGCATCACAGAAACGAAAGCTTTTTAAGCTTAGAAAACAGTCATAGAATTTCTAAATTGAGTTATGGTCTCTGTAGTATTATGTATATTGTATATCTAGCTTTATTTACCTTTTTACTAGATATTATGTTCCGGCCTTTATGTTAGAACAGATTTTGAAAAACTCTCTTGTCATTCGCGGTCACTGAATAACTATAAGATTAAAACTACGGAAATATTAAATATGTTTTAATGCAACATTCTCTAATTTGGGGGCCATCAAAAATACCGCCTTTAATGTTTTCCATGGCGAGCTGAGGAAATTTTTGGCAAATATAAAAATAGCAGTTCCCGTCTTTATCTAGTGATTTACAAATTGTTTTATGGTGCCCAGTTTTATATGTAATTTTGGAAGGATAATTTATTTTTGTCACGAGGTACTAATTAATTGTGGACTATATTTTGCTTTCCATGCTCTATATGTTCTCTCAAGGGCCAATTTTTTCTTACCCGGTGTTCTTGTTTATTTCCATTGTCCAAAGACATTTTAAAACAGAGAAACTTGGTGTGTTCTTCTTCTAACTTTGTACTGTGGGCAATAGGTATCTGCATTATTTAAACAACGTCTCCTTGGACTACTCATGACATAAAAACTTGAGAAATTAATCTTAACACAGTAAAACAAGCCTAATATGGATTGATATACAGGTGTAAATTATAAAAATCAAAAACAAAATAACTCGAGCTGCTCAAAAAATTTTGAGGGTAGATTTGATAAAAACAAGTAAGTAGTAAGTAATCATTATCAACAACAGAATTCTCGGCAACAGACAAAAAGTTCAATTCAAATCAAAAATAACTTTTTTTCTTTCTATTTCATTAAGAAAAGGATAGAAGATAATATTTTAGTTTAATCCTGTCAAATTAATAGACAGTTTAGACGCGATTATAAACATGGCGACCAAAAATTCATCAATTTACGTCAAGCGCGGACTAATTTGACAGATCTAAACTAACATTATGTTCTGTCCTTTTCTTAATCCATGCTAATATTATAAATGCGAAAGTAACTCTGTGTGTCTGTCTGCCTGTCTGTTACGCTTTCCCGCCTAAACCTCTCAACACGATTTTGATGAAATTTGGCACAGACAATCTTTAGACCCTGAGAAAGAACATAGGCTACCTTTTATCCCTGAAAAATTTGATGTTCCCGAGGGAAATCTAAAAAGCGCGATATAATCGAACTCCACACGGGCGAAGCCGCGGGCAGAAAGCTAGTGAAATATAAAGAAGAAGGTGCACTGAACTTAAATTTAGTTTAGTTTGTTAACAAGAAAATCGGGGCCAATATAAGTACCGTCCCTTAGTCTATAAGCTTTTATTAACAAAAGGGCAATGTCCGCTAGGATACATGCCTAGGCCTGTATGTTGGGAGGTAGTGTCCCAGCGCAGTCCCCTACTTTAGGGGACAGGCTTAAACCTATTGTAATGCAATAATAATGTACACAGAAACTGAAAAATGATTTTCTGTTCCAATTAATATTAGTGTATTTGAGATTATAAATCAAATTCGCCATTTATGCCCGTCTGTGTGGCCGCATAGATCTTCTAAACTCAGTCTGTCTAGTATTATGTGAAACATACAGGTTGGAATAACTAGTGACGTCAACATTTTTTTCTTTTTAGATTCCTCGTACAAATTGCAGAACATACATAGGGTATTTTCGGATACCCACTATCCGAAAATATCCTATGTACCTATGTTCTATTAGTCTTAGTTTTCGAGTTATTTTTTTTTTTGTGTATTTTTACTGATTTCAGCCAGCGAAGTTTCAAAAAATCATATCTTTTTTTGTAGTATATAGGTATTTTGCAGTTTTTTTTTGTGACATAATTTTCTTAAATGTTGTTTTAATAAAATAAAATCAGGTTCCTAAAATTACTCAAAAGAGGTGCCAATTTGGTACCGAAGTGTCACCGAAGTGGCACCGAAGTGGCATTGAAGTGGCAGCGAAGTGGCACCGAAGTAGCATCGAAGTGGTACCGAATTGGCACTGAAGTGGCACCGAAGTGGCACTGAAGTGGCATCGAAGTGGTACCGAAGTGGCTCCGAAAAGGTACCAATATGGCACCGAAGTGGCACCCCGTGGCTCCGGAGTGGCACCAATGTGGCACCGAAGTGGCACCGAAGTGGCACCAATGCGGCACCGAAGCGGCTTCCATGTGGCACCGAAGGCATATCTAAGGCCATTTTTAAATTTAATTTACAATAACAATGACAAAAGTAGATAAAATATTTTTAATACTTTAATCGTGTTTCAGTGATTTTTAGACTATCCGCCTTCGAAAGCTAATTACAACAAAAATAGGCTGATTAAGTACAACTTTTTTTATGATTTTTTTAGTTTATAAGCATGCGGAGTATTTAAACTTAGCCAGAAGCTATGGATATGTTATTATGAAAAGGAAATCCTCCTTTGTCATTAAATAATGGACATAACACGTTATTTTGTAAAGTATCTTTTCGTTTACCTACCGTGTGACAAAAAAGAAAAGAATTTTGGAAAAATAATTCCAAAATGTATAAATCTGCTGGATATGCTGGAAATATGCTCATAGTGCAAATGTTTTTAATACCTATATTTATTCTGCGCCGCGATCTTATTATTATTTACTTATATCCAGTTTTATCTTAGTTTTAATCTCAAGATGAGTACTTATACAGTTATGTGACAGATTACTTCCATCAAAATACAGTTGCACATAAGTCTGGTGGCTAGGTCCGGACACAGTAACTGTTCGTTTAGGCTTTAATAACTTCCTTCCTACTTCGTAAGCACTATAGGCAGTCAACGTATACAACGTAATCCCATAGTCTATGCTTGTTTAGGCAACAATGGCCGATGTCCCCATCACATAATGATTGAGCAATCCTGAGACTTGTTCCTCTAATAGTAAGTCTGAAATTGACGGAGCGTGATGCGTGCACGCAGCACAGCGATTAGTCGTAATAGTCTAATGACGCGTATCGACCTGTGATGGGTCCTGCGTGCCTCCAGGATATCAATCTTAGAACAAGTCTATGGAACAAAAACTCTGAGTAATTGGAACCTTGGCTAACTTTAAAGCCAATTATTTTTTTCTTTTTTTTTTCTTTTGTCAGGACAATGAACGCACGTCTCGTGTTGACCCTACATCGTCATGTCATTGTAACGAGTTTTTGCTAATATTTTTATGTGTAACTTTTTGGAGTTAATACATTGATATTACGTTATGTGCTCAAAACTATTGTATATTTATGAGAACTACTATTTTTCCAGTAACTTACTAGTCCTGAAAATAATGCTAATCTATTTGCTAAAAGAGAGTCATCATTGTTTTTACACTGTTAAATACCTGACGCACCAGGGATTGCTCTATATTTGCTCCATGGATTGGCCTCTCCAAATTTCAATAATTTGACACAAAAGCTCGTAAAAGAAGCACTTTCAATTTTCCCAAAGTTGCCAAATTTTTGGCTTCCTTTTACATACAATCTTGATTCGGAGCAGCAGCATGATATTATTACTTAAGTACTTACCGAAAAGCTAAAACAGACCGACTAGAGTTGCAACAGCTGTGGGTAGGTTCAAATGCTATTAATTGGTTACTCGGCAGTACAGTCCAATTAGCAAAATTTTAATATTTTGGGTTCTCTTGTAGTATATTATTTTTACCACCAAATCTCTATACACAACAATATCGCTATCTGGAAATAATTTGGAGGGCTGGTCACGAACGATAGGGGAACAGTGGTCTGTACGTAATCTTAATAAAGGGATAGGTCCCCTATGCCCATACAAACTAAGTAGCCCTTCTAGAGGTCCGAAAAGAAAGGGCAATGGTTCATAAATTGCAGGAAACATTTGCGGTTGGTTCGCTTGCGAAAAAATACTACTAAATTGTGGCAGCTGTGGGAAATTGCATTTTTCAGGAAAAGTGACACGGGCTGATAAATGTTACTGTAACTATGTTTACACAACGTTAATAGGACATACTGATGTACAGTAAACAGTCTATATATTTTTTGCACCGCTGGAAGACAGACTTCCTCTTGATGTGAGGGAGTTGTCAGTAACCTACCACGCGGGCCTAGTGTGGGTTGGTAGATGTCACATGTCTCCGAATTTTTAAATCTACATCATGCTTAACGATTTCCACACAATGACACCGATTCCACATTCCGATAGGTCTACCTAAAGACACGCAGTCTTCTATATGATTCCTAAAATTAAAAAAAAGAATATTACAATACTACCAGAAACATAATACATTTTTACGTCGTAACAAAAGATAGTCAGCATGCGTACTTAATTTTTAATTTTATCAAATTAAAAATTAAGTACGCATGCTGACTATCTTTTGTTACGACTGACTGAGTGGCGCTCATTCTGTTGTTCACAAACTAAATTAAATTTTAGTTCAGTGCATCTTTTCTTTATATTTCATTAAGAAAAGGACAGAAGATATAATGTTAGTATAGACCTGTCCAATTAGTCCGCTCCTTACGTATTTTACTTGACGTATTTATTGGTCGCCATGTTTAAAATCACGTCTATGGAGTAGCTTAATTTGACAGGATTAAACTAAAATGTTATCTTCTATCCTTTTCTTAATGTAATAAAAAGTAAAGGCTGCACTTAACTTAATAGTTTATTTTGTGAAAAAGAAAATCGGCGCCATTGTTTTCGTTCACTGCTTTGAAATGGCTGTAAAATAATTTTCACAACGTAAGCGCCTATCAGACAAGTACCAATGCAACTTTTCTAAGTTATATGACGTATTTTCTAATTATATCTTGGACACCAATGACTGATTAAAAGGTGAAGGAAAACATTTTGAGGAAACCCGGACTTTAAGTAATCATGACGTCATTCTGACGCGATTCACGAGTCAACCTTTTTTGAACTTTTTCATTGTGTATTTTCTTGTTTACATTATTTGGTATTTTTGCAGTATTCTTTGTAATCCCATGTTTAAAACCAACCTTCAATATGGTTGAGCTGAATGATGCTGATCCATTCGTCATGTTCGTGAACGGACGCCGTCAGAGGGGACTGGTCATCTCTTAGCTGCCACGGCGTATTTTAATTTCTGAATTGATTTTGTGTGTTTTCCATAATGGACGCTCTCGGCGTACAATTTATTTCTGCATCGTTCTCACACGGTTGATTTCAACATGAATGATGTAATCAAATATTTGTAAAATTAGCTTGAAAATTTAAAAGAGTGTCCATGGAGTTTCTTGCCCGTTCTTCTCCATAGGTACCTACTCTTTGGAATGGGCGACTAGCTTCATCTTATTGACTGACCGACCTTCTGACAATTCAAAAGTGCCTGTAACTGGTTTATTTGAAATAAATGCTTTGATTTTGATTTTGATTTTGAACAGTTTCAGTTATTTTCACTCTGATTTTGCAGTAATTTCAAAATGACAATCATAATCAGCTTATAATGTTCTCACTAGTGGGCCACAGGCCTTCTCTCGGTGAGAGGGATTGGGCCGTAATTTACCACGCTGGCCCAGTGCGAGATGGTATTATGTTCATTTCAAAATCACGGTGGCCTTTATTTTCCTTATGTAAGTTTTGCTATTGGCGCCCGCATTGAGCAAGCGTGGTGTTTACGCTCAATCCATCTCTGTATGAGAGGAGACCTGTGGCCAGTAGTGGGACGATAAAAAGGTTGATGATGATGATGAAGCGCCTATCTGGGTTCGAACCTACAACTCATAATTTTATTATTTATTTGACGGTAAATTTCTAAACTGGGAATTTCACCACTAAATACGGTGTGCATTTAGTGTTCAAACTCAAGCTCAAAAGTCATTTGTTGAAATTAGACTGCGCCTTTCGTCACACAAAAATAATCGTCAAATTGATTTCTTTTATGCATTTAATCAGCCAAATTTGAACATAAGTAGTAAGTAGGCTTATGTTAAAATTTTAATAGTTTCAAATTACGACGCTATTCGAAGTTCACCAATATCAACTTTATTTTATTGGTAGGTATGTATTGTAGGTAGGTATTGATTTCAGTTAGAGGTTGGTTCCTGTAGAACGTTACTGGGCGTTAGGTTTATAATCTGTCACATAGTGACTTTGTTGTCATATTAAAATATATTATAGTTCGGAATAAATGTCTCGAGACGAACGGACTTGGTTTCTGTGATATAAAATAACTAATTTATATCACAGAAATTATTAATTAGCATTAGGCACTGCGTGAGGACACTGTAGTCTGCACTAAGCATTTTCCATTAATGTTCGAGTGACTAATACTATCGAAAAAGCTATTAAAAGATTTAAAATTTTAGCATAAACTGAACTTTAGCGTGTAGGAATTAAAGTTATTTTTCCATAAACATATAAGCATTTGTTTACCTTTGTGGCGACTAAGTCGCAAATGCAGAATCGGCAAGAACAAGAAAAGCCTTTCCACGTGCTTTCTCTGAAACAAAAGGAAGTCGTTGACACTCATTCATTAACGTTATCACGTTGTTTGTTCTCGTTGATAAGCCATGCCCCGTCTCCTGCGATGCTGTTATGTGAGAAGGGAGCTACTAAGAAGCAAGATAATGTGTCGACACGTGTGCCTTTGCAAACATTAACCTAACTGTAATTTAAAGCTGCGGTCGTTGCGGCAACGTAAACATGCCTCATAATATTATGATGCATACGGTTTTATGTACACCAGCGATGAAGTGAAAAAGTATGTACATAGTCACCTTTTCTCCAGTATGGTATCCACAACGACGAGTATCTATAGAATACATTTTGGGGAATGTGCAAGGGAATTACATGATTTAATTCCCCCATCTCCGTTCCACCATCGGACGACCCGTAGTACGGCAAGTTTCCACCCTTATGTTGTTAACACCACTACGATCCAGACGAAGCGTTTCGCCTCCTCCTTTATACCGCGTACATCGAGGGACTGGAACAGTTTGCCAGCGGCGGTGTTTCCGTCGGACTACAATTTGAGTGTCTTCAAGGCTAAAGTGAATAGGCTCTTAATAAACTAGTTCGCTTTACCATCAACGACTGCGTCACTGCTTACAATCAGGCGGGAATGCAGTCAAGCGCTAGTTTATATATATTTTTTTTTAATTTATACCTAATAGTACCTACCTTCTCTTTATACGAGAAGCCAAGGACTAAAAACCATTGGGGGTAATATGTACTGCCTTTCATCATCATCATCAACCTTTTATCGTCCCACTGCTGGGCAGAGGTCTCCTCTCATACAGAGAAGAATTGAGCGTAATCACCACGCTTTATCAATGCTGGTTGGCGATTTCAGACGTAAAGTCCAGGTTTCCTCAAGATTTTTTCCTTGCCTTTTAAGCAGTCATTGGTGTCCAAGATATACTTAGCGGTCAACACGCCTGCCTGCGACGTGGAGGCCCCGGGTTCGATCCTCGGCCAGGTCATGATGGAAAACGATCTTTTCCTGATTGGATTTTTTTGACTGCCTATTTTAACCCAATGACTAAAACAAAAATAATTTGATATTTAAGTAGTCGAGAGGGTCGTGAGTACGACGACATGATTGATGCAGTGACAGAGCGATCGACTGCTGCACTGTGTATCAGGGGTTGATTCCCGCACGGAACAAATACCTACATATTTGTATGGTCTTAAAATCAGTTGTTCCGGGTCTGAATGTTTGTGTATGTGACTTTATATGTTTGTAAACGCACCCACGATACAGGAGAAGTAGTGTGAGACGACTTTAAAAGAAAAGTACTTATTGTCAATGACTTCAATATTATCATTGTTTAGGTATGCAAACACCGAAAAGAAAAATGATTCATTTTCTTTCAGACGTGTAACAAAAAGGGTATATACATACCAAGGGTATGGCATCGCTACGTTTGTTATGATTTGATTTTAAGAAACACAAGAAACCGTAAATTTGGTACCAATTTTTTGAGTATTTTATTTTGAGTTGAAACCCTTCCTGTATCGTTTGATATCATGTAAAGATGCCGTGCCTTTGCTATGTATATACCCTATAAGTTACACGTTGTATATGGGTAGATACTTCGCGTTAGTGCTTACAAATAACCGCCGGACATGTTTTGTAAAACCTTTAGTGAGAGGCTTTTAAAAAACATTTTTGGATCACCGTAAACGTCAGCTTGATAAATGGCTTCAGGGGTTGAGGGAAATTCCGGACGGTATCGCAAACATCAATAACCGTGTTACAGCGCCACCTATCGAGACTATAAGGAAACACAATTTAAAATAAACTATCAGAGCCTAGGAAAGAAGTTTAGAACTGCAAAACACCCTTCACATTCCAGTCGAAAGGGTTTTGGTAATATCGTGTTTCTGCTTTTGGACATTTTTGGACTCTGAACGGTCAGGGTGCTGCCCTGGATTAAGTACACTCAATGGTAGTAATACCCGTTTTTGCTTGTTTACGAATATTAATTGCATTTATGAACATTTTTTCGTAAAAAAAAAATATATTTGTATGACAAATTCACATAATCCTAACAAAACGAACAGAAATAAAGATAATAATTATTACTTTAAAAATAAGCATCACATTCGTAGATACGTATTAATCTGTTCCGTTTTTAAAAAATAGTGATCCCTGATCGACTGGTCAGTCCTTCAGCAAAAAGTGCTACTAATATTCCTGCCAAGTGCACTGCAAGCAAGCACAGCAACGTATTGTCAAACCAACACTGTCAGTGACAGTGAGTGACTCAATTTAGCCAATGGTCGGGGTCGTCGACTGCGTCTCGACCGACACTATGCGGCTAAGCGCGCTGATTGGTTCAGTCGGTGGCGGAACGTGAAGGCAAACTATTAGCGGAGTTGCCAACTCCCCAGTAATTCCAGCTATTTTGGAAATTATTTCTAATTTCAATGGGCCTATTTTTATTTGATTGGTAGGAACCAAGAATGAAAATCTGACAAGAGTTCAAGTCAACTCTACCTGCTAAGTAATAATTTTTAAAAGCTTATGAAATGGGTAGCATTTTATTTGTTAGCATAGCAACTAAGACTAAAACAAAACTAGGAAATTGCAAAATGTATTTACACGGATGGTCAAGATGGCAGCTTAGAAGTGCCAGATTTTTTTTTTTTTTAATGTAGCCCCACACTTGGAGTTTCTCCTGTATCCTGGGTGCGTTTACAAACATATAAACTCACATACACAAACAACCAGACCCAGAACAATTCACTCACTCACATAACACATCACCCCGTGCAAGTCGGTATATTTCAGTATGTTTTTATTTAGTTTCGGTATTTTTGTAAAATTTAATCTGGTCACACTGATTGGCAGTCTGCGCATATTGCGCGCCGCTTACAACGCGTGACGAGTTTACGTTTATTCCAACGTAGTTTTCGCCATAAACATGACGTTTAAGTATAACACCAGGCAATTCATCAAGGAAATGCAATGTAGGCCATGTTTGTGGAACGTCAACACTACAGAATACAATGACAGAGGTATCAGGGAAATGGCCTGGCTAGAAATTGCCCAAATTATGTACGACGATTGGGATGATTTGAATTTAGACGACAAAACTGAAAAAGGTAAGTTTTCTATTAATATATAATATGAACATTAATAATGCTTGACTTTAAAAGTGAAGATAAATCAAAAATGAACTAGGCGACTTACTAGGTCATGATCGGTTGTCCAGCGCTCACACGACGCAGCTCACTAACTCAGTTCAGTGACTCAGTATATCCTTTTCGCTCGGCTGCGCCGCTTCGGTTCTCCCGAGCTATACCGAACGCGCCGACCGAATCATCGATCACCTGTTTACTGACTTATGTTTAATAAGTTATAGAAACAAATCTCTAACTCTCTCGATGCTCTAACGAGAAGCGGATTAGCAAAAATGCATGAATTCAAAAGAAGCATTTGTTCATATCAACATAAAGCTGACATGCTTCTGTCTTCAAGTTTTAATCTTCTTTCTTTAATTCTAAAAATAATCTTCCTTCATCATTTCTTCATGTTATTATAACAGCTATAATTATAAATAGACAGCCTCCGTGGCGTAGCGGTAGCGAACCCGGCCGTTGCGCAAGGAGTCGCGGGTTCGATCCCCGCACAGAGCAAATATTTGTATGCATGAATATGATATTTGCACTGGTCTGGTCGTGCCTCGGAAAGCACGTTAAGCCGTTGGTCCCGGTTGCCATACGAACATCTAGTGGCAGTCGTTACGGGTTGTTGGAGCCCTCAAAAGTCCAACAATTTGTTACACTGCAATGCTTAGATTACGCCTTCGGGTTGTGGAGGTCACATGGCAGTCGCTTCACGGAAAATATCGAAGTTTAGCCAAAATCAGCAGTTAGACTGGTAAAGCGGACCCCAGACTCCAAAGCTGATACGCTACGGATGCGACTGGGATTAACGCTGAGATGATGATGATGATTATAACAGCTATAAATATATCGCAAATAAAACATACTTTTAATACTTAACTACTTTGTTTCATTTCCAGTAAAAGATCTACAAAAGAAATGGAAAGGTCTTCGAGATTATCACACTAGAGTCAAAAATAAAAAATATACCCCGAAAAATGCAACTGAATTACATTTAAAAAGAGGTCGCAAAAGACCGTTCTTAGACATGTTATATTTCTTAAATGCCAAGAAAAAACCAAACCAAGCCCAGAGTCAGCCTCTTGCCGAAGTTAACCCCGGGCCAGCAACAGTTAAACCCAACAACTCAATAGTCACTTCAATTAAACAAGCGAAACCGGGCCCGCCTACTACCCGAACAGCTGCTCCCCAACCACAACCACAACACCAACCACAAGTACTATTCCGACCACCATTAACTCAAGAGGCAACAGTGACACAATTGAACGACCCAGACGCAAACTTTTTATTCAGTATTTTACCAGATATGAAATCGATGAATCCTTCCCAAAACTTCGAATTTCGATTCCAAGTGATGAAATTGATAAAAGACATGAAATATAATCCGCACAATTCGAATTACTATGTATATAGTGATCCAGGTTCTTCCACGTTCGCTACTCAAGAACCAAAATACAAAACCTCTATACTCCCGGAACAAGAAATAGCGATAGACCCTATTTCAAATGAGTCTGCAGTATCTTCACCAGAAGATAGAAAAGAAATATTATATGATTCTGAATAGTGGGTTGTCATTTCTCTTTATGGTTATAATAAACTGAGTTTACATTGGTCTTCCTTCATTTTTTTCTAAATAGTCAGCAGTACCTACCCACTGACACTGAGGTATTCACAGAACAGATAAATATCTATTCCGTAGAGGTAATACCTTAATACACTTACTGTCAATGTGAATATTGAAAGAAAATGAAAAATGGTTTTAATTATGATTGCGTTAGCTATCTATTTAAGTTATTGAGCTAATTTTTTTGAATTGGGATGTGAAGCAATGGATTAGTATTAGTAATATCCTTCAAAATACATACTTAAGTTACGCAGTAGGTAAGTGTGCTGCAGTGCGATTCAGTAACCATATCACCGTGAAAACTCAGGTGAAGTGAGCGTGGAGTGAGCTGTCATTCCAACTAATGCTAAGGGATTGATACTATTGACAACTCACTCTAAGTTCACTCACCTAACTTTTCACGGTGAGATTTTTACAGAATCGGATGGACTGTTCCACGTTCCACACACGAGTGATGATGAAGGACAACACATGTACGGACGACAGCAGGTCAACCTACCCGAAACTGTCCCAATAAACTCTGAACCTTAATGCTTTAGAGAAAAAGTTGAAAGTTTAATAAAAATATCTGACAGATTGTAGTAGCTTCATTTGCTGTCGTCTGTACATAGATAGAAACTTTCTTTTCGTTTGCTGTGGGTATTTCTACACATAGGTGGCACCGTCTTCGTGTTCAGGCCCGTCTATATAATTTTAACAACAAGAATATTTTAGTCTTTATTAGGCAACATTGAGAAACGAAGGAAGTATGAAAATAGATAGTCTAGTGCGGAGTGACATGGTGACATGAGGCGCGACGATGCGCCGCGGTTTGTCACGCGAGTTCTCTTCCGTCCCTTCGTATCTAATGCACGGCAGCCATTGTTTGAAACAACACGGGGAAAGTTTCACACAGCAATTAGATTGATTAGATGGCATTCAAGGAAACATTTAATAGTTGAGGAAGCGCACGAGAAAACTTCGTAGGTACTGTGCCATGAAATATGTATGAGGAGTTACCTATTCGCTGAGTTAAAGTTAACTGAGCGAAGACACTTTTTACTGCCGCCTGAGTAGACGGCAGTAAAAAATAGATTAGTAGTAGCTTTGCTCCTCACTATCCATAAGGCTGCAAAAGTCGTTAATCACATTAGGTTTTTAATTAGTTTTTTTTTTTTGTAGGTACTTATCGACAGGGGTTAATTTCTGGAGTTGATCTAAGTACCTCTATTTCCTTTCCTTTTTCGTGCTTATTTCTCCCGTATACTGCTATGAAGATAGCAAGCCTATTTTTTTTTCGAGTTGGGAAATCCTCCTGGATACCCGCCGCCCTGGGCTGGGGTGGGCGGTGGGGTCAGTCAGACTCTTACTGGCTAAAAAGCACCCCGGTGTTCCGCCTCATAAATATGCCCCCGGCATAAGTGCGAACATTACTTCCGCAAGACACTTACTTTTTTTTTTTTTTTTCGGGGTGGAAATCCTCATAGGATGTCCGCCGCCCTAGGGTGGGCGACGGGGTCTGTCAGACTTTTACTGACTAAAACCACCCCGGTGTCTCTTCTATCACGAGCGCGCGTAGGGCCGCGGGAGTCTAAATTCTTCCGCAGCCCCACACTCGTGCTGGCCCGGTCTGCCCGGGCCTCGTCTCCGGCACGGGGTAGTGGGGTGTTAAGCTACCCCGTGCATCGCCTCAGAGGCGCGCGCTGACACTCGCGCGCGCCTCCGCCTCGGGGTCCATCGAATAGGGGGCGGGGACTTCCCCATGTCCCTCGCCCCTGGACCCATTCATGGGGGGCGGAAGAGGGCGTTATCCGCCCTTCTTCGGCGCCCGGTGCGTCTTCTGCGGCCCGGGAAGGGAGTTGAGATCTCCCTCTCCCGTTCCGCAGCTTCCTTCTGCGACATCACGTCCTCGCAGAAGGACACCACCGCGTCCCACGACTCTGCGCTGCCGGCCATCCTCCGCACTACTGCCGGCAGCGTCAGGTCGCCTCCTACTTCATTTGTGAGGACACGGCGCTGCTCCTCCCAAGCTACACACTCGGAGAGCACGCAAGACACTTACTAACCTAACCAAACAACCTAAAAAACAATCATAATTTCATAATTGAACGACAGCGTCGGGTTCTTCAGTTACAACAACCTCCGGCAGTCTTTAAAATAAATTCGAGGCTCGAATGAGCTAACTCTAATAAATAATTTAGAACGAACGTAGTAAATGTGATCTTCTCTATAGATAATTAAGTAATTATTTTACCGCAATTACCTCAACCTATATCTACCATTTATTCAACTTTGATAAAGCTACAGTATTCTATACCTACTTTAATACCTACCAACCTATAAATAATTACATACTTAAAGAAACACTTCTTAATTTACGAATATTACCTTTCGTAGAACATCATATACCACATTTAAGTTATCAATCTATCAATCATGCTTCGTAGGTAAACTGTACAGCAATCATGCTTTTGGAGTAATGTAACCACTGGCGCCATCTGTTGCATCTCTATTAAATCACATGAGTTTTTTACACTGACAACATTGTACAATTCAGTCCACACTCTCCATGGATTCTTAGCCTCGTAATAGCTACATTGATACTCGCTAGGTGGCGTACAACTCGCCGTTCTGGTTATTCGATAGGTATTGTAACTAGTAAAACACACGTGAAAATTTAAATTGAATGATAAATATTATTATTCCTGAGCAGGTTAAGTAAAAAGTCTGACCTATTATACTTTAAGTTGAACGCAGTAACCTACATATTACTATGCAGAACGTAGTTAGGTGTGCGTAGTATTTCAATTGCGCGTTTTCATATATCCCTAGACGGAAACTTTATATTATATAAGTAGATAATCGTATTGCTTTCATAAATAAGTTCTGTTTCCCAAAACAACATTTTTTTATATTATAACGCTTGTTATACGTACCTATTCTACAAATTGTCACAGATGTATTTATGTAAGGTCAACCGGGGCAATTGCGTCTTTGGGGGTAATTGCGTCTAATCGAAATAATTTTAAATCTGTTTGAAAACCCACTCTCCTGCCATCTATACGTTATAGTATTTTATTCAAAGTAAACAAAACAAGATGGTAGGAGAGTGGATTTTCAAATAGATTTAAGATAACTTCGATTAGACGCAATTGCCCCAAAGACGCAATTGCCCCGGTTGACTATACTTATATATTTTTTCCTTTTCTACTCATCCCATTATTAAAACATTTTTATTTTGATATTTTGGCTAAAGGCATTGATAAAATATTAAACAGATACGATATATTCTAACTGACCAAAAAAAATGTGCTGAACACAGCAGCAGCACACATGCATATTTTTATTCGGCATACATTGGTACAGTGTGAGTGAGATGGGGCATAATCTAAAGCATAGAGAAGAAAAAGATGGCTAGTGTTTGTCGTTTGCGCTGTTAGTGTTTGTCGTTTGTTTTTACGAGTGTATCGAGAGTGACTAAAGCGAGATACAGGACTTACTTCCTTTTGTACGCTTCATTTTTACTGCGCTAGTGACATATCTACCTTAGTTTAATATTTTATCAATGGCTAAAGGCCCTTTTTTGAGAAGTACTTAGACCTTTTCATCACCATCGTAGTGCACACCCAATTGTTTTCTACGCGTACCTTCAAGTAGGTACGGCCAAATTGACGGTTTCCTTTTGGGTCATGCGGGGAGATTGGATCGGTCCCGAAAATACCGATTTGTTTTATAGTGAAAAGGTACCTCCTTATTTTTCATCCAAGTCGTAAATAGGCAGGTACTTTTTAATACTGTACAGTAGATTAATTTGTGCAAGTTACCAGGAGTGTGTCAAGCCAAGTTCAAGAATAAAAAAGACGTGCTTCAATCTAAAATTAATATCTAAGAACTACATTGTACATTCCAATCTGTACGCACAATGTACTAGCCTACGTGCTTTCACGTAAAAAAAAATGCGGAAGAACCTGTATCACTATAAATGTACTCCGCATGGGGCATGAAACCACTATTGATAAAAATTGAGTCTACATTTCGACAACAATCTGGATCTGATCAAGATCAAACTGCCTGAGATATGAAATATCATCATATTTCTCATCTGGTAATTATGTAGATGCATCCTGACGAGACTGAGATAGCGTCTCAAAGTCACAGCTACCCTATTATTATTATACTCTTCGGTCATAGCAATTACTTTTTCGTCTGTGTGTTGCATGTCGAGTGACGGTCGGCCGCGAGGTAGGAATAAAGTAAAAGGCTGCTGATGGAAGCTGACCGAGTAGTGTATAGACTAATAGGTTCTCACTTTTGTGAAATAAAAGTTTCACTTTTACCTTGACTTCATAAAACCACACAATCCTTTTTTTGTTTTAGTCCTATCAAACCTGCCATTCCATTCTGTAAAAATCTTACCATGAAAAGTTAGGTGTGTGAGCTTAGAGTGAGATGTCAATAGTGTCAATCTCTAACAGTTGGAATGACAACTCACTCCACGCTCCCTGGCTGAAGGCTTTCATTTTATTTAAGGCATGCACAGGATAGTCCGGTTCAGTAGTCACGGTAGATGCCATAACAAAAAAAATAAAAAAAGAATTCACGCTCATTTCACGCAAGTTCCCACGGTGAGATGTTTATAGAATCGCACTGTAGATCACTGATTCTCCTTCAAAAACTAGGTCATACTCTCTACGGAGAGGAACTTCCAGGACACTGTAACACACACAACACACACACATAACGATAGCGCCTACTTAGTAAGGTAATAGAGTTCTTATCAACTTGACGTGTGATCAGTCGACAAAATATTTGCACGACCATCAACATTATCTTCGTAGGTATATACAATGACGTTAACTAGTTAATACTGTTCTATTGATAACATCAATAGACGTTAATCTTACGTTAAAGCCATATAAGTATCAGCTAATATGTATAAATAAATTAGATTAAAAGATTATGGTAGGTAATTGCTGCAAAATAATTCAGGTAATAGGTAGGTGTAACAAGTTTATTAGAAATGTAACACAATGGCGCCGATTCTATTATTCACAAACTAAACTAATTTTAAGTTCTGTGCATCTTTTTCTTTCCAATTCGTTAAGAAAAGGATAGAAGATAGCATTTTAATTTAATCCTGTCAAATTAAGATATTCCATAGACAGTTTAGACGCGATTATAAACATAGCAACTAAAAATACGCCAGTTTACGTCAGGAGCGCACTAATTTGACAGGTCTAAACTGACATTCTATCTGACATTTTATCTTCTGTCCTTTTCTAAATGAAACAGAAAGAAAAAGATGCACATAACTTAAAATTTGTTAAGTTTGTGAACAACTTAATCGGCGCCAATATGACAGATAAACTGTCTTATCTAAAGGTTTTGTGACAGCAGATGACCCTTTAACTGGGTTTGGAGGTCAGGTAGGTAATCGCTCCACCAAAAATAAAAAAGAATCTTCAAATTCCGTTCAACCAGTCTAAATTTCTAAGACATATAAAAAAATACAGGTAGAATTGACAACTTCCTCATTTGTTTAAAGATAATAATTTTGCAAACATGGGTAAGTAACGACCACAAAAAAAAATGTATATACAAATGACAGGTTCAACCAAGTTTTACCATTTATGCATGCTTTTTTAAAACATTGAACTTAAAACTAGAAAATACAGTTTAATAGTTCAAAGCAACTTTATTCCAACCTGAAAAAAAAAGAAGTTGATTTATAATATTGAATTCGGTTAGACCGAAAACCGGGTCTAACATAGAAAAGTCTGGGCAGATGATGAGTAGATTACCGGCTCTGGTGCATCTTGCTACCTCAAACGCCTGGTTCACCAAACCCGGGCTCTTTAAAAAGTTGTAAGACAGTTTTGATGAATGTAGTAGATGATAGTTCTTTGTTTTGCCATCTACCACGATCACTATGTGGGGAAAATGTAAGGGCTGCTCCAACTGTTAGGACACGTCTTCCTCTTCTTCAGCCTAAAGAGGTCCACTGCTGGACAAAGGCCTGCCCCAAGGCTTTCATTCAATTGGGGGACATTGCCATAATCCCCACGCTTGGCTGGCGGGTACAGGAGAAGCCTTGCTGCCCGCTTCCCTTTGGACTCTTGAAATAAATACACTTGTTGAGCACTTAATACTAAGATAGGACAAGAAACTTGAATTACACCATAACCATTATTGCAGCAGCATTGCTTCATGTTCCGGTTCGACCAAGTGAAATTCTGCAATTTCACTAGCACACATACCACAAATGTCATTGTATTTAACTTTATTTCCAGTATTTACTACGCAATTATCCGGCGGGTAAAATTACCACTAAGAACAAAAAAAATTAAGTGAAGTGAGTTATAATTCCAACTCATCATCATCATCATCAACCTTTTTATCGTCCCACTGCTGGGCACAGGTCTCCTCTCATACAAAGAAGGACAGAGCGTAATCACCACGCTTGCTCAATGCGGGTTGGCGATTTCAGACTTATAAAGTCCAGGTTTCCTTCACCTTCAGTCATTGGTGTCCAAGATATACTTACGATCATTCCAACTAATTCTAGGAATTAACATTAGTAACAACTCACTCTAACCTCATTTTACTGCACTGCATCCGATCCAAATCTGAAATATTATGTCGTAAAGCAATCATAATACATATTTTATTACTTAGGACCAACATTTTTTGCAGTATTTGTATCTATATATAGGCCAAATTCGATAAAGAATAGAGGTAAACAAACCGTTACTAGGCAACAAGTTGTTTACACCTGAAAGGGAGATGTCAACAACATTTTCTAGATAGATGAATTAATAATAATCCTACTTTCTAAATGTAAACAGTTTCTTTCGTGATTTTTATTTCAGTTTGTTTTATAGAGCTTTCTGTAGAGCTATCACGTAAAATTTATGTAGTTTTTTTTATGGTTTTTCTACCAAGTTAATATGCATGTTATTTTAGTGATTCTATTGAAATATGCTGCAATAGGGGTTGTAAAAAAATTTGTTTGCATGAATAAGTCGATAATCATGTAAATATCAGGAGATTTGTAAAACGTGAGTTGTGATAACCCTAAATTGGTTTGTTTACCTCTATTCTTTATGGAGCTTGGCACAAATTATTGTGCGCAATTCCCTCAAGTAGTTGTACGAGGAAGACACTAGAACTGGGGCCCTGGTATGCTATTTTTATAAATTGATCATACGATCCAACCCGATTCCAATGTCATTGTGCTTAAAATTTCGGAACCTGCTAAATTCATAATGATCGATCAATTATCTCAGTCATATTGTAATGGAATGGTGATAGAATGATATTGCCGTGCTGCCATTAATATAAAACCCGTTAATAGAAACATTTTTTTTTTAAATTAGGTACTACTAAATTTGGTCAATTATTAATATGGAGTACCTACAGTGTTAGAGATTGACCACTGGATTTATAATGACACCATTTTGTTAGTAGATTACGAAACTTGTCAAAATCAAACATTATGAGATCACTGATCGACCATTCTGACACTATTGTAATAGCGGACTAAGACCCCTCTGAACTGTGTCAATCCGAATCAAGAACATTCCCAATTTGGATTGAACTTGGTCGTTGAATTCGTATTCGGATCGGATATAGTATATAGTACAGACCCGCACTTACATACACGGTGGTACATTGCGTTCCTGTGGTCCGTTTTAAAAAGTATAGATAACGGGACCTGTGTAATACAGGTTTGTGGGACATTTCAGCTTTATTTTGAAACGCAACATTGGTACAAATAAAATAAAAATTTAACAATAAAAATTCATGCCAATGTAAAAATTTTTACAATGGACTTCCAGAGGTGGTTCAAGATCTGAGCCTGAATAAATTCAAATCCTTCATTAAACGTAAGTTGTGTCAGAAAGCATTTTATAGTGTTAAGGATTATATTGAGGACAAAAAGGCTTGGGCTTGAACTGCGTCCGATTTCTATACACTGATTGTTCTTTGATTTTTTCCTCCTGTAGTTTTAATATGTAATTGTTTATGTTATTAATTCAAAGCCTGTATGTATGTATGTAGCCAAGCATATTGTACGTTACGGAATTGCATCGCTGACAGAGGTGTTCGGCACTTGTACAGCTACACAGGAGCTAAACTTAGGTCCGTATTACAGAACGTCACTCAAAACTCAAGCTCTACTTAAGTCTCGTTTCAAGCTATTTGATTGGTTGAAACCAGTTTTATGTAATTCTTAAGCAGAGATCAATGCTTGAGTTTCCTTCTGGAATACGGACCTTAGTATTCGGGAACACTGTTGGAGCTGGTGAACCTTGGACAAAACTATCTTAGCATTGTGTAGATTCAATTTCTTAGTATTGTATAATTACATGGCACACGTGTGAGCACAATGTACGAGTGTGCTGTAAGGCATCTATTTGTTGGGTTAGTCTTTATTATTGACTTGATTGTGTTCTGGCTGTTGAGAGTATGTCATGCTCACTCAAATGTCTCGCTGGTGGTGGTGTTGGGTCATTAGGTTCCCTTCAATATGGTTGAGCTGAATGATGCTGATCCATACGTCATGTTCGTGAACGGACGCCGTCAGAGGTCATCTCTTAGCTGCCACGGCGTATTTTAATTTCTGAATTGATTTTTGTGTGTTTTCCATAATGGACGCTCTCAGCGTACAATATATTTCTGCATCGTTCTCACACGGTTGATTTGAACATGAATGATGTAATCAAATATTTGTAACAATAGCTTGAAAATTTAAAAGAGTGTCCATGGAGTTTCTTGCCCGGTCTTCTCCATAGGCGACTAGCTTCATCTTATTGACTGACCGACCTTCTGACAATTCAAAAGTGCCTGTAACTGGTTTATTTGAAATAAATGCTTTGAATTTGAATTTGAGCACTCACGAATGTTGCCACCCTCATACTCCAGGATAATAGTTTGTTAGATCCACACCTGAGCCATACAGACTACCGAGAGTTGTTACCTTTTCGGCTTTACTTTTCAAATAAACAAGTATGAGTGCGCGGGTTCGATTCCAGGTCAGGCAAGTACCAATGTAACTTTTCTAAAGTTATATGTACTTTCGAAGTAAGTATATCTTGGACACCAATGACTGAAGGTGAAGGAAAACATCTTGAGGAAACCTGGACTTTAGGTCTGAAATCACCAACCCGCATTGAGCATGCGTGGTGATTACGCTCAATCCTTCTCTATATGAGAGGAGACCTGTACCCAGCAGTGGGACGATAAAAAGGTTGATGATGATAAAATTGTAGCAGTTGCAGCACGTATACACATACATACCTATGTTAAGCATGGTACCTCCTCCGTATTCTTTTATCTGAAAACTTTTTTGTACATGGTATTTGGTACCGTCATACAATGCACGGCTGACGCAATTTGTAGGTAAGAAATAATAATAGCACGTGTACGTCATTCTGTTTAAATATTGTATAACAATCGTATATTACCATAACTATAGATAACAAAAAAGGTTTTTCACAATGAATCTATGAACGTATCGACCAATAATTCAAAGGAAAAAATACCATAAATAATGCAGGCAAATTATGATAAATTGAACTATTAGCATACCTACTTGGGTGATTGAACTCAATCACCCAATAAATTCCAAATGGCAGCTATACCATTAATTAGATTCCTAATTCTTTGCTCTTCCCAGCGAAAGTACATACTAGAACGTAGTGTACGGAGAGCGTTTTGAGGGATTGTCTATTGATGTTTTGAAGTTTTTTTCCAAAAGTACTGATTCTCAGTCCAATTCTGAGATGGTAGTCAATAACAAAGATTGGTGTCCTGTAATACAAGCATATAGCTTAGCTTTGGCACCAGTCTCCCAGAATACGAAAACTGTAGGTATGCCTTACATTAGTAGGTAACATATATCAGTCATGTGTTATCTCTCAATCCGCACTAGGGCCGTGTGGTAAATTTTAGCCCACTCCCTCTCGAAGAAAGAAAGACTGTATCCCAGCAGTGGGTAATTTTTAAGATTATATGGGTAAATATAGTAATTACTAGACGACACATATAGAGCTTACCTATGGGTACCGTTCCAGACCAGCAGGGTAATTGCGTAACACATTATCAGTAACAATGGGTTTCAATTATTGACAGTTAAACAAGATTCATTGCGTTGTTTACGTTGTTAATCAGACACATTTTCGACCACATAGAGCAATGTATTTGTAATATGCTTCAAAATGATACCGACTGACAATAATAGTTTGTTACGCAATTTGTTCGATTTTCAAGTTTATCGATAAAGCATTAAGGCTGAAGGTGGTTGGGAATATTATTTTGATAGTTTAGGGTATCTTAGTGCCAGTTAGGAAGGTCCAGCTTCGAGAAAGAGGTCAATCGTCGAATCCAACTAGGCTGGGCTGCTTTTGTTAAGCTACGTAGAATCTTCTCGTCCGAAATACCGCAGTATCTTAAGACAAAAGTCTTCGACCAGTGTGTGTTGCCAGTGATGACTTATGGAACTGAGACGTGTTCGCTAACCATGGGCGTTATAAGAAAGCTCAGGATCACTCAAAGGGCAATGGAGAGGGCTAAGCTTGGGGTTTCACTGCGTGATCATATCAGGAATGAGGAGATCCGCAGAAGAACGAGAATAACCGTATATTATAAGAACGAGCCTAACATAGCCCGAATAATTGCAACACTAAAGTGGCAGTGGGCCGGGCATATTGCGTAGGACCGATTCCCGATGGGGCCGACAGGTTCTAGAGTGGCAATCACACACCGGAAGACGTAGCGTGGTGAAGGTTGCGGGAATCGGCTGGATGCGGGAGGCGCAGGTCCGGTCGTCATGGAGATCCTTGGGTTAGGCCGTACAACCGAAAGGACAGTATCAGTAGGTAGATACCCTTGTTATAATGTACCAATAGCCTTGCTCTTTACCAATGCCTCAGAAGAATCGACAACAATGTGAAAGACTTTTGGTAATCAACGGCTCTTTTCTTTTAGGTAACATCTTGAATTATTTATTAAAGTAACGATTTTCTATGAATGTAAAGATCGCCATAAGGTTTACGAAATTGTTCGCAAGTGCTACGGCTGAGTGTATAGTGTTTGAACCCCAGTTAGGCAATGTAAAGGTGTTTGATCCATAAATAACATTAGAGTCACCTTATTTAAACAATAATAACATAATGCGGGTTAGCAAGTCTGTCTATACCATGAGCGGATTTACATAATCAAGTATCAAAGGAAAAACATGTACAAACATTCATGAGAACAAACTCGGCCTTATCACCAATCCGCTACAAGTTTTTTTTTTAACAAAGCTATTCTGAACTGTGCATTAATAGAAGAAAATATTGCATCATAAAGTGAAAAGAATAATATTGAACTAACCTTAGTAGAGTGGCAAGATACGTGTAGTCACTACACAAATATTGATAAATGTCTCAAAGTATTTATGGGTTTATAAAGTGATAGGTCACGATAATAATAATAATATAAATTAATTACTATTAATTCAATATAAAACATTGATCAGACAGGGGCAAACTCCTTCCATAGTTCTCGGTAACCAGTCAACTTAAACCAGCCAAACCCATCATCATCATCAACCCCTTCATCGTCCCACTGCTGGCCACAGGTGTCCTCTCACATAGAGAAGAAAGCCAAACCCATAGTCAAGCTTTATTATTTTTATACAAAAACCGGCAACCGAGATTTGTTCTTGGATGCACTTGCCCATGCTTAAAGGGGCCTTTGTGAGTTGGCGTCAGGACCTTGTATGCCTTCCCAAGGACCGGGATCCCAGGGTACCGACATAAAAACAAACATATTAATATTTAGTTTACCTAACTATATGTAATAATGAATTAACCCCCGGTAACAGTGGCATAACTAAGTAAATGGTTGGCGTAGCAGGGTTTCTAAACTTAGCTTATATCTGTATCCTTTTGTTTCGGATTCACACTTAACTTTCAGGTAGGCAAAAGTTGTCACTCAATGGACAATATATCGTTGTTAAGGTCGACGGCGATATAGATGTCATCATAATCAAGTATTTAAAGAACACAAATTGGACGGAAATAACTCATTTGGTTACTCGCCTAATATTAACGCTTAGTGGCGTATGCCTGATATGATCATTCAAACTTTTGAAGTCGTCCGTACATCTTATAAATATACCTAAGTCTGAATCTAAAAAGAAGGCACGTATAACGTTTTTTTAGATACCCATAGGTAAGTGATATAGATTTTGCATAGGTAGTGCGGTCTGGTGAAAACAACACTACACACAATGATTCGCTCTAAGTGTGAGCTGAGTCCATACGCATCATTTTCGCACTGTGTGCTAGCCTTATATTAGCCTGTATTTTACGTGTATGTAGTTTATTATCAGACAGCAATGATACAGCAGTTTACTGATCCAAATAGAACCAGTTATTTAAAATACATAAAATAAAAAAAATATCTACGTCAGTCTACCCAACATATGATACCCAGTCATCATATCAATTTTTTCGGCACTTATTCAATTGACCTATGAGCAATCCAAATGATAAATAGATTGTGTAATCAGTCACATAAGTTTATACCTACCGGAAATATTAGGGTTCCGCACCTAAATCGTGCGAATATATTAAACCATATTAGACTATATGCAGTCGCAATATTTCAGTTCACAGGCTAAGGAGCAAAAAGGTGATTGCGCCCCATCTCTCATCTCCCATGAATGTTTTATTTTTGGTTGATTGATTGGGTTATTGTTTTCTTCAGACAATATTTTATCGCAAAAAATCGTTATTGCCTGGTCATTGTCGCCATGAGCTATCATCGGTTTGAGAACTTTGGTAAGATAATGTTGGATACGGAGCATTGACATTTTGTGCATATATACAGTATGTTAAATAACAGAGAGCGTTCCCTTAAACTCGTTAATATATATCATTAATAGATTAAAATAAAAATATCAGCATAGAAAAATAAGCATAAAATAATCCGAATAAAAAGAAATTATAATTGATAATAAATTTGAAACCTCCTGTTTTAATCAAAATAGTAGCGCGGAATAGTATCTACCTAACGTTGCATTGCCCAACACACATCAACCAACACACATCAATCAATTAGATCTTAGATCGCCGCCGCATACGCGGCTCGTCATTCATAAATAAATTGCGACGTTGCCGTCTTTCATGTTCGCGTGTACAGTGTGTTTCTTTTACATGTCAATTTAAAACTTTTATTTAATATTTTCATATTAAAACATTTTGTTTTCGAATGGAAATATTTTTTTTAGCATGTATGTATGCTATACTATTTCGGGTTAACGGGAACGCCCTCTGTTAGTTAACATACTGTATAAACTGGATTAGGTGTAATTAGTCTACTAAAGCAGATTTTTCGGATATGGTGAGATATCTTCTTTTAAAAAATATAAGATATCAATAACCGTGGCAATGAACCGAATTATCAGTTATCAACATCGAAAGAGATAAAGTATCCTTGCTCTACAATGAGCGATTTTTCTTTTTGTTGTCCTATATCAGTTCCATTGTTCGTGTGGCAACCTTCGCACACATGGCGGGACCTGGTGCCTTACACAATTTAGCACCTTAGCAGTGACGCCATGCTTTGTACAGGCGACAACTCATCAAGCTACTACAATCTGTCGGATTTCTTCTTTAAATTTTTACCTTTATCTCTAAAGCATTAAGGCTTTTTGGTGTGGATGACCTCTGCCGCTCTGGGTGGAGCGGAAGGGCGTGTCAGACTTTCACTGATTAAAACCCACCCGTGTTCCTCCACTTGCCTGTGCGACAGGGCCACGGTTTCTCTTCTGACCAACCCACAACCCTGACCCAGGGATCGGTCTTCGTGTCGGTCACAAAAGCATTAAGACTAAAGGTTGATTGGGAATATTTGACAGTTTAGGGTGGTTTGATCTGTTGTCGTCCGTACCGTATATACGTCCTATATATTTTTGACCATATAAGAAGTCGGTTGTGATTTCAAGCTACCATAATTCTCATTAGTTTATTCTGTGTTTATCCTTGGTACTCGTGTAACATTCGTACCGATTACTTTACTTTTATTTTATAAATTATGGCAAACACACTTTTGTCAGCTTTCTGCTCAAAAATAAAATAAAAACGTTTAATCCATTTCACGAGGAATCCTTATTGCAAAATTCAGATTCACATGGCCGTTTTTTATGTACTTATATGATTCGGCACTATTGCTCATTGTGCTCGTAGGGCAAGGCCACTTGATCTCTTTCGATATTGATAACTCGGTTCAATGCCACGGTCTATTTCAATTTTTTGATAACACAATGAAACCATTCCTTTATGCTATTTACTTTGCACGCATCTTTTTGAAGTACTTGTAAAAGTCTTTTTAAAGTAAAAGTTATGCACTTTTTGGGATAGCTAAAAAAATGTTGTTCATAAGACGCAGCTAAAATACAGCACCACACATGCACGGCGTAGGAGAGAAAATAATATTCCCCTCTTTTTCTACCGCGCGGCGAAAGTATAAGTAGGTATGTATGCTGCTCCTGCGGCGCAGAGCAGTTGCGCGAGTCTGCGTGTATGTACAGCCTGATACGCTACAATACGAATGAAAGTTGATTTGTTCGAGAAATATTTTTTTAAATGTAAAATCAAGTATGTACTGAGGTTTCAAATTTTCTGCGTGATATAAATTGTCTTGTTTGTGTACGATAGAGCAATAAATGAATATTGTATTTTACAACATAAGTTTATACCTAGTACTTTTACCTATACTGGTCGATAAAGCAATTCGTGTGAAATTAGTCTCTGACCATTCCAAAATACATATTGAGAAATCACTTCGATTTTTTCGAAGTACAACCCGTTATTTTTTTAAGATTTCACTCTAGATCTGAAGATTCGAAGTAAACACCTGTCATTTATGAGCTTTAATCTATGAGAAGGAAACCATAAAGCTGACAAAATATGTCTTGCACTCTTAGATTTTTTGCTACAGAAAATGCATTTAGGTATACCTATACAGGAGGTATATCTTTACCTGCTCAGGATCGAGCTTGTTGGCGTGCTATGAAGGAGGCCTATGTCCAGCAGTGAACGAGTAGGGGCTGATGATGATGATGATGATACCTATACATATTGTGTTAATCTTATTCGACTTTGGTCCCCAGATATCGGGTACCTTTTAAGATTCCGGCGGACAATTGAACAAAAAATACACAGTTTAATTCACTGTCGATAGTCCATACACCAAAAATTAACAAACACTGTAGCACAAAACAAAAGTTGGAGAAGGTTACTTAGCAAGTTTTTGGGCGCAAGTGGTTTATCATATTATGAAAATGGGATACAAAATGCGCACCTAGCCTTCTGTGTTGCTTTCGAGGGTGTTATTGTATGTTTATGGAAGAAACAAAAGCAAGCAATTTTTTTAAGGTTCGAGTCATTATATTATTATATTTAATTATCCATACTTCCATACTAATATTAAAAATGCGAAAGTAACTCTGTCTGTCTGTCTATCTGTCTGTCTGTTACGCTTTCCCGCTTAAACCTCTCAACCGATTTTGATTAAATTTGGCACAGACAATCTTTAGACCCTGAGAAAGGACATAGGCTACCTTTTATCCCGAAAAAAATGGATATTCCCGAGGGAAATCTAAAAAGCGCGATATAACCGAAATCCACGCGGCCGAAGCCGCGGGCGGAAAGCTACTATTATATATAACTAGCTTTCCGCCCGCGGCTTCGCCCGCGTAAATTTCGGTTATATCGCGCTTTTTAGATTTCCCTCGGGAACATCAAATTTTTCCGGGATAAAAGGTAGCCTATGTCCTTTCTCAGGGTCTAAAGATTGTGTGCTTTCCGCCCACGTCTTCACCCGCGTGGTGTTCGGATATATCGCGCTTTTTAGATTTCCCTCGGGAATATCAAATTTTTCCGGGATAACAGGTAGCCTATGTTCTTTCTCAGGGTCTAAAGATTGTCCGTGCCAAATTTAATCAAAATCGGTTGAGAGGTTTAAGCGGGAAAGCGTAACAGACAGACAGACAGACAGACGGACAGACAGATAGATAGACAGACAGACAGACAGAGTTACTTTCACATTTATAATATTAGTATGGATTACATTATTGGCGAAGTAAAAAAGTAATCCGGCCCGGCGGTATACTGTGACGGGAGGTAAGAGTAAAAGTATAGGAGGACCGGCCATGAAAACGACCAAACATATTTATGTCATTCACGACAGTGCATATGTGTTGACAAGTATTATGTAAGTAAAATACTACATACCAGCTCGGATGCAACTTGCTGCTTCAGCAGCCTGGTAAGAGGGTGCCGCACTGCATCTGCATAGAGAAAAAATGTTAGATTGGAAAAATGTGGAGTGGGAACGTCTTCACAGTTCCAACGACGGCAGTAACTTTGTCGGGGAAATGGAACGGATCTTCCCGCTACAGACGAAAATTTTCACGTATTTTGTATCTTGAATGATTGTTAACCTGATTAAGGAACAAGGTTAGCAATCTGCCAAGATGACGGTATCGACAAAATCCGTAACCCTATTCAAGGGAACCAAACGAGACTGAAGGTCGAGCACGGCCCGCCTTTCACCAAAGTATTCCAGAATTACTGTCTCAGTATCATCCACTCTCGAATCGTTCAGGTTACCAATAGCAGTTACCCTTTACGGCTCTTCTTTAAAGTCGTATGGGGGATAGCTTGCAACAGGTAGATGTCCGTGTCAAGAATAGGGCTACCTTCAACTTCATTTTTTCTTACTCGTGCTTTGGTGGAAATGAAATTGTTTATTAAGCAAGTAGGACCACTGATCACTTTTACACGTCATGTTTTCTTTTTTTTTTAACTAGATGAAGCCGGCATTTCCTGACTACCTCTGAGAAGAAATAGCCGAAACAAACTCAGGGATCATCGTCTTTTTTCAAGTCCAGACATTAAAAATGAAAATGTTTACAATAATTTGCCTTCTTACGCATATTGCTTAATAACAATGTTTAACAGAGCGAGCAGCTCAGTCCCAAGCTTTTTTGTCTTCTAATTAATAATCTGTGATTTTATTATTATAAAAACTATATAAAGGCCAAACCTTGCAAAAAGAGGTAAGTATTCCTCTTTTTGCAAAGTTTGGCCTAATCGTTTAATGGGTAAGTTTCGAATGTCCATGGGAAGCTTGTTGTAAAAGTGTATACATTGACCCATGAACGAATTGCCTACTCTGTGGAGACGAGTGTGATGTACAGCAAGATTGTGTTTGTTCCTGGTACTTATATTATGAATATCGCTTATTTTCTTAAAATCCGATATATTTTTGTGTACATACATAAGATTTTCAAATATGTGTAAATTGTGAAGCTACAGTCAGAATGTTCACCTCTCTGAATTTTTCTCTAAGAGAATCTCTAGGACCAAGGTTGTAAATAGTCTAGTTTAACCAAACCAGTAAGTGTAAGAGAAAGAAGAGAGAAATAAGCAAGATAAGCAAGTTCAAACTGCGTCCTTAAGGAACAGCTTGATCTTTTGCGTACGGTTGATCAAATTGTGAGTGAGAAGTCCCATTGAGACAGAAAAGCTTCTCGCATAGCACATTTTTTCCGGTTTCAAGGAAGAACTTGGTGAGCCCATAGTGGTCAGCACGTTATCATTCTGTTCTGTGGTGGTTAGAGTTCAATGCTCCAAAGTAAACTACCTACATCTAAAAATGAAAACAGAATTCCAGCTCATAATCTATTGATTGCAATGCATATATGCCACAAGTTTATCTGAATAATCATTATCATGCATTAAATTGGCGATAATAGTAGATAAACAATGATCGGCATAATTAGTAAAACACCAGTCATGCCCTTACCAATATCTCTACTAGCGGCTTATCCATGATCACCATCAAACATTTTTGCACTCTTATGAATTTTCGCTCTATCGAAATTTCTCAACGGCGCTCTGGCCTTATCTCTGGCGGTAATACTGTTTAATAATCGTCCTTCGCGGAATACAATTTGAGATAATTCAAAAAGTCATAGCTGATCTTGCCAGCTGATACCATATACCAGCGTAGGTACTCTTATCTGAAATGCATAAAAAATAGATAACAATTGTTTATTTCTTACTTCATTACAATATCTCCCCGAAATTAAAATGAACTTGCGAACAAAAATTAAAAAATATACGATATGTAAAGAAAACCCCGTCCGACCCAAAAGGATATTAGAGGTTAGGTATAGACATGACCAAATAAAATATGAAATTTTACATACCTAATCATCATAGTAACAATACCTACTAATGAATTTTAACGAATTAATTCCAACTGCCCCAAAATTTGGTAATTTTTAAAAAGTGACAACACCATTTTAGACAATATTATTATGAGTGATGCGAAGACGTGCCGCGTGCACTGTCCCCCTTCGCCCGCGCATGTAAACCTACCTTGTTGCCTACCGCACATGTATTAAGTAACCTCGATTTTTCGAAAAAAAAAAATATTTTATTAAGTTTAGCCCGGCTTTGTAGCCATTAGTAGAATCAGTTATCGATACCTAACAATACCTTCACGGATCAACGGACAGGGTTTTCTTTACATACCCATTGTATAAATACCTTGTATAGTAAAAAACATAATTTGTTCTAAAACTTCATTTTCTAGGTGCGCTATAGAGAAGTGGAGATCACGGAACCTTCTGCGTTGTATTGCTGGAACCACTAATAGGTACATACCTTGATTCCTAGTTATGGAGATATTAAGTGGAACTTAATTGATGATAATGATGATGATATATGTATAAATGGGTAATTTTAAATGAAAAATTAATAAAACCTACCCTTACTGAGGAGGTTCACGAAAGACGATAAAGTGACAAACCACCCCCTAATTGCGTAACACACTATTACTATCACTTGGAATCATTTTGAAACCGATTGCTAAACCATAGTTCTTTATGTTCGGAAAATGGGTCTGCTCAACAACGTAAATAACGCAATGAATGTTGTTGAACTGTCAAAATGAAACCCATTGCAACTGAGAGTGAGTTACGCAATTACCCTGCAGGTCAAGATATTATAATCTACTAGCTGCGCCACACGGTTTCAGCCGCGTTTTTTTTTTTTATATGCCCCGCTCCTATTGGTCGTAGCGTGATGTTAAGGCGCTGTGCTCAGTAAAAATAGGCTTCAAAAAACAGTTTTTTAGCCAAATGTATACATTTCAGAGCAGCCAAAAATTTATATGTTAATCTTGATTATATGTAGCAGGAAACCATTGTTTTCAAAACACATTTTGAATTCATTTTCTCGATAGAAAAAATCCTAAAGTAACCACTAAAATTAAATTTATAACCGTTGTAACTGTATTATTAATCATCAAATCTTGATAAAATTGAGAAGAGCGATGTAAAATATAATAGTAAATGAAACCATTGTTTTTGTTTATCGATTTAACTAAGATATTCTAAAATAAATAATGTATTTAATGATAAATAACATGAACGAAACGTCGCTCCATCGCGGCGTCCATTGCCTTCTCTTTCACTTCTATGCTTAGCGACAGTGACCGCTGAGGCGCGCTGCTTGACGGACCTATGTCAGTTTTTGCTTTACCACGCACAGAAAATAATTATATTTACGTGTCTGTTTGTTGATGAATAATCATATTTCGTTTTTGTCCGGGTTCAAACCCCAGGTTTACATTATATGCTTTTTGTAGGTTTTAATTGAAATAAATGCTTTTTAATTTACTGTTGTATTTTTGCCGATATTTTATTTGATTTTTTTCTGTAATTATTCCTTCTTTTTATTTTTTCGCGGCAAATTTTTCTTCACCTGTATGTGTTCGGGTTCAGACCCCAGCTTTACATTGTATGCTTTTTATTGGATTTCTTATTTGCAATAGTTTTTTTTTATTATTATTATTAATTTAGCCGATTTTCTGCATTTTTTGTAGTAATTGTTCCATCTTTTTAAATATATTCTTTTTGTAACAATTATAATGCAAACTAATATTTAAAATCAATTCGTTATAATTTTCTTTCTACAAATTTCTAGAAATTAATAATAAATAATAAGCCTTTATTTAACCATGAATTTCTTAGTTCATAATAATTATATTATGAACTAAGAAATTATCATTACTCTAAACAGCTATTTATAAATAGTAATTTCTAGAAATAATAGTATCATTTCTAGAAATTACTATTTATAAACAGCTGTTTAGAGTAACTGTTAAAAAAAAAATACATTTTTCGGATATTTAAAAAAAATAAAAGATTTTTTCTTCAAAACTGCAACTCTTATCGAAGTCGGGTTTGTACTAGTGCTTAGAATGATTTAAACTAACAGTTTCATGAAAAAAGGACATAACACAAAAAAATTAAGCAGAACGGACAAAGCGCATTATAAAAATAAAAAAGAAAACAAAAGTAATAATAAAAAATGAAAATATGTAAAAAATATACATTTTCGAAAATCGCAAGGTAAAGTAAACGTATGTGGGATTCGAACCTGGTGCTCGCCGCGGATGTCTAATGCGAACCGGGACCGTGACGAACAGAGCCAATCATGCTTCGCATTTGGGTTGTGAAATTACGCTTCTAAATGTAGATGGAATAGAGAATAGTTGGTATAGATTTAATAGAACGTGCGTATTTCTCGATGCACGACACATCACGCATTGAAATACTCGCGCGGAGCGCCCCGCAGTGGGCGGGGCTAGTCGTGTCCCACTTCGTCTGCTTCACCCCCTCAAATACCTAAAAGTTGTCTATTCACCGCGTTTTAAATAGCCTAAAGCCTTCCCGGATTAATGCACTTTCCAATGCAAAAACAATTTTTCAAATCGGACCAATAGTTCCTGAGATTAGCGCGCACAAACAAACAAACACACAAACAAACGAACTCTTCAGCTTTATTTAGTAGTATAGATTATGGATAGGTACTTAACTATTAGGTACGTGTCGAAAAGGAGTTCAAATCTCAAAATTTTTTAATCACAACTTTTGTGTCGTAGTCGGGGTTAAATTCATAGTCAAGTGAAAAAAAAGTTTTTCCCATCGCACAGAGTCTTTGTTGTTCTCTGTTTTTCATGTTTTTGGAACTGTAGCTACAAATTAGGTATTTATATTTTATTTAAAGAAAATGCGTAGAAATTGTGTACAAATATTTTATGTATACATGATTAATGAGATGTTAGTGTAGGTAAGTGTCGCAAAAATGTAACTGACCTACCTTTTTCTTTAACTGCATTACGTAATTATGTACCTTATTTTGATAAACGATGACTCAACCTTATAGAATGTTAGATGTAAACACATTAATGGTATCAGAGGTTTAGGAGTATTGTTTACAGGTAGAAAGTACAAATTTCCGGGAATTTGATAATGACTTGTCTACCTAGCTTGTTCTACGCCGGACAGTGTGCGTTTGCACCGTAGGTAGCAATCAGTGTAGTACCAACTCGATGGGACTCTGGCTATTTTCGCGCAAATCTTTAGTTCATTTTTGATTTATAAATTATAAAAAAAAAAGTTCCATGCTAATATTATAATGAGGTGAATTTTGTTTGATTATATGTGGGGTACGTAAGGGTAGGTACTTACAATATAAAAAATTATACGCATGCGAAACCGCGGGCACGGGCTAGGCCTACAGGTTTAGAACATTGTACTAATTAATTATTAAAATCTTCAGGTTTTTTAATTAAGGAATAAGATTGTTAATTAAGGAATAGGATAAAATATGTCCTCCCTTTCCACATGTTCGGTAATTTCATTATTTGATGTAAACGTTATTTATGGCCATTTTTGCAGTAAAATCTGCCTGGTTATGATTTTTGGAAAACCCTAAAACATACGATTCTTTTTAACTTTTAAGTGAATTCGTGTTCTACAATAGTTTGTACAGACCACAGCACATCAAGCTACTACAATCTGTCAGATTTCTTTAATGGATTTTCAACTTTATCTCTAAAGCATTGAGGGCAAAGGTTGATTGGGAATATTTAACAGTTTCGGGTAGCTTAAACTGCTGTCGTCCGTACCTATCTTCTTTGTGTACGAAAAGTGTAAATAATTAAAAATCTATTTTACCTACCGTATTATTATTAATATTATCATCATCATCACAGCGTTAATCCCAGTCGCATCCGAAGCCTTTTCAGCTTTGGGAGTCTGGGGTCCGCTTTACCAGTCCAACTGCTGAAATGGCTAAACTTCGACATTTTCCGTGAAGCGACTGCCGTCTGACCTCCACAACCCGAAGGCGACATCGAAGCATTGCATTTAGACCAATTGTTGGACTTTTGAGGGCTCCAACAACCCGTAACGACTGCCACTAGATGTTTGTATGGCAACCGGGACCAACGGCTTAACGTGCTTTCCGAGGCACGGCCAGACCAGTGCAAGTATTCATATTCATGCATACAAATACTTGCACTGTGCGGGGATCGAACCCGCGCCACCTTGCGCAGCGGCCGCGTCCGCTACCGCTACGCCACCGAGGCTGTCAGTATTATTAATATATCACCTATTATTATTAATATATCACCTATTATTATTACTATATCACCTTTAATCTATAGCTAGAACAGGATTAGACATTTAAACATACCTTTTTTACAGTCCTTTCGACCGATTTTAACTTCTATTCCGTTGGCACCAAAAACAATACCAACTATTTACTCATCTGCAGTTTGTCATGCAACCAACGCAATAGAATACGCAATAGATGTCTCTTTTTAACCGACTTCAAAAAGGAGGAGGTTACTCAATTCGACCGTACATATGTTTTTTTTTTTAGGTTGTTCGCAGATAACTTCGTCGTTTATGAACTGATTTTGATAATTATTTTTTTAACCGACTTCAAAAAGGAGGAGGTTACTCAATTCGACCGTATATATGCTTTTTTTTTATGTTTGTTCGCGCATAACTTCGTCGTTTATGAACCGATTTTGATAATTGTTTGTCTGTTGGAAAGAAGACGTTCCCGAGGTGGTCCCATGATAAGGATATCAGGGTTTGATGGTGGAAGACCAGAGAAAACAAGGGAAACTTCCAAAAATTGCAGGGGCGACTAGTGCATTTCTTAGCATTTTCATTAAATATTTTAAAGCACTACAATTTAATAAAGGTCTGGAGTAGATCTGATGATGGAGCCGGGAGACAGTCGAAGGAACTCCTCAACAATTCATAGCAGCTACCTTGTGTTTGTGCTTGAATAATTTGTATTGACAAGAACCTTACACCTAGATGGGTGGTGACTGTCATTAGCTGATGATGATGACAAAGGTCAGTTCAGGGAACTCCTAAACGATTTACAGTAGCTACCTTGTATTTGGACTCAATTCATTTATATTGATGAGACCTTGGCACCCATTGGGTTAAAATAATGGTCTGCAGTAAATTTGATGAAGAAGACCATAGGCAGTTGAGGGAATACTTAGGTACGGGTAAAAATTAAAGTAAACAAAATTACGTCGTTTCCCAACTATATTTGCGTCAGCTTCCAGTCTGACCGGATGCAACTGAATACATAGTACTTTTAACTAAAATGTGTAAAATAAAAACTTTTTTACAAAAAAACAACCGACTTCCAAAAACCACTACAAAGTGAAAAATAACTATTTTCGGAAGTCGGTGTCAAAAATGAATATATGTACAAAACCAAAGACACCGACTTCCGAAAATAGTTATTTTTCACTTTGTAGTGGTTTTTGGAAGTCGGTTGTTTTTTTGTAAAAAAGTTTTTATTTTAGTGTCCCTTTTTTGTTTCATAGACTTTTAAAAACACAAAGATGTTAAAGAAGTTTTTACTTCAACAGATGCACTGAATTTCAGTTTAGTTTCTGGACAAGGGAATCTGCGCCATATGATCAATTGTGGACTATATTTGGTGGCATCACAAATATGTGACGTCGATTGAAGGAACGCCAAAACTATATATAACATGCCAAAATTTAGGATCTTGGCTCTTAGAATGCAATAATATTAGGCATGTATTGCGTTATATTTGATTGCTCAGTTAAATATGGTAACAAAACATTTTTTTTTTTTTTTTGTAACATGTCTATTTCATACAGATATTAAACCTTTGGTGGTTCTGGTGATATCTTCTTCTTCTTCAGCCTATAGAGGTCCACTGCAAAGCCCAAAGGCTTTCCACGATGACCGGTATTGTGCTGTCCGCATCCATCGGCTTCCCGCGACCTTCACCAGCTCATCGGTCCACCTTATTCGGCCCTCCCTACGCTTCGTCTTCCGGTACGTGGCAGCCACTCCAAAACCTTATTGCCCCATCGGCCATCGGTTCTACGAACAATGTACCCCGCCCACTGCCACTTAATTTTAGCGACTCGATGAGCTATGTCGGTGACTTTGGTTCTTCTGCGGATCTCCTCATTTCTGATTAGATCGCGCAGAGAAACTCCGAGCATAGCTCTTTCCATCGCCCTTTATGTGACTCTGAGCCTTCCTATGAGGCCCATTATGAGCGACCACGTTTCAGTTCCGTAAGTCATCACTAGCAACTCACACTGGTCAAGACTAGTCTTGAGACACTGTGGTATCTTGGACGAGGAGAAGATGTAGCGTAGCTTCCCGAACGCTGCCCAGCTGAGCTGGATTCGGCGAGACACCTCTTTCTCGAAGTTGGATGTACCTAGTTGGACTGTTTTTCCCAGGCATATACAATATAATGTAAAGAAAACCCCATCCGACCCATAAGGATAATAAAGGTTAGGTAAACACATGACCAAATAAAATATGAAATTACACATAATCATCATAGTAACGAAAAAATTTTGAAATCATCTTTTTTTCCGCGAATTAATTCTAACTTTCCCAAAACATGGTAATTTAAAAAAAAGTGACAACACCATTTCTGACGATATTATTATGAGCGAATAGCGATGAGAACGCATGCCGCCTGCCCTGCCCCCCTTCGTCCGCGCTTGTATTGCCTACCGCACATGTATTAAGTTACCACTTTTTGCGAAATAATATTTAGTTTCTTAGGGGGATTTTTTTTAAGTTTCGTCCGGCTTTGTATGCATTAGTAGAATCGGTTATCGATACCTAGCAATACCTTCACGGATCGGACAGGGTTTTTTTTACTCATTGTATACTCGTCAACAACTTCGAGATATATGCTTCTGGTGATATATGATGAAGCAATACTAAAAAAGAAGAGTAAGTAAATTTCTAATCTAAATAGGTAATCTCTATATTACCCATAGATTAGAGATTTACGGCACGGTTAGCGTAGTGGCTGAGCGATCGAGGACTGCGCTGCGTGTCGCGGGTTCGATTTCCGCACGGAATAAATATTTGTATGACCTACAAGTAGTTATTCCGGGTCTGGCTGTTTGTGCATGTGAGTTTATATGTTTGTAAACACACCCACAATACAGGAGAAAGTCCTAGTGTGGGGCATCTTTTTTAAAGAAAAAAAAAACATACCTATGGTATGTTGTCTATACGTAACTACCGAACTACCCACCCACTTAAAAAAAATTAAGTCTGTATGTTTGGTTCATAGGTCCCTCTACCTTATTTATAGTCTAGTTCTCTACAACTTAGCTGAATATCCTTCTTGAATATTAACTTAAAAGAAATGCCTTTTTATGTCTGTTTTATTAGTTCATAGGTTACTCTTCTGACAACTTTTCTCAGTATCAACCTTGGGCATTACCTTTTCTGTCAGTTTTTGATTTTAGCCATCTCACAGTTATTGTGTTCAATATCCTTTTATTCCAGGAGGCTTGACTACAATATCAAATAAAACACCATTTTTCCAAACTGTACATGATATTGTTACGAATGGACCTTATGTCGATGGCATAAGGTTCAATATCGCGTGACATGCAGTGTGTCACTTTTAAGCCCTATTTCGCCAGATCTAGACATTTTCTAGGTACAATAATAAAACGCATTGCTAGACTTAGGACGGCCTATCGAATGGTACAGGTCTCAACAGTTTTGTCAACAAAGTGTCGACATCGAAATTTCTAGAAACCCGTTTCCGGGAATTACCGTAGGTACTTACATGGCCGGTGACCTCGTAGTTATAAAGTATTATTATTACGTCTAGAGGATTCCGGAATGTTCGATCAGCTGGCCTATATATAGCGCCGCGACGCCGGCGCAGGGTCAGTCTACACTCGACTAGCGATACGAAAACAGCGACAGTTAAGAAGCGATCTTTGAGAATACCTACTGCGAAAACTGTAACGAGAACTTCGAGTACTACGTGAAGTAACATCTGTAGAGTTATTGTGCGTTTACGACACGGACTTCGTGGACGTAAGAGAAGACTTCGGTGCGACATAAGCTACGTTCTACTTGTCATTGCCTACGATCGACTGTACCTTCGTTGCCAATAAACTTCGTAACCCTTAACCGGCATTTTAGTACCCCTAGCCCGTAACAATATTAATATTATTGAGGACCTGGTTATTTTCAAGCTATTATAAGCATTTAAAGCCATTGTGTATCTGTATACTACATATCATTCAAAATATTTATTTCCACTTCAATAACTATTCACCTAAATTCTGGGCCGAATCCTCAGTTAGATTGCCATGAATATGCTGAAAAGAAAACTAGAATGGTTGGGTAAGCCTCTGATACTATACAATTGCAAATATCCACCACCCTAGGCAGCTAGGAGGATAAGATTTTGATACCTGAACAGAACAGAGACAGGGAATTTGAAAGAGGTACTTTCCTTCCATGAGACCATGATGGTCATGAAGGAAGCCACCAACCGGCATCAAGAGAGAATTGATCCTGCTCAGAGAAGGAGACTTCGGTGAGGCAACCACCTTGGCACCTAAACCAGCTTAAAAATAAATGTAAGTGGTTCTTTGAGGTTGTGGTGACTTAGAGTGGGACTCTTACGCACCCATCAAATGACCCCAGGGAAGAAGGCACAGTGGTCATATGCTGCTAATGCTATATTATAAGGGCTTAGGGAAGGCTCCTTTAGAGCCGCCCCAAGGATGTGTCTTACAGGTGTTACAAAAAATCCCACACCGCAACAAATCCCACCTCGCTCCCCAGACGTCAAGAGCCTTTTGAAGGTTTCCTCGAAAATAAAAAAAGACATAAGATCTTGATATAATGTAGTTTGCAGTTGTCTCTTATTTATAAACTACAACTTAAACAAACTTAACCCAAGAGACATTGTACATGCGAACATTGAGGGACTGGAAGAATTTGCTAATGGTGGTGATTCCATCTGACAACAATTTAAGTGTTTTCAAGGCTAGAGTGAACAGGCTCTTAATACACTAGCATGCTTTACCATCAACAATTGCATCACTGCTTACCAACAGGTGGGATTGCAGTCAGTTTATAAAAAAATATTTCTTTAAAAATTTCAAATTGGTCTCAGGTCATACAAAAATTCTAGTTAAATATTTTTAGATTCTTTCAAAATTAAAATTTTTCAGGTGTTACCCAATTTTTTCTTTCTTTTGCCCAAATTATTCAAGCTATTCTCAAGTGATGTAGTTACCAACAAAATGTGGCATTACATTTTTATACTTAAGTACCTAAATATGTACTTTCATTTTTTATGGAGATAAAAACTATCATTTAATTAAGAAAAATATCTATCATACCAATTTTCTATCAAACCCGCTATAGGCGGAGCGGAACGGCTTGTTAGACTGTGGCCTCGGTATCTCGTTCGAAGTTCGAACAACCCGCGATCCTAGCAGGCTTCGATTCCAGTCCTAATGGCCCTATCACAGGTACCTACCTACTTGAACTAATAAACGTGTAATGTTATTGATTTAAATTCAGATATTCAGAGCCTCAACAACAATAATGAACGCGAATGTCTTGTGTGTTGGAACCATTGAGAGTAAAAACGTTTGGTTATAGTTACTTTGGAAAATACTTCCGCTTAACACTAACAGGTTTGTCCAATGTATTCGTTCAGTCATTGTTAATTACGAGAATATGTAAATGAAGACTATAACAATTGAAAAGTTTCTTTTTGTTTACTTACTTACTTCTTGATCTTGACCATTCTTGACAGCATCTCTGTCAGGGGGGGCACACTTAACACTTCATCAATTTTTACAGTCGACAGCGACACCTGAACTCTGGCGAGTGAACAACTTGGCAGCCATCTTGTCGCTAGGGTCAAATAAAGGTCAATAACAATGCCATATTTTTTCATTTTAATTTTCATGAAAGAAGTAAGATGGCGGATAGAGAATCAAACAATTTTATTTTATTTAGATTTGTGTTGAATTAATGTAACAAGTGCACGTGTTATTGCCAAAATTGTGGTGTCTCTTCATGACGACAGGATGCAGATGGATAAATTACCATGGTTATGTGTTGTTACAAAATAATATACTTATAAGTAATCCATACAAAGTTTCAACCCCAAACTGTTAATTTGTGACACTTTCGGCTAATTTGTAATATTATTTCTGTGTGTGTCAGCTGTGAAGTTTCCACTCATAAAATAAATGAATTACTGAATACTTTTTTTTAATCATCTGAAAACCCAGACCTATATTATACATAGCTACGTACGCATAGGTACCTACGTAACAATAATATACATAGCTACATATGCATAGGTATGTAGCTATAGTATACATACTCTACATATGCATAGCTACGTATATCGCTCACTAGTAGTTGTTCACCCGCCAAATGTAAGGGGGCAGCACTTTCCGTACATGCAAATTTTACCACAGAGTTGTCACTCTTTATCTATATACTTACTATACTCTTTGATCTCTGTCAATTATTGTCAGTTGAACAATTTGATTTTGACAAATAGGCATGAAAATCACAGGAAATTTTAAAACTTTCCGCTAAAACGAATGTATTTTTAGAATAACTTATTACGTAACGGTTATTATAACCGTTTAATTATGTGAGTACAGCATGCTCAGTGTATTTTTTTAACGCTACGATTTTCTGGATTTTTAACTCGCGTGGTAGCAGAGCCAGTTTCAGATTAAAACCTAAGCAAATTAAGCAATTGCTTAAGGCTTCGCATCTCAGGAGGCATTATACACCAGGCCGCATCAAAGATCATGGAGGTCCCCTCCAAAATCAATCAAGCTGTTGGGATGTTGAATGATTTATATGTCCAACTATTTGAGCAACGAAGACCCATATACAACAACATTAAACTGAAATAACAGTGATTTTTTACTTTTATTTTAAAATATAAAATCTAGTTTGTAACAGCGAGCGAAGCAAGCTCTGGAATTCGAGAAAGTTCGAAAGGCTTAGGATAAAACCTAAACTGCAGGGTTTATTCTTAGTGTTTGCGCGAACATATAGGTAGTAGGAAAACCAGTAACAAAAAAAATTGAGAGGTCAGTTTTTCATATATTTCTCAAATCAATGCTGTAAAATAGTAATAAAATATTGTTAAACATACTATTCGTTATTGTTTCACATAAATTAAATAAATAAACACGACAGCATAATGATAAATAAAATGAAAATGAGATATTTATACATTATTGCGTTTGAAACTATTGTGTAATATATCGGTAAAAATATTCTAATAAACATTATAAAATATCACTTCATAAAAACTAATCACAATGAGGTAGGGAATAGTAGTTTAACGAAATACTGTCACGACAATATTCAAACAATAGTGTAAACAAATGCACACACTTAACCTTTCTATTGATATGCTAAGTTCAACCAGTAAACCCTATTGTGTTTTTTGAATCATATGTATTCTTAGTGTATGAATGTAAAGATTTAATGATTGAATAACATTATGATAATGAATTTGCTTAAAATACTAATCTATAACAATATTGTAAATTATTACGAGATACAAAAATATCACCGATGTAGTTAATTGTGCTAATAAATTATTGAAAACGATGCATGTCAAAAACGTGTTTTGTTTTGTAAAATTTGAACCTATGTGAGACGTGATGTTTTAAATTAATATGCTAAGTAGGTGTAGTTTTTCGCGCAAATAACATTAATACGTTTCATAGATACGTCACGTCATTAAAAAGAAATTAAAATATAAAGACGTAAATAATAAGAGATTGGATTTATATTAAAACAACGAATGTCATCAAAATGCTTCTCTAAACGCTAAATCCAAATCTTCAATGAGATCTTCAACATCTTCTAAACCCACCGAAAGTCTTATAAGCGCATCCGTAATCCCAAGTTCTTCTCGTTGTTTCTCAGGAACTGATGCATGTGTCATTACAGATCTGGAAATTATTGGGTCGAATTAATAAAATATTATTATTTACCCTTACTTAATCTGTAAGTAAATAAATGAGTAACTTACGGTAATTCCGCCAAACTTTCATATCCCCCGAGGCTCTCAGCCAAGATAAATACTTTCAAGGAACTCAAGAACTTTCTTGACTCTTTCAGACCACCAACATGTTTGAAGCTGAAGACGCCTGAATGACCAGTCATTTGCTTTTTAGCAACTTCATGTTGCTTGTGAGACGTAAGTCCTGAAATGATTACAATACAGAATTAATAGATAGTTACGAAAGGGTTGTGGTCAAAAGATCGTAAATATAAAAAAAAACAAAATCAATAAGTACCTGGATGCATAACTTCTACAACTTTAGGATGCTTTTCTAACCAGTGAGCAATTGTTAAAGCCGATTCTTTGTGACGTTCCATACGCAACGCCAAAGTTTTCAAACTTCTGTTGACTAGGTAACAATCGAAAGGTGATGGCACGATTCCCATAGCTGAAAGGAATAGACAAGATAACATCAATTTTAATAAATTATTCCAATTACATAATCATAACTAAAGAAAGTATCTGGCACCGGACTTTGCTCGCAATGAATGAAATATTGTCCACTGACTGACGCTTGTATGAATGAATACATTATTCATTACTATAATGTTCCTATCTCTTGATGTACTACTGAAAGGTAGTTTATGACAGCAATACATACAACACGTGCCTACATTACTTTCAAATGAATAAAAAGTAACTAAACGAACTACTAAAAGTAGTTGAAATAATAGAAGAGAAGAAAAAGAAAATTTAAGCCAAATTTTTCGTAATAGAAAGTCACGGTTCAACGTAACTAACATTACTGTAATTTCATCACCAGTAAAATGAGTCGATATCAGGCTATACATAAACCGCAAGTCACTCTATACTAGAATGTACTGATAATGAAAATTGTCACTGCGTCATCGCGTCATCGCCTACTACAACTATTTCCCCATGTCATGATTGATGTTTCCTTCCTTATGAATAAAATTTCGTAATAGCAAACGAGTGTTTGCACTGTGCTGTGAATTCGAGATAATAGATAGCCGCCTTGCTCAAGGCAGCTTGAATTATATTTAAACTAGCTTTCAGACCCCGGCTTCGCCCGCGTGGAGTTCGGTTATATCGCGCTTTTTAGATTTCAATCGCGAATATCAATGTTTTTCGGGATAAAAGGAAGTCTATATTCTTTCTCAGGGTCTAAAGATTGTCTGTGCCAAATTTCATCAAATTCGGTTGAGAGATTAAAGCGGGAAAGCGTAACAGACAGACCGACAGAGTTACTTTCGCATTTATAATATTAGTATGGATGGATCTGCAGTACTATTCTGTAACCATCTCACGGACACTCAAAACTTAGGTGAAAAGAGGTGTCATTTCAACGAATTCTAAGGGATTGACACTATTGACAGCTCACTTCCCTCAACTTTTCAATGTGAGATTTCTGCAGAATCTATCGGCTAATTTGCAACATTTTCCGCAGGAAAATTAGCAGTTATCTAGATTGCTTTACAACATAAGTACTTAATTTCATTATCCGTTATCACGTCATTAAGAAATTATAAGCATAAGTACACTTAAAAAAAAGGACAAAGTAATATCTGAAAGCTACGTTCATATTTCACAATATACTTTTAAAAATAGAACTAAAAAGCCGCCAACTTACCATTTTGTAAAAATCTAAGCTTATCCGCTAATGCTTGGTCATTAACAACGGCTGCTCCCATTAATACGTCGGAGTGACCATTCATATATTTAGTTAAAGAGTACAATACTATATCCGCACCAAAGTCCAGAGGCTTTTGTAAATAGCATGTGAGGAATGTGTTATCCACAACAACCATAATATCTTTGTTGCGTCTTTTTGCTACTTCGGCTGCCGCAGCAATATCGATAACTTTTAAGTTCGGATTGGTTGGTGTCTCTAACCAGACCATCTGAAATAAATGTACAATTATAGAAACCAATTCAGTTGTTTGTTAATTTTATTTCAAAATGCATACGACTTATTTCAATAATGCAATAAATTTTATCGTAATACCTAATTACTTCGAAATAAAACAGTTGTGATAAAGATTGTTGTGGTTAAATCATGATAAGCACGCGTTTTAAATAAGAATGTAATAATATTATGGTTTTCGTCATTTTAAGTTTTAAACAAGCGCATTCGTTGAATGATAAAGTTGACGTAATAACTACAAAAAAAAGAACATTATGACCATAATTAGAATGAACACTAACCACAAACAATATGGTGGTATATTATTCCGATTTATGCCTATCATTTTTTTTAAGAAAACCCCGGGAAATAACAACCCGCCCGAAACAGTAAATCGAGTAAATGGGGATGTTTCCTGGGTAAAAAAAAAATATTCTATTTAGTCCGTCATTCGGATTATAGAAAAATATTTGATACGCATATTTTGTTTTATCAAATCAATAAAAAATGACAAAGATAAGTGGTGGCTGGTGACGTCACTGGTCGCTAAAAAGTGTAGCGTGCAGTGACGTCACACGAGTTTTCAACGCGCTGTGTCGTCTTCATTTTTGTTTATATGAAAAAAGAAAAAATACGTGTCTAGTATTTTTTGAAAATCTGTCTGACGGACTAATTAGTTTTTTTTTTAGTCAAATACCCTATTGAACGGGATGGCAAATTCTGCCGAAATAAAAATATATTGAAGAAACCTAAGGAGGTTTCTTCAATATATTTTTATTTCTTTATCACTTTCTATTTTTAATCTTTTTACGTAATTATTTAGAAAAAAATTTTAATAAAAGAATTTAGTAAAGGGTTTCTGGAGGTAGGTTGACAACCTAAAAAATCGAAAGTGATAAAGATTTTGAAGAAAATAGTCAAAGTTAACAGTTTTGGTTTACTAAGATGGTGAAAATTATAAAAAGAAACTCACCTTTGTATTATCTTGAATTGCGTTTTCTAAATTTCCAGGGATTGTAAAATCTACGAATGTTACTTTGATTCCCATTCTTTCTACAACTTGCCTGAAATTTAAAATAGTTACTTAAATTCTGGTCACAGTCAATTTTATTAATGCTCTTTCATGTTTCAAAAATATTCTTTACCTTAAAAGGCGGTTCGTACCACCGTAAAGATCATCGATGGACACAATATGGTCACCGTTGCTAAGTAATGCAGCCACTGTTGTTATCGCTCCAAGACCAGAAGCGAAAGTAAAGCCGTGTTTGCCACCTTCTAATGCTGCAAGGCATTCTTCCAAAGTATTCCTTGTAGGGTTACCGGATCTCCCATATTCAAAACCCTACGAATGAATTGTATTACTATATTATATTAAAATCAAATCAAAATCTTGTATTAATGTATATTCAAGATATAAGAAAGTACCATTGACGAAAAATTGTTCCTTTTTTTCGAAGCATTAATAATTACCGAGGCTTACCGTGTGTTCGGCAGGAGCAGGTTGTTTGAAAGTGGTTGCCATCGTAATGGGTGGCACAACCGCACCGGAATTCCATTTTTCAGGGTCTTGACCAGCATGTATGGCAACAGTAGCAAAACCCGGTTGTTGTTCCAAAAATCCTTGATCTGCCATCTAGTATTGTAAAAAACAAATACTATGTAAATAAATTGTTACATACATACGATACTTGCTAAGTAATAAAATATTACACAAAATATAAAACTATATACGATTTTACAAACGAAAAGCGAAAAGAAAACTTTAAATAGTAAATATAGATTAGTATCAAATATGATTTTATAGTTGAAGCAGTTATTAAATTAATAGAAACAAATATAATAAAAATGGTATTATACAAATAATGGGAATAGGGTTCCATTAATTTAATACACCGTAAAAAAAAAGATAAAATAAATATATAAAAAAGTACTAATTAAATAAAGAAACACGGGTTTACAAATTATATATTACATCATTATAACAAAAATCTAAAAATAATTTTAAAAAATTGCACGCTTAAATTCAAGGTTAATGGGTATGATAGAAAAATGTGCCAATATTTCATCATTCAATACCTGCAAATTTAAATTAAATTACTATTTATTTCTTTGCAATACAAATGATTGAAGCTTACCGTAATTCCCGATTTTATTTGCCGCTTTAATAACTTATCTAACCTATTCAACACACTGCCACCCGGACTTGAATTACAATCCCAAATGAACAGTTTCAGATGTCAAAACGTCTTTATGTTGTACTTATATACCACACGGGCCACGGCACCGGCACAATAACGCGTGAATCACATTGGTTGAACGAGACTACTCGACAGTCGACACAAGCCAAGCAGCATATGAAGTCTGTCACATCGACCATGTGTGTGTCACTAAAAACGTGTTGCTAAAAAAAAAATTCACCACGATAAGGATCAATAGTGTGTTCACCATCAAGCAAAATAACTAGTTATCGTTATTTATCGATAACGATCACTAAAATAAGTAAATTGTAACTGTTTGCCTTATTATTTTTTTTTGAAATATTCTTTTTGACTACTCTGTATAAGATGTCAGAAATTCAGAATATATGTGAGAAATCATAAATTACTTGGGCAAATAAACTACAAAGCATTAAAAAAAATTATCATTGTGCCGTTATTTACAGATCTGTCACTAGTTGAAGACCACATTATGGTGTCCAGTATATTATATTCAAAGGCGCCAATAATATTTTGTGCGGGAATATTACGTATTTATAGAAAGTTAACAAAACACGCACCTAACATTATTTCTAACCTGACGAAAAATCGTGTACGTGTAGGTATGTCAAAATAAGAGCGAAACGGGTCCTAAGGATGCATTTTTGAAAATAACTGTAGAGCCATTATAAAATAAAGATGCATTACTGCTGAAAATTTAAATATAAAGTGAAAAATAAAATTAAGTTTAAAATAAATATTTGAAAAATGTGTTACGATATTTTCATCACTTCCGTAAAAGTTCGTCATACTTTTATTCTTACTATCTTACACTATGGCACAAAGCCCACGATGACATTACGCCCCTCGCACTTTCCTTTAATTGGATGGGAAATCATCAAATGACCTCTCCCGCTCTGGGCGGAGTAGAATGGCGTGTCTGACTTTTACTGACTGAAACCCACCCGTGTTCCTTCACTTGCCTGTGCGCCAGGGCCACGGTTTCTTTTTTGCCCGCACCTTCTTCAGTTTCCAAACTGACCGCCGAGTAAGTGGACTCGTGATCGCAGTGCAATTAGCGCTCAAAATTCATTATTCATTTACGCGAGAAGATTGTCACACAACAGATCATTTCCCAAAGAGCTAAGTCACCAGAAGTACTTGTACATCAGGACCACCCGGAAGACATATTAGTTAAAAGACAACACAAACGACTACACATAAAGAAGATCCTTTAAATTCACCAGCTACGAAAATAACACGATTAGGGTACAAAGAACAAAAAGTTAAGAAACATGTCACTGAATAAATCACAGTTGACATTGTAAAACAGAACTTTGAAAATACATAATACCATAATGACTATCACTGAAGATGAGGTTTTAGCCAAAGAAGCTCTACTTCCCAAAAACTTGAAACCATTTTAAATGTTCACCAAATCATAAGCTAACACGATCTTTTGCAAATCAAATCATTGCCAGTCATGTCCTGTGATCCTGTGATCATATATTGGAATATATCAAGAAATATATCATTTCTTTCCTACTGTTGTCATTTCCATCACTGCCAGAAATTAAAAAACATCTTTTAGGCGTGTCTTTTACATATAATTCACATTTTTATTTCTATAATTCATTAGACTTTGTAAAAAACTCATTACATAGGTACTACTTAAAAAAAATATATGAAAAACTACAATAGAAACTTTACTTTTTCCGATTACCAATTTGAAACTGCTTGCAGAATTATCTCCGATTGACATTTCGTTGAATAAATTTCCCGCCAACTTGCGAAATAAGCTGTCTGCTGTCAAAATAAAAGTTACTTTATAGGTTGTTCACTTTTATTTTGTTTTGTGTTATTTGTATTAAAAAATCTGGAAAAGTAGCGAACTAGTTAAATATTGGCTGTAATTGAAGTCAGTCATGAAAATAGATATCAAACCATTACGGTATGCTCATGCAGAAGGCCATACTGATGTGTGTTACACAGAAGATGGACAGTAAGCAAACTTTCTTTTCATTTTAACTAGTCTTTAATTTTAAGCTTCCTATTAAATAATGTTACTTGTTCAGGCACATCATAACATGTGGAAATGACGGCGATGTGAGGATATGGATGGGTATAGAAGATGACGATCCGAACTCCCATTGTGTTGGAGAAAGTGCGCTTGCTGTGTGCTACAAAGAGAAACGACTCTATGTAGCCACTGATAATCATGCTGTTCAAGCATACACCTATCCAGCCTTCGATAAAGATGGTATTGTCACTAGATTTACTGCACCAGTTACACAAATCAAGTCATCAAGTAAAATTGAGGTGATCATTTGCCTGACTACTCAAATGTTGATTCATTCTGAAAAGGTTTTTTTTTACACTGTATTGTTTTACAGGCTGTGGGATGTACATCAGAGAATATGGAGGCTAAGTTATGCAACTTGGAAGGTGGAGCACCATTATTTGTAATGAAGGAACACACTGGACCAGTTCTAAGTATTGCTATATGTCCACACATGAAATTTGCAAGCACAGCTTGTGGAGATGGAAAATTAAGAATATGGGATATTGATACACAGAAAATTGTTAAAGAAGTATCATGTGTACCAAAGATAAACACATTTTTTGCTGCTAAAGTTTTATGTATGTTATTTTATCAATATATAATATCCATAATTGACAAATACTGAAAATGTATATGTATAATGACCTAATAATTATTATTGTAAAATTCTCTAAGGATAAGTACATTATTAAATTGTTATATTTGCTGATACATCTAGGTTTAGTAATGTGTGGGAATTTTCTCATACTAGAAGGAAAAACTGTATTGTTACAGTCATAATAAACAATAGCATGATGTTTCTACTCTTACTTAACTACTTTTAGTTGGAAACATTTAAAAAACATTTGATGTAATTAACTGTTCAGGTCGAATGGATTTTGAGCCTACAGAGGGAAAGTATCTGGCATATCCAAACAATAGAGAGATCATATTGTTAGACTGTGAGTCTTGGGGGCAAAGGATGACATTCACACATAGTTTGGTATGTATAAAAAAAGAAAACAAAGTGTGAGGTTGCATGTATTGCTCGATATCTAAGTTTAAGCCTCAAACTTAGAGCAAGGCAACTTAGACAAGCGATACATGCAACATGCTCTAAGGTCAAGATATGCCTTATTAATGTTTTTTTTTAAATGTTAGCCACATTGAAGTTGCTCAATTAAATAGATAAATTATAAACTATTGAGTACCCTAGTCAAGTCAAACTGGTTTTGTTTGGTTTTAGATAAAATGTGCAATGTCCCAATGTGTATTTTCACCGTGTGGTGAATATCTGGCTGGAAGCAGTGTTGCTGGCCAAATTGCAGTGTGGGAAATAAGCTCTGGTATATGCACTGGCATTATTGAACACCCTACCTCACACAATGTGTCTGCCATGGCATGGAATCCTAAAGGTATGTGCATCAAAATATACTACTAGCTTCTGCCGACGTCATTTACATGAAATTCCGTGTTTTAATATAAATTATTTTCTAAGCTGGGCTCAATCCCTTTCTTTTAATTTTGCACTTTCCTCAAGAATTAAGCTATGAATTGCAAACATTTTTTTAAATCTAATGGTCGTTCCAGAGTTCAGAGCATTCAAACAGTCAAACTTTCAGCTTTGTTATAGTACTAGCTTTCCGCCCGCTGCTTCGCCCGCGTGGAGTTCGGTTATATCGCGCTGTTTAGATTTCCCTCGGGAATATCAATTTTTTCCGGGATAAAAGGTAGCCTATGTTCTTTCCCAGGGTCTAAAGATTGTCTGTGCCAAATTTCATCAAAATCGGTTGAGAGGTTTAAGCAAGAAAGCGTAACAGACAGATAGACAGAGTTACTTTCGCATTTATAATATTATTAGTATGGATAGAGCTGTAACATTATAATATTATCTTGCTGTCTTGTAGTACACTGTTGACAGACCTCCCAAGGCTCTCTCAAATTAAGCCAAAACACCTAGTTATCTGCCACCAACAATATGAAAGGCAAAGCTAGTGTGACACAGGCCCTGTGTTTTCTATAAATAACAGAACTCAAATATGGGAAAGTGTAAAGTATAATTTTGCGAGCCAAAATAATGCAAGCTCTTATAACACAGTCTATCGTAACAACCTGCTTATCTAGCTATTTACTGAAAGACAAAAAGTGCAGTTATAATTCTTATGATACATGAGTACATACACATCTTGTCTATGTTGCCATGATGTAATCAGTCACCTTCTCACTGAAGATAACATTCCTTGTGACAACATATTAATATTTCAGGAAATGGTGTACTGGCATACTGTGATGTTGCTGGTCAACTTGGTATGTTATTAAATTGCTACGGCAAAGACAGCATGGCTACCGCTGATAATGCTGATGATGTGGAAATGATTGAGAGGGCAGACGGTAAATAAAAATTTGTTACTTATGCCATCAGTAATGTTATTGACGAGGTTAGGGTTACTGATCTGTATCTTAAAACATGAACAAAGCAAGGTAATAAAAACTGGTAATATGTCTCGGCAAACGTAGTGTAGGACGCCCTTGGGCGAGATCGAGCGACGACATCAAAAAGGTGGCTGGTAGTGGCTGGCGGAAAACTGCTCAGAATCGAGCTTGTTGGCGTGCCATGGAAGAGGCCTATGTCCAGCAGTGGACGATTAGAGGCTGATGATGGTGAATAAGTATCACAAAAGGGATTACTGTACAATGGGCAAATCAATTTTAAAGAGGATCCTTTTACATTGTTAGTGTAGTCTTTTGTTAGGTAAATATTTATTGTCTTTAAATGTTCTTAGAAAAAATCCATAAATTGATTATTGTATACACAGTTTACCTACATTTTTAAGTTCTTATGTCATTTGTATTCCTTGCTTCACAACTGTAAGTATTGTTGTTAGAAAGTATTACCACAAACAAGCTACAACTGTTTTCCTGAATTCATCACACATTTTCCATAAACGTCACAATCATTTACATAAGGTAAATTCTACCCGAACTGAATCATAATAATGAAAGTTTTCCTCAGACAATGACGACTTGGATAACTTGATAGAGAACTATGAGAGTGACGATGACAATGCTATATCGCTACAGAAGATTAAGAATGAGACAATGGGGATTGCGGTTGATCATGATGAGTCTAGGCCGGCCTCACGACGTGATGCAACGCCTGCGCCTACCACGGTGCAACCACAGCCGCCTTTTCAACCCTCAGCCACCCCAACGCATTTGGAGCATAGGTTAGTAACATTCTTTGATGAGCATTTCACCATATCAGCTAAGTCAGGCTTATGATTCATCTCAAAAATTAATTTCTTCTTATCGAAGCTATTCAAGTTATCTCCTTAACGAAAGACTCTCCTGCCCTAACGACCAAATATAATAAAATCAATGATAATATGTACTGTCAAGTACACTACACACATTGAATTGTATTGTATTTTTGTCCCAATAATAATATCCATCATAATTTTTAGATACATGTGTTGGAACGACATCGGCATAGTTCGCTGTCACACAGCAGAGAATGGAGAGTCTACAATAGATGTTGAATTCCACGACACCAACTTGCACCATGGCATTCATTTGAACAATTATCTGAACCACACAATGGCAAGTTTATCATCTACCGTGGTCGCTTTAGCCTGTGAAACACCCAGGTAAAAGTTCTATAGCCAAGCGCAAATTAAGCGCAGGCTACACCGCCAGCTGACGGACGGAGGAAACCACGCGAAATATTGGCGAGCCATAGCTTAGCCCCGACATAGCTTAGGACCGGTGACCTGGTCAAGGTCGCGGGAAGCTGATGGATGCGGGCAGCACAAGACCGGTCGGCGTGGAAAGCCTTGGGGGAGGCCTTTGTCCAGCAGTGGACATCTATAGGCTGAAGAAGAAGAAGATAGCTTAGCTCGTTAGTTGGCGGTGTGAACCCAAGTATGAAAAGAGGTGAAACGATGTCGTCCGCGTCGCCCGCTCCGTCCGTCAGCTGGCGGTGTAGCCTGCGCTTTACAGCCGCATTGCCCGCACCGCAGTACATTTTTGTACAAAAAGTGCGATGCGGCTAACTTGTGCGTTGGTTCATACAAAATTTAATAAACATACATCACAAGCATCATCATCAATAAACATACATTACATCGCAAGTTTACACTTTAAATTCTTATTATATATTGAATACCCTCTTGAATTCATCGTCAGAAGGTAGGCTTTGAGGACAATACACGTCATAAGTTTGATGGTTTGACTTTAGCATCACATTCATATAATTTTGGGCTGTATGCCACTGTGCGTAAAGTCAATTTTTCAATGTCTTCTGCACTTATTTGGAATGTAAAAAGGCTTACACACTGCATTTCTCAGTAAACTGGTGTGCATATCGCTGGTGGGCAACAGCAAGGAGTGGAGCGCATCAATGCCCGACATGGAGGAAATCCTGTGCGTGGCGGCTGGCGCCGCCGTCGTGGCGTGCGGGACTAATGCGCGACTGCTGAGGCTGTTCACGCCTATGGGCACTCAGAGACAAGTGAGTACCGACATTCTCTATAAAAAACCTTCCCATAAAGCCAAGCGCACATCCCTTGTCCGATGAACGCCAGCCCGCGCCGCAACTGAGCCAGTTAATATAAATTCCCGACTATGACCTCTGACTTTGTTTCGGCGTTTCTTCTCAGAGCTAGTACTAGGAAACGCCGCGGTCATCAAACCATTAAAAACCTGTCGTTCCAGCTGTCCCTTGCTGTCCTCTCTAACGACGCCCTAATCCGAGGTTCGTACCCCACAGAGGGTGCCCTTAGTGCGTAGTCACTCTGTAGAGTCTGTATTATAGTTCTTAAGTGCCTCTGGCTGGACGCTTTAATTGTATCTAAGGCATCCACACGACAGTCCGGTTAAGTATTCAGAGCCATTTAAAAAAAGCGCACATTGCAATCGCGACAGGCTGCAGCGTCTTCATCCAAAAAGTAGGGTGCAGTATGCCTATAGTGTGCGTGGGTTCATAAAAAACTTACAAATACGATGACAAAGGATATTTTCGTTGCAGTGTGGCACGCCCGCTGCATGCATAACAGTTAGAATAGAATTCTTAGTTTACAAATTCCTTCCAAAATTCCAACTTCTTCGCAAAAAATTAGATAAAAAAAACTCCTTAATTAATTGTTATTATATCGCTGCAAATCATATAACTCGATTTATAGGTAATATCGCTGGCCGGGCCAGTTGTAACTCTTGGAGCGTTCAACACAGCAGTACTAGCGGTATACCACAGCACAGATCCTGGCTACTCAGATCAACACCTAGCTATGGATATTGTAGCATTGAATGGTAGGTACATTCATGAGCAATTGAAATCACTAAATACAACTATGTATTTCTTTTACTGTTTTTAGTCGCGTACTTATAGCGAGTACAATTAGAGGTTCCTAGTCCAATAGGCTATTTGACAATATGAAATTTTTTGTGATTACATATATTTGCTTTAAATGCATAAAATGAGGGTTCTTTATGTCATTTACATGAGTTTTAATAAAAATAGTAACAATTATTATATTAAAAACACAAAAAAAAAAAAAAATTAACAGCTTTTTGTATCTCGCGCCACATATTGTGAAACGATCCGGATTGGCTAATGTCACGATGACGTCATACGCGCATCAGCACTTGTTGTTGTTCTGTGTTCTTAGGTGTTTTATCGATGTATTTGTACAACCCGGTACAGCACACCACTTGTAAACTATTTTATTAGATAAACAAAAACAAATAACAGATAAATACAAACACCACTGCGGAACCGAAAATCGTTTATATCGTCTTGTGACGTCACTTACAAGGCGCGACGCCATATTGCTGAACAAAACGTTTCGGCGGCTTATTTGAATTTTGAATTTTTATTTGCATGTTTCTTACGAAATGCGTATTTAAAATTAAAAAAAAACTTTTCGGTGAACTTCTTAACCGCAACCAAGTAATTGAAGATAGAAATTACAAATGTGTCAAATAGCCTATTGGTACAATTTGTTTAATGATACTAATGACTATGACGTACTTAACTTCCCACGCGCATTCCCAAAAAGGAAAATACGTTTAATTCAATCTGAACCATAGGTATTTCCCTTATGGCATTCATTTCCTGTTATTATTGAAATTAACCGCTTTCTGTCAATTTGTGGGTAATTTTCCTGAAAGATTATGTGAAAAATATAAAGATTATGATTTGTGGTTTCATATTCTGTTCCAATCTGGTGAAACAGACCCATGTATTTGAACGTCAATATTACAGGTCGCCAAGTAAGAAGCAAAACAGTTCTTATGCCTTTAACGCCAAGTTCTAAACTGGCGTGGCTCGGCACCACAGACGCGGGTTCCCCGTGCGCGTACGACAACGCGGGCGTGTTGCGAATGTATGACATTGCGAGCGGTGTCTGGATGCCTCTTTGCGACACCAACACGCATTCTAAAGGAGCATCTGACTCCTGGTTTATTGTTTCTGTAAGTACCTACAGTTTTTATATTTAATGCATTGCAAAGATCGATTTAAAAGTTCCAAAAAGTGATACCTATTTTGTTATGTTGCAGGTAAGCGAAGCAACACAAAAAGTTCGCGCGATACTTTGCAGAGGGGCATCATTCCCGGCTACTGCACCTAAACCCATTGTTGCAGAATTAGATGTACAGGTATGTTTGCAATCGTATTTGTAAACATTGATTCGTTTCTTTAATTATTTTTTTTTTTACCATAAATCTCTTCGAGAATCTTCTTCTCTTCTCTCTTCGAGTCGCTATAATTAAGTGGCAGTGGGCAGGGCACATTACTCATAGAACAGATGGCCGATGGGGTAGTAAGGATCTGGAGTGGCAGCCACGTACAGGAAAACGCAGCGTAGGGATGCCGCCAACAAGGTGGACCAATGACCTGGTGAAGGTCGCGGGAAGCCGATGGATGCAGACAGCACAAGACCGGTCATCGTGAAAAGCCTTGGGGGAGGCCTTTGTCCAGCAGTAGACCTCTATAGGCTGAAGAAGAAGATTCCTTTATTCAGGAACACTGCTTTTAGTCTAGTTGCTACTTGTGTTGAAGCAACGTTTTTCTATACACATATAACTTAACTTTTATCATCGTTTATAAATAAACTCCTTAATTACGGCTTTAATTCATGAGCGTAGGCGTAAAGAACGCTAAGGGGCTACAATGTTTACCTACGTATCTTTTTGCTTCTCTAATAGAACACAAAATGACACAAATTTACAATATTTTAGATACCCCTTTGCGAAATGGACACAGAAAAGAGTCAGTATGAAGAGCAATTAGTTCGATGGGCCCATACTACTGCTGATGTAGATGTGAAAACCGCACGAGAAACTGCACTCAAATTATTTGCTGTAAGTAACTATACCCAACTATCATTGTAAGTGCACAAACACTTCTGATAATTAATTAATTACTCATGCTAAAATGTTCGTTATCATGTCATTCTAAAAACATGTTTTTGTTACTTGCATAGTGAAAGATGTCTCCATGTCTCGAGACTATTACGTAATTCAAACAAACGTGACGCCGAGATATGTAAAAAAATATTTTATTTACAGCTTGCTTGCCGCAGCGAGATAGAACAAAGAGCGCTAGAACTGATGGAGTTATTAAAAGACGACCGCCTACTGCCTCTAGCGGCCAAGTACGCGTCACGGCTTGGCCGAATACACTTAGCCGACAAATTGACGAACTTGGCAGAATCCTGGGACAAGGAGGCGGATAAACTGAATACCGCACAGACCTCACACTTCCAAGAGCTGGATACACAGGAGACTTATGACGTCACAAACGACGATACGGACTTGAATGCTAGTCTTATTATACCACAGAAAGTTAAGGAGAAGAAGACTGATATAGATACGACGCTTAAACCAATAGTGTGTATTGGTGACTTTTTAAAATTAAATTTTGTATTTTCAAGTGCGATTCTATACAACATTATTTTTAGTTTATGCGAAACCCCGAAACACGTGTCCAGTATTTTTAAGTAAAGATTCTATGTATAAAATTTCAAAAAGATATAATGAAAAACCACAAAGTTATGAGCTTACTATTTTACTTGGGTGTCCCAACAAAAATATGGTCTGAGCTCAGCCCGGGCGGGCGAGCGAGGTGCGTTGACCTCTGACGTCAGCTGTTGCGCGCGCGAGTATTATGATTTATCGTAAAGCTGCGTGCGCACGCTCGGTATCCACAATGCAACAATTTATAAATATATTTGGGAAAAAATGTAACATGTTGTAAAAATGATTGGAATCGATTCAGTTGCTGATGAAGAGCTTTAAGGTTATATCTGTATACTAACTTTTTTTAAAACTTGCAGCCTATTAAATCTTCACCCGGCAGAGCGAGGAATATATTCAAGAAGCAGGGAACGAATTCAAAGAGTGTGCAGAGTCCACTCAGTCTCACTGAGAGGACTTTAGTAGAGGTCCATAGACCCCCCGATACTACTGAAAATGATGACGTAAGTTTCTATAAATAATACCATTAAAGTTATAATTTCCAAACAATATTGATAACACAATATAAATACATTATAATACTTTCGACTAGTAGGAGACTTCCCATTAGACTGTACAAAATAACTTTCGCGTACTTATTATTATAATTGATTGGTGATCCTGATTGAACTCGAGACGGTCTCCAAAGCCTAGAGCACAGGCGTAGAGTAGCCAGCCTTTCGGTGTTCTATAGGATTTTTTTTGGGGAGTGTGCGACGAAATTGCATGATATAATTCCCCCATCTCCGTTCCACCATCGGACGACCCGTCGTACGGCGAGTTACGCGGTCGAAGCGTTTCGCCTCCTATATACCGCGTACATCGAGGGACTGGAACAATTTGCCACGGCGGTGTTTCCGTCGGACTACAATTTGAGTGTCTTCAAGGCTAGAGTGAATAGGCTCTTAATAAACTAGTGCGCTTTACCATCAACGATTGCGTCACTGCTTACTTATATTATTTATTAAAAAAATACGTCACTGCTTACCATCTGGCGCGATTGCGGTCAAGCGCTAGTTTATAATTTATATAAAAAAAAATGTGTGTCGAAAACCTCTACCTACTACAAAACTACATACCCACCTTTTTTCCCCCTAATAACAGCCATCAACGCCTCTGGAAGGCGAGACCTTTGTCGACTGGTTTACAAGAAATAAATCCGTTCTCGAGCAACAAAACCCAGAACTTGGTCCATCGGAGCTGACTCGGCACGGTATCAAACTGTTCAAGACGGTTCAAGGCAAACCCACCAGTACCACCGAAAATGGACCTAAAAGAAAGTTAGATGAAGAAACCAATGGAACCGACACACATATCACAAATACTCCCAAACAATCCAAACTTAGTGCCTTTGCCTTTCATAAGAAAACATAATCATTGTTTAAGATTTTAATCATGTAAGTAGTACCTACAATAATTTTAATAATTTAAAAAATAAAATATGTATTACAATTTTTATTGTTTGTTTTATGTTACACACTAGCTTTCCGCCCGCGGCTTCGCCCGCGTGGAGTTCGGTTATATCGCGCTTTTTAGATTTCCCTCGGGAACATCAAATTTTTCCGGGATAAAAGGTAGCCTATGTTCTTTCTCAGGGTCTAAAGATTGTCTGTGCCAAATTTCATCAAAATCAGTTGGGAGGTTTAAGCGGGAAAGCGTAACAGACAGACAGACAGAGTTACTTTCGCATTTATAATATTAGTATGGATTGTTTCGTTCAGTTACATCGAAGGGTGAAACAATTCCATCTCTATTCATAAAGCGTTTATTTTGAATGTTCCCGATCATTAACATCAATATCGGGTCATCATCATCTCCGCGTTAATCCCAGTCGCATCCAAAGCTTTTTCAGCTTTGGAGTCTGGAGTCTCTTGTCTTTGGGCCAGGGTTGCAGGTTGGTTAAACAAGAAACCGTGGCCCTAGCCGTCGCACAGGAAAGTGAAGAAACACGGGTGGGTTTTAGTCGGTAAAAGTCTGACACGCGCTTCCGCTTCGCCCAGAGCGGGAGATGTCATTTGATGATTTCCCATCCCAACAAAAAAGGGTTTCTTGTCTTCCCAGTCTAACTGCTGATTTTGGCTAACATCGGTATTTTTCGTGAAGTGATTGCCGTCTGACTTCCACAACTCGAAGGCGATATCAAAGCGTTGCAATTAGACCAATTGTTGGACTTTTGAGGGCTCCAACAACCCGTAACGACTGCCGTTATGATGTTCGTATGGCAACCGGGACCAAAGGCTTAACGTGCTTTTCGAGGCACGACCAGACCAGTGCAAATATTCATTCATGCATACAAATATTTGCACAGCGCGGGGATCGAACGCGCGCCTCCTTGGGCAGCGGCCGCGTTCGCTACCGCTACGCCACGGAGGCTAACAATTCTAATTCTAAAAAAGTCTAATTGCAATGCTTAGATATCGCCTTCGGGTTGTGGAGGTCAGACGGCAGTAGCTTTACGGAAAATATCGAAGGTTAGCCAAAATTCAGCAGTTAGACTGGTAAAGCGGACTCCAGACTCCAAAAAGCTGAAAAAGCTACGGATGCGACTGGGATTAACGCTGAGATGATGATGATGATTTGAGTATCTGTAAGTTAAATATAAAAACAGGATAGCCACAATCAACCACAGAAACTTTGAAGTGTTTGATTCCATTTGAAACCTTCTATAATTAAAAAAAAATGACGACTCCCTCAATTAGACCTGGCGACCCCCTATGGGGTTGGGACCCACACGTTTAAAAACACTGCTCTAGGACTGCCGGTTTCCTCAAGATGTTTTCCTTCACCGTTTTGAGAGCAGTGGTGATGAAAATATTTACACGAAGTAAAGCGCCTGACGGGGTTCAAACCTACGACCTACAACTTGTAAGTTGCGGCCGATACCACTGGGACTGCTTCACTTAACTTCTTTGGTAGCTGAACCCAAAATACAGAGTGGCAGGGACATTCATTCAGTAGTGTAGCTACCATGAGTTTTCATTACGAAACTCGATCGTTGATATCGAGCGCGTTTGGCGCTCTCATTGGTTGAGAGTTCTTACAACCTTAAAGCGGGCCAATCGATGAGTCAAACGCGCTCGATTTTGACGATCGAGTCTCGTAATGTAAACTCATGGTAGCTACATAGGTACATGATTCTGAGCCCCTGTGCTGAAATTCTTCGTACCTACGATATAAAAAAATACCTATCTGTTCTATACAATATGTTAAGAAAACCCTGTCCAACCCGTAAGGATAGTAAAGGTTAGGTAAACACATGGCCAAATAACATATGAAATTTTACATAATCAACATAGTAACAATACTAGTGAATTTTGAAATAATCTTATTTCCCGCGAATTAATTCCAACTTCCCCAAATTTGGTAATTTTTAAAAAGTAACACCATTATTTTTGACGGTATAATTCTGAGCGAATAGCGATGCGGCCGCGTGCCGCGTGCCCTGCCCCTCATCGCCCGCGCCTGTATGGCCTACCGACCATGCCATGTTTTAAGTTACCTCTTTTGGCGAAATAATATTTATTTTTTTAAGTTTTGCCCAGCGTATATTTTGAAGGAGTAGGCGCTACAATTTGCTTTAAAGTAGCAGTATTTCGTTTCGTCGCAGTTTTAGTTCCATAAATCTAAAGTTACTGCATAACAGCGTATGTTGTTGCTATTCAAAATGTCAATATTTTCGAGTGTTATCATAAAACAATAACAAAGTTATTTCATTCGTATGTTTGTGCTAGATAGTAAAGGGTCAATTGGTACGTATAAATTTAGCAATCTTTGCATAATTACGCAAGGATTGCTATATTTACCACATCGAGATATAAATAATTGATTGGCTTCTGATTTTTGCCCTTTCTGCTATCTGCACAAAACTGGATTACGATTATGACTTGATGATGAATTCTCTACTTGACTATGTATAAAATACGTAATTCCCGTAACCACACAAGTTTCCACCTTCAACAGGAGAATATTAGTTTACATAATATACAACATGTAATGTAATTAATGTCGTGGTGGCCTAGTGGTTAAAACACCAGCCTCTCAAGTATGAGTGCGCGGGTTCAATTCCAGGTCAGGCAAGTACCAATGTAACTTTTCTAAAGTTATATGTACTTTCTAAGTATTTCTTGGACACCAATGACTGAAGGTGAAGGAAAAGATCTTGAGGAAACCTGGACTTTAAGTCTGAAATCGCCAACCCGCATTGAGCAAGCGTGGTGATTACGCTCAATCCTTCTCTGTATGAGAGGAGACCTGTGCCCAGCTGTGGGACGATAAAAAGGATGATGATGATGATGTAATTAACGCACACCCTCAAACACCCCAATTAGAATATTATGTTATAACCATAATTTATATACACTGAATTTTTAATTTAACATGTATATGCATTGTTATTTATTAAATTAGTTATACCAAATCTTGGAGGACGAAGACCTTAACGTTCTGGGAATAACTGTTTTTTTAACGAAAAAAAAAGTTGTATTCGTTTCATACAAATTTCAGTAAACGATTCTAAAAATACTGTTTTCAGGAAGTGCGTTAATTAATTTACATGTTGTATATTCACTGCAAAAACCCCATGAATGTCATGATTTATAATAACAGTTGATGTCTTCCTCATAATAAAGGCCCATGAACAATTTGATCTGAATGTAAACAACAGGTCTATTCGCTTTCCTTGTTTTAACTTCCTTATTAATTATTTGAGAGAGACATTGTTGTCGTTAACTGAGTATAATGCGCGGCTTAATTCACGGGACTTCCTTAAACTTTAGTTCACGGTTTTTGTTCTGTAACCCACCTGCTAATTTGTACACTAAAATGATAATTTGTTGAATGAGTCAGCGTTTTCATTTAAGGTTTTTTGTTAAAATCATATTCACCATTACCATACCGGCCACTAATTATACCAGTCAACACTTTACCTTTGAAGTGTACCTTTGTGAATACAAAGTTAATATTTTTATATCCAAAGGCATTGATAAAATATTAAACAGATACGATATATTCTAACAAACTGACCAAAAAAAATGTGCCGAACACAGCAGCAGCACATAAGCATATTTTTATTCGGCATACATTGGTACAGTGTGAGTGAGATGGGGCACAATCTAAAGCATAGAGAAGAAAAAGATGGCTAGTGTTTGTCGTTTGCGCTGTTAGTGTTTGTCGTTTGTTTTTACGAGTGTATCGAGAGTGACTAAGGCGAGATGCAGGACTTTCCTTCCTTTTGTACGCTTCATTTTCAGTGCGCTAATGACATATCTACCTTAGTTTAATATTTTATCAATGTCCAAAGGGCATTGATTTTAGGGAAAAAAAAATATTACTCCTTTACAAAATCCTATCAATGGGACTTTGGACTTTCGTCCCGAATTCCTGATGAACATTGTTTACTGAATGAACGAAGCAGCTGCTATTTTATGGATGCATGGGGTTCCATACTTACATATACGAGTAATTATGTAGTTTCTTACTTTATCTCCTAACTTTTTTAAATTTAGTCAAACGAATTTCCTCAATGATGTATGCCAGATGCAGTTTCTTATGTTGGCCTATACTGTGCCACTGCTGGGAAAAAGGCCTCCCCAAAATCCAGGTTATCGCGCCATCTCTTTCTGCATCGTCTCTTCAAGCACCCATTTTGTGGAAAAGTTACCTAGGTACTTATTTCATCATCACCATCATCAACATTTTTATCGTCCCACTACTGGGCACAGGTCTCCTCTCATACAGAGAAGGATTAAATTATTAAGGATTATTTATTTCATTTTATTTATAAGATAATCTTAATCTATGTTAGTAAGTACCTAATCAATACAAACCTACACACAATTAACACACTCCCCCCCTGCTCAGTATGCTCATCGGTCTCGCAACACATTGAGTTCAGTGAACCTACTGAGCAGAAAGGTGACGGTACTGTCGCCAATCATCCTCAGAACGCTATTTATCTTGGCTATATCCCTGCATGTTATGGCCAGGTAGGTAGGTACCTATACCTTTTTTTTTTTTTTTTGTTAACCCTGTTGAAATGCATTTACAAATACAATTATGTGTGGGACTCGCCCAGCCGAAGACAGGAATACCCACTAAAACCACAGCGGCACAACGACATCGCCTGAGTGGCGGGGTCATGGGAAATGGCAGAGCCTGTCTAGCAATCCCCCGCCGGCGATTCCCGCCTAAAAGGCGGGCCCACAGCAACAGCCAAGGGTTTTTTAACGAGGTGTCCTTCCTCTTAGCCCCACTCGTTTGCCCGGAAGCAAACGGGGCCCCCAGATCCTCTCAGTGAGGAGACCGGGTTGCCCGATAGTGACCCGGAGTTCAGGTCACGACAGCCACCTGGAGTGGTGGCCGACCCGCCGCACATGTGACCGCCGAAGCGGTCCCCACATCTGGTTTTGGTCCCCACCGGTAAACCGGTAACCCTCATGTCTGGGGGCCGTTCCCCTAGCCGCCACCTGGGGATGCGTCCGATCGCAGGCCAGAAACTGCACACGGATAGGTACCTATACCTACCTCAAGTGTATTGAGCAATTTTCCAAAGGCATTTATTTAAAATTCAGGCTAAGATGTTATTGACGTGTGACCTTGCAAGTCATTCTGAACTTCATTATTTTTACCTAACCTAATATGTACCTATTTATGTCACACCTTGGGATTCAATTCTGTAATGTTGTGTATGCAAACTTAAATATAGACTATTTACCTATGTCATGATTTCACAACATTGAAAACTAAACCAAAAATAAATAATCGCGAAAACATGATGAATTAACAAAGATTTTATTTTAATGCGTTATTATGACAATATACAATAACCTTGTAAAGGGTCGCCTTATAAACATGTGTTTCTCAACTTTTTTTTTCTTTGTTTATATTGTAATCGGTTGTAAACCTTTAGCAATTTCTTTGTGTAAATATTGCCTGCTGAAGGCCATTCTTCCTGCGAAGAATCTGTCTATCATTTTTTTTGCGTTTCGTTTAATTAAATCCCAAGTGCTGACGGTGTGAAGCCGGCAGGAGGACGGTTCTGAGCAGTTGTGTTACGATGTGTGCGTCAGACGTTGTTGTGTTGAGAATTTGGTCGTGGAGGATATCCAGATCAATCTTCCTCTGGCGCAGCATAGTTGGTCGTGTTATTTGATTTAACATAAGATCACCTTTTTTTCCGGGGGGAAATCCTCATAGGATGTCCGCCGCCATGGGTTGGCCGACGGGGTCTGTCAGACTTTAACTGACTAAAACCACCCCGGTGTCTCTTCTATCACGAGCGCGCGTGGGGCCGCGGGAGTCTAAATTCTTCCACGGCCCCACACCCTCGTGCTGGCCCGGTCTGTCCGGGCCTTGTCTCCTGCACGGGGTAGAGTACCCCGTGCATCGTCTCAGAGGCGCGCGCCGACACCCGCGCGCGCTTGCGCCTCGGTGCGTCTTCTGCGGCCCGGGAAGGGAGTTGAGATCTCCCTCTCCCGTTCCGCAGCTTTCGTCTGCGATATCACGTCCTCGCAGAAGGACACCACCGCGAACATTAGATCACCTCGCTCAACTGCCGTCTTCCTTCCTATTCACTCAGTTTTTGAGTTTTTGTTTGAGTGAAACGGCGCTTAATAAACTAGCGCGCTTGGCCATCAATGATTGCATCACTGCTTACCATCTATTACATTATACAATATGTAAAGAAAACCCTGTCCGATCCGTGAAGGTATGGTTAGGTATCGGTAACTGATTCTACTAATGCCTACAAAGCCGGGCTAAACTTAAAAAAAAATCCCCCTAAAAAATAAATATTATTTCGCAAAAAGAGGTAACTTAAAACATGTGCGGTGGCCATACAGGCGCGGGCGAAGAGGGGCAGGGCACGCGGCACGCGGTCGCATCGCTATTCGCTCAGAATTATACCGTCAAAAATAATGTTGTCACTTTTTAAAAATTACCAAATTTTGGGGAAGTTGGAATTAATTCGCAGGAAAAAAGATTATTTCAAAATTCACTAGTATTGTTACTATGATGATTATTTAAAATTTCATATGTTATTTGGTCATGTGTTTACCTAACCTTTATTATCCTTACGGGTCGGACAGGGTTTTCTTAACATATCGTAGATAGCAGTCAGGCACTCGTTTAAATAATTAATAAAAAAATAATTGAGACTTCGTTATTGGTTCTCTTTTAGGGTTATGGCTAAAATGTTGATATGTGACGTTTAAGCGATATTTGTCAGACGACAGCACATCAAGCTACTACAATCTGTCAGATTTCTTTATGGATTTTCAACTTTATCTCTAAATCATTATGGTTCAAGATTAGGAATATTTGACAGTTTCGAATAGCTTGACCTGCTGTCGTCCGTACAAACGTTAACGAAATTAGTTCCTTTGTCGTTAAATAAAAACTTTTTTTTTGTAAACTTTTTAATCATGAAACAGGATTTTACCAAGTTAGTTGTTCGATTTTTTAAACATTGACTAATTCAGCTTCATCAGGTGGCGGGAAGATACCCTCCTTGACCATTCGACGCCATTCACTGCCGTTGGGATACGCGAACTTGTCTAATATTCCTGGTAAGAATTCTGTACTATATCCTGGTAGCTGAAACAAAACAAAATTAAACTTAGCTATTTGTAACAACATTTTAACTTTGTTTCAAGTCAGTGTTATTAGAAGCCCATTTTTCAGACATCCCAAATAAAAGACGCTACCTATGATTTTAGGTAGGTACTTTATTTTTGCGCATCATGCTGAGTTAATAAGTAATGTTTTTTTTTTCTACATATTGTAGGTACCTCTTAAGCGCACTACACCAAAGCCGCTCGGCGGCACAGCCCGCCGACACAACTTTGTTGACACGCTTATATTGAAAGAAGCATGTCGGCAACCTTCGCCCACGCGTGTTGCCCGCCGCACGTCGGCGACTAGCGTATGCAAGCGCTCAATTGCCCGGCGACATTTAGGCTACAGTGAAAGGCTACGGCAAAATATGCCATTTTAAAACGGTGAAGGAAACATCGTGATGAAACCTGGCGTATCCTAGAGGCAAAACTTCGAATACGTAACAACTACCTATTATGTTTTTATATGTCTGAATTAAAGACTTATGATCATTTTATAATATCGTTTACTACATACAGATATACAAGCAGTCGTCTACACAGTTACAAAGAGAATGAAGCCAACATGCATAAAGTGATGTGACTTCAGTACATCTTACTAAATAGTGATGTTACAACACTACCCACCCGCGCTGGGCGTGCGTGGTAGATTACGGCCCATTCCCTCTCACCGAGAGGAGGCCAGTCTCCTAGCATTATAAGCTTATTATGTTACTAGCAGCCGCCAGCGCCTTCGTTTGCGTGGAGTTAGGTATGCTCCGCTCCTATTGATCGCAACGTGATGTTGTATAGCCTAAAGCCTTCCTGAATTAATGGGCTATCCAACGCAAAAAGAATTTTTCAAATCGGAGCCGTAGTTTCTCAGATTAGCGCGTTCAAACAAACAAACAAACATACAAACAAACGCTTCAGCTTTATATATTAGTATAGATGTATTGTAGCTAAATAAAAGAGAAATTAAGCGTAATTTCTCTTTTAAAAACATAAAGAAACTTATTCGGCGATGACTGCTCACGATTCCTATTTGGAAAGACAAAGATACGCTTTCAGATTGACGGAAACCTGACGATCGATATTTGCGGAGCAGAAGACTGGATAGTTTGGGCTCGCCACAATAGCGGCGGTAAGTCCCTTCTTTGAGGAGTGCCTAGAAAAGCGTCACGGCGCCCTCACCTTCCGCCTGACGCAGGTCCTCACCGGACACGGTTGTTTTGGGAGGTTGCTGTTCCGTATTAGGCGGGAGGAAACACCAGGGTGTCACCATTGTGTGGATGGCCCTGAGGACACGGTGGAGGTCTGCCCAGCTTGGGTAGAGCACCGCCGTGTCCTCGTAGCGGCGATCGGCGGCGATCTCTCGCGTCCGACCATGGTCCAGGCCATGGTCCAAGTCTTCATCGGGGAATATTTCTACATTGGCTTTCGTAAAACCAAAATGACTACCACATCAAATTACCATAAAAGTACCCAACGAAGTATAATTATACTGCAAATAAACATACATAATCCGTGGTCACTAAACTTATGCTTGAAAAGGCTACCTTTGGCGCGAGGTATTTGGCGTCCTCCACGACGCAAGGATCAACAAAGTGTTCGTGCTGTTGATCCACGTACTCAATGAGCCGGTCCTGCATGGTTCCTGACACGCTCGCGAAGTCCCAGTACTGTAAGTGCTGCACCATTTCACACAGACCCACTCCGCCCGCGTGAGGACATACCTTCACTGGAAATGTAAATATGAAAGCATTATCTTTTAGTATAATTATTACATATATTTACTGTCTTAATTTGGGGAAGTTAGAACTGAGTTCCAAAGGCTTAATTACAGTTGGGCAAATTGCCCATCAACAACGGCAGGGCATCACCAGAAAAAACTAATTCGTGCTCGAATTCGTGATCAAGCATAATTCAAGAAACTATCGTGTGAGAGTATGATGCAGTAAATCTTTATGATCCATAATCATTTTGTACAATTTTTGCCTCTAGGCATTTTTGTAGTTAAACCTAAAGAAGCACAGAAACAGCAACACGAATCATCATCACCTCAGCGTTAATCCCAGTCGCATCTGAAGCTTTTTCAGCTTTGGAGTCTGGGGTCCGCTTTACCAGTTTAACCGCTGATTTTGGCTAAACATCGATATTTTCCGTGAAGCGACTGCCGTCTGACCTCCACAACCCGAAGGCGATATCGAAGCATTGCAGTTAGACCAATTGTTGAAATTTTGAGGGCTCCAACAACCGGTAACGACTGCCATTAGATGTTCGTATGGAAACCGGGATCAACGGCTTAAAGTGCTTTCCGAGGCACGGCTAGACCAGTGCAAATATTCATATTCGTGCATACTAATATTTGCACTGCACGGGGATCGAAACCGCGCCTCCTGTCACAGTAACCCGAATATAAGCAATAATTCTGACGGCAAGGTTTTTTTAAATATGTTGCCCCATATTAGGAATTACTCCGGAAAATAAAAAATCCTAGCGTGGGGCAATGTGTTAAAAAAAATAGGCAATGAACGCACCTTTAAATTTTTCTGCCATAAGATACACAGATAGTATTTCGTTAACTCCGCCGATGCGCGCCGAGTCTATCTGACAGTACTGCATACCGCCACTCTGAAGGAACTGCTTGAACATAACGCGGTTTGCGCACATCTCGCCAGTCGCAACACCGATGTTGTATGGCCTTTTAATAAGAAGATAAAGATATAAATTTACCGAAATTTAGTTTTGGATTGGAATATCATCTATCTAATTTTTGAGAAGGGCTTGATTTGTGTGGTGTAAGAGGTGAGATTATGTTTATAATATGTATTTAGAAATACTTATGATAAGATAATTATTATTAAATGAGACATTGGCGCCGATTCTGATGTTCACAAATTAAACTAATTTTAAGATTTTTTTCTTTCCATTACGTTAAGAAAAGTATAGAAGATAACATTTTAGTTTAACGCTGTGAAATTAAGATATTCCATAGACAGTTGAGACGCGATTATAAACATGGCGACTAAAAATACGCCAGTTTACGTCAGGAGCGCACTAACTTGACAGGTCTAAACTGACATTTTATCTTCTGTCCTTTTCTTAATGAAATGGAATGAAAAAGACGCACTGAACTTAAATTTAATTTAATTTGAGAAAAAGGGAATCGGGGCCAGTGACTATTAGAAACTTCATGTTATAATATAGGAATTACTCACGCCAAAGCCTTCGATATAGCTGCATGTCCCAAAACATCATCAGGAGACGTGGGCTCCTCGATCCACATCGGTTTTAACGGCGCCAGCTTCTTCATCCATTCGATGGCTTCGTTCACGCTCCACGCTTGATTGGCGTCAACCATCTTTAACGAATAAAAAATAAATCGAAGTTTCCGTAAATGTTTTTGAATCAAATCTTTCTAAATGGCTATATTGTTTCTTACCAAGACATTATCTGGGCCAATCCGCTTGCGGACAGCACTGCATCTCCTGTAATCGTCTTCGAAGTTAACTCCAACCTTCACTTTAAAGTATTTAAAGCCTAGTCTGAGGTACTTGTCGCAAAGTGACTCCACGACTTCGTCGCTGTAGCCCAACCATCCTGTAATTAAATACAAGAAGAACCACTATAGTTAAATGTACTTCTACTGAAGGAGAACCTACTATAAGTTCCTAATTATGACTACCTTATACCACAGTATAAAAATCATACAGTAGGTCGACGCCTTTGATCTCGTGTAAAATGCCGACATCGTCTAGATAGTAACGCATCAGCCAGAGTTGTCACAAATAAACAATATTTATGAAATTATTTAGTTATTGCAGATCAATATCGATAGCTGTAGGTATCATATTTAATTAATTTGCTATTTTTACTAAGGGAACAACTCGAGACAGATTTAAGTTATTTAGATGGCATTTTCGTAACCAGCACCCCAATCCACCTCGGAATTAACACCCATATCATATTAATATACATAAATTGGCGACCGCCATCTTGTATTTCAAAAAGGGTGGCTTTTTCGTAACAAGCACCCCAATTATACTTAAAATTGACACTCATATCAAATTATAAAAAAAATGACGTCCGCCATTTTGGATGTCAAAAAGGATGGCTTTTTCGTATCAAGCACCCCAATTATACTCAAAATTGACACTCATATCAAATTATAAAACAAACAAATAAAAAAAACAAACACGCGTTAGCCCTTAATGATAGATACCGAGCTACGGACATCGTTATGTTCGCAGCTCGGGTGCCGCTTACCCGCGTCTCGCCCCTCACACCCCGCACGATTGCTCTGTCTAGACGTCTTCGTCGGACGACTGTATGATTTTTAGACTGTGCTTATACAGGCTTAGCCTTAAACCCAGCTGCTGTTAAGAGCGAAGGGTTAGTTGGTAGAACTTAGCGGTTCCACCACACTTTGAAAATGCGTTGCCATTTTCACACAAAAAAGTGCGGTTTGACTGTATATGCGTTGCGGTTTTAATATTCTCTTGGCTTTACTTAACAACTAGCTTTCCGTCCGCGGCTTCGCCCGCGTGGAATACGGTTCTACCGCGCTTTTTAGATTTCCCTCGGAAACATCAATTTGTTCAGTAAAAGGTAGCCTATGTTCTTTCTCAGGGTTTAAAGATTGTCTGTGCCAAATTTCATAAAAATCGGTTGAGGTGTTTAAGCAGGAAAGCGTAATAGACAGACAAAGTTACTTTCGCATTTATAGTATAAGTATGGATATGTACATTACAAATTTAAGTCTAAGCGGTGTATTTATATAAAGAAAAGTGTCTTACCAACCTGTGTGGTGTACGCAGGGTATCCGTTCTGCATCAAATACTTGACTCTCTCGTCTTTGCCCGCTCGCTTGTCCTTCAGCAGCTTTATCGCTTCTTCCTTCGTTATCACATCTGTTATGTATCTGAAGTCGATCGTAGAAACCAGCTCCTGTTATAAAGAAATATTGACAGAAACTAAATCTTCTGAGAATAGATAACCCATAGAAATATAAGTTACATACTCGTGAAGAGATAGGTACCTAACCTACTTTATTTTACAGAACTCTTACATTTAAGATTCTACGGGGGAGAGAAATAAATGACTTATTATAATTAGGTAGGTACATTAGTTTAAAAACTCAATTTTTAAGGTTACTTCAATACAAAGATTAAAATTATTTTAAGCTTTTCAGTTTTTCCAGTAGTTTAATACCTACACTAATCATATTTTTTAATATACAACTCTGCATTCAAATCTATAAGTGAAGAATAAATCACCCTTATTATCCCACCCTTAGGGAAGTTTTTTTCTATTAGGTACGGTATATAATTATAATTTATGCGTGGTCTTACTTGCAAAAAAAATATGTATACGCGTTGAGTTGAGGACCTCCAACGTTTTTTCGTCGGATAAATAGGTATGTAGTAAGCATCGGTATTCTACCCATAGATACTACTTACCTACGATGCTAGTGTGGGCGAATATTGAAGGAAAGTTTCTAACAAGCGTTAGCTAAAATAGATTTCGGTCTGGTTTACATAAATATAAAAAGTCGCTTCGATACAAACCTCAGGTTCCATGTCGACCAGAAGCCTCCACAACGGTTTATTTTCAAGACGAGCCCATAGATCCCACAGGGAATTTAGTATAGCAGCCGCTGCCAAGTGAGCAACACCTTTCTCAGGTCCGATCTAAAAATAAACGTAGGTAATTTTAAAAAGTCTGTTGTTGTCATGAAGTAGTTGGAAGTTTGAAACCGTAGAGCGAGGTCTTTGGATTCGATCCTCGGATCTATTGTTGTCGAGTTAATGGCAAAATTTGACTATCCACGTATCCATAGGTCTTATAACTGTAACTTGCAAAATGTTGGAGTAGGGGGAAGTCCCGTAAGTCTCCACCCCCTATCAGATGGACCCCGAGACGGAGGCGTGCGCCTCGGAGACGATGCACGGGGTCGTTTAACATCCCACTACCCCGTGCAGGAGACGAGGCCCGGACAGACCGGGTCAGCACGAGAGTGTGGAGTCGTGGAAGAATTTAGACTCCCACGGCCCCACGCGTTCTCTTGATAGAAGAGATACCGGTCCGGTACCGAGAGAGGTAGAGATACCGGTGATTTTAGTCAGTAGAAGTCTGACAGACCTCATCGCCCACCCCAGGGCGGCGGACATCCATTGAGCATTTTCCACATCGGAACAAAAAAGGGGGGAAGTCCCGTACATCTACAATTTGTTCTATTATTGATATATGGTTAATATTCTATTGTAATTGTTAACAGTAAGTAGGTGTACAATTCTTGTTAACCTAATGTTATATTATACATATATATTACTTTAAATACTGATAGTAAAGAGACTAATTATATGAATGTGATGGTTACTCATACATTTAATAGTTCATTATAAACGTAAATAAATAAATAATAAATACTACTTAGCATTTTTTACCTTACTCAGGGACCTCCCCTATATAAAGATTCACGCGATGCTTTTATTAAAGAAAGGAACCTGTTCTTTTGCACAGCTGTGGGACAAAATATATACCAGCAAAAGCAAAATAACAATAATGACATGAATGCATAGTAAATACAAGGTTGAATATATAATAATAATAATATAGCCTTTTAATCAGATCTTAGTACAATAACTAACTTAACTTAGTACAGTAGATTTTTAAATTTATATAAATAATTAACATTAAATGTTTAAAATTTAATGTTAAAAGGTTGAATATAACATGGAAAAAATTGTTTACCCATCTCATCTGCGAGTCGTTGGTAATAGTCCGCCAGAAGCCAGAAAAGTCGGCAAAGATATCAGCAGCATTCTTCCCGATGATGAACTTCTTCATAGACCTGACGGTGAGGACTATGATTTCGGTACCTCGGCCGCATGTGAAGGTCAGGCCGAACCCTTTCTTGCCATTATCGGTGGTCACAGTGACGTAGGCGCACGAGTAGTTAGGATCAGTGTGCTGGAATTATTATTTGCTTAATTAGTGAATAAGACATAATGGTCATATGCTGTCTATAATACTTCATAATTATCCAGTAAATAGTTATGCCAAAAAGTCATTCATTAATAAGTAGGTTTATTGTTCCAAACATAATTACTGGCAACATTTAACGGTAACGCGCCGCTTGCCCGCCCGCGCCCACTTTTGGGGAATAGGACAGTATGTTCCACTGTGTCGAGCGCTCGGTAACCCGTAACCTCACTGCATCATTTTTTAAATACATATATTTGTCATATTTTTGTCGGTGGTAGGCCATAACGTCGGCTGCCGGCAGAAGTTACCACCCACCAGACAAAGTCTTGCCGCCAAGCGATTCGTCGTGTTCCGGCATGATGTCTGGTGAAGCCATACGGAGGACGGGTCTGAGCACTTCTGTTGCGATGTGTGCAGGGTACGATGCATCAAATGTTGTTGTGTCGGGAGTTTGGTCGTGGAGGATCTCCACATCAATCTCCCTCTGGCGCAGCATCGTTGGTCGTGTTGTTGGGTTTAACATTGCACCACCTCGCTCAACTGCCGTCTTCCTTCCTATTCAGTAAGTCTTTTTTTATGTGAATAGGATTAATAAACTAGCGCGCTTTACCATCAACGATTGCATCACTGCTTACCATTAGAGTCAAGCGCTAGTTTATAATTATTTAAAAAAAAAAACATGTATTTGGGAAAAAATTTAACATTTGAAATGGATTGGTTGGAATGGATTCGGTTGCTTATTCTGAACGAACTAAATTCAGGTTTCGTATATATAAAAAATATCGTTGTAGGTATATAAGCTGGTGGTGATAGATGTCATTACTGTTTTCGTGACCTAATAACAAGTTAATCTTAATGGAATTTTTGGCTTACCAGCGCATCTGAGCCGTGAGAGCCCAGCGATGTAGGGAACCTCACATCTTTTACGTCTATCGAGACGATTTCCAAGCCGCTTCGGTTAGGCACTGACATTTTGAACAAAAGCAACTACTGACGTCCGTTGACTGCGCTCGGATGCCGAGCCCTCTCTTTTATATAAGTAAGGACGGCAGCAGGTCAAGCTAACCCAAACTGTCAGATATTCCCAATCAACCTTGAGCCTTAATGCTTCAGAGATAAAGTTGAAAATCTAATAAGGAAATCTGATAGATTGTAGTAGGTTGATGTGATGTCGTCTGTACATTGCCCTATTGATAACCCCAACGTTGTTTTGTTTGGTTATCGTTAAGAGTATTTATGTTCGTTTTCATAGCGATAATGGAATATGCTGAGTGTTGTTCAGTTCGGAACTTTATGAGTAACAGCGAAAGGTTGAAAATATCTTATACCTATGCACTTTTATCAATTCGAAAGGCTTACTTTCGAATTGATAATAGAATTCCTCTGAATTACTTACATTATGCGGAGCGGTCCCGACTTCTAGCTAGCTGCGAGCCAGTCAGGCTATTGGTTGAATGCAATCCCTTGCCCGAGCGTGGGCACTCTTCTGGAGAGAACCACTTTTAGCCTGGCGGTGAGCCTCCGTAGCGGGCTAGAACTAATGAACCCCATCGCTGTCAGTGCGGAGGGGACGTTGATCCCCTGGGCCACCACGGCCTGGCCTGCCGCCGTAGTGCAGGACGTTTTTCACGACACGCGGCTCGGAATGATGTCATCCGTCGTGCCCTTAGCTCAGCAGGTGTGCCAGCGAGCCCGCTGGTATTATTCGAGATGATGGCAAGAGGCCCGACGGCATGACACAGGGAAAGTGTAGTAGGTAGTTTAATTAACCAGATGCAGCTGAGTAGAGCTGATCAGTGTTTTACAAGGAGCGACTGCCTATCTGACCTCCACAACCCATTTACTGGGTAATATTATGATACCTCTCGGTAAGACTGGTTATCACTTTCAAACTTCTGACTACCGTCGAAAAGCTAAGAAAAGAACTTTTTCATTTCTCATATTCGGAAAGTAGTATTTTCTTGATCTGATTGTTGGGTAGAAAGTGCTATTTCCCTCCATAAAGCGGGAAAAACTCATACAAATTACTTTCCACCTAAGGGTCGGAATGAATTTTAAAAATAGAACTGCTGTCAGCTGTGAAGAAATTTGTGTAACAAAAACTAATAAAAAAAAATGCAGCGGCAATGTGAGTTTCTAAACAGCCAGTGTGAATTTAGCGCAAACTTCATTGAGCGAAATAGGTCGCAACCATAGAATTAAGAAGTACGATAGTACCTGCTTATTAATTCTATGGTCGCAACAATAACGTGGTTTTTTCCATATTTAAAATTTAAAAATTCGACATAAATTAGCGCAATCTGTTATGTATCTGTGACGGAATTAAAAAAATAGTTATTTTCCTCATATTCGAAATGAAAAGTAGAGTGTTTAACACGGGTAAAAGAATCAATTCCTACTCGGACTATAGCCGCCCTCGCTACGCTCGGGCGTCTAAATACCTCGGGAGTTGATTCTTTCTACCCTCGGCTAACAATCTACTATTCTATGCTTTCTGACGCACAAAAGGTTCTCGGAATTTAAAGCATAAAAAACGCTAAAAAGTATAAACAGTGAGCCTGATGCTGTCATAGAACAGGAAGCTTCTGACTCACAAGATACAGTGTTATGTTTTGTAACAACCTGTTTTTTTCAAGATACTCCAGGAGAGACATGGATCAAATGCCTCATGTGCATTGTGCCGGCTCTGGGCACATGGTGATTGCGCATGTTACTAATTTACTAGATATGTAAATTCTGCAAGTAACTTATTACCGTTTTTAAATTGACCAAAGTTCCTCTAGTATCTCATAAAAGTAAATGTTTATTATTCATAGTTTTACAGTATTCCATATTGGGGTACCTATCTATTCTATAAATAGGTAGCTCCGTATTATAACTCGGTTTCTATTTACACCCTTGCTAAACAATGTATAATTTTAGCCCCTCGTATAACAATCTACTAAGTTCACCTTAACCTTTTGAACGCCAATCACTTCTATACAAGTTCGAGATTTTCGTGCCCTCAGCGCCACTACTTGATTAGAAGTAATCACAGTATAAAATAAATTTACGACTTTTACAAGACCTTTTATTTTGTTTTTATGGAAATTTGCCCTGTTATCAACCATATTTTTAACTTTTTCACGCATAATAAGTTCTTATTTGTTTAATTTTCAATAGAAACAAAAACGCCAGAAAATATTTTAATGCCCCCAGCGCCAATTACTTGATATCAAGTAAGCCAAGTAAGCCAGTGATGGGACACGACGAAGACACCTGACACCAGATACCTGCCGGGTGCTCGGGCTAGTAGGGAATCAATCCGGTCCGAAAGAGAGGCCATGGTTGAGCGAACGAGTGTTGCGCTGCAGGCAGTCTCCGAATGGGGCAATGCCAATCTTGTAGCATTCAATGCCGCCAAAACACAGGCGTGTCTTTTCACCGCCAAAAGGAGCCCGTTCACCTTGGCTCCTACTTTTCGAATGTGTCCTTGGAGTGTTCCGACCGCCTTCAGCTTTTGGGAGTTGAGATTTCCTCGGACCTTAACTTTGGGCGGTTCATTGAGTCCAAGGCTAAGGTGGCTGCCAGGAAACTTGGCGTTATCGCAAAGGTCCGGCAGTACTTCACACCTGGGCAGCTTCTAATGTTATACAAAGCACAGGTCCGTTCGTGTGTGGAGTACTGCAGCCACATTTGGGCTGGTGCTGCCAAGTGTCACCTGGCCACTTTGGATTCAGTGGAGAGACGTGCAAAGAGGCTGATTGGTGACCCTGATCTAACTCGAGTTGGTCTCCAAAGCCTAGAGCACAGGCGTAGAGTAGCCAGCCTTTCGGTGTTCTATAGGATGCATTTCGGGGAGTGTGCGATGGAATTGCATGATTTAATTCCCCCATCTCCGTTCCACCAGCGGACGACCCGTCGTACGGCTGGTTTCCACCCTTACGTTGTTAACACCTCTACGATCCGGACGAAGCGTTTCGCCTCCTCCTTTATACCGCGTACATCGAGGGACTGGAATAATTTGCCAGCGGCGGTGTTTCCGTCGGACTACAATTTGAGTGTCTTCAAGGCTAGAGTGAATAGGCTCTTAATAAACTAGTGCGCTTTACCATCAACGATTGCGTCACTGCTTACCATCAGGCAGGATTGCGGTCAAGCGCTAGTTTATAATATATAAAAAAAAAATAAAAAAAAAAGACCTCGCTATATTTCATCTCGTCGAAAAGATCATAAATACTATTATTGCAAGAAAATGACGTAAATATATAATATTTTATAAATATTGTACACTTTAAACTAGGTTTTATTCACCTTAATCAAGAATTAATAGGTTTTCTAATCATTGTCGATAGTGAAACCCCGTTTGAAAAACCCATCCCTACAAAGTTAGTTAGTTGTCGGTCCGTACGCGCCAGCGACTTGTATAGAAGGAAATCTGTGACATCATAAGCGGACGGGTTTCAAGGTCATAGTGACTTTGTGCATTTTAGTGTAGTGCAATGTTTACATCTCGAGTTGGCGCACGTGTCCTTATAAAAAAAATTGTGACTGTGAATATGACGAATTATTGCCAGTTGTTCAAGTCTGAATCAGAATTTTGAAATAGTTCGTCGTCTTGACATTCCGTTAAGTCGTCAACTTCCGTTTCAGGAATTTTCTTCAGTTTCCTATTAGTTTCTACAAACCAGAAAAATAATTGCGAGTATTTAGCGACACCATTAAAAAAAGGTCTTGTGTAAAACAGATACCCTCCATTTTATTTTATTTTTTAAAACGTAGTAAACCACGTATTTAGCTTCTATTAATTGTATTTGTTGTAAGTAAACGAAATAAATTATGCAGGAATCGGTTGAGTTTATGCACGTGTAACTCGACCACAGTGAATATAAAATATATACCATAGAAATCTAGACATCCCTAGAACAGAAAGGATTTTGACGTGCCTCGAGCGCCAACTACTTGATATGAAGTAGAAGGATTACATTTGGAGACAAATAGGGATGTGCCTTGTAGAACACACGTCTAATAAATTTAAAATTCTTTTCTTTATTGTGGGGAATATATCCAGGTTTTCATATTGTTTTTTTTATGAAATAAAATAAAATATGAAATTACGATTACAGTTTTTATTTAGCTTCGTAAATTGGTGAATAAACATTATTTTAAATGTATAATATTATTTGTCGATAGGACACTAATCCCATCCCTACGTTTTACTATACATACGTTATACATTTGTAGTGTGGCGCAGGAGGACACATCGCGTATTATATAGATGGGCGTTCAAAAGGACCTTTTGAACGCCAATCACTTCTATACAAGTTCGAGATTTTCGTGCCCTCAGCGCCACTACTTGATTAGAAGTAATCACAGTATAAAATAAATTTACGACTTTTACAAGACCTTTTAATTTGTTTTTATGGAAATTTGCCCTGTTATCAACCATATTTTTAACTTTTTCACGCATAATAAGTTCTTATTTGTTTAATTTTCAATAGAAACAAAAACGCCAGAAAATATTTTAATGCCCCCAGCGCCAATTACTTGATATCAAGTAAGCACGACACGACACGACGAAGACCTCGCTATATTTCATCTCGTCGAAATGATCATAAATACTATTATTGCAAGAAAATGACGTAAATATTTAATATTTTATAAAAATTGTACACTTTAAACTAGGTTTTATTCACCTTAATCAAGAATTAATAGGTTTTCTAATCATTGTCGATAGTGAAACCCCGTTTGAAAAACCCATCCCTACAAAGTTAGTTAGTTAGCGGTCCGTACGCGCCACCGACGTGTATAGAAGGAAATCTGTGACGTCATAAGCGGACGGGTTTCAAGGTCATAGTGACTGTGCATTTTAGTGTAGTGCAATGTTTACATCTTGAGTTGGCGCACGTGTCCTTAAAAAAAAATTGTGACTGTGAATATGACGAATTATTGCGAGTTGTTCAAGTCTGAATCAGAATTTTGAAATAGTTCGTCGTCTTGACATTCCGTTAGGTCGTCAACTTCCGTTTCAGGAATTTTCTTCAGTTTTCTATTAGTTTCTACAATTCAGAAAAATAATTGCGAGTATTTAGCGACACCATTAAAAAAAAAGGTCTTGTGTAAAACAGACACTTACCCTCCATTTTATTTTATTTTTTAAAACGTAGAAAACCACGTATTTAGCTTCTATTAATTGTATTTGTTGTAAGTAAACGAAATAAATTAAGCAGGAATCGGTTGAGTTTATGCACGTGTAACTCGACCACAGTGAATATAAAATATATACCATAGAAATCTAGACATCCCTAGAACAGAAAGGATTTTGACGTGCCTCGAGCGCCAACTACTTGATATGAAGTAGAAGGATTACATTTGGAGACAAATAGGGATGTGCCTTGTAGAACACACGTCTAATAAAAATTCTTTTCTTTATTGTGGGGAATATATCCAGGTTTTCATATTGTTTTTTTTTTATGAAATAAAATAAAATATGAAATTACGATTACAGTTTTTATTTAGCTTCGTAAATTGGTGAATAAACATTATTTTAAATGTATAAAATTATTTGTCGATAGGACACTAATCCCATCCCTACGTTTTACTATACATACGTTATACATTTGTAGTGTGGCGCAGGAGGACACATCGCGTATTATATATATGGGCGTTCAAAATAGGGTTGTAACGGAGCTTCGCCTCCGCTTCCGTTACTGCGGAAGTTCCGCAAGAAATCGTATCTTCGCTTCCGCCTCCGCACAATTTTTGCGGAGTTATAACGGAGGTTTATATACGTATTTATAAAATAAATAACGCGCAAGCTGCGACGCTCGACAACCGTCCCGCCGAGTTTGAGCGCGAAATGGTCAAGAATCAGCTAGTGCGAGGCGGGAATGCGACAAACACAAATTGTTTCTCCTTAATTTTCATTACAAGAAGGTAATATTTTTTTTTACCAAGTATACTACTATTAATGTACGTATTTAAAATAAAAATTTTGTTTTAATTAAACACAAATTTCAATTTTTTCTTTATGTACTTTCACATCCGCCTCCGCCTCCGTTAACCTCCGCATCCGCGAAGGTGAGACTCATCGCCTCCGCATCCGCCTCCGCTAACAAGCCTCCGTTACAACCCTAGTTCAAAAGGTTAATAGTACCTACACTACTATTAATTATAATCTCAATTTATGTAAGGGGTATCTTGATAGGTATAGATGATTAGTCTAAAAAACGTATTAAATATACAAACAGTCCCTAATGTTCATGGGTATAGCCACACTGGGGCAAGCTGGGGCGCTTGCCCCACCCTAGCTCTGATCTATCATCATCAACCTTTTTATCTTCCCACTGCTGGGCACAGGTCTCCTCTCATACAGAGAAGGATTGAGTGTAATCACTACTCTTACACAATGCGGGTTGGCGATATCAGACTTAAAAGTCCAGGTTTCAAGGCGTCCAAGATATACTTAGAAATATGCCTAACGGTACTCTGATCTATAAGGTGCTTATTTAAACAAAAAAATAAAAAATACCGGGAGAAGGGGGGGAGGAGGAATAGGCTTACTGCTGCCCCACCCTGAGCCCAAGGCTGGCTATACGCCCATGCTAATGTTTCACCCGCGCTTTGATAGAGTGAGAATGTGTAAATAAAACAAAATACTAAAACATTATAAAATATATATTGAATCTTGTATTACAAATCTAAATATGTAGGTATTTGATATGTGGCACAAAAAGCTTTTTGTTCTTATATAAAATCATTGCATTAAAATTCTGTGACTAGATCTAAAAATATTTTATATACATAATTTCATTAAGATGCACTTTGAGATGTTTCCGTCATTTAATATACAATTGCATTAAATGCATATTGAGCTTTAAATATATCACAAATTTACTGTGGCTAATATTGTGTAAAATATTCAGTACTCTAGTAAAACTTATCCTATTGGGCTAATTTATTATCATAAATGTTGCTATTAGCGTAAATAAAACCATAAAACACAGTGAAACTAAAAGAACTAGCCAACTACACTCGACATGGTGCGTGATATAATAAATTTAAAAAATAACAATTACGTTTCATTATCTCTCATAGCCCGTGTGTCTTGCACCGGGGTTTTAATTAACAGTAAAAATAATGATTTTATAAAATCATTGTTCATCATAATTTGATATGTATTTATTTCGGGCATGGCGGCCAATATATACATAAATACTATATTAATAGTATATTAACATAAAAACTTAAAATACTATAAATACATATAACATAATTGAGTACACCTAAGGGTGGGGACACATCTGCGGAACGTACGGTGCCGAAAGCTCAACGGCTGAAGTGTCAGTCGCAATATTCAGTTGTATTGACAAACCAAACGGTCAAAACGCGGCGTCTTATTCAGCGCGCTACGCGACGGAAAGTTACGTGGCGTCATCGTCAGTCTGTCTGTGTCGACACTTTATGGTGTGCGGTTTTTGTGAGACATCTGAATTGCCCAGAAAAACAGATTTCATTAGAATATTAGGCTTAGAAGACGTTGCCGCTCTTCGCTATAACCACGCGCGCGATTGGCAACACACGCCGAACGTTCAGTTACGCCCGCCGAACTTTCGATCGCGCAACGTATCGCGTGATGTGTTGCATGCTATGCAAGATACATTAAATGCGTTTTGCATGCTGCCCGAAGGAAGGTTAGGCCCTACGCCGAACGCGGCGTAATTTCGGCTGATGTGTCATAGAGTACTTGAAATACACTGCGACCGTATTTAGCCGAACTATCGGCGCCGTACCGTCCGCAGATGTGTCCCGACACTTATGTACACGAAGTGTCGGCGTCGTGTTTCGCTGACTGGTGTTACGTAGCTGGCCACGAAACCGGCGGTACACAACACCTTTCGGCCAGAATTCTTCTTTGAGGAACTTCTCAAGATGATGTGTCGGAACGCGCACCACGAACGACTTGAAATTCGTGTTGTGACGCGGCAATCCGAATGATAACCCGTCGGTGAAGTATGGCCAGTGACTTTAAATTGTATAAGAACATTATAAAATCGTTCACATCATTAATTTATAGACGCGCGAACTTCACTTGTCACCTTAATTTAGCCTCAAACATTGCACATTGTGATGTCACTATCCAGCCATATACTAGACGTCCGTATTCACAGCTCTCATTACATTTGCGGCTAAGAACAAACAATTCTTATAAACAACATGTACTTGGAATATTCAAAAATCTCATTTTCAAGGAATGTTTCAAGAAGAAATGCCTACTATGTACTTACATGAAGCTAACATACTTCACTTTATCTTTCTTACACAATCACAAACTAAGGTGCGTATTCCAGAACGAAACTCAAGCATTGATCTCTGCTTAAGCATTACTTAAAACTAGTTTCAACCAATCAAATGGCTTGAAACGAGACTTAAGTAGAGCTTGAGTTTTGAGTGACGTTCTGTAATACGGACCTAAGCACCCAAGTTCCCGATCCTTAGCATAATTAAAGTAAGTATGTATAATTATAATGTAAAATTGTCAACCGCACATCTGCAGTAACATTTAAATTATGAAAATCGACCTTCACTGCTATTACACAAATGCAGTCATAGTTACGGTTTTTTTGTATTGTACACAAGCCTTAATTACATACTAGCAATAGGGATGTATCGAAGGCATGAAAATCAAAAAAATAATTAGTCCGTCTTATAAATAATAAAAAAATTAAGAACCGCATTTTTATTTTGTCGAAATTACCAAAAACTACTGAGATATAGCGTATTAAAGTAACGGAGTGGGAGCTAATTACATCATGCCGTGGTATATTTGGTACCACGGCGTAACGTCATGCGACATTTCAAATCAATATATCGTCCTAAGTATTTGATAGAAAGAAAAAATAAAAAATACGTGTTCAATATTTTTTATCATTCTATCTGATGGACATTAAATTACTTTTTAGGATACAACCCAATTTTATCTACCAAGAGAAATAAGTATATAATATAATAAATATAATTGAAATCTAAGGGAACAAAATTGATGATATTGGTATTATGCACATAAAAAATTAAAGATATTTTGTAAAGGAAATTATTTCAATCTTTCTTAATTTCAATTCTTCTCTTGGATGTTTATCAACTTTACTAAACAGATCATTTTTTACTCTTCTTAAACATAATAGAGAGGTCTTTGACAATACTCCTTTCTCCCTCCTCCCACAGCAAGCTGGCGAGACGTCCGAGAGTTCCAACGTCATCATTTGTCACCCAGTCCAATAGTAGTTTGTAACGAGCCTGGAAAGATTAAAATAATATACACATTAGTTTAAACTTATACTAGGCATGCCCAAGTTTTGTCGTATCCATATTTCTCGGCTATTTTGAATTTGGAACTTTGGGCCAATTCTCGTAATTTCAGACGTTCAAAATCTAGTCACAGTCTCATTTCGCGACAAACAAATGTCAAAATGTCGGGAAATTAAACGCATTTTTTGACAAATTGAGACTGAGATCAGACTGTGAACGTCCATAAAATGTAGAATTAACCCTCTGTTCTATATTCGAATGTGTTTAAATTTTGAATATCAAAACAGTTGAAAGTATTAGGATTAATGCTATTGTTAAATCACAGCGTCGATTGGAATCCGTCAGGTTATGTACGATAATGAATCATTCTAAGGAAAGGGTTCGTGTAATAATTTTGTATAACTTAAGAAGATGCCTGGCACTCCTCAGTATTTTAAAAAGAGCTAACATCTTGTGTTAAGTGCTAAAGCCCCATGTGTGTGGACTGACGAACACTGGTATTTAGAATTCCAGCGTTGACCTACTGGTGTTAGGGACAAATCTCGGGGACGCCCAAAATCCGCCTTCACTGAAGATAATATCATTGCTGTGAGGCAACTAATTCTGGAAGATCGCCATGTGACGTATCCAGAGATAGAGGCTCTATTAGGCGTCTCAGGCACAACCATTCAGAAAATCTTGCATGAAGCGTTTGGTGTGTGAAAGCTAGTTTGCCGTTGGATACCGCATCTGCTTTCCGACGACAAGGCGGCCCGCGTCAGGTGTTGTAAGCAAACTGCAAACGTTTAACCGATAAGTCAAGTCACGTCTTCCACATCATCAGTGATGACGAATCTTCTATTTATGCCTACGATCCTCTTTGCAAACAGGAATCAAATTTTGAATCTTTCAAGCAGAGCCTAAGCCGACTAAAGTTGTTTGTTCTCGAAGCACTTAAAAGAAGATGGTGGTCACTTTCGTTGGAAAAACCGGCCATCTTGCGAACTGACCATAGCCTTAAGGATTTCGTTACATTTCCTAAAATTAACCGGTGTTGGTAGTCCGGTGAAGAAACAGTCGACGCTTTCAAGTCAGCCATTTTGAACACCTCTACTTAAGAGTGGAATAGATGTGATTTAAAAACTGGTTTGGGCTAATGGAAAAGTGTATTAATCTACGTGGTGAATACTTTGAAAAACAATAAAAGTGCTATAAGGTGCTAATTGTTTTTTTGTTCTAACGACAAAACTTAAAAGTTATACCTCATAGAAGGAAGCAGATGTAACTTACACAAATATAAAACTAAAATGTTAAAGTACCAAGAGTCGCCAAGAGTAAATACGGATGAGAACGGCCAGTGATTTTTGGTCTAACTGCAATGCTTCGATATCGCCTTCGGGTTGTGGAGGTCAGACGGCAGTCGCTTCACAGAAAATATCTAAGTTAAGCCAAATCAGCAGTTAGACTGGTAAAGCGGACCCCAGACTCCACCTCAAAAGGCTTAGGATGCGACTGGGATTAACGCTGAGATGACGATGATCATGATAACTGGCCAGTGATTTGACAGAATAATATCCCGGAGCGGGAATGAGGAAGAATAATACTTCAAGGATGTGAATACGACTTGAAAACTGCTGTGAAGAGCAAATTAAGGAAAAAAACTCGTCTGTAAGCTACGAACAAGCCTTAGGCCTTGGCATTTGCCTAGGTATTTTTAGGGATTATGTACTTTAAATAGTTTATAGGATTGCTAATAAAACTACTTCATATGCATAGTAAATAACAACTCATTGGAAACAACTTCAGCCAAATGCAAGTCATATCTGATAAACGTTTTTATAGATATGTAACCAAGTGTTATCAAACAGAATTAATTTTATCAATAAATTGCTGTCACATATGTTCTAATGTATTTTGCGTCTTAATTATTATGTCAATCAAGGCAAGATAGGATTCCCTAATCCTAAACATAGTAGTCATCTCGTCAGTTAATACAATTTTAGCCATACAATCTTTGACACAGTCCATCATCTGTTGTTTAGTCTCCTTTTCTCCTACTCGCCTCCAGGTCACCTTTCTCTACTCTCTTCGGGAGACTTTAATGTATGAATATGGATAGCTATGGGATGATGTGGAGAAATGAGAAGAATGTTGTGTCCTCACAACATTCTTCTCATTTCTCCACATCGCTTGCCTATTCTCATCATCATCATTCCCGTGCCTCCATCCCATTTAATTTGGGGTCAGCACAACATGTGTTTTCTTTCATACTTTTCTATTAGACGTCATCTCTAAAGTCATACATACATACATAATCAGCCTATAATGTTCCCACTGTTGGGACATAGGCCTCCCCTCGGTGAGAGGAAGTGGGCCGTTATTCTACAACACTGGCTCAGTGCGGGTTGGTAGAAGTCACATGTCAATGAAGTTTTTAGCTCTAGGACATGCCGATTCCCTCACGACGTTTTCCTTCACTGTTTTGAGAGCAGTGGTCATGAAATGATTTACACAAAGTAAAGCACCTGGGTCGTGTGGTATCGGGCTTAGAATAGTACCAACCTATATTCTCCCGTGGGCGTCTTAAGAGGCGACTAAAGGAACTCTAACCAGGGAAGCAGACAGTAGCGCTTCTCCTGTGGAATAGCAAATTACTGCGACCCCCAACCCGCCTGCCAACTGTGGGGATTATGGCAAACCCACCCAAAGCAATGAAAGCCTTGGGGGAGGCCTTTGTCTAGCAGTGGACGGCTGATAGATAGGCGATAGGCTGAAGAAGAAGAAGAAAGCGCCTGATGGGTTTCGAACCTACGAACTACAACTTGTAAGTCGCGTAAGGCCTAGTGGTATCGGCATACCACTAGGCCACCGCTGCTCCCGCTGTAATCACCCCTTTCCTAATCATATAATCAATCATACATTCATTCTATCATTACTCTGACCACCAAATAACTTGTCAATGGTGCCCAATGGTGCCGTTTAATGTATTGGAATATGGTGCATTAAATTACTGCATTCAAGTTACTTTTATTATTTGACACCCCTTCAAAAGGGCAAGTGTAACCTTAATTTAAACCTTACTTTAAAAAACATTCTAACTATTCTATTTTTAAAAGTTCTGCGGTAAAAAACCATTTAAAAAAAAATACAGTTGACTTGAGAACCATCTGTTTATGAAGTAGGTTAAAAAGTGTAAGTATATACCTCAGAGATATCATATCCAGCTGCATTTATCTCGGCTGTTTCAATTCTACCTTGAGTGAAGCCAAGTGCTCTGAAGATGGTGTGCCAGTTCTTTCCAAGATTCTTTGATATGTAGTCCATGTAGTCATGATCGGGCTGAAAGACATAAGCTAATAGTAACTAAGTTGTTGTTACCTCACCAATACCTCGTATTTAACTATTATACATTTACTAGCTGACCCGGCGAACTTTGTTCCGCCTTAAATGCAATAAATATCACATGATCTTATTTTTTACTTTTTAAATTAGGATAATTAGGGTAGCACAAAAGTATAGGAGAAGTCGAAACAATGAAGCTCATTCATTCCTACAGGAACGAAGGGATAAAAAGTATCCTATGTCCTTCTCCCAGTTTTTAGCTACCTCTCCCTACCAATTTTTAACAAAATCGGTTCAGGCGTTCTTGAAAAATAATGTTGTATAAATAATAGATAATTACATGGATGATGAAGTTTTATTTTGCCTACTTTGTGGATGTGCAAGGTACCAGGGTAGCACAAAAGTGTAGGGGACGCCGAAACAATGAACCTCATTCATCATTAAACCATAATAATTACATGGAAGAACTTTTATTGTGCCTAGTTTGTAGAGGTGCAAGGTACCAGGGTAGCACAAAACTGCAGGAGAAGTCGAAATAACGTTTTCGAGATTACACGCTTTTTCAAGCAATCAGCGCTATCTGCTAGATTGATTTGTGAATCTAAACCATCCAGGGCGCCAATCAAACGCATACAGAAAAATTCATTTAAATTGGTCAAGCCGTTTAGGAGGAGTTCAATGACATACACACGTACAGCAGAATTATATATATAAAGATATTTTGTATTTTCTATTTTAAAGACCTTTATTGTGGCTTCCATGAGCAGCCGGATAAAATTATCCTTCTCAATTACTTCCTCTTCATACTTTTTCTGTTTGCCAGGTTTATCATCTGACTTAGTGACAGGGCCAAAGTAGTAATCATTTCCAAGTCTGACACCTTTAGCGTTTACAATGTTGTACACATTTCCAGTAGCTAGAATTAAAAAAGAAAATCAAAATGAATATTACAGGACCTCTTTTATACAAAATTCTGCAATAGAAGATTTGACAAATGCATGAAAACATAAGTACAATAAAACATTAATTGCATTGTACTACTTACTATATGTATACTAGATAAAATATAGTTATACTCAACTAAATACATCGGACACTTATGCAATTTCATCAGCTGGTTTAACCTTTAGATTTGTAATTTTATTGTTAAGACATAATTAAACCGGTTACAGATAGATAAACTTCTGACTTTTTATTTTTCTGTTCCAAGGCTGTCAATCAAAAACTTTAATTCAAAAACATTTATTTGATTAGATTGTCTATAGCACAACAGATTAAAACCATTGTACACAGGATACTAGATTTTATTTGGTGGTAATAATAAAGGCTGAAGTTGCATGATCCATGTCTACACTGCTGTCATCCCAATCCTTGACTGGTTAAGAGATAATTTGAAACAGCAAACACAAGCTCATAAATCTCATTATCATAGGTTGGAATAGGTAGAGTGAATTGGGGTCATTGATTGGATATATTAATATAACATTCCTCCGGATTTGCGGAATTGGATGATTATTTAAAAAAATGTATAAAGTATATTAAATCATAAAACCGTTTGATTTGGCCATACCCTTCATTAGAGGCTAAAAATAAAATATTGAAATGTATTTATTGGAATTTGATTGTTTTTATTTTTCAACAAGTAAATAATAAATTAGTTTAGTTTTGCTGACCTTCCTTTAAATGAATTGAGTAATAATAAAGTCACTACCAACATTAACAATATTTACTTGGATCCAGAATTACATTCCGAGAAAATGGCTTATCCACTTTATTCTTTCTGTGAACATTTATGTTACAAGTACCAAAAATAACCTATTCCGACCTATGCTCATTATTGCAATGAGATTTGTGTTTGTATGCTGTAGAGGTATTATATGATTTTCAAGTGCTCAATAATAATAATATCTTAGCAGTGCCAAGTAACCAGAATGACTAGTACTTGTGTCAAATTTGATCCAAACCATTTATTTCAAGTTAGGCCTGCTAATAAATAATGCAAGAAATAACTAAATTAGAATTCCAATTATATATTAATTTGGTAAGTCTCTAATCCAGCATTAAGCCAGATTCACATTATTGTGTTGTGTTGCATCATGACCTCTTCTGAAGCAGTTCTGGCCAATCAAAACTCTTTTGTATTTGAAATAGTCCTGAACACATTTTTCTGATTGGTTAATCCCAAGTCACAACACAACACAGCACAGTAATGTGTCTGTGGCTTAATAATTATGAATCATAAATAATATCAATATCCACTTCACATGGTGGTAAACACTGGATAAATTAAAAATTTAAGCAGGATTATTTATTTCTATTATTATTAGACAATTACCTTGAACATTTACTGAACTTGCACTTCCGCGTTTTTCTTGGGACTTTGAAAACTCTTCCTCATCAACATCATCATCATCAACTTGTTTCTTTGATTTGAAAAACTTTTTCTTTTTAGGTTTCTTTTCCTTTTTTATTTCGTCGTCGGACACTGATTCTATAACGATTTCTTCTTCTTGTTCCTCAGGATTTTCAACGTTCTCATTACGTGCTTCTGGTGTTGGAGTCGCTGCACTTGTCCTAGGAGCTCTGGGGACTGCATCCGATTTCAGCCCCAGCTTGAAAACTTCTAACATTTTGGAGATTTTCATGTTGATAGCAGACATTTGTTTTAATAATTAGTGATGTATTGTGTAATGTTTGTTGGAAACACTAGTCACAAAGAACTTTCCTTATCAAACATGGATGTTTCGAAAATGTCCATCAGAATCGAATAAAACACTTAATATGGAACTTTATCGTAGCATCTAACTTAATCACGTGGTTGCAATTTTTTTGTTCTTTTTGATTCCAGTATCTCCTCTATTAGAACAAAAAAAAAAACAAAAATAAAGTTCACTTAGATTTGCCAATATATACGAACAAGTACATTTTAATTTTTAAGTCAGACTGTCAGACACTGACAATGATTGTTCAGTGTTGCTAGATTCGAATGTTTATGAAAGTAAGTTTCTAACTTTATACTTTTGGAGGCTTTAATTGTATTTAAGGCATCCACAGCATAGTCCGGTTAAGTAATCACGGCGTCTCATGGTCAACTACAAGATGCCATCCGAGATTTCAGGACAGGCTCAAAATTTGTTCCATAAAAGTAACTATTCCAACTCAAGTACTACTAGAGTACGTAGTATTCTGTAATCTGTGATAGGAGCCCCTTGATATTTATTTACTACTACTAGATATTTAATACTACTTCCTTTTATCTGATGAGACGTAATATGTAAGTAGAGAAACAAAGTGAAATTATATTTCAAATCAGCCCAATTGGCGCAACCCGCAAATATTTTGAAATAGCCTAAAAGTAAACATTTTTACAATCTGGCATCACATACTACGTCACTATAGTTCCACTGTCAAACAATTTATTAGTCACATAGACGTGATTAGTCATCTGCTTTAATGAACATTCCGGTGTAGGTGTTGTGTCTTGTCTCTTTTTAAACTATAGAAAAGAAGAAGATGAACAGACAGTATCTGAACCACATGTTTTTCCCCGATTTTAATACAAAATCCCAGAGCAGTGTAAATCCCCGACAAGGTTCCTTCTAATAAGTTTTTGCCATAGTAAAGATTCAATTCATACTGACCTTTAGCCTTCTCTTTTCTAAGTAGTTAGTAGTTACTTATTGGATTACATATTATCATACATTTATTAGCGGCCGCCCGCGACTTCGTTCGCGTGGAGTTCTTCTTCTTTTTTCAAGGTGAGATTCAACCTCCTCTTGATCAATGGCCTCTGTGGAATATATACCACAATTTTGCCAATAACACGTGTAACAAATTATAGAAATTCTTTAAAAATTTTATTTCACAATAATGGCGGATATCGCCAATGACAGTTGAAAAAGACGGCCGCGTGTACCGTCTATGAGGAAGGTTTGAGGCGAAGTCATGATGTGGCCACTATGCTGCGATATTTCAATGTTTTTTATGAAAAATGTACACCATAATCGACCTGGTGAATCAACAATTCGTGCTGTTATCATCAAATTTCGCACCAAATTTACTTTGTTGGATATTAAACCACTGTCTCGCATGCCTTTCAGCAGATCTTTGACCCTTGCCAAATCGGTCGAAGCGAACTTCTGTCGGCCCACACTGCCTCCGCTGGTTAGGCCTGATGGAACACTGGCTCATACGGCTAGAGAGAAAGCAGGTCTCTTTGCCCATAGTTCGCGTCTTGATACTGGCAGTGCTACTCCACCTATTTTATCTCATTACGGAACCTCAATGCCTGAGGTTCGCATTCGGAACAAGGAGGTTCTGAGAGCACTGTGTTGTCTGGACGTGAATAAGGCTAATGGTCGGGATGGTATACCAGCGATTGTTCTTATAGCATGTGCGCCCGAGTTGTCTCCTGTATTGACACGCTTTTATCGCCTCTCATTTAGGACTGGTATAGTGCCCAAATCCTGGAAGCTTGCCAACGTGCAGCCCGTGCCCAAAAAGGGTAGTCGTGCCGATCCTACCAACTATCGGCCGATTTCGATCACCTCCATACTTTGCAAAGTTATGGAGCGTGTCTTGAACTCGCGCCTCTTGGCATACCTGGAAGGTAACGATCTCCTCAGTGACCGACAGTACGGGTTTTGCCGCAAACGGTCTACTGGGGACCTACTAGTGTATGCCACTCACTTGTGGGGCGAGGCCCTCGAGAGAAATGGGGAAGCGATTGCTGTCTCCCTTGATGTCTCGAAGGCCTTCGACCGGGTATGGCACGCTGGCCTATTGAGTAAACTTCCAGCGTACGGCATTTCCCCTGGCCTGACTGGCTGGGTAAAAGACTTCCTGACTGAACGGTCCCTCCGAGTCGTTGTCGACGGATGCTCATCTGAGTCCATGTCGACTAATGCCGGTGTTCCTCAGGGGTCTGTTCTCTCTGCAACTCTTGTTTCTGCTGCATATTAACGATCTGCTGGTTCCCGGTATCTATGGGTATGCAGATCACAGCACAGTTGTGGAGAGATACCTGCCGGATGCTCGGGCTAGTAGGGAATCAATCCGGTCCGAAAGAGAGGCTATGGTAGAGCGAACGAATGTTGCACTACAGGCAGTCTCCGAATGGGGCAATGCCAATCTTGTAGTATTCAATGCCGCCAAAACACAGGCGTGCCTACATGCCGACACTAGCGCGCACCTCCGCCTCGGGGTCCATCGAGTAGGGGGCGGGGACTTCCCCATGTGCCTCGCCCCTGGACCCATTCATGGGGGGCGGAAGAGGGCGTTATCCGCCCTTCTTCGATGCCCGGTGCGTCTTCTGCGGCCCGGGAAGGGAGTTGAGATCTCCCTCTCCCGTTCCGCAGCTTCCTTCTGCGACATCACGTCCTCGCAGAAGGACACCACCACGTCCCACGACACTGCGCTACCGACCATCCTCCGTACTACTGCCGGCAGCGACAGGTCGTCTCCTACTTCATTTGTGAGGACACGGCACTGCTCCTCCCAAGCTACACACTCGGAGAGCGTGTGCTGGGCCGTGTCCTCCCCGCATTGGACGCAGTGGTGGCACCGAGCGTCCGGCTCCCTGCCTAAGCGACGCAGGTACTTGCCGAAGCAGCCGTGCCCCGACAGTACCTGCGTCACCCTGAGCGACAGGGAGCCGTGCCTTCTCCCGAGCCAGTCGTCGAGTACTGGCCGGATCGCCTCGACGGTAGCTAGGCCGGTAGGGCGCATGAGCCTCTACCGCCAGTCCGCCACCAGGACCTGACGGAGCTCCCCTCGGCGCAGCTCGAACTGCCGCTGCGCCGGACTGAAGCCCCGTGTACGCTCTTCCTCGCGCCATCGGTACAATGACGCGAGTACTATCGCCTCTAGGTTGATTGGTGACCCTGATTTAACTCGAGACAGTCTTCAAAGCCTAGAGCACAGGCGTAGAGTAGCCAGCCTTTCGGTGTTCTATAGGATGCATTTTGGGGAGTGTGCGAGGGAATTGCATGATTTTATTCCCCCATCGGACGACCCGTCGTACGGCAGGTTTCCACCCTTACGTTGTTAACACCAATATTATCCGGACGAAACGTTTCGCCTCCTCCTTTATACCGCGTATATCGAGGGATTGGAACAACTTGCCGGCGGCGGTATTTCCGTCGGACTACAATTTGAGTTTCTTCAAGGCTAGAGTGAATAGGCTCTTAATAAACTAGTGCGCTTTACCACCAAAGATTGCGTCACTGCTTACCATCAGGCGGGATTGCGGTCAAGCGCTAGTTTATAATCCATACTAATATTATAAATGTGAAAGTAACTCTGTCTGTTACGCTTTCCCGCTTAAACCTCTCAACCGATTTTGATGAAATTTGGCACAGACAATCTTTACACCCTGAGAAAGAACATAGGCTACCTTTTATCCCGGAAAAATTTGATGTTCCCGAGGGAAATCTAAAAAGCGCGATATAACCGAACTCCACGCGGGCGGAAAGCTAGTTTAATATAAAAAAAAAAAATTAAAAAAAAGTTATGCATTAAGGCATTAAGTGAGTAAGTGTAAATTAAACAAAAGACTAACAATATAAAATTTATATTCAATCTTGTCTTACAAATATTCATATAATACATTCATTTTCGACATGTGGTATACAAAGTTTTTTGTTCTTCAAAGTCATTCAATTCCGTGACTAGATAAAAAAATTAATCTGAATTTACACAATGGCCCCGATTCCCTTGTTCACAAACTAAATTCATTTTAATTTCAGTGCATATTTTTCTTTCTATTCATTAAGAAAAGGACAGAATATAAAATGTCAGTTTAGACCTGTCAAATTAGTGCACTCCTGACGTAATTTTAGTCGCCATGTTTATAATCGCTATGGAGTATGTTAATTTGACAGGATTAAACTAAAATTTTATCTTCTATCCTTTTCTTGACGAAAGAAAAAGATACAAGCACTTAAAATTAATTTAGTTTGTGAAAAACAGAATTGGCGCCAATATTAAACTCTACTAAAACTTATAGTTTAAAATAACAAACAAATATAGCCTCGTTTTGTATGTGATGAGATCTTGCAAAACAAGTGCATAAATAAAACTTCGCAAAACATGGGTATCTCATACCAAATTAAAATAAAGCAACAAAAAAAAACTTTAAATTATCTAAATATTATTTGAATCATGAAATAAAGGTTTCCAATATTCGATGTCAAAAAAATAGCTAGCTATTAATTTTAAGTTCTATATTATTTTACCGTGCCATGTACGTACGACAGCAGGTTAAGCTACCCGAAACTGTCAAATATTTCCAATCGACCTTGAGCCTTAATGCATTTGAGTTGAAAATCTAATAAAGAAAATAATCTGACAGATTGTAGTAACTTGATGTGCTGTCGTCTGTACATTAAAAAAAAAAACAGAACCATTTACAAAGTCATCATCACCTTAATTTAATACGTAAGTATTAACTTTTGTATTACTTATTTACATAATACTAGTGGACCAAACAGACGTTATCCTGCTCAGAACAGCATCGCCACCTTAAATCCTTAAATCGGCGCTGCTGTTAAACTCTTCCTGGCGGTCCGTTAGTGTTTTCAAACCGTCTAAAGAACTATATAATTATCTATATCACGATTCCTCTGAAGACAACTGACTTATAGGAGTAAATAACCATTTATTAAATAAATTTCTGCGACTACTTTTTTTTTAATAAATGGTTATTCTATCATCATTGTAAACTTAATTTGAAACAAAAAAGAAAAGTAGAAAAAGATCTGCCGCCCGGGAGAATGCGTTCTTGACATCTGTCAGATTCATACAAACGTTTTCGTGTTATGTGACTTTGATCTTTGTTAGCTGCAATAGCTAATAGAGTTTAAAATAAATAATTGGCACTTTTTCCCGCTCTCGGCGCACGAATCTTGCTTTTAAACCCCGGCCCGGGTTCAAAAACAACACTGTCCAATAAAATAGGACAACCCTACTGACCACTAATAAATATATGTCCTAACTCCTAACTTATACATTCACAGCCCTTATTGTCGTTACTGTACATACCATTACATTTGCCGCCACGAACATATAATATTTCAAAGAATGTTCTAAGGCGAAATAAGACTATAATTTTTTCCTATGCAATCACAAAGTAGGTAAGCACCCTACTCCCGATCCTTATTCAAGGTATTAAAGTAAAAATGTTGGCATACATCACTGCTTACCATCAGGCGGGACTGTGGTCAAGCACTAGGTTATCTTATATATAAAATTCTCGTGTCACAGTTTTCATTCCCATACTCCTCCGAAACGGCTTGACTGATTCTCATGAAATTTCGTATATGCATTCGCTAGGCATGAGAATAGGTTTTTATCTACTCTTAATGTCAATACTATTTATGCGGGTGAAACCGCGGGGCGCAGCTAGTAATTTATAAAAAAAAAACAACGCTATGTCATGAATACAGTCAAAGTTTAACTATTACCATAGCCATACAGATGACTGTATATAAATTTAACTACATATCAGCAATTGTCCAGATATCTACTAAGAAAAATAAGTAGGTATATATTTGAAACTTAACAAAGTAGTACTCTATACCATAAAAAAACCCTGTACCTACTCATACAATTAAAAATAATTTTTGAAGGATGTCAAGTACATACATACGTATGTATATCATTAAGTAACCATGATTTCTTGGTTTGAATTCTTCTCTTGGATATTTCTCCACTGTACTAAACAGATCACTTTTTACTCTTCTTATACATAATAGAGAGGTCTTTAACAATACTCCTCTCTCCCTCCTTCCACAGCAAGCTGGCGAGACGTCCGAGAGTTCCATTGTCGTCATTTGTCACCCAGTCCAGTAGTAGTTTGTAACGAGCCTACAAAAAGAAAAGCAAATAATATAAACCGAACCAAACTTATATGATGAAATGAAAGAAAGCAGACATCTGCTTCACTTTTTCTTTTCACTTCACCAAACCCTTGACATAGAATGCACTTGCATCTCGTTATGTCATTTAAGGCATGATATGATTAAATATAATCTTATCAGTGTATTCAACAATATTTGAGGAAAATTCTTCAAAATAATTAATTATCAAGTTTGATAAATAGTTTTGCTAGGGCTTATCACAGATAACAAAATTTTCTTGTAAAGAAGTATAGCAACAATCTTTATAGTCTTATCTTTGTTATTTGTTTATTTTTTACCAGCGACCCATCCTGGCTTCGCACGGATGCAATGCTGATACTAAATACACTACAGAAAAGTGTGAACGTTGTATAAAAAACACAGGGGCCGGCCGCTCCCGCCGCCCCGGCTGGTCGGTACCGCCGCAAACGCGACGCCCCGCAATTTTTAAATCTGTAATATCTTCGAAAATATTAATTTTAATCATATGCTGTAAAGGGCGGTATAGATCTATATTAAATCAACAATGTATTTAAGGTATTAAATTGGATAAGGATTAATGGTGTATTGGTTAAAATCGCTTCGAAAATTAGCCAGTATTTGTCGTAAAAAAGAAAATGGCAAAAAAAAATTTGTGGAATATCCCTAGGAGATAGACATATACTATCGTGGACTTTTCTGTAGACCTTTTCAATGTGTACAATATTTAGCACATTATTTTGATAAATATCAAGATTCAGCCAGCGTTTTTTTTTTTTTTTTTTAATAAAGATAGTCGTTAAGGAGGAACGTATATACATATGTATAATAACATCCATTAAATAGTGCAGAAATATCCTTATTTTTGAGGTTTGTAATGTGTCGTCGTAAATAATTACATTTTTTTTTCGCGTTTGCAGTGAAACACAAAAAAAATGCAATTATTTATAGTATTTCTCCACTATTTAACGGATACAATAGGTACTCATCTTGCTTGTTGCATTTGACGTAACGGTAACCATATCTTACCCTTACAATGAAAAATGTTTGTAATTTCACATCAATGTTAATTAAATTAAATATTTATAATGTGCAATAATTTTGTGATCAAAGTAAAAATATTGAAATATCACTACGTACCTCAGAGATATCATATCCGGCTGCATTTATCTCGGCTGTTTCAATTCTACCTTGAGTGTAACCAAGTGCTCTGAAGATGGTGTGCCAGTTCTTTCCAAGATTCTTTGATATGTAGTCCATGAAGTCATGATCAGGCTGAAAGAAAAGTTAACAATAACTAATTCTTTCTTACCTCACCAATACAAAATGCTAGGGCATATCCAGCTTTTGGCCGGGGGCAGAGAGGGGGGGGGGGGTCAATCATTGCTGGCCATTTCTTTTTTTAAGGTGCCGTCCAGTCTCTGCTTGCATGGCAAGAATTCTTTTTTGCCATTTTGTTTTTTATGTCATTTCTTTTTACTGCTATGCCTTTTTTGCGGCTTTGTCATTTTTTTTTTGCTGTCTATTTTGTCTTACAAACAACACAAGCACATTTGCATAAAACTTTAGATATTTGTAGTGTAGTGTGTAGGGCAACACAAATGATCCTGTGTAAGTCCCCCGTTTTTACTTTTATTAGTGTAATCAGGGGAGTTCAAAGATTTTCTGCGAGATTTCCAGGGGGGCAGTCAATAAATTGTGTACTAAAGATCATTACCTTTATTGTAGCTTCCATGAGCAGCCGTATAAAATTATCCTTCTTGATTACATTCTCTTCATAGTTTTTCTGTTTGCCAGATTTATCAGCCAACTTGGTGACAGGACCAAAATAGTAAGTTTCTCCGATCCTGATACCTTTACAATTCACAATGTTGGTTACATTGCCAATAGCTGGAATCAAAAATTTAATGATGGTAATAACAACACATGAATAAATAAAATACCCTAATGGACCTGCTTTATTAAAACTCCTACTGCAAAGATCATAAAGAGATAAGAGAAGAAGAAAATAAACATTTTCCATTTAAAAAATAACCAGGGGAAATTGTAGAACCCCAAAATGTTGGGGGCATATAAAATTAATGGGAAGTAGGTAACAGCCCCATTGTACGTCAATACGTTAGGAGTATTTTTCCTTATTTGTTTGGTTGTTTCGTTTAAACAAAAGTACCTACTCTGCCCCTGTAGTTTCAGAGGTACATACAACATCAGACATCATCGACCGAGTGTGGTGATTACGATCAATCCTTCTCTGGATGAGAGGAGACCTGTGCCCAGCGGTGGGACGATAAAAAAGTTGAGGAGGAGGAGAGACGACATCAAGCTACTACAATCTGTCAGATTTCCTTATTAGATTTTCGACTTTAGCTCTAAAGCAATAAGTCTCAAGGTTGATTGGAAATATGACAGTTTGGGGTAGCTTGACCTGCTGCCGTCCGTACTAGTATTTTACTTAATAATAATAAAATAAATAGGTACGTACATAAATTGGTTACAAATCAGTGTCAAAAACAAATCATCTACCTTGAACATTTATTGTAGTTTCAATCCCGCGTTCTTCTTGCGAAGGCATTGAGAACTCCTCATGATCATCTTGTTTCTCTGAATTTGAATCCTTTTTCTTATGGGGTTTCTCTTCTATTTCGTCGTCGGACAGTGACTCTGTAACGATTTCTTCTTCTTGTTCTTCAGGAAGTTCAACATTCTCGTTATGTGCTACCGGTGTTGAAGTCTCTTCATTAATTCTAGAAACTCCGACAGCGTCCGATGTCCACCCCAGATTTAAAGCTTCTAATAGTTTAGATAGTAACATGTTTAAAGCAAACATTTTTATTTATAGTGATGTGTTGTACCTACTGTTGTCACAAAGACTAAAATCGTAATATCTAATAATAACTGAAACACTTTTCGAATCTTTTGCGATTCCCGTAATTCTTATTAGAACAACACAAAATAACTAAAAGTTAATTCATCAGATCACGTAGGATCGTATAGAAATAGTCTCATAATAACATAATTATTAAGCTCTCTGCTCTCTCACAAGCAGGGCTCTCTGCTGGCTGCGGGACTGTGATGTGCGTTAGTACTTATACTAATCTATGGTGATGTGTCGATGTGAGTCAACTCGGACTATAATAACCTTTATGTTTGGTAGGAGTTAGAACATTATGTGATTAAGATAAGGCAGACAGACAGCTTACAGAATAACGATAGTCAGTCAGTGTTGTCAGATTAGTTTCTTTGAATAATGAATAGCCAATAATCTATGAAGATTACGGCCAAAAATTTTTTGACTAAACGGCGGTAAAATTTTTGACTTTCGGCTTATGTCAGTGTTGCCAACGCAAATTTTGAGGCAGCCGTGTATCTATGGTAAAAAAGCCGTGTTCCTAAGGAAAAACATCGACTGTCGGCCGTGCCATTTGCCAAATTTTTGTGGAAAAAATAAAATGACCCTTATATTAAAGGCTGATAAGAGCCATTTTTCGGCCATCATACCCTCGAAAAAAAAGTTTCGGTCTCCGCCAATTTTTAAATGTATTTATAAACTTGAAGATAATGTATTTCCTTAGCCAAAAAGACAGTGTTTTGGTTTTTTTAATACATTTTAGTCGTTTTTTTTAGTTTTCGAAATATTAATGTATTATGAAGCGTTTCATGAGGGAAAATCCCCGTCCACAGACATTTTCTTTTTTGATTTCATTCTTTCCGTTCATTTGAACGGAAAAGGCAAAGGCATAGTACGCCATACAGCCTAGTCTTCAGTTGGTTTTTCTTGAGTTTTATATCCTAACTTATCCTAATTTATTCTAACATATCCTAGCTTAACTTAACCTAAACTAACTCCTTTCGTTTCCCGCGTTTGGATGATAAGGTAGATATGCTACAATATTTCACTGTTCTTTTTGAATTATTCACTCAATGCACTTTTTACACTATAAATAATTTAAAAGTCCAATGAAAAATGAGCGTGACACTCATCTTAGCTTCCCGCCAAAAACCCGATCGTGCAGATAACTTTTCTTTCTTTTCTTTAGAGTGAATACTACTTCAACTCTTAAATGGCCTCTGTGGTTAGATATCACAATTTTGCCAATAACACGTGTAACATATTATAGAAATTCTTTAGTAAAATTATTTCACAATAATGGCGAATATCGCCAATGACAGTTGAAAAAACGGCCGCGTGAGCCGACTGCTAGGAGATTTGATGTAAAGCCATGATGTGGTCACTATGCTGCGATATTTCAATGTTCTTTATGAAGTATTCACTGAATGCACTTTTTACTACATAAATCACGCGCTTTTATTTAGTAAACGACACTATAAATAATTTAAAAGGCCAATGAAAAATGAGCGTGACATTCACCTTTGACTTCCCGTCAAAAAACCCCTGCAGATAACTTAAATCTTTATTTGTTTTACAATGACAGCAGGGTATTTTTTTTTTTCTTTTTTTCTTGTCTTTGTCGCTCTTGGATATTAGCCACAACAAAATTGAAAGGTAGGGAAACTAAACTATACAGTATGTTAAATAACAGAGGGCGTTCCCTTAAACTCGTTAATATATATCATTAATAGATTAAAATAAAAATATCAGCATAGAAAAATAAGCATAAAAAAATCCGAATAAAAAAAATTCTAATTGGAAATAAATTTGAAACCTCCTGTTTTAAATCAAAATATTAGTCATGTATAAATAAATTGCGACGTTGCCGTCTTTCATGTTCGCGTGTACAGTGTGTTTCTTTTACATGTCAATTTAAAATTTTTATTGAATATTTTCATATTGGAAAAAAATTTTAAACATTTTGTTTTCGAATGGAAATATTTTTTTAGCATGTATGTATGCTATACTATTTCGGGTTAACGGAAACGCCCTCTGTTAGTTAACATACTGTATAAAGGAACCGTGAAAAAATTTAAGAAATTTGGAAGAAACAGGATTGTGGAATGGCTAGGATACCTATATAGATTATCAACAGGATATACTGAATATGGATATACTATATGTTTATATTATTAGAATTATTAAAGGAGGATAATAGTTTATATCGATGATTGAAAGGCAATCATATCTAAGCGACAAAAATTCGTAAATTGAGTTTTAAACACCAAACGACGCAGAAAAATCTGCGGTTCGAATGATGTATATAACTCAATTTACGAATTTTTGTCGCTTAGATATTATTGCCTTTCAAGCGTCAATATATCATTTGTATATAAAAGACATTCTATAGAAGTGGGAAACGGAATACAGAAGGATTTAAGAGATTCTTTTATGGAGGAGTGGTTATACCTTGAGCAAGAAAAAAATATATGATTAACATCTCTTGATTAAATGCCACACGTACACACACACACACACACACACTGCACACGTACTTTCTGAAATAATATTTAGTTTTGCAAGGTGCCCTGAAGCGCACGTATGTCCTACTTAGTCTCATCGTGTTAAAATTGTGGTAGCAAGTTTACCAAGCCTCATCGTGACGAACCATGGTGTATTGGGAATGTGATTTTGGATTTTCTTGTTATATAGACCCTTATATTTACTACTTTCATACCATTCTTCCTCCCAGGCTATTTTCAGAGAAATATTAGCCTGAGAAGCCAGATCATGACAATAGTTTTGATAAGGATATAAATCACCAGAATGGACAGCATCTTTTGCCAAACTATCCGCTTTATAATTTCCCGGTATGCCACAATGGCTGAGGAGCCATAAAACACTACATCAAATCCACTCAAACGACATTTATGTAATAGAAAATAGCAGTCTAAAATTATAGGATAGCTTGTGTTATTTTTCTATGGAAATTTCAATAAAGCCTCTAGCGCACTTTTTAAATCTACAACAACAATAGTTTTTCTTAGTTTTACGAGTAAGATATATTCAATAGATCTAAATATTCCATAGCATTTACCAGTGAAAACTGAAGTTTCCACTGGTAGTTTGATTTTTTGAACTATCTGGTATTGGTGGTGATAGAAACCAACTCCAATAGGTTTAGTAGGAGAAGGTTTTGATGCGTCACAATAAATTTGGTGCCTGTCATACCATTCATGATTAATTTTATAATGAAAGTTATACTTATTATGAACATTATGTTTGTTGAAATTAATATCGAAAGAACAATAGGGCGTAGAATTAGCATTTCAAAATTATAGGAAAATACTGGAAGAAATGATGACCTATGAGTAGAGGCTTGAAAAGAGATAAATTTTCGAAAACTTATTACTGGACCGGGCGTTTGTTTATGATATGATTAGTATCATATGATTAGTATCATATGATACTAATCATATCATAAACAAACGCCCGGTCCAGTAAAATGACAGCGCGTTGCGGGCGTTTGTTTATGATATGATTAGTATCATATGATACTAATCATATCATAAACAAACGCCCGGTCCAGTAATAAGTTTTCGAAAATTTATCTCTTTTCAAGCCTCTACTCATAGGTCATCATTTCTTCCAGTATTTTCCTATAATTTTGAAATGCTAATTCTACGCCCTATTGTTCTATAAGACCAGATAGTTTTGATAATTTGTTATAGAGAGGATGATCTTTAAGTTGAAATAAACGAATTAATGGGGCTTGATTTCATAGCACCGGTGACAATTCGGAGAGCTCGTGATTGAATTCCACTTAGTTTATTTATGCCAAGTTGATTGCAGGGTTCAAGGAAATACGTACCGTAATCTAGAATACTCCTAACAAGGGAGTTATATAATAATTTTAGTGACGATGGATGTGAGCCCCAACATACTCCAGTCAAACATCTGAGTATATTCAACATTCGTTCACATTTTGCTACTACATAATAACAATCAAATAAAAAGTACTCTGTGATAACAATGAGAAAGACCTGTCATTTTACTGTCTAGTTTTATTCCTAAAAAAAATATTTCTTCCTCAACGTGAAGGGTATTGCCATCGTAAATAACAGAAATAGTTATAGTTAGTCTCATTCTGGAAAAAAGTACAACAGCACTTTTAGACACTGATAACTAAGACCGTGGTTATCAAGCCAGATTTATAAGCACTGTAAGGAATATGTTAATAAATAACTTAAATTATCTACAGATTTACCAGACACGTACAAAGAAAGGTCATCAACGTACTGGAGAATACTAATATACGCCGGAAGGCAACAATCAAGATCGTGACTATAAATATTATATAGTAAAGGGCTTAATACAGAACCTCGTGGGAGCCCATTCCATACTTGATATCCTTGATTGAGTATTGGTTTCATTTAAAATATTTATCAGTATCCTGATAAAATATTACAGATAAAATTAATAAGTATTGCAGGGATTTCAAGTTCCAGAAACTTATTAAGTAAGATATTTATAACGGCGTGATCATATGCAGCTGCTATGTCAAGAAAAGCCGCTAAAAGAGATTGATTAGAGGTAAACCTGATGTCAGTGGTAACTATTCCAATACTGTCCATAGTACTCTTATTTTTCCTGAGCTTATTGAGTTTTTCCAAGAAGGCTTTTACTTTCTATATACCATTCAAGACGGTTCTTCACCAGATGTTTAGCAATTTTGGCTAAAACGGATGACAGCGCAATTGGGCGATAGGATGAGACATCATCAGGAGGTTTTTTTGGCTTTAATATGGGTATAACTTCTTGTAATTTCCATGTTGGTGGAATGTCACCATTAAACATGTTATAATTTATAAGATTTACAAACCCCTCAGTTTTATACAAAGTGGTGATGACAATACGACAATAAATTAAACATTGTGTACCTCAACACTTACTCAGTCTACCCATAAAAAATCATATAAATATATCCATTAGTTTAGTCACAGGAAATAATTTTTCACATTTTCTACATGATGCACATGTTGATGAGGAAGCGCTTACAGGTTGATGACCGCCGCATCCAGCGGTACTAAACTTTAATAATAATGAAGCCAAAAAAGCAAAATGAAGAATAATTTCCCGTGACTAAACTAATGGATATATTTATATGATTTTTTATAGGTAGACTGAGAATGTGTTGAGGTACACGACCACGCTGTCCCCCGCTGATCGGAGGTCAGTTTACCAATATTTTAAAGGTTCTATTCCGTTTGTAATTTTATGCGATTTAGTTTGTTAGAAATTTTCATTCTTTTTTATTTTTGATGCTAGGTTTTTTTCTATGGTTTAGGATTATTCCTAAGAACCAACACATTCCGTGTTTTCATTTATTGTCGTATTATCAGTACCACTCTGTATATTAGCGATCTGCGATCAGCTACAGTCTGATATTAATAGCGTTGTGATTTGGAGTAAACCCAATAACTTACATTTTAATGTTATTATGTGTTGTGTAATGACCTACAGCCGCGCTCGGGCACCCCTGCAATATGACTATATGATAGACGCCGAAGTACTGAGGCGCGTCAATCAGGTGCGAGACTTGGGCGTACAGATGGTCACCGAGTTAACGTTCCGCAAACACATTTTGCAGGTGTGTGGCAGGGGTTTCAGAAATCTGGGATTCATCTTGAGGCAGTGCAAGGATTTTAGTGATACAGCTGCACTTAAAGTCCTATATAATGCACTTGTTAGGAGTCATCTAGAAACAAGTTCTATTATTTGGAATTCTCATGAGGCAAAGTATAGCCTCATGTTGGAAAAGATTCAAAATAAATTCCTAAGATTCTTATATCTGAAACAGTACGGAGTTTATCCTTTTTATCCATTGATGTACCCGAGCCTGTTTGTATTAGGCATGGTCGGGTACACCAAGCTGGCTGTAAGAAGGGACGTCGCGCTGGTGAAGTATGTTGTCTCTATATTATTAGGAGTGCTTCAACATCCAGAGGTACTTGAAGAGCTGCGCCTGCGCGCGCCGAGTGAGTACGTTAGTGCACGTCGTCGCCTCAGCCTTTTAGATGTCCCCACGGCTAGGACTAACCTACTAAAGTTTGCCCCTATGTCTCGAGCTGTACGTCTGATTAATGTGATTGCGCGTACGGAAGACATATTCGGCCAAAAACTTCCTAAGTTCTTACAAGCACCACATAACCTAATAGAACAAGGCATAGAATCACAGGAAATAATTTAATGATGTAGGTATTGTTCCTGTTTATTAGTCTAAGTATATAATGTAAATATATTATAAATGTATCTTTACTAATTATTCTGACTTTATGTATGCAATGTCTTTTTTTTTTTTTTTGTTTTTCGTTCTGTATAATTTGTTCTTACTTATAGCACTGAATTGGAAGGCTCTGTAATAGTGCTATAATTGTATATAATCCGTTTCTAAATAAATAAATAAAAATTAGTATAGATATGAAGCAACGGAATGGTAATTTCCATTTCCTTCGAAATGATTCCAATAGGTAAATAGCAATAGCGCGTTATGCAATTAGCGTGTTGATTATTTTAGCCACCTAATAATAAAGTAAGTAGGTAATAATCTTCTTCACATTTGAGTTCAATTGAATTCGTATGAAACGGTTGCTCATATTCACATTTTAATAAATAAATAGATATGCACTTTACTAACTTGAGATTATTCTAAAAACCTCGTTCCCATGGGTGATTAATTTTACCGTGCATTGGATTTTCAAAGCGCTACTTTCCCTCCAAGAGTTGAAAATACAAACAGTGTAATTTTTTGGACGCGCTGGCATGGACGTAGCCAGCCTTGGGCTCAGGGTGGGACAGCAGTCAGCCTACGCCCCCCCCCCCCCCCTCTCCCGGTATATTTTTCTTTTTTGGGTAATTAGGCACCTTATCCTTATAGATGTTAGACAGAGTTAGGGATCTTTCTAAGTATATCTCGGACACCAATGACTAATCAGTCATTGGTATAAAGTCCAGGTTTACACAAGATGTTTTCCTTCACCTTGTAATCACAAGGTGAAGGAAAACATCTTGTGGAAACCTGGGGTTTTAAATCTGAAATCACCAACCCCCATTGAGCAAGCGTGGTGATTACGCTCAATCCTTCTCTGTATGAGAGGAGACCTGTGGCCAGCAGTGGGACGATAAAAAAGTTTTTTATTACTTTTTTATAAGTTATAAACTAGCACTTGACCGCAATCCCGCCTGATCGTAAGCAGTGATGCGATCGTTGATAGTAAAGCGCGCTAGTTTATTGAGAGCCTATTCACTCTAGCCTCTCTTAGACTCTAGCTAGTTGAAGATGATGATGATAGATCAGAGCCAGGGTGGGGTAAGCGACCCAGTTTGCCCCAGTGTGGCTACGCCCATGGCGCTGGTATGTTCTCTGTTGGATCCACAATGCTCGGTTCTACATAAAGGGGTCGTCGTGGAAAAAAATGGGTACCTCCTTACGAAAGCTTACTGTTCCCTTCGTAAGTAACCTGTAAATTTTTCCATAGGATGAAATCTGGGAAAAGTGTAGTAATATAATTTACCTTTGGAGACAGCAAGGAGTTCGTATCTAAAACAGTAAAAGAAGTTCCATTTTTAAAGTCTAGTTTAATTTGGCATTTCAACTCAATGTCAGTTGCAACCTTAAAATTTTCTTTTACTCACTTTAGGCACAATTTGTTAAAAAATGAATAAAAAAGAAAGTGAGTCGAAGTTGTCCTTATCGCTGACGTTGTTTAATTTATTGAAATTGGGACTTTTCGAAACCGTGCATGCTAAAGGTCCCAGTGAAAGTAACTCTCCTCGCAAGGATCAGTGGCATTCCGGTTCCTCACGGTTAAACCCATGTGTGCCCAAAGAGCCACATTATGATGCCGATAGAAGTGCTGGAGGTGATGCACCTCCGATCAAAGTATGCAAATGCAAAACGTCTGACAGCGCTAGCTCAGCCGGAGACCGAGGGAAAACTGGCGCTGGAGTAACTGGTTCCAGAGTGGGGCGGGACGACGGCCCACAAGATGAAAATTTACCAGCAGGTGCAAGTAACCCAGGGCTTTTGCGACATATACATAATGCTGCAAGATATAGACTACCACAATGTTTTGAAGGAGGCAGTGTATCTGTAAAACAGAGTACACGTTCCAATTGGATGTTTGGTCATTCTCTATCGTTTAGTTCGGTGTCTCCTGGGGGTTATAAACTGTTACTGTCGTACACGGATAAGAAAAAGCCGACAGCATTGCCATACTTCGTAATGGAAGCGGCGCCCGGTGGGCAGTTGAGCTGTGAAATGCGTGTGGGCCCGACCCGGGGTACACGGGCGACGGTCGTGGCTCAGATCGCCGAAGCAGAGCTCTACAACTTTGAGAGCATCATAGACGCATATTTCAACAGATTTACAGCCTCCATTATCGCTGTAAATCGGGAGTTCATTGCACTTCATTATCTTCAGGTAATATTTCAGACGTATTTTAGTATATGCAGCCAGCCTTGGATCTGGTAATATGTCGGCAGTTAATCCATACTAATATTATAAATGCGAAAGTAACTCTGTCTGTTTGTCTGTTACGCTTTCCCGCTTAAACCTTTCAACCGATTTTGATGAAATTTGGCACAGACAATCACTAGACCCTGAAAAAGGACATAGGCTACCTTTTATTGAAAAAAAAATGTTTTTCCCGAGGGAAATCTAAAAAGCGCGACATAACCGAATTCCACGCGGGCGAAGCCGCAGGCGGAAAGCTAGTACAAAATAAAGTGTCTCCATGTACGGGATTTACCTAAGCAACTGTAAGAATATAGAAAAAACCTAGTAGGTTCCTATGTAGGATCCTAAGTCTGAATAGTCATTAATGGTGGGAGCTTGCCCATCTTCCACGCAAGGTTCAGCAACTGCCTCGCCCTTTCCAACAAAGTTACCGTTTACTCAAAGTGTAAACGGATGCAGCTGAATACTTATCCTACCTTATCTGACCTGACGGGGATAAATGTGTGAAAACAGTTACTAGTAACTCGGTTCATAATTTTATCCTGATAGTAAGTTCCTATGGGTAATTTCCGACCTCCACGCAGGTGAAGCCGCAGTAAAAAAGTAGTTCATAATAACTACGAAGTACATAACAGAGCAAATAAAAATGAAAGTGTAGTTAAATCTCAAATAACAAACTTTGGCGCTTTTTTTTTCGTTCTGGATGGGGAATCATCAAATGACCGCTCCCGCTCTGGGCGGAGCAGAAGTGCGTGTCAGACTTTTACTGACTAAAACCCATTTCATTTCATCTTTTTTTTTTCATACTCCTCCGCTATTCTTTTCTGATTAATTTCGTTGCGGAACCCAAGACAGTTGAATCGTTTTTCCGGGACTCGTCGACCTTCATTGCTCAGCGTTTTTCTGGCGGTCTCCACTGTTGATTCTGGCTTTCAGGAGTTGCAGTGGGTGGGATAATGTGTGGCGGGTTTTTGACTAAAACCCACCCGTGTTTCTTCACTTGCCTGTGCCAACGCCACGGTTTCTTTTTTAACCAACCCGCAACCCTAACCCAGCAGGCATCGGTCTTCGTGGGCCCCGTCACGATGTGCTGGAATCTCTTTGAGTCACGGCCCACAAAATCAAAATTTGAGAATAAGCACTCTTTTAACGTCAATCTATACTAATATATAAAGCTGAAGAGTTTGTTTGTTTGTTTGTGTGTTTGTTTGTTTGAACGCGCTAATCTCAGGAACTACTGCTCCGATTTGAATAATTATTATTGCGTTGGATAGCGCATTAATTCAGGAAGGCTTTAGGCTATATAACATTACGCTGCGACCAATAGGAGCGGAGCATAACTAACTCCACGCGAACGAAGTCACTGGCGGCAGCTAGTATTACATAAGACAGTCTCCCAAAACGCTCATCCATCGACACTTCCTAGTGCTTTCGCTAGGAAGAAGAAGTCGCGGAACAAACTCCCCAGCAGCACAGCTGTGTGTTCATTTAAAGCAACCCCTCATGTAGGTTCCTTATTTGGTGCTATTAAACTGTTATATTATGCTATTTGGTTTCTAGGCTGTAACAGATACATTATCGTTGGGTGCGGAGGTGGTGGCTCGAGGGCACACGACGGAGTTGAGCTCGGCGTCAGGAGCAGGGCGATGGACCAGTGGGAACCACTCCGTTAGTGCGACCCTGGGCAACAGGGGTCTGGACCTATGCTATGCGAAGGATATCAAACCATTCCTCACCGTGGCCGCAATGCTTGAGGTAATAATATCATCATTCATCATCACTATTTCAGCCGAAAGACGTCCACTGCTGGACATAGGTCTCCCCAAAGGATCTCACCGTCAATCGGTCCTGCGCCTCCCGCATCCAGCGGTGATAATATAGCTCATATTTTTTATTGAATCGATGCAGACTTTGGTAATTTCATCAGTTGAGTACCTGTAATTGGTACGCATTGAAGTAGGTATATACTTTAAACGCGACCTACATATTATGTGAATGAAGTATAATTTTGACAACGTATTTTACTTAGCAGTATTCTGACAAGGGTCTGCGCTTCTGCAGACTGTCTGTTAAAAAAAATCTATTAGGTACATACCATCATCATCATCATCATCATCATCAACCTTTTCATCGTCCCACTGCTGGGCACAGGTCTCCTCTCATACAGAAAAGAATTAAGCGTAATCACCACGCTCAATGCGGGTTGACGATTTCAGACTTAAAGTCCAGGTTTCGTCAAGAATACTCAAGGTCCGGAGCTCCTTCACCTTGTAATCAGTCATATGGTACATTTATGTTATACTAAAATTGTATCTTTTAATCACAGGTGGGATTTGCAGTTCGTCGTGCGGTTGCGACCCTAGCCTACGAGTGGCACACAAAAGAATGGACTGTACGAGGTTCAGCAGACTCCGACGGACTGGTGGGAGCCACGCTGCAGAGGTCTTTGGGAGGGAAAAGGGCACAGCTGGCCTGTGCCATCTCCGCACTCCTTAACCACCCTAACGATAAATTCAGGCTAGGCTTTGGTATCACCGCCGCGATGATTTAAACCTCAGTAAAACTAGACCATTAGAAATGAACTTTTGAACTTTAAGGCTGATTCGACCTGGCCGAATACTTACTATAAAAAATATCAATAGATGTAATAAATATAATTACTTCTTTGACATAAACACTATTACCGTATTTAGTAGTAGTAGGTACATATTATATTGATTATATCTGAAGCTCTGTTTAGTGAGTAATTGTGCACAAGTCAGCCTGGACCGCGGTCTAATAATATTTTTCTGATGTTTCCCCATTACGGAAATTTTATAAACAGACAAATCATTAACAACTTCTATATGAAACTGATTTTATGGTGTATAATGCTACAGATGATTTTTCAAGGGTCTCTAAAATGTCAAATTACTTTCAGTCGTTTTTCAGCTTAGGTAGCCGAAAATCTAAACCTATTTTTTTATTTTCATATATTATGATAATGTTTTATTACCAGCTTTACCGTTTATATTTTACTGTTGACGATGTCCCGCTTATTTTTAATATTAATCAAGTTCATTGGGGCTAATTTAATAGATTCTGGCTTACCGGCTTAAATAATAAGATGAATTTCGACTAATAATAATTCAGTAAGAGAGATGAACAAGGTATGTATACCACTATACCAGTTTTGATTTGTTTACCAATCGACGTGAAAAATAATGAAATCTAGATATTTATTATTTGTATTGAGACATTTATTATTTCTTGTAAATAGGTGTTTTAATTGTGACTTGTCAATATTTACCATCATTTAGACATATAGGTTTTCGGGACCCTTTTTTAGGTCGTGTAAGTTATTATGCGTTGTAATATTAAATACACGTTGGCTTTAAAAAAACATTTAGTTTTATTTCATTAGTCTCTGTTAACCGTACCTTTAAATCTCACGACAGCTAACTGAGTCAAACACTCCATCGTTTAAGTCACAGAACATTCACAGGTTGTCCTCACAGTTTAATAATGCACACAAACACTAGGAAATACTATTAAAAATTCAATTTCAATGTAACGATAATGTAGGCGTGTATTATCTGCCGTCGGGTGCGTCAGTGCACCGTGGCGGCGGCGCGCTGGGCGGGCGCCTGCGCGACTTCTGGGCGGGGTCTGACTCGCCGCCCTTAGTGGACCCGCACACAATAATGGACTTTACATCGTAAAAATAAAGTGTTATTTGATGTAAATAGGTGTTGATTGTGGAAGTGTGGGCGTAGGGTCCTCGGTTACTGCAGTGTGTATTCCGTGGAGCGTGTTGCGGCGAGGCGAGCGCGCGGCGCCGCGTGTCGGCGGCAGTAATGGTGATGGAGCGTCTGGCGCACTTCGTGAGCAAGTCGCTGGAGGGAGGCGAGGCGCCGGCGCCGCCGCCCGAGCCCGATGCGGATGACGCTGACGACGTGGACGTGGACATCACCGAGCTAGAGGAGGCGCCGGCCCCCAAGCGCCCGCGCAACTGGCTGCTGTCGCCTGTACCCGCGTGCAAGCGGGAGGCTGCACAAGAAGATGACGATGATCATAGACATGGTAAGTGAGATAGTGATCCTACAGTTAGGTGTACCAAAATCCTGGTCTTGTATGTTTTGTGCTAGCTATTTCATCTATGAACTAGTGTACTGTCTACAAAACCACCATCTGTCAAATTAAAGCCTTATTGATGAGAGCTATAACTTAATTGCTTTTGCCTTACTTTGTACACCTGTTGGGCTTTTGCCCAACAGCATGTGTGGTTAAGTTACTCGAAGATAGATGGAGGATCAATCTCCCCATATAAATTAAGGTCCCTAGAAATTCATATTCAACTTTAGATTCAACCTTAATTAATGTTCCATTCTCAATGATAAATATAATATACTTATCAGGTATAGCAGACCTTGGTACTACCTACTTAGTTTGAGGTCGAAAAGACAGACAGCTAATTTTCAACTAAGTTTTATAAGCAGTGTTGTGAGAGTGCTGATTGTGTTAAGAACCTTAAGTATAGAAGGTATTTTATAACACCCTCCTAAGCCCGTAAACAAGAGAATTATTACATAACTAGCTCTTGCCCGCGACTCCGCCCGCGTGTTGATATAAAATAAGCGCCTGTTAAAATAATGGGAGCAATATGTACGTCCGCGGTTGCCCCCATTTTTGCAACATTTTTTGTTACTGCTCTGCTCCTATTGATCATAGCGGGATGTTATATAGCCTATGTTCTTTCTCAGCCTCTAGACTTACCAAATTTCATTACAATCGGTTCAGTGGTTTTGGCGTGAAAGCCGGACAGACAGACAGAGAGATACTTTCGCATATATAATATTAGTATGGATTACTATGTTCAATGTGCTGGAGCTGTGGTGGTCCATTGCTATCGGTCGCGACTTACGAATTGTAGGTCGTAGATTCGAACCCAGACAAGCGCTTTACTTTGTGTAAATTTCATCACCACAACTCCCAAAACGGTTAAGGAAAACATCGTGAGGAAACCGGGACGTCCTAGAACCAAAAATTCCTATACATCCATCAACCCGCACTGGAACAGCGTGTTGGATTATGGCCCACCCCCTCTCACTTAAAGGAGGCCTGTCTCAGTAATGGGATCATTAGGTATAGGTTGATTGTTTGTATGTTACGTTGAATGTATGTACCTCGTATACAGTATCTATTGATAATTCCGAGATTTCACTCAAGACTTCTTGTTTTACAGTTGACAGGCATGACAGCACATCAAGCTAGTAGTAGCTTGATGTGCTGCTATTATCATTACAGATAGTAGAATCTGTCAAATTTCATTAATATATTTATAGCTTTATCGGTAAAGCATTAAGGCTCAGGGTTAATTGAGAATTTTTGACTTTAAACCGGGATGTCCTAGAACCAAAAATTCCTATACATCCATCAACCCGCACTGGAACAGCGTGTTGGATTATGGCCCACTCTAAGTTAAAGGAGGCCTGTCTCAGTAATGGGATCATTAGGTATAGGTTGATTGTTTGTATGTTACGTTGAATGTATGTACCTCGTATACAGTCATCATCATCCCAGCGTTAATCCCAGTCGCATCCGAAGCCTTTTTCAGTTTTGGAGTCTGGGGTCCGCTTTTACCAGTCCAACGGCTGATATGGCTAAACTTCGACATTTTCCGTGAAGCGACTGCCGTCTGACCTCCACAACCCGAAGGCGACATCGAAGCATTGCAGTTAGACCAATTGTTGGACTTTTTGAGGGCTCCAACAACCCGTAACGACTGCCACTAGATGTTTGTATGGCAACCGGGACCAACGGCTTAACGTGGTTTCCGAGGTACGACCAGACCAGTGCAAATATTCATATTCATGCATACAAATACTTGCACTGTGCGGGGATCGAACCCGCGCCACCTTGCGCAGCGGCCGCGTCTGCTACCGCTGCGCCACGGAGGCTGTCAATGTACCTCGTATACGGTATCTATTGATAATTCCGAGATTTCACTCAAGACTTCTTGTTTTACAGTTGACAGGCATGACAGCACATCAAGCTAGTAGTAGCTTGATGTGCTGCTATTATCATTACAGATAGTAGAATCTGTCAAATTTCATTAATATATTTTTAGCTTTATCGGTAAAGCATTAAGGCTCAGGGTTAATTGAGAATTTTTGACAGTTTCGAGTAGGTTGACCTGCTGTCGTGCGTAGGTACTACGTCTTACATCAAGATGAGTGTTTAGAAACTGGAGAGCAGGCAGAATCATAATGTGATTCGTTTTTTTATGAACACAATAAGAATTTTACGATCACAATTCTCTATCAAAAACCTAAAGTTTGTTATGACGTTATGTATCCTTTCTAAAGAATTGGGGTATTAAAAGTCATAACAAACTTTAGGAGCAGGTCAAAAATCAGAAAGCATACTAAGCGATAAAGAAATAAAAGCGCGGAGAGATGACTCGGGAGAAGAATATCAATTTGATGCGAACTAAGTCGCGGGCTAGTACAGTGGAGGATCTACAATTGTCATGTTCTGGTTCTTTTAACAATCCAACAATTTCGTTAATAAATAAAAATAAAAAAGCCTTTATTATTTTTTGCAAAAAAGAAAACAAAACAAAAAAAAAACTTAATCTAATACTAACATTGATATTAAAAAGAAAATGATTTTAAACATACTAAGTACTATTAGAAATAATCAATTTGCAAGAACCTCTCCGCAGGTGAAGGCCTCCTCCAAGAAACCCCAATTATTTCTATCTTGGGCTGCTTGCATCCATCTAGAGCCAACCATTTTTATTATTTCGTCCGCCCATCTTGTAAGCGGTCTTCCTCTATTGCGCCACTCCACTGAGTCACTCTTATGGTCCATCGCTGATCCGAAAGCCTTGCTACATGTCCCGCCCATTTCCATTTAAGCGTTTTTGCGTAGGCAAGGGCATCTTTCTTTTTAAATAATTATAAACTAGCGCTTGATAGCAATCCCGCCTGATGGTAAGCAGTGATGCAATCTTTGATGGTAAAGCGCGCTAGTTTATTAAGCCCAATCACTTAAAAAAAACTTAGTGAATAGGAAGGAAGACGGCAGTTGAGCGAGGTGGTGCAATGTTAAACCCAACAACACGACCAACGATGCTGCGCCAGAGAGAGATAATTGTGGAGACCCTCCACCACCAAACTCCTGACACAACAACATTTGACGCATCGTACACGGCACACATCGCAACACAACTGTTCAGACCCGTCCTCCGTACGGCTTCACCAGACATCATGCCGGAACACGACGAATCGCTTGGCGGCAAGGCTTTGTCTGGTGGGTGGTAACTTCTGCCGGCAGCCGATGTTATAGCCTACCACCGAGAAAGGAGCATCACTAGCTTTGGTTGCGCTTCTTATATTTGAGTGTCTTATTTTATCCCTTTTTTTGATTTTGAGCATGTTCCTTTCTAGACCCCGTTGGCAAGTTGTAATTTTTCCTCTTATTCTCTCTGTGTATTTCCACGTTTGGCAGCCAATTTCGTTAGCTCAGTCATGTATGATTGAATAGGAGAGGGGTAATGCATGTTACTTACGCAATAATGTAGGTGCGTAGCAAAACAAGCGGTCTCCTTCGCAACAAAAATCTGCCGCCCTAGGCTAGTAAGTTAATTTAATGCAGTTGAATGGAATTAAATCATCACATAATAATTGTAAGTACCACTTAGGCCATACCAAGGGTTCCCATCTAGTACAACATACACTCAGTTCTTATCAAAAGATGGCAGCATAGGTTGCGGTTTAAAACTTAGCAACGATTTTAAACCTCTTACGTGCAGTATTTAATGCTACTCCGTATATTTACACGTATAAATAACGTTATTAAACAAAACGGTAAAATGGGCTCAGTGCTGACAATGATTTTTATTTTACACTCGGGACAATAGATTTTACAAAGGTTGTAAAGTATGTTTCTGAATACATTTGTACCCACTTAAGCTATCTAATAAATATGTGTATTGGCTCAGGTGTAAATCCAGATTCCTTAAAAATCTCAAGAGTCAAACCATTGTTTAAAAAAAATTCTAAGGAAGACATGGCTAACTATAGACCAATTGCCTTAATTCCTATAACATCAAAAATTTTTGAAAAATACATTTATAAAGAGCTGTACTCATACCTCGAAAAGAAAAATATCTTTAGTGAGCAGCAAAAAGGTTTTAGACAGAACATGTCAACCAGTATAGCCATTTATGACTTTTTACATACCATTGTGATAAATATGGACAGGAGAATCCCAGTGTGTGCTACATACTGCAATATGACACAAGCTTTTGACTACGTTGACCATTGCATCTTATTACAGAAGTTAGAAGCCTACGGTATAAGGGGAAACATACTACAACTTATTCAGTCATACCTCACTAATAGAAAACAGTACACTGAAATTGAAAGAATTAATATTAAGACAAAGAAACAGAAAATTTACGTGTCAAGCGAACGAACACCAACATACGGTGTTCCTCAGGGTAGCGTACTCGGATCTCTGTTATTCTTAATATATATAAATGACATGCCTAGGGCGATTGACCAACCCATGACTCTTTTTGCCGACGATAGTACTATGACTATAGCATGAAAAATAAAGACTCATATGAAAGTGACATAAATGAATCTTTGACAGCAATAGTAGCATGGTTAAATAGGAACAACCTAAAAATCAATCTGGACAAGACTAATATTATGCACTTTAAACAACGGACCCAGCCTGTATTTGTTCCTAATGCAATGTACAAGGATACTGTACTTAATAAAGTCGACGCCACAAAATTTTTAGGAATTATTATTGACTCTAAATTAAACTGGAAGGCACATATCGAATACATAACTAAACGGCTTAGTTCATCTGCGTACGCCTTATATAAACTAACCCCAGAGTTAAACACAGATGCTTTAGTAACAGCGTATTATGGTATAGTAGGATCGTTATTGCGCTACGGTATTATATTTTGGGGGAATTCCACAGATAAAGAAATAGCGTTAAAGCCCAAAAGAGATGCATTCGTGCTATGTTCAACTTGAAATCGACTGACAGCTGTATGCCACTATTTAAAAAACCCAAGATATTAACATTACCATCTTTTATATATTCGAAGTTGCGACATTTGTTAGAATAAATCAGGTTTTATTTCCACGACTAGCTGACACCTTCCCCCGTAACAGACGTGACCATAGTCAACTGTGTTTGCATGCGTCAAAGACGGTATTTATGGGAAAAAGCGTTTTCTGTATGGCCCCTAAAATTTATAATAAAATACCACAGTCATGTAAAGCATTGCCGGTAAATACGTTTAAAAAGAAAATTCGAAGTTTATTAACAGACAAGTGTTATTACAATGTGAATGACTTTTTGAATGACACTATTTGACATTTGTATTTATTAACCCATACATTTTGTGACAGTTTATAATTAATTATTTTTTAACACTATTTGACATTTGTAATGATTAACCCTTATATTTTGTGACAGTTTATAATTATTATTTTTTGACATTGATGTTTATTCGTTTTTATTTTGTATTTGTTTTATTTTGTAATTTTAAAATTGTAAATTTCACAAATTTGTACGCCTTAAGGGTGAAATATGTTCGGACGAAAAAATTATATTGTGACATCCTGCATGCTTAATTAATTGTATGCACACACATGTTTGACAAATAAAGTTATCTTTATCTTTAGATGGCAGTGTACTCAATTAATCCTGTCATAACATATTTTTTTTTAGGTTAAGATAAGATGTCTTCTAACCATTATATTGCTGTTATCTTCTTTTAGAATGCGTATTTCTCGATGCACGACGCATGGATGTATATATGACAATGTAGACAAGACATATATGGCGGTAGTGGCCGACCGGTCAAGCGCTCCCTGGTGGCCATCTAGTGATCTCTTTAAGAAACTTTTTTGCTCGACCGTCTGCTCGAGTTGTGCTGGGCTCAGTTTGTTGTTCACCTTAAGGTATCTGTATGGAGTATTCTGTAATCTGTGGCCATACCTATGAGGAGAGTTTTTTTTAGTTACGTTCATTGTGACCTCATTCTCGTGCGTCAAGTTTAAGCATTACCTAGTTAGCCATGCCACCTGACTTCATAATAGAAGTACAAAAGATAGCTAACATCTAAACGATTCTTCTTCTTCTTCAACCTATAGAGGTCGTTGCTGGACAAAAGCCTCTCCCAAGACTTTTGCAAGGAGGGTATGCCAAAATCCCCATGCTTGGCAGGCGGGTTAGGGATCTCAGTAATTTAATCTTTCACGGGAGAAGCGCTAGTGCCCGCTTCTCTGGTGATAGTTCCTTTAGTCGCCTCTTATGACACCCACGGGAGGATATGGGTTAGTAGGTACTATTCTAAGCCCGGTAGAACGATTAACTGATTGACGTATAAACAACTAGGCGATTTATTTGTCATGTGAATTGACAGGTTAGGTCAGCTAGGTATGGAATTATTTAGTACCTAGCCTACTCGTTTTTGAGTAGCCCTTCAGACACCAGCAAGGATATTGCGTAAAACACTATCAGTAGCAATGGGTTTCATTTTGTCAGTTACACAACATTTATTGTGTTATTTACGTTGTTGATACTTTTTCGAATATATAGAGCAATAGATTAATGCTTCAAAATAGATTAAACTGACAGTAGTAGTATCTTACGCAATTGCAGTATATTATAAGCATATGATTCGCTATGGCTACTTCCGGATTCGGATTCCTTACTTCAAAACCACGTCATTTCCTTAGTTATGTCACGACATCTGCCATCTGTCATTTATTAATACTTTTCACTTAAAGGTACGGACGACCGCTCAAGCAAACTACCCGAAACTGTCAAATATTCCCAATCAATCTTGAGCTTTAATCCTTTAGAGATAAAGTTGAAAATCGAATAAAGAAATCTGTTAGATTTTAGAAGCTTGGTGTGCTGACGTCTGTACAAAGGCGGACTGAATGCCTTAGGCATTCTCTACCAGTCACCCAAGGGTGGTAAGAGATTAGATGGCAAGAGCTTGTGAAGGTAGTCTCTTTCTCTGTCAAAATACAAGTTGTCCGTATGGTTGACATTTCGATTCGTGGAATAATAAAGAATTGTCCTGAGAAACAGCTCGAAGAACTTGTAATTGATAGGCACGTGAGATGATCACCACATGGCTTTAAGTACACTTTCTACATATTGCCTAGAATTACACAAGTTAACACACAGTTTGTTGACTATAATTTAAAACCTGGTTATGGGTATGTAATCTAGAAAAAACTAGAAAAATACTTTTTTTTTGTAAATATGCAAAAATGTTTGTTTGTTTCCGCTGTAGTTTACAGAATATTAAAATTATAATTAAGTAATAAAGAAATATCTGTTTGACTATTTACCTATACCTTAAGAAAGATTCTTTTCTATGTTGAAGGTTTCATCTGCCTTCTTACCTTTTCCATAGTTTTTACATCTTGTTGGAAGTGTTTCCTTGCTTTTCGCTGAGATCGCCTAAATTACGTTGAAAGTGATCAATATGACTATAGATAATATGTACTTTTGCAGCCTTAGTTTTTGAAGCTATGTAGCATTTTGCCAACTAATTCTACGATATAGTTTTCTTCTTCTTCTTCTCAGCCTATAGATGTCCACTGCTGGACAAAGGCCTCGCCCAAGGCTTTCATTAATTTGGCGGGAGTTAGCTATAATCCCCACGCTTGGCAGGCGTTTTCAGCGTAGTAATTTCCAATTGTTGTTTAAATGCTACAAAAGATCCAAGCAAGTTCCTCTAGTTCCTTCATGGATCCCGCGAATTTAGTCTTTAATTTAAATATATTTAGGATATATTTGACGTCCAAACAAAAATTACTGCTTTTAAATTTTCAGTACTTAGTCCTGGAGGTCCAAATAAACTTGAATCATTGAGTATCTAGTAAGTACTGCTTGTTTGATAATTCTGTACCTACTATTCTCTTCTTGTATATTCTTTGTACTTCTTGTATATTACTACCTTATGGGTAAATAATATTTTAAATACGCTTTCTAAGGCAACATCACATCACTAAAGTATACAAAACCTTCTTAAGAAGAAAAAAAATTGTAATAAGTTTCTTTCTTGCGTGCGATATGAAGTAATCAGTACATTAGAAGAAAGGCATTTTTTTCTTTTAATCTAGATGCAAGCAAACCTCTTTTTTCTTTTTTTTTCTGATAACATCACTAAGCTGTTTATTGTGAAAACCTTTCAGCATATTTCTCCACAATATCAAAGTCATCATCCAAAGAAACTTGTGAAAAACTAGGTAATTTACTTTGTTCCCCTTGTAGCTACTGTTCTACCTGTTGAAAGACTGGTATTGGAACGTTTTTTGAATGGCTAATTGATCTTCTTGCAGAAGAAATATTAGGATATTTCCATTTATAGCGATTGTTTTTATTAAAACTCACTATACTGGTTATACGAAACTAACGGTTGCTGATGATGATTTTTTTGTTCTTGCCAAAACATAGGTACTTATTCCAAATTTCATAGATTAGCGTATTCTTTTTTTATTCTCCCATTGTCGCAAAAGTTTAATGCACATTTTACATGCTGTATAAGGTACCCAGGGTTTATCTTGGTTACCAATTTCCATTACATAATAAGCAAAATACAAGGTCTGTAAAAGGTTTTCGTTGATCTTTGAATGTGTATATATTCACCACAAACGTAACAAAATACATCGGCATTCTTACACAACATCTAAACTTACCTAGTCATTAGTAAATAATATTTATTTGTGTTGTAGTTAAATGGACTGTAAGTGAACAAGGACAAAAAATAAATAAAAATGAGGATTTTGGGTAAACTAGATCTGATAGGTTGAAATTACTAAAGTCAAGGTTTTATCAAAATCAGGTACACACAGAGCTGTACCTACCAAAAAGTTCCATTGTGTAGGGCTGAGTTACTAATAATAGGTACATGTTCAACTCAATGACCTATTCTCAATAGGTTGATAGGTACGTAAGTAAGTAGGTAGGTACTAAGACCCCTTTTTCCACAGACGGTGGACCAAGGTCTATAGGTCCAGTAAAATTTCACTTTCTCCTCACTATTCCTTAAGTAATCGACTCTGTAAGAAACTAACCGTGATTAGTTATGTAGGTGAAGTTCCTATTATTATGAAACAGCTATTTGGATGTAAAGTCAGAAATGAGAAATGGGTCTGACAAAATTGGAACGTCAGACCCATTTCTACCCCTTTTCAGGTTTGGTCTGAAATTTGTAGAAAGCTGTTTGTGTTTTGATAATTTGGAAATCACCACATCACAGAAAACAAAGATTGATATTTCAATTATAATAATTGTACACAACTTGTGACTTTTTAATTTTTGTGAAAAAACAATAGCTTAACAACAATATCCGTCAACATTCCGTAGGTAATGCATATTTCTGTTAAAGCCTATAATTTTAGTAAGCTGATACTGATAACTATTGTAATTAATGTCATTAGTTTTATAAGTGTAGTGTTAATAGTTTTTTAACACCCTTGCTCGTAAAGCTGATGTAATCCCACCGGTTTTAAATATGTAAAGCGGGCCATAACAAACGCGTGTGTTATCAAAGCAAATAGTTAAGTTATAGTCCATACAAATTCCATAACAGCATTATTTGTCATTTCAAATAATTATGGAACTGATCGCCGCCGCGTGGCTCTAGCCAGTGAGCAGTGCGCTGTTCCATATTTGAAATGGCAAATAATAATACTAATGGCGGGAAAGCAACAGTGTGCATTCACAGATTGAGTTTATTTAAAATAACTGATGTCCTATTTGAAATAAACAAATTTGTATTTGTTTGTATTTAAATGAGTATTTGTAAAAAAAAAAAAACAGTTTATTCGGTAATTTAAAAACTTGATTGCATGCTCTAGCATCTTTGCCAACATTTTCACGCAGCTACGGCAGAAAATAAACCTCGCGCCATTTTTCTCAAATTTTCTTTTCTTTGTACTTGTATTCTGAATATCTTTTTTTCTGTTTCCTCGCAAGTGTGTTAAAAATGTCGTACGATATACGTGCGTATTGGTTATAACATGCTCGGCTCAATTACACCCTCGCCTTCGGCTCGGGCTGAAATTCCGCCTCGCATGTTATAACCATCTTTACGCACTAATATCGTAATGTACTATAAAATAGCCCTACTAAACTTTCTATTTAATATCGTAATTAAGTCAAAATATAGAAAAAGTCAATCCAGGATGACGAAGAATCTCTGTTCTTTCCATCCACCCATTCGTCATTCTCGCATCGCTACTAACATCGTTTTATTTTTCAGTTACCGAAAACCAAATAAGTTAATAACCCATTTTAAACGATTTCTCATGAACTGTCTAGTGTTTTATTTTAATTTACCTTTACAACAGATAGCATCAAAAATGGGTAGATACCAAAATTAAATCAAATTCGCGTTTTAAGTGACTAAATAAAAAGGTATCATTCTTAAAACGATCATTAATTACATTAAAGCGAGGATTAGCGCCGAACGCTGAGTGAGAGAAGAAAGCTCCGAACAGATCCGAGAAAGAGTTCTCAATCAAATAAATCAGAGACGCTCGGCGACTTTAACAGGGGTTATACTTACGGAGCGTTGTACAATTAATCACTGTTCGCTGATCGTTAGATGTCTGAGGAGTTTGGGTGCCCCGGAGACGAAAGGGGAGAGCGGGTGTGGCTCATGGCACCGCCCACAACCGGATAATCCCTCCATTTACATAATTGCCGTATAAAAAGGAGAGCTTCCCAATTTGCTAAATTGCTTCAAACGACAATCTTAAACGTGCAGCCGGCTTGTTCCCGGGAGGCGACTGGGCCACGAGCTCCCTAGCCGGTAGATGCGATTAACGATCTATTAGCACTTCGCTGATTTATTTCTTCATCAATTGAACCGTTTCGGGCTATGTTTAGCATGTTTTAATACTTAATCAAATTAAAGTTTCGCTGATTGTCATGTGTTAGATAAAACAGTTATCTTAAAGTATCTAACTAAAACATATAATTGAACTAATTTATTATACGCTTCTTTTTAGGTAGGTAGGTACCTCTGTATTACTCGTAACTAATTTTAATTATATCGGTATCATTATCATCATCATCATCAACCTTTTTAACGTCCCACTGCTGGGCATAGGTCTCATCTCATACAGAGAAGAATTGAGCGTAATCACCACGCTTGCTCAATGCGGGTTGGCTGCTCAATGCCGGTAGAGGTTGGTACCTGCCTACCTATTTACTATTTAGTAGACGTGCAATTTAACAAGTTGCAAGAAAACAGTACCTAGACGACCAATTGTAGACAATTACTTTAACAGTCTTAGGTTATTTGGTTTATAAATTTGCACTCAAACTGGGCTAAACAAATATTAATAAAATAAATTGGTATTACGGGACATCTCAAACAGCAGTATAACTGAGCGGGGCTGTACTCAGAGCGAAACAGTTATTCCTTAACTCAATTACGAGCGGGCTACGACGCTACGAGAAATGTTACGACAACATTCTGTAGGTAGTAAGATTCAAACTTAGTATTACAGTTTATGTTTGTATAAAACATTGAAATTGCATTTTCATCGTATTTAATAACGAAGTGTTAAAAACTCCTTCTTCCACTAATCATCAAAAGTTGGCAGAATGTTGAAAATTCCCCGGTAGCCACTGTGTGTATACTAGGAGTCAATCAAATACTTATTTACTGTTTACTCTATTCAACAATATAATAATTATTATGTTTTAAAATAAGCAAAAAGTATTTTTTCAATGTTTACGTAGGTAAATATTATTTAATGCGTCATTGTTACATTAATAACATTTAAGATAGTCAGTTGACTTGTTGCAGATGAAGGGTCTTTCAGTTAGACACTCATTGTATGTTTTTTCCTTGTAAGTGCTACTTACAAAATATTTTCCTTTCCACTAAATCCAATTCACAGAGACCCTACCTTATTATGAGTCCCTACACTGCCCTAGTATCAGGATGTCCCTCGAGGCTTGAAAAAATCCCTTCGCCCCGTATGAAATGTTGATTTAAACGGCACTTTTATTTTGATTTGGACTATTACTTCGTATTTATATCAATTTAATTCCCTTTCTTAATCATTTATAAGTTTTCAAAACACTTTTAAATGTGAAAATTAACAAGAAAAGAATCTATTATTTCCCTTTCAAAATACATGTAAACAAGATATATCCGTTCTTGTCATTTCTGGATATTTACGGAACTAGATAACTATGTAGATATTTTTGGGAACACACAGCTGAAATTTTAGAATTGGAATTTAAATGTCGTTAGGTAGTTTGAAAAATAAATATACTGGCTGAAATTCGTTTTTCACCAAAACAGTTTTGCCGAAATAGATCTGAATTTCAGCTGTTCCAATAGTGGAGGAGTCCAAAGTTTAGAGCATGTCAAAGTTGTAAACAAATTAATCAATCAAGAATGGAATAAAATAAATTCAAACCAAAAAATATTGTTGCATGAAAGTAGAGGGGATATAACCATGTCAGTCACGTAAACGAATATACCTACTTAATTGTTGCGAATTTTTTTTGGGAAATGGGAACTAAGGGTAGTAAAAGTGGTTGGGTCGGAGTTGCGGGTTGGTTATGAAATACATCAGAATTAGCAAAGCATTTATACTTAGTCGATTTTGAAGAAAATTAGAACAGATTATTTAAATCCTTATCATGCTGGAATTGAACGTAATTTTACCTAAATCTTTTGAAAATTTACGAATTTGAAATTGCAGTTCTGTTTAGAGGCACGTTATTACTGCATTTTTGACGAACTGACTGTTTTGTCTACTAAATTTATTACGTTTACAGTCTGATAAATTTTTAAATATGTTTCAGATCACTGTTTAATACAAACTTAGCCTGTACATTATTAATAATTCGATGCAAATTTTATTACACTGGATCGGTTTATTTCAATTATTTTGAAGCGTCCAACATTCTAACACAATCCTTTCTTTATTACCAGACGCCGCAGATAAATCTCCGAACTGCGGCAGCAACAACGGCGGAGGGAAGCAGAGACGTTCCAGAACAAACTTCACCCTGGAACAGCTGGGTGAACTGGAGCGACTGTTTGACGAGACGCACTACCCCGATGCCTTCATGAGGGAAGAGCTCAGTCAGAGGCTTGGACTCAGCGAAGCTAGAGTTCAGGTATGTAACTAAAATTACTAAAATTGTCGTCCTCCATAGCGCAGCAGTCAGCACGCTTGCCTGCGAAGTGGAGGGCCCAGGTTCGATCCCCGGTCAGGTCATGATGGAAAACGATCTTTTCCTGATTGGTCTGGGTCTTGGATGTTTATCTATATATGTATCTATAATAAATATAGTATCGTTGAGTTAGTATCCCATAACACAAGTCTCGAGCTTACTTTGGGGCTAGCTCAATCTGTGTGATTTGTCCGTATATATTTACAAAACAAACATATAATTGACAGACAGAAAAAATTATGGACTAGAGATTTCATAGCGCTTAGAATACCTTTTGGAAGAAGTTGCGTAACTCTCAAATTTGTAAACTCTTCATCTTGGTATATCTTAACTATACCCTGCTATAGTAAGGTGAACAGCCCACACCTTTGCTTAGAGTGGTACATACCTATCAAAAGTTACATCGACGATTTTACTAATCTTTAGAACATTTAATGTCAGCTATAAGCTGCGTCTGGATTTTGTACCACACACTCTTAGACATTCGCTTCTTTTTTTATTATATCTATGCTGTCCCACTGTTGTATAAAGGCCTCCCCCAAATCATACAAAAAATTTTCCCGCGCTAGCTCGACCCAGCTCTCGCTGTACGCGTCCAGGGGCCCTAGTCTGCTATTTTTATAAATTTGTCATCAGTCGTCTTGTAATAGAATGGTGATAGAATGACATTGCCGTATTGCCGTTATTATAAAACCCGTTAATAGAAATGATTTTGTAAAAAACCAATACTCAATTTGAACATTTATTAATATGGAGTGCAGTATCGGTGATTAACCACTGGAAAGTCATATAAACTAATATATAAAGCTGAAAAGTTTGTTTGTTTGTTTGAACGCGCTAACCTCTGGAACTACTAATCCGATTTGAAAAATTATTTTTGCGTTGGATAGCTCATTAATCCAGGAAGGCTTTAGGCTGCGAACAATAGCAGCGGAGCATAACTAACTCCACGCGAACGGCGAACGAAGTCGCTGGCGGCCGCTAGTAATGTCATAATTTTATTAACATATTACGAAACTTGTCAAAATTGATCTTTTTGAGATCACTGATCGATTATTCTAACCCTATTATAATAGCAGATTAAGGCCCCCGGCCTACTAGCCATCTCTTTGTAGGCTTTGATGGCGCCATCTGTCTTCAAGCATCCTTATATGATGTACACAATAAAGCGTTCTCTATTCTGTAGTGATAAGGTGGGTTTCCCTAAGCTCTTCAATTAGCTATAGGCAAAATTTAAAGCATGTGAAGAAACATTTAATACCTACTTTATGTTGTCTAGTCTGGTCCTGATTCAAGTATTGTAATACTTCGCTTAACGTAACATCCAATTTATGAGTCTGGTCTCGTTTTTTAACAGGACTATTTATTGGCCACTATGTTGCGTGTAATAAATTATACCTGAACCAACAGCGTATGCAAAGAGTTGCTCAGTGGAAATGATGTTATTTAAAAATTGCACCAACCACATTGCAATGCTTCAAAAATCTTTCCAGACTCACAAGATATAAAAAACTTAGGCAAAATAAAGCAGATGTGATGGATGTCGATATCTCGACACGACAAAACAAGTAAAAAGACAGAAAGATTACACGATCTTTTTTTTTGAAGTTATCTGTTTGGGGTCGGCAATTCGATTACTTGAAGTAGTAGAAGAGTTGTAAAAATCTGTTTTTATCCGTATGTTTAATTCCTATTACATTTCTGAGTACCAAAAAGAAAAGAATTTTAAACTGATAAGTACTTTAAGTAACTGAAAACAACAGCCTCCGTGGCGTAGCGATAGCGAACGCGGCCGCTGCGCAAGGAGACACGGTTTCGATACCCGCGCAGTGCAAATACTTATTTGTATGCGTGAATATGAATATTTGCACTGGTCTGGTCGTACCTCGGAAAGCACGTTAAGCCATTGGTCCCGGTTGTCATACGGGTTGTTGGAGCCCTCAAAAGTCCAACAATTGGTCTAACTGCAATGCTTCGATATCGCCTTCGGGTTTTGGAGGTCAGACGGCAGTCGCTTCACGGAAAATATCGAAATTTAGCCAAAATCAGCGGTTAGACTGGAAAAGCGGAACCCAGACTCCAAAGCTGGAATAACTTTAAGTAGATGCGACTGGAATTAGCGATGAGGTGATGATGATGACTTTAAGTAACTAAATTACTTATGATAGTTAACCCAATTAAAACTCATTACGTTGATAATATCCTAAAACTACAACGACAAAAAATAAATAATTTTATACTGGGCCCCATTCCCATATTCACAAATTAATATTATTTTAATTAATAAACTAAATTCAAAGTCATTGCATCTTATTCTTTCTACCTCATTAAGAAAAGGACAAAAGATAAATATTAGTTTAATCCTCTCAAATTAGTCAGGGCTGACGTAAATTGACGTATTTTTAGTCGCTATGTTTTTAATCACGTCTCAATTGTCCATGGAAATCTTTTTTTTTATAAGACTAAACTAACATATTATTATCTGTCCTTTTCATGAAATAGCAACAAAAGGTGCACTGAACTAAAATTTAGTTTAGTTGGTGAACAAGGAAATCGACGCCACTGTATTGACCTTACCTGAAAAAATGTCTCCATAACTCAAGTAAAAAAGTCTACGTAGTCATTTCAAACTTGAATTGAATTCTAATAGAATAAGGTGCGTTGGGGTAAGATCGCCCTTGGGGTAAGAACGTACAAATCACATTAAAAAAAAGTGTTACAAATTAAAAAATAAAGCCATGCTAGCTACATTTAGCTAGTATTAAAAAGTAAAGCCAAAGAAATGGGATATTTGGTTTGTACGTTCTTACCCCATGGCCGATCTTACCCCAACGCACTGTATGTACTTAGGTAAGAAATAAGCACTGATGCTCACACACGCTCAATATTAAAGACACGCCTTTACTAGGTACGATTGTATCGACCTGTCTTCACAAATATCAATTAGCACCTACTAAACATACTTATACTCACGAAATTATCACGCGCGATATTAATTAGAGCACGGCAATATCTCGAACCCCTGTAATTCGGCTCGATGAGGTTGCGTGCATGGTGCATGGGAGAGCGGAGCGACAAGCGAGCAGGGCGTTTTGTATTGATAGCAGAGCAGAGTTGCAAACCCCGTAAATGCTGTTCCAAAGTACGTTGATGAGAATCCTAGTCAGAGAGTAAAAAGAACCTACAGCAATGACGACAGGACATTTGGCACTCCAATCAACTCCAAGTTTAAGTTCTAACCTGTTGATTGCAATCTTTTCCAATTAAAGTGTGTCCTTTGAGTGACTTTTTCCATTACGGTATTGGTAACTCAGATACTTCATCAGTCCATAACTTTCTGCTGGGCCACAGGCTTCCCCTCGTTGATGGAGAAAGCTGCCACGTGGATGGAGTTAGCATTAGGTATGTCACATCTTCGAATTTTTGGTTCTAATTCATGTCTTTGAACTTCTGCGGTTTCGAACCAACAACTCATAAGTCGCGGCCTTTATTACTGGGCCGCCACTGTTCTTAACGTTTCTGGATGACTGACTGTTTAATGAGAGGTTACGCAACGTAGACTGGCTTGTCAGCACATCGCTGTAAACGTTATTCGGAAATACCTCTATTCATTTTTCATTCATTCATTATCAACTTTTTATCGTCCCACTGCTGGGCACAGGTCTTCTCTCATACAGAGAAGGATTGCGCGTAATCACCACGCATGCTCAATGCCGGTTGGCGTTTTCAGATTTAAAGTCCAGGTTTCCTCAAGATGTTTTCCTTCACCTTCAGTCACTGGTGTCCAAGATATACTTAGAAAGTACATATAACTTTAGAAAAGTTACATTGGTACTTGGCTGACCTGGAATCTAACCCGCGCACTCATACTTGAGAAGCTGGTGTTTTAACCACAAGACCACCACGACTTCTCTACCTCTGGTGTAGTGGTCTATTCATATTCGCAGCAAAATAAAGAGTAGCTAATACCTCCATCATTGACTACACTAAGATTGAATCCGGCACTGCTATCAGCATTAATTTCAAGTTCTCTTCTCATATACGAATCTGTTCCAGTTCTGTTTAATCATAAGTTAGTCTTTTTCTCTCTCCGACTATTCACGACGCTATCCCGTCGATGTCTAAACGTAGCCTTACTAGTGAAGCGACCCTCACCCATTACTAATGCACGTAATTAGCTGTGAGCGACCATCGTGCTACACGTTTACCGACTATATATCGCGATTAACGTCCGATTGCTGTTAAGTGCTGTAAGTAGCCAATCGCAGGGGATGTTACAATAAATAGATAAAAGCCTTGACCCCGGGCAACGCCGTGTGTCTTCACTAGTGTCAAACGAGCTGCCTCTTGTTGGCTTTATTGATATTTATTTGCAGTGATTTCTTTTATTGCATAGATGCTGTTGTATGGACAGTTATTGTTATCGTCAGCTTATTGATTTATGACCAAATTTACCTATACTTTTACAGTTTTTTTATTGTGTATTCTTTTCCTAATTGATTTACGTCTTGTCTTTATATCATAATCAAATCAAATCAAATCAAAATCGTTTATTTCAAATTAACCATCACTTGGTACTTTTGAATAGTCAATGTCGGTCAGTCCATGAAAAGTGAAGCTAAATTTCACGTTCCAAAGCGTAGATCTCTATGGAGAAGAACGTGCAAGAAACTCCATGGACACTCTTTTAAAATCATAATATATGGGTTACATTTCTTCGTTACATATTAATGTTGCTTCTATCATGTGAGCATAATGTAAAATTAATTAAAATATAAAAATGAATTAAGCCCACTGGCAGCTAAGAGATGACCAGTCTCCACTGACGGCCCCCGTTCACGAGCATGACGCGCGCATCAGCCCCACTTAGCTCAACCATATTGAAGGGAACCAAATGACCCAACAACACGCGCCACCATCAGCAAGACATTTGAGTGAGCATGACAACTCTCAACTGCCAATCTCGCAATGTCAAACAAGTTATATATATATATATATATATATATATATATATATATATATATATATATATATATATATATAAAGTAATAGTAGTAAATTATAGGAAAACTCGAACTGCTTAAGTACAGATTTACTATTAGACCTATCAACTTAAGTCATCCCAGCGTTAATCCCAATCGCATTCGAAGCTTTTCAGCTTTGGAGTCTGGGGTCCGCTTAACCAGTCTAATTGCTGATTTTGGTTAAACTTCGATATTTTCCGTGAAGCGACTGACGTCTGACCTCCACAACCGAAAGGCGATATCGAAGCATTACAGTTAGACCAATTGTTGGACTTTTGAGGGCTCCAACAACCCGTAACGACTGCCATTAGATGTTCGTATGGCAACCGGGACCAATGGCTTAACATACTTCCCGAGGCACGACCAGACCAGTGCAAATATTCATATTCATGCGTACAAATATTTGCACTGCACGGGGATCGACCTCCTTGCACAGCTACTGCTACGCCACGGAGGCTGTCAGACATATCAACTAACTGCAGCTAAATAAATGAAAACAAAACATTTGTTTTGCATAGAACTGAGTATGTTGTATGTTTGCTTGTTATTTAGTCGTATTGTCTTATGTAATCAGAGCTAATGAATTCGCCCCTAGTTAGCGTATCGGTTGCCAGCCGGTAACAACGTACGAACTTCGTAGAGTAACATTCGTCTCACGTGAATTCAAACTTTTACCTGCAGATAAATATTGTGGTCAATGTTTGTAGGCGTAATGGTATTTTTTTTAATTTGCTTCTTTTTCATATCTTACTTTGACTTACGAAATGGACCAAAATTGACACGGTTAGACTAACAATTTCCAACAGTATACATAGGTAATAATACGATACTATCCAAGTAGGTAGTAGGAAACGATTGGATATATTTGGTAGAGACAAAGAGCTATGGAAGAAGATGGAGGAAGCCTTTACCCGTTCTTCTTCAGCCTATAGAGGTCCACTGCTGGAAAAAAGGCCTCCCCAAGGCTTTCAACAATGACCGGTCTTGTGCTGCCCGCATCCATCGGCTTCCCGCGACCTTCAATATGTCATCGGTCCACCTTGTTGGGGGCCTCCATACGCTGCGTCTTCTGGTACGTGGTCGCCACTCCAGAATCTCACTGCCTCATCGGCCATCGGTTCTACGAGCGATGTGCCCTGCCTACTGTCACTTAAGTTTAGCGACTCGAAGAGCTATAGTCGGTGACTTCGGTTCACTTGGTGATAGTTTGTTACTGTCGGCGGTTTGGTTTAATTTGGCTTTACCCGTTCAGGAGTCCATATTTCGTCCTCAGATTACTAATATAACTTAAGCAAAGCAAACTTATTAACAAACTATTAACAACAGTTGAACTACCACGCCACACACTACTTAAACTCGTACACCGCCACGAATACATTATGCATTCTTTACGCATCTAGAGCTGCTTAATTATTATAAATATTTTTATTATTCTTTTTTCGTATTTGTTTTTAATTTTATTTTCTGTAATATTTAGCTTCATCACTTCCATTGTTAAGATAGCACACAAGGGAAGAGCGAGATAGCTCCGAAACAAGTACTATTGTAACTTACTGGAGCTGCCTAAATTTATGTATGACGCAATGTTTGGATCATGGTGCTCCATGGTTTGGATGAAATAAATATTTTTGTATTTTTTTTTGTATGTAAAAATATGGAATAAATGGCTTTATTATTATTATACTTAGTTAAAAATAAATACAACTTTTTAAATCAATCGAAATTAATTTAGGCTTTACCATTACGGTGCTTTTGTTAATGTAAATGACAATGGTACACACCGACAGATTGTCTGCAACATGCAATCAGCAACGATCGTGCTGTCCTCGCTAATGCGGTTACCCGTGTTTGCTCGCATGCATGTACTGTAACCTATACTAATGCGTCACAGACCGACGTACATACAACACTACTACAGTGTCATATAATGCGATTCCTCGGAAACTCGTGACGACATCAACCCCTGTTTGTTTTGTCAATTATTGAAACTGGATTAAATGCAAATGTTTTGTGTTTGCTTATCATTTGTCTAGTGTTCATTCAGTTCAACGGTTCTGATTTTTTCTTACCTACCTTATTCGTGGTCGCTTGAGACTCCTACATCAATTATTTAGAATCCTTTTAAAATAATTTAGTCTGATATTAGGAATCCCGTATACCGGACCCGGACCGGACCGTATGCCGTATTGCGGACCCCGGGCTCCAACGCGAAAGCCGCGGATGCAACCGGGATAAACGCTGAGATGATGATTAGGAATCCCGTATAATATTTATTTTGATCTTGTATATGAACAGACAGATGTCAGATGACTGAGTGTTGCTGAATATTCCGTTAGCGTGTGGATTAATTGAAAAAAATACGTCGCCCCACACTAGGAACTTGTCTTGTATCGGGGGTGCGTTTACAAACATATAGACTCACATTTACTAACAGCCAGGCCCGGAACAACTACTTACTTGTAATAACCTACAAGTAGGTAATTGTTCCGGTGGGGCAATTACGTAACACATTATCAATCGGAATCGGTTTCAATTTGACAGGTTAACAACATTATTTAAGTGTTCAGTAGACAAATTTTTCGAACTTATGAAGCAATGGTTTAGAAATTTACTTCTAAATGATTTTGATTCACATTAATAGTCTGTTACGTAATTCGGGTGCTGTTCTGACTGTTTGAGCTGCTACAAATATTTGTAGCAGCAGTCAATAGCTTAACCACTGCGTTAACCTTGCAGTCAAATTTAGGATAAGGATTATGTGCAAAATAATAAGTTTGATAGAGTGTAGGTACTTCCGACTGCTATTATCAATCTTGAATCTATAAAATAATGCAGATGTTTGTGTAACCAACACAAAGCTATGATTTTAAGGAATAATATGGCCGAATTATTTGGAAAATCCTATAAAATATTTGTAGATCGTCCTCTCGTGGACTGTAACCTTTGCATAAAAAAAATATTAGCTATTGGATATTGGTACATTTCTTTTAATTAAAACGTTACGAGTTTTAATTAAAATTTAATTTTGTTGTTATACAGGTGTGGTTTCAAAACCGAAGAGCTAAGTGTCGCAAACATGAGAGTCAGATGCACAAAGGTAAGTTATTATTACAATAATCTTATTAAAGTTCACACTCTAGATAACAAATGTTCTTTGTTCTTCAAAATAAAATCATACTTCATCTCACTTTACGATTCATTAAACAGCTCTCAACCAAAAGTTCCATGTTAATTTTTCATGGCTGTTTAAACTCAGCCAAATGTATCAACGCCATAATTTATATTCAAAACAGTTTCCCTGTTTAATGTAGTTGAAAACTACAAATTGCAAATGATTCTGGCAAACTAGTTGTCGGCGAGTTGGCACCGCTGTATAATCGCAATGAATTCACTCATGCGTGGTGCATACTACGCCAGTAGTTAGCGGAGCCACCAGTATGCACAACCAACTCGTGTCAGTACAGAACTAGCACATTATGTATTCTCCATGGCTCCGTCTAACTCGATTACAACTCCCGCTGGCGCCGGTCCGACTCTAACAGTTTTTTAATTCGACCATAACTCACGCGGATGAATAATTAAAATGGCGGGCCGAGGCGGGAATCCGCGCGAACGCGGTAAAAAAAGCCCGGGAAACGGTACACGCGAGACGATAAATTCAGGGAATTGCACAACGCACTTAGCGATCGACTGACTGACCTCTCCCTCACACTGGTCAAGGAGGAAATAAATAAATTACGTGAGATTCCTTACACTTTGAACTTATCTCTATTTCATTGAATTCTATTACATATTTACAATTTCGTATCTTAAATCTCTTTGATTGAATTGCACTTGCAGTGAAAAAGAAACGTTTACATAAACTTATGAAAACTAAGTGCTAGTGGAAATCATTTGCATTTAAGTAAGTGATAGTATTGAATCAAAAAAAAAAAAAAGGTGCCTCAATTTGCATATCTTAGCGATTAAACGTGACGGACGCTGATATTATACGTCTCGGTACTATGAAACATTTTAGTGCTGATTATGTAAGGGAAAACTTATACCGTTATACAACAATGTCAAAACAGTGTATCGTCTATCTAACAATTAATTACCACAGCTTGACGCGCTAGTTGTCCTACATCCCCAGTAACACAATGCAAGCACGAAAATATCAGATTATCTCATATTGTTGTGTTCTGTGGCGAGCGCCGTCGCTGCCCATAACGCGACATAGACAAATGAGAAGTGACTGCGCGACTTATCCGCGAATATCACGAAGAAATCGCACTATCGCGTGATTGTGAGAGCATTGAGGAACCGCTAAACGGAGCGTAAAGCGGAAAAAAGCCGCTCGCCGGAATCGAATAAAATGATTCCCCGCGGGAGCCATTCGGACGCAATCCCGCCGTCCCCTGCTAAATGTCTTATTAACTTATGTGCCACCCCCGCGCCGCGCGCTCTACCCCCGCCGCCGCCCGGCCAACACGAGAATAATCATGTAAAGTGAAATGAAACGGTTATTTGTTACATTATGCCCCTTTAACGGTGCGACGAGATTCCCAATGTTGTTATTGATTTACGCAATCGTTTGTGGCCTCATATCGCTGATTTGAAGATGCATTGTCACGTAATTCAATTATGTTTAAGCGTTGGATAAAGTTTAATATTTATTTTGAAAATGTATAGTTTCAACAAGTTGTATCTACGGAACCATGATCTATCTGAGGAAATAAATAAATGATAAGAGGAATTTCCGTAGCCATCGGCTACGCACGGTTCGTAGACGTAGTATGGCTATAGCTACGTGCCGTAGCACTGAGCAAAATATTAAAGTCATTTTCGTAAACCTCGTTAACTTTTGGATTGTTTTTCGAGAAATAACTTACATTCCTAACTTAGAGACTTTCGAATTCAAGTTTATTAATATCTAAATTTTTATTGCAAAAACTAATAAGTATGAGTACAAATTCTTGTTCAACGCCAGTGACTCTCGAATAGGTATTATGAACTTACCGGAGAAGCTATCACTCGTGCGTCATGCATGATTCATGCATTCGTGTGTCTTTATAGTAAATTTTTGTTTTTATTTAAATTATTCGAAAATTCGGTTTTGAGATATTTGTTTAATATAAATTTTGTGGCGGAAAGACGGTAACGCAGTTTCTAAAAAAGAAGTAACAAAAAAAAGTATTTTTTTCTTGGGATCCATTTTTTACATCTAATATTAATGACATGGGCTTATTAAAATATAATAACAGAGCAGATTTTTATAATATCAGTTGTTTTCACAAATAGCAATATTTTCTACATCAGTTCCCATTAAATCATAACAGGTAGGCGCTGAATCTTCATAAAAATTAAGAATTCATATTTAACGAAGACATGAATCTTCTCCGCTCGCAGCGCCCGCTATAAAAACAATCAGAACAGCCGTGAAACTCAAGAATAAAAGAATACAGCGCAGCTTAATTGTTCCCCTGTTCATAAAATTGTAAAGTTATTCGCGCGTTGCAAGGGTGGCGATATTTTATTGCGCAGAAACCGCTGTAAAGATGTTCGGAGCGCTTTAAAATAAACGAGAGAGAGGAGTTGCGCCCCGGCTTACCTTCTAATTCGATTAAATTAAACAACTCGAGAGTTAATCAAATAAATGCATGGCGGTCGTCGGGCGAAGGGCGCCTCGTCGTGCTGCGCCGAGCCGCGCCGACCCGCCGCCGGACGCACGCCGCCGGTATTTATGTCGGCACTTCTCGAAAGTAATTCGGTGTCAAATATGGAAATAACTCATACGCGTGGGGAACATCCATTTTGATAATGCCGACGGCGACCGGAGAGGTTCTGATTTACAGCGAGCGCGCTCGCCCGCCCTAGCGCCGCCTTTGCAGACTCCGACACGTATGCTATATTCATACTTTGATAACCTTATACATTGTATTTATTTTATAACAATTATATTAGTAATCGTCACTACTAAGTAAAAAAAAGAGACTAGACTAATACTAGAATAATGATATGAAGTGGCATACCATATCGTCATAAATACAAAAGCTACATACTTAACTTATGGTAGCTACTAATATTTATATACTAATTTATATATTTCTATACTTCTGGGCGCATATTACGATTATTATATTTGTTAAAATGTCCATTTGGTGAGATTCCATTAATTAAATATAAAAGATTAATTAAATCAAAATACATTAACCATTTGTCATCGTTATAATAATGAAACTCCTGCGGATGATCCATGTTTGATAAAATAATACCGCGACTGATGTAATCGAATGGTGAGGTATTCTATTAACAGTGATTAAATTAATAAATCTTTCAGACGAGACTCTCGGAGCACCTTAAGTCGGGAAGATCCGCGTTAATTTATTAATTGCCCACTTCGCCCGACGGGCGGGCTATAAACAACGGATCTCACTTAATTTACGAGCAAATTATGCTTTACTTAAATATCAATTTAATTAAGAGGAGTTCGGGAACGGATCTCAGTGGATTTGTGTAGCGCTGGGAGCTCGGATCGCTCGTTTGTCTCTGCCAATCGACGTGGATCGATTCGCCCCCGCCGTGTCACTCGCTGACAGATTAACTTGTTTCATTAAGTATTTGTTTCTGAATTCTTAAAAAGTTTAACAAAAAACACAATTACTTAATTGATTAACTACAAGTTATGGATAAATGCATTTTTGTTTTTATTCGTATGGTGCTTGTATGCATGGTCGTGTTCATCCTAGTCTACATTGAAGTGCATAGCACCATAATTGCCTAGCCAAACTCTTCAGCTCCATTCTCAGCTAATTATAAGCCCCGTATCGATGAGCATCTAGCAAGCTCTAAAAAATAAGTATTATGTTAGGCTAACGGTTTTGATGACAAAATCAATATTTAATATTAGAGATAAATAATGTTTTGTTCTCCAAATAATTTACTTTTTGGAAAACTTGCAGTTTCACCTCCACGGCAATAATTTTAACTACATATACAGTATGTTAAATAACAGAGGGCGTTCCCTTAAACTCGTTAATATATATCATTAATAGATTAAAATAAAAATATCAGCATAGAAAAATAAGCATAAAATCCGAATAAAAAAAAATCTAATTGGAAATAAATTTGAAACCTCCTGTTTTAAATCAAAATAGTAGTCGTCATGTATAAATAAATTGCGACGTTGCCGTCTTTCATGTTCGCGTGTACAGTGTGTTTCTTTTACATGTCAATTTAAAATTTTTATTGAATATTTTCTTATTGGAAAATTTTTTTAAAACATTTTGTTTTCGAATGGAAATATTTTTTTTAGCATGTATGTATGCTATACTATTTCGGATTAACGGGAACGCCCTCTGTTAGTTAACATACTGTAAACAGGATATGTACTTTAACTAATTGCCGTGGAAGTAAAGCTCCAAGTATTCCAGAAATTGAATTGTAATTTGACTTATTCCTTCTAAAGAGTGATCACTATCACTCCTGCCCATTTGTAACAAGCCTAAGTGAAAATTCATGGGATTCACTAAATATCACTTGTTTTATTCTTGAATTGAATGTCCATTGAATTGTATAGCAATGAAGGCATATCACGTCGCAGAAGGAGTACATCACTCGCTCTGTACCTACATCTTATCATACTTATGCATCTGAATTTATTCAGCTTTTATGCAGCCCGTCCAGAATTTATCCAGCCTTGTAATGGCAAGCGACAAATTTTAAAGCGTGCGGTTTATGGCAAACCCCCCAGAGTAATGAATGTCTTGGGGAGGCCCTTGTCTAGCAGTGGACGTCTATAGGCTGAAAAAGAAGAATGACAAGGCTAAAAGTCCAGACAAATTTGAAAATTCCCGACAAATGTGTAAGAATTTTTGGAATTCTAAATTACTGACCCTATTGTTAACTGTCGTAGGTCTCCTAGTAAGCGGTGGCGGCACGCCACTGGAGCCGTGCCGTGTGGCGCCGTACGTGTCGGTGCCGCGCCTGTCCGCCATACCGCGCCCCCCGCCTGCGCCACAGCTTCCCCCGCTTGGGTCCCATCCACCACCCTCCACTGCATTCGCGCCCTTTGACTCTGCTCTGCTGTCTGCTGCTGCTCATCAGGTAAACATCGTAAAATACACCAGCTGGGCTATTCTGTAAAATTGCATCGTGAAATATTAGAATAAATGACCTCTCATTATATCTGCCAATCGGTACAGTAAAAGTCTCACCGTTAAAACTTACTTAGACTCGAGTACACATGAGACACCAACCAGGACGACTCGTGGCTGTCACCTTTTGCTACGATGTTGAGCACTGCTGTGGCCACCACTATAGGTTTTATAGATATGGTTTTGGTAGTTTTGGGCAAGTTGAAACTATTTAAATAAATAATGAATATATACGGACAAATCACACAGATTGAGCTAGCATCAAAGTAACTTCGAGTCTTGTGTTATGGGATACTAACTCAACGATACTATATTTATAATAGATACATACCTGGATACTACAATACCATGGGAATTGCTTGTTACGCCATTAGTACATACGGACGTGCTCATCAAATCAATTTAATAATTGCATAAATTAACAGTTTTTAATTGTGACCTAGTTTTAGAATCATAGCATTTTATTGTGTAGTTGAACGATTTTTATGGCAAGTATGGACAAAAACTAAGTGATATTTTTTCGTAAACATGGATAGTAGCCCCTCCGTTCGGGGCGGTCTACCGCCACGCTCTTCACCATCAGCAACAACATCCAGAAGCCAAGTTCAGGATGAAACAATTTTTTCTACTCCAGAAATCCAGTCGTGGATGTCCAGCATTGAGCAGTGCTTGCATGAAGTTTGCACCATAGCTTCGGAGGGCAAGATGAACTCCGAACAGAAACTAAGGATCAGCAGCCTCTGCCGTAAAGTCGGACACGGAGTCTCTCAAATGGCTGTGCAATACCAGTCATTAAAACATAAAGCCCTCCAAAACTACGCCACCCTGCAAAACTTCAAGGAAAATGAAGACCTATCTGCTAGTTTGGCTGAGATCAAGCAGCAATTACAAGAGACCCTTTGTAAACAAAACAAGGAAAGCACTTCTTTTGCAGACATGGTAAAGGGGACCAAAAGCCTTATTCGCCCTCATCCAATTAGCTCAGTCGCTATTTATCCTAGTGATAATACGAAGACCAGCGAAGAGACCATAAACTTAGTCCAAAAAATTGTATGCCCGGAAGAAATGAAGCTGAAGGTGCGTGGACTTCGAAAAACAAAAAACGGAGGTGTTATAATAAGCACGGAGACCAAGGACGACATCCAGAAATTAAAGCAGACTGTCGAGCGTTCTACCTCTATACTTACTGTCGATGAGCCTCGAAAGCGGAAGCCTCGTATTGTTATTATTGGGGTCCCGACTAATATGGAAGAAAAAGAGGTCTTTAAATACATTTTTGAGCAAAATATTGTGGACAAATTACCTACTTTGACCAAAGATGCCTTTTTGACCTCAATTAAATTAAGCCATAAGTCAGGGAAAAGGGATGCTGACAGCTGCAACTACGTTGTTGAAGTACCAGCCAGCGTACGGAAAGCCCTTTTGTCTCAGAGCAGACTTTACATTAACTGGACATCGTGCCCTGTACGAGACTTCACCCTTGTGACTCGGTGTTTCAAGTGCCAGCAGTACGGTCATGCAGCCAAGACCTGCAAATCCACTACTTCAACTTGCGGCCATTGTGGACAAGATGGTCACGCGGCTCAAGAGTGCTCTTTGAAAGAAGACTCGCCGAAATGCGCAACCTGCAAGCGCTATAAAAAACCCAGCAACCACAAGACGGGAGATTCTGATTGCCCAGCAAGAAAGGCCGCTGAATTCAGGTATATTAACTCCGTAGATTATGAAGGCGCCTAAGAGCGCCAAACACTAGATTATATTTAGCTCTAATTACATCTATACACAGAAGTACATACTTTGTATAGGTATATTTTAGTTATGGATAATTTAATTACAGAAATAGACAATACTTTTCAGTCAGAATCTAAAACATGCGAGGTTGAAAATTGCAAACAATATCTTTCCGGATATCAAAAGCCATTTATAGTACTAACACAGAATATACGTAGTATCTGTAAGAACTTTGACAGCTTTAACATTTTTCTTCATAAACTGGACATAGCATGCGATATCATAATACTAACCGAATGTTGGTTATCAAAACGACAAGATATCATCCCTACTATGACGGGATACAACTCTTTCCATAGCACGAATAACCAGAATCAAAACGATGGGGTCTTGGTCTACGCTAAACAATCGATAATTGCCTCAGTCGAAGAACAGAATCAAGTCGACTGTAACTGCCTTATAATTAAATTAGGTACTACTATAGCAATTATAGATATCTATAGATCCCCATCGTTTAGAAATCTGGACTCCTTTCACCATTTCTTAGACCAGGCTTGTCAAAGTCTTTCCGCTTTTAAGCACATCATATTAACGGGTGACATTAACATAAACATCAGAGCAGAAAACGGCGATACAGGTGCTCAAAATTACCTAAATTTATGTTCATACCATGGGCTTCACACCGGTCATACGCTATCGACACATCAAAGTGGCTCATGTCTCGATCACATGATGATAAAAACTCCCTTACCATATATTACCCTAGTTACTAATTCAACAATAACCGATCATAATGCCGTCCTATTAACAATGAACTTAACGCTACCTAAGCAAAATCGCCCTGTGTCAAAGTCCAAATTAAATATAAATACATTGGAACATGACCTGCATAACATTGATTTTAGCTCTGTGTACAATTCTACTGACGCTGAGTCGTCTTTATCGTATTTAATTAAAAATGTCCAGCAAGCAATATTACATAATACGACCGTCACAACATTAAATCGTAAGTATTTTAATATTAAACCGTGGATTACTCCGGGCCTTGTCCGATGTATAAGGCACAGAGATAAACTACATCAGAAGACCAAACTTTTTCCTGACAATAAAATGCTTCTTGTTACATACAAGAGATACAGGAACTTTTGTAACAATCTCTTGAAAAAACTTAAAATTGAGTACGATAAAAACGAATTACAGAAAGCAGGTAATAATAGTAAACAGATATGGAAACATATTAAAAACTTGACTTACAGAAATAAGCCACGAGAATCAGTTTCAAGTTTACTGCTCACTAACTCATCACCGCTATCATCAGCTAATTTTGTAAATAACTTCTTTGTGAACGTAGGGAAATCCCTCGCTGAACCACTTCTGAACCAATCTGGCGACCAGACCGCACATTATCGGACATCTCTAAAGAGCTGTGTAAAATCTTTTGCACTGTTGGACACGGACGAAATTGAAATCGAACAAATCATCTCAGAGCTGAAGGATGATTGTGCGGTGGGCTGGGACAATATTAACAATAAAATACTAAAGCGTTTTAGACACATTTTGGTACGCCCTTTAACGTATATATTTCAGATGTGCCTCAGAGAGGGAATTTTTCCTAAAAGTTTGAAAAAAGCGACGGTCATCCCTATTTTTAAAAGTGGTTGTAGAGATGTAGTGAATAATTATAGACCAATATCTATACTGCCTGCACTGTCTAAAATATTGGAAAAAATTATAAACAAAAGACTAGTCAGTTACTTAGAAGCGAACAACTTATTGTCTCCTTCACAGTTCGGGTTTAGAAGCAAATTGTCAACAGCGAATGCTGTACAAAAGTTAACAGACCACGTTGCACAGGAACTCGGTGATGGAAACCAGGTCTTAACTATCTTCCTTGACTTAGCAAAAGCTTTTGATACCGTATCTGTTCCTTTGCTTTTGAATAAACTGGAGGCTTTAGGAATAAGAGGTACACAGCTGAAACTCTTCAAAGATTATTTAAGCAATAGATCGCAATGTGTTCGAATCGAGTATATGACTAGTGATGAAGAAAAAACTCTAGGTTTTGGAGTTCCACAAGGCAGCATCCTTGGTCCATCGTTATTTCTTATATACATCAATGATTTATGTAACTTAAATGTAGTAAATGGCAAAATAATATCGTACGCCGATGACACTGCGATTATCTTCACCGCAAAAACGATTTCCGAGTTGTATGGCATAGCACAGGCAGGCTTTAACTCTGTTCTTAACTGGCTTCGTTGTAATTTATTAACACTGAATGCTGAGAAAACAAAATATATTCATTTCACAATGCGCAATGTTGACAACAAAACAATTGATTCCCATTTATACGCTCACCGCTGTAGTAACAAACCGTCTATCACTTCTTGTACCTGTCCTAGGATCCTTGAAACAAAGTGCCTAAAATATCTTGGAGTCTTTGTTGACAACACACTATCCTTTAGACAACATATTGAAAGTTTGGTTACAAGAGTACGTAAACTGATGTTTGTATTCAAAAAACTGCGCTCCATTGCAGACGCCAACTTAGTGAAACAAGTGTATTTTGCTCTATGTCAATCTATACTTCAATATTGCCTAACTTCATGGGGTGGAACATCAAAATCTATCCTTCTCTCCCTCGAACGTGCGCAAAGAGCTGTTCTAAAAGTAGCACATTTTCTACCTTTCCTTTTCCCTACCTTCCAGTTATACAATTCCTGCAAAGTTTTGTCAGTTCGGCAAATTTATATACTGCACATAACACTAAAACAGCATGCTACGCTTACTTACAACGCTAATATAATTACCAAAAGGCGGAATGATATAGTGTGCAGCTCAACCTCTACCTCTAAATATGCATTTACACACAAATTCTATATGTTCTTAGGGCCCTTTTTATACAATAGGTTAAATAGAGTATTAAATATTTATAATTTGAATAATTTTAGCTGTAAGAATGTTGTTTCTAATTATCTACAAGGTTTATCATATGAGCAGACTGAAGACCTACTTACAGTATGTAAATAAATTTAGAAAATAATAATCATTGCATTATCTAATAATAACACTGTATACTTCCGTTGTGTCCTAGATTTTTACGTACTACTTTTATTGTTAATTTATTGCGAAATAAAAATAAATACAATAAGCACTTCTACGCCTGAAGCACAGGTTCTACCTAGTTCAGGCAAATTATACATCAGTGCTACTTAGAGTTAAGAAAATTATTGTAAAAATTATGTACAAATGTGAGAAATAAACAATTATTATTATTATTATTATTATACATAGATAAACATCCAAGACCCAGGGCAATCAGGAAGAGATCGTTTTTCATCATGACCTGGTCGGGGATCGAACCCGGAGCCTCCACGTCGCAGGCAGGCGTGTTGACTGCTGCGCCACGGAGGACGACAAAATTTACTTTATTATTTACTTTTTTAAAACTTACTTTTTTAATGAACATTTGAAGTAGAGTTAATTGTTATTAGGGACCATTATTAGAAAATCTCATAACTTTTTTTAGAATTTTAAACACTGACCCATATCCATACTAATATTATAAATGCGAAAGTAACTCTGTCTGTCTGTCTGTCTGTCTGTCTGTCTGTCTGTCTATCTGTTACGCTTTCCCGCTTAAACCTCTCAACCGATTTTGATGAAATTTGGCACAGACAATCTTTGTACCCTGAGAAAGAACATAGGCTACCTTTTATCCCGGAAAAATATGATGTTCCCGAGGGAAATCTAAAAAGCGCGATATAACCGACCTCCACGCGGGCGAAGCCGCGGGCGGAAAGCTAGTCTTTTAATAACTCAGTAGGCGGCATCAAACGAGGAACTTGTTTTTATTTTTTAAATTATATATAAATAATCGTCCGTCTTTTAATCCATGATAGACTGGACATATTTTCGTGTTCTTTGAGTGAACTCGCAAGAGTTTTATTAAATATTGTTAGTTATATTTAAGAATTAGTGTATGTATATTAAAGTATTAGTGGATTACTGCACTGTCGCATTAGGGTAAGACCTGTAAGGACAGCTGTGAATTGATAAATAAATAAATAAATTATAAACTAGCGCTTGACCGCAATCCTGCCTGATGGTAAGCAGTGAAGCAATTGTTGGTGGTAAAGCGCACTAGTTTATTAAGAGCCTATTCACTCTGGGCTTGAAGACTTGATGTGATATTTATCCAGTTCGTGTTTTTATTGGCCGCAGTACGCCAGTGCGGCTGCAGCAGCGGCGGCGGCGGCGCTGTGTCCGCCGTACGCGGGGCTGGCGGCGCTAGCGGCGCGCTGTCGCTCGTCGTCCATCGCCGACCTGCGGCTGAAGGCGCGGCGCCACGCGGCGGCGCTGGCAGCCGCGCGCGCTTCGCCGCCGCCAGCACCCGCAGCCGCGCCCGCGGACACATAGCTACCCTCAATCTACTCAGGGCCAGTAGCCAGTGTAACATCGCTTCATAACGAAACGAAATCGAATATCAAACCGACCAATAACGAAAACGATTGACCACGTAACGCGATAAATCACGTGGTCAATCGTTTTCGTTTCGTTATGAAGCGATGTTACACGGGCTAGGGCCCCTGGAGACTTACCGTGTTCTCATAATCATCAGTTAAGCCTATAAGGCATACTGGAAATGTTCTGTTCCGCAACTGCATCTGAGCAAGTAATATATTCCAATATTCTAAATACTCAAGTTCGTGTGCAATGGTAAAACGGGTGTTGGCATCGACTCTGTGCACTTACTTCAATGTGATTGTACAGATTTGAATGAGTACAAAATATTTCTCTTGATAAACCACATTTGGCCAGGTTTTCAAGGGAAATGTTCTTTTTGTCTCAATATATGTACCTATATACCACTTAGCCATCAAAGGTTTCGAAAATATTTAGTAGCTCTTCAATCAAGTCCTATGTTGTACATAGTTATTTATCGATATGTAAAATGAAATCATTTCGACTATATGTAATATCGAAAATGAAAATTATTATTACTGTTCTTAGAATATAAAGATATAGACTGTTTGATATAGCGAAGTGTGGTTCACAATCATTACTGATAAAATACGTGGTAGAGATCTTGTCCATTTGGATTAGAAAACAAAAATCTTCTAAACAATTCGTTTCCAAAAAAAAGTCTTCGTATGTGAAGTAGCCTTTCAACGAACTGAAGACACTATTAAAATAACTTTTGTAGCGTCTTTGCAATGGGTGCTTGTCCAGTGTATGCGATGACGCCGCGTGGGCGAGTGGGGTCTTCGTAGCAACGCGTAGCTGTTGCGTAGCAGCTCGTAGAACGTGCGTAGCAGCCGCGCTACAGCTCGTAGACTGACGTTTATTGCGTCAACTTTGAATTAGTAACATACTTATCACTATCAGTGTTTCCTCGACGACAATTGACAATCATTATGTAGTACAACAAAATCGTTTACCAAAGATAATAGTTAAACCACGCCGAATTTTCAGTCAATTAACTGAAATGATTCAACATTTTGTACTAATTTTAAACATTAGTGTCACTATCATACATTTCGTGGTGAAAACGGGACGTATCTGCGTTGTCTATGCCGTGGCTAGACCAACACCCATTGCGTGCGAAGGCAAGACACTTTGAGGATTGCGGTTCCTAAAACTTGTAATACTTAACAGTTGAACTTTGTTATGTGGGTGTTACCTATAGTGATAGATTTAAGATAATAACTCCAGTACACAATGACCAAGCAACATTGTTTTACCTGAAGTAAAACAAAGTTTTAACTCAATATTAAAATAGGATTCGTTGATTTTTACAATCTTTATTTAGAATTTTTTTTTTTTTTTTTTTGGTTAAAATGTTGTAGAAACGTCTTAGAAATTATACTACAGGGCAATTGCTTAACATACTATCAACAGCAATGGGTTTCAGTTTGACAGTACAACAACTTTCATTGCGTTGTTTATATTGTTGAGCTAACAATTTTTTTAAAAATATCGACGCTTGAAAGGCTATCATATCTAAGCGACAAAAATTCGTAAATTTAGTTATATACACAAAACGACGCAGAAAAATCTGGCGGTTCGAATGGTGTATATAACACAATTTACGAATTTTTGTCGCTTAGATATGATTGCCTTTCAAGCGTCGATATGGAACGATGTATATATAAAATGTATCGAATAGAGAGTAAGTAAAGTTTGTTCATTGCGTACAGGAAAAACCTTAACAGTAAAATAATATAAGTAGGTACAGTGTTTGTGAAATAAAGTCTCCGCTTGTATCAGGTGAGGCATGTATAGAACAGTATGTTAGAGATAAATGACCAAACGAGTAAATTGGACTGTGACATATGTATTTGTAAATTAATAAGCTGTGATAAGTGTACGAGTTGGGATGGGAAGACGATGATCTCTTTAGCTGTTTATTTTATTTAATTTAAATTACATCTACGGCTTTTGTATACAATTGTTATCTTTTTATTTAATTTTTAACTTAAAATTACGTTCCAGATGGAAAAACTCAATAACACTTTCTCCAACCAGGAGGGTAATTGTGTAACACACTATCAATAGCAATGGGTTTCATTTTGACAGTTCAACAACTTTCATTGCGTTATTTACGTTGTTGAGCAGACACATTTTCCTAACAGATGGAGCAATGGATTAGTAATTGGTTTCAAATTGATTCCAATTGATAGTAATAGTGTGTTACGCAATTAGGGTACTGGGGATTACCCCAAAACCTTATCCCAACAAAATGCTGGTGATTACCAAGACCTACGATGCAATTTTTGTTATTCTCAAGAGTGATGAGTGAGTGAGTGAAGTGAGTGAGAAGTGAGCGAACAAAAATTGCATCACATTTACACAATCCGCCCATTACTGTCTACTGCTATTTTGTCGTATGTCATAGAATAAAAGTAAAAAATCGTTTAAAAAAATGCACTTTCCTAGTAGCGGTGATGGAGTGAAGTGCGTTTATCAATGGCGCCCAGTCTCTTGTTCACAAACAAATTTTAAGTTAAGTGCATTTTTTCCTTTCATCATTTCATTAAGAAAAGGATAGAAGATAACATTTTAGTTTCATCCTGTCAAATTAAGTTACTCCATAGACAGTTTAAACGCGATTATAAACATGGCGACCAAAAAATACGTCAATTTACGTCAGGAGTGGACTAATTTGACAGGTCTAAACTAACATTCTATCTTCTGTCCTTTTCTTAGTGGAATAGAAAGAAAAAGATACACTGAAACTTAATTTAATTTTGTTTTTGAACAAGGGATTCGGGGCCAATATCTCCCTATATTTATAAAATAAATTATTTTGTTAATGTTTTTATAGTAGCTACTCATCATCTGCCTTTTTTCCCCAACTATATTGGAGTCAGCTTCCAGTCCAACCGGAAGCAGTTGAATACCAGTATTTTACATAGATCGACTGCCGAACTGACCTCCACAACCCAGTCAGGCGGTTCACACACGGCACCGCGTACCGCCGCGGAGGGCGATGAAGCGGATCTCATGTCGCATTGACCTCTATTAAGAAGAGACACTAGTGCCGAGGCATTTGAAAAATAGGTATTTGAAGAAACTATTGCCGTCGCGCTGCTTTCAACCTCTCCTGGTAAAGTGCGAAAAGGACAGTTGCAGCTCAGGCTTATATTTCCTACAATAACGTTGACCAAAAGATGTTTCGTATTCCGCTTCTTTTTCAATCTCAATTATTTTATATCAAAATTTAGAGGAAAAGTATACCTATACTTCTATTATTTCCTTTTTTGTCAAAAACTTATCACGTTTGTCTAATAGTCATCTGAACATCACGGTAAAAATTGGTTACATATTTTTCGCAATTTTGAAGCATCGTATTTCAAAAAATCAAATGATAGGGGCACGTATAATGACAGAGTGAAATTGTAGAAAAAAAATGCTCTAAAAGTATTATCCACGGAGAAAACAGCGGAATAGGTTTGTATAGAGAAAGCACCACTAGAGTTCCCTCTTAAATCCGTAGATGCCTAACAGACATTCACCGCGTCACCGCCCGACCGCGTGGTCGAGCGGTATTCTTTATTTAGCCGTCGGCGGTACGCGGTACCGTGTGTGCCTTACTGGGTAATATGATATCATACTTTAGACTGTAGCTACTATTTTACATATTCCTTCGTTATTTCTTATTGAATCCTGGCCGTAGATGTAATAAAATAACTGAACTCTTGATATATAAATTAATTATTGTAATATAATATTATTATTCGGATCACAAATTGATGTAAATATAATAATTAGGTGTTCGGTATCAAGTATCAACACTCTGTTCATAGTTGTGTACTTACAAATAAACATTAGATGATGAACATTGCATCTTTTCCTTGTCAATTTTTTTTTCTTGTAATTTAGGACGACATCCATATCCTCCCGTGGGTGTCGTAAGAGGCGACTAAGGGAACTCTCACCAGGGAAGCGGGTAGCAGCGCTTCTCCTGTGGAATATCAAACTACAGCGATTCCCAACCCGCCTGCCAAGCATGGGGATAACCCCAATGCAATGAAAGCCCCAAGGCTTTGTCCAACAGTGGACCTCTATACGCTGAAGAACAAGAAGAATTTAGACACTACGTTTTGGGAAGACCAGTTTCAACATAGATCCAGTGAGTCAGAACAGGCGCAATAAAAGTCAACATTAAATTTTCGCAACGCTAAATTTTCATTGAAGGGATAAGCCCGCTAATCTCAGGAGCTACTAGTCATAAATTAAAATACCTATAAGGAGATTCATAAAAATCTTTTTGCGTTAAATAGCCCATTAATCCATCCTGGATTAATGGGCTATCACGCTGCGACCAATAGAAGCGAAGCATATCAAAAATTTAAAATGAATATTATAATATCTAGAAATGATAGAATGTATTTATAGAAATCGACTCTTTTGAGGTTAAAATAAAATATTCAAATAACTAACTACACGCGAACGAAGTCGCGGGAGACTGCTAGTACCTATACCGTAAAATATTTAAAAGCAACCAAGAATATGGAATCATTTTACAAAGTAAACGTCATCCAACGCAAAAAGAAACAGTTATTCATTGTTACAAATGAAAATTTTGAATCGAAATATCACTAAGCGACTACCAAACAATGATACAGATGAGTTTGTGATTTGACATCCCTCATAAATCAGGGTAGGGGTGTGTTGTGCATCCCCATCGGCGAACGATATTGTTTGTGCGTTTGTGGCTGATTGATGACAGCTCTGGTTGTGTGGCCGGTTCCTACGGGCTACAAGGAACTTGTCTGTATCAAATCATTTATTGTTTTGCATAGTTAATACATGTAGCAAGCAATAACTAAGTATGTCAGATATCCCCAATCAACCTTAAGTCCTAATGCTTTAGAAATAAAGTTGAAAATTTAATACAGAAATCTGACAGATTGTTGTAACTTGATGTGTTGTCGTCTGTATTTCGATAAAATTAATATTCTCTAGATATAAGCGGCATAAAACTTAGTGCTACTTTAGAAACATTATCAAATGTAAAGTCCGTTACAGATTGCAATGCTGCAGTTGTGAATACAACGACCTCTAATATTAGGCGTTTTATGTAGTCATTTCCATGGATCAATCATCATAATGAAAATGGATTTTGACTACATTTACAAAAAAAAAACTTACTTATATAGGTAGTTAAAAGAAAAAATAAATAAACAAAATACAAAACAAATATTAGTACACGAGATGTAATAAACTAATAGATGCACTCAGTTTTTCGTAAATTTGGACTGAGACAAACAGCAGGTCTGTCAATGCGGCCCAGACTGGGGAGCGAACGTGTTTGCGCAAGTTGTTAAAAAAGCCCGCCCTCGCATCGGGTGCGCCCAATTAGGGCGGCGACTCTGCTGATTGGGCGTAATCGCGTTAGTATCGGCGTCAAACATCCCCCGTGCACCCTGTCTCACAACACACAAGCTCAATGATTGTTTTAAACTGCCTTCGCATAAACTTAAGGGCGCATTCAAATGATTGTTATGTCGCTGCCGCCTATTACTTCGCTATAACGCATGTTATAATGATAACCAAACCTATACCCCCTTATTAAAAACAAGGATTTTGTGTAGCCCAGGTTTAAACCACTAAATATTAATTGAATTATGAACCTAACCGTTATAGAAATACAGTTCTGTATATAAAAATGACAGCTTAGAAAACTAAATGCAACTTTAGTTCTAGCCTTTGAGTCAGTACTTATTTGTTTTTCGAACTTTATTAAGAACTAGCTTTCCGCCCACGGCTTCGCCCGCGTGGAGTTCGGTTATATCGCGCTTTTTAGATTTCCCTCGGGAAAATCAAATTTTTCCGGGATAAGAGGTAGCCTATGTTCTTTCTCAGGGTCTAAAGATTGTCTGTGCCAAATTTCATCAAAATCGGTTGAGAGATTTAAGCGGGAAAGCGTAACAGACAGACAGACAGACAGACAGACCGACAGACAGAGTTTCTTTCGCATTTATAATATTAGTATGGATAATGCAACGTTCTTAACCCAACTTAGTTCGGTACTAAATTGGGTTAAGAACGTTGCATTATTCTTAATAAAGTTCGAAAAACAAATAAGTACTGACTCAAAGGCTAGAACTAAAGTTACATTTAGTTTTGTAATAAGACGGATATAGGTTTTATTTCCAGTGGTGTTTAACAAAGTATATTTTAAAAAGTTCAGATATTAAATCATTTATTAGTAGGTATCACAACATTCCAGCTGGGATGGGCAGCATTTGGTAAACTTCGTCTGTTATTTTCGTCGCGAATACCCCTATGTTTGAAGACTAAAATCTTCAACCAGTGCGTCCTACCCGTCATGACTTACGGAGTTAAGACGTGGACACTAACGGTCAGGCTAGACGCTCAGCGAGCTATGGAGCGGGTTATGTTGGGCGTCTCTCTAAAGGACCGCATCAGAAATGAGGTGATCCGACAGAGGACCAAAGAAAGTCACCGATATAGCTGAGAAGATTAGCAAGCTGAAGTGGCAATGGACTGGTCACATATGCCGCAGGACCGACAACCGTTGGGGTAAACGAGTCCTCGATTGGAGACCGCGTTTGTTAATTATGCCATCAGTAATGTTATTGATGGGGTTAGGGTTACTGATCTGTATCTTAAAACATGAACAAAGCAAGGTAATAAAAACTGGCAATATGTCTCAGCAAACGTAGCGTAGGACGCCCTTGGGCGAGATGGAGCGACGACATCAAAAAAGTGGCTGGTAGTGGCTGGCGGAGAACTGCTCAGGATCGAGCTTGTTGGCGTGCCATGGAAGAGGCCTGTGTCCAGCAGTGGACGAGTAGAGGCTAATGATGATGATCACAACATTAGTAACATTAACGGAGAATGATGAATTGTAGAATTGAACAATTAACAGCAAATTTTCATTTCTACCGATTCTACGACAGAGAAATTTATTATGCCGGATAAAAAGGATTGCGAGCTTCATAAATGCTTTTACGTTTCTATGTCTTACATATTGCTACCATTCTAAGATTAAAATTCAATAAATTTGATTAACAATTAAAAATCCAACTAATGACGATAACCAATGCATGAGCGAATGATGCTTTCGTCATTAAATGATTCAGAGAGGAAGGAAACAATATCTATACGCTCGGTAAGTCATACGTCAAAATGATTTTTCCTGCCTGTTGATTGTGGGTTTATTTTACTTAGAAACTTGGTCTGCAGGGAACTAATAAAAATTGTACCTAGGTATGTCTATTTTATTTCTACTTCCTTCCCTACTTTACACCTTACCGTTTTAATTTTAAAATATTTTGTTGTAGGTATACCTAGGCCTTGAGGGCAATGAAGAGGGCTATGTTTGGAGTAGGGTTGTAACGGAGGCTTGTTAGCGGAGGCGGAGGCGGATGCGGAGGTGACGAGTTTCACCTCCGCGCATGCGGAGGTTAACGGAGGCGGAGGCGGAGGTGAAAATACATATAGAAAAAAAAAGATTAAAAGGTTAATGAAAACAAACTTTTTATTTTAAATACGTACATTAAAAGTAGTATACTTGGTAAAAAAATATTACCTTCTTGTAATGAAAATTAAGGAGAAACAAATTGTGTTTGCCGCATTCCCGCCTCGCACTAGTTGATTCTTGACCATTTCGCTCTCAAACGCGGCCGGACGGTTGTCGAGCGTCGCGGCTTGCGCGTTATTTATTTTATAAATATGTAAATAAACCTCCGTTATAACTCCGCAAAAAATTGTGCGGAGGCGGAAGCGGAAGCGAAGATACGATTTCTTGCGGAACTTCCGCAGTAACGGAAGCGGAGGCGAAGCTCCGTTACAACCCTAGTTTGGAGTGTCACTGCGTGATCAAATCAGAAATGAGGAGATCCGCAGAAGGACTAGAGTAACCGAAATAGCCCGAATAATAGCAACACTTAAGTGGCAGTGGGCTCGGCACATTGGCCGTAGGATGGATGCCTGATGGGGCCGACGGGTTTTCGAGTGGCGAATATGCACCGGAAGACACAACGTGGATAGGTCCCCAACAAGGTGGACCGACGACCTGGTGAAGGTCGCAGGAAACCACTGGAGCGGATCTTTGGGGAGGCCTATGTCCAGCAGTGGACGTCTTTCGGCTGAAATGATGATGATAATGAAAGGTCTTGAACAATACCTACCTAATTGATTGATTTTTAATTCAAGCATTTGAGTTTCTATTTATTATTATTATTTTCCACCTAACTATTATCAGCATTAATAGGTATTGCTGTTCTAGGTATTTTAAATCTACTCCATTTTTCAAACTATACCATTCCATAGTTAAATAAAACTATCGATTTGCAATTTCATAGTGTAACCCGTACCTAATCGTTCATAATGCCTAGTTAGGAAAATATTGATAAAAAAAATAGCAGACGTTCAGTAAACTTCGATAATATTATGCTATCATCGAGGATATTTTGATTAATAGTACTGCATCGATAATGGTCGTTAAGTATGGACGATATGATTTCAACGTCAATATATTAGTTTGCGTATTTGGTTTTCCTGGATCACTAATTTCAATCATTTTACCAGATTTTCCTTAATAATGTGAGCACAATGTTAACCTTACCTTCTCTCGTTACATAAAACAATAACGTCAGATGTTTAGAGGTAAAAGCCATCATTGCCAACTCAACATTTCTATGACGTACATTTCGATGATCGTATTCTTATTCACTGATTAGCTCGACCTTTTACTGAAAATACCTACAATAAAGGTTATACAATTGAACTACAGCCAGCGAAACTAACTCAATCCACTTTCTGCTTTCGCGCGCTCCTCTCGTACAGCTACCGGTGCAGCTATGCATTCGCAAATAGTTTTAACGTTGATATTAAGTATATTAAAAATATGTTATTGTGAATATGGTGATCCAGACATAGTAACGAGCCCTAATGGAACAATATTCTACTACGCGTACGGAAGTAATTTGCTAACAAAGAGGTTGCACCTCAACAATCCATCCGCAGTTTTCTACAGTATCGCCAAGCTTAAGGTGAGCGTGACGTCTCAATAGTGTCATTGACCTATGTTTCAGCACCCAAATTGCCGAACACACTATTGCCCTCAGTTTGAATAATTCTGAAGCATATTACTAATCCATTGCTTCAAATATTTGAAAAAGTATCTGCTCAACAAAGTGAATAACGCAATGAATATTGTGTAACAGTCAAAATGAAACCTAATCTTACTGATAGTGTATTACGCAATTATCCAGCTGATTGGAAAATTCTACCTACACGATGGATAATTCATTATTATATACCTACTAGCGACCCGCCCTGGCCTCGCATGGGTGCAATGCTGGTACTAAATACACTGCAGAAAAATGTGAACGTTGTAAAAAAAAAAGCCGCCGCGATTATTAAATCTGTAATATCTTCGAAAATATTCATTTAAATTACATGCTGTAACGGGCGATACAGATCTAAGTATATTAATTTAATCAACAATGTATTTAAGTTAGGTATTAAATTGGATAAGGATTAATGCTGTATTTTTTTAAATCGCTTCGAAAATTAGCCGGTATTTGTCGTAAAAAGTAAATTACTTACATTTTTTTTGTAAGTAATTTACTTTTTACGACATATTGTGGGATATCCATAAGAGATAGACATATACCATCTCGGACTTTTTTGTAGACCTTTTCAATGTGTAAGTACAATATTTAGTATATTATTTTGATAAATCTCGTAGACAACGCAGTAAACGACGTAGTAAATGCAGGCTGAACCCTGCATTTCACTGCAAACGCGGAATAAATGTAATTATTTACGACAGCACATTAGAAACCTCAATAATAATAGTATTTCCCCACAATTTAATGAATGTTATTTTACATAAATGAACCTTCCTCTTCAATCACTCTATCTATTTAAAAAAACCGCATCAAAATCCGTTGCGAAGTTTTAAAGATTTATTCATACAAAGGGGCATAGGGAAAGAGAAAGTGACTTTGTTTTATAATATATTATGTAGTGATTTATGGTCATGTCTGTAGGTATGGATAAAATCGCTTAATTCTAGTTATGGATTATAAAACATAATCGTACAGTTTTCAGGTAGATTTAACGTAACCTAAAACCTACTCTCTATTACATAAAGCATATCTACTTATTTGATTAGAACCTTATCCGCTTATTTGTATTTAAAATACCTAGCCAAGTGAATGTTTAGTTTATTATTAGTTTGCAAAGCGCATTATGTATTAAATGCGCTTTAGTAACTGAGCATTAGTGCATTAAAATACTAATGAAGTACTTAATTAGATATGCATGTACCTACCTACGTACTTACATCAAATTAAAATCGAATGAAACAGAAGAAGGTTCATTTTAGCAATCTCTTGGCAGATGACGTTCTACTTTCAAATTAACCTTTAGGGAGATGTGAGATACTGTAAGTTGAATGATTGATATTCACATTCTGGTGTTTTATAGCAGAATCATTTGGCTACGGTAGCAAATCAATATTACCCATCATGCCAGCATTCACTTTCAAGCTTTATCGGCCTTCCATACGGCGGTTTCTTCAGCCATCCCCAATTGTTATACCTAACCACATTGACATCTCCCTCGTTCCACCATTTATCCATACCATGAACAATCGTTCCCACATCCAACCAGTAATTTGGAATATATCTACACGTACCAAAGTATCATAGTAATAAATTTAGTAAGTACCGGAGTTTATAAGTTTCGAATATTCATCTTTCTGTCATCAGAACCACAGGTTAGACTTTAACATGTTCGTGGAGGCTTGGCAAGGCGCGGTGGCCACCATCGTAGAAGATGAGGAAGAAGAGGTGTGGGGCACCGTGTGGACCATCAGCGCAGACAAGCTGCATCACCTCGACCAGTAAGTCTTTTCAGCATAAGGCATAGCATTTATGGAGACAGGCGCCGCATCATGGCTGTTAGATGATATAATGACTCAAGGAAAAATATGACTTAAGCTAAATGAAAATATAGTACCTTTTATTTCTATTTCAATACGAATAGGATATAAATAACATATAGGTAAGTATTCGTGGTTTAGTCCTCTCGCATACCATAGACAGTTTAGAGGCATTAAAAAAAAAACAATTTACGCCAGGCGAGGGCTAAATTGACAGGACTAGCCTAATATTTATCTTCTATCCTTTTCTTATTGAAATAGAAAGAAAAGGATACAATGAACTTTAATTTGTGAACAAGAGTGTAACACTCCGGTAGGTACTATTAATTGGAATCATTCTGAAGCCAATTGCTAAACCAGTGTTCCATATGTTCGGAAAGTGTGTCTGCTCAACAATGTAAAGAACGCAAGGAATATTGTTGAAATGAAACCCATTGCCACTGATAGTACGTTACGTTACGCAATTACCCTGCAGGCTTCAGGTCTCTTTCACTCAGTCATACGGTATGACTAGCGAAGGTTAACTTCCCTCATAACAACGGCTTTGTGATTACAAAGCCGTTGTTAAGAAGAAAGTTAACCTTCGCTAGTCCCTAGCAGAATACTAATGTGTTAGGTAATTAGGTTCTGCTAGGGCTATTACCTATCCTTTTTCCAAATAGGACGAGGTCGAGTTTCAGTATTGCCAGGTGCAAAATTGTGTAAACATGAAATTGCTCTTATTTTGAGCGTTCAATGGCAAAAACATGAAACGTGTTTTGCACGAAATTCATCATCAAATGCACAGCAAGCAGTGCAAGAAAAAAGGCCTGTAACTTAGGAACCTACGTATACTTATTTATTTCTTTCAACAGGCAAGAAGGCGTGGCCAATGGCTGGTACTTCGCCAAGAACGTGACCTTGACGACACCAAACGGACAAAAACTAGTGGCCCGAACCTATGAGGAAACTATTAACCCTAATAAAACCGCAAGCACAGACATACCCATAGAAAGACGTCCTTCCAATACATACCTTGAGGTAAGTCTGCATGTCTAAGGTCCGTATTACAGAACGTCACTCAAAACTTAAGACCGTACCCTCACCAAATGACCTTGCGCATTTGCTCCCTCTTCACCGCGCCCCACCTCTACAATACTTCGTAAAATTTTACTAGCGCCGTCTGGCGGACGTAGTACTAACAAATACAAGTTAGAAACATAGACCACAGAAGTAACAGACATAGCACTTTTATTTATGTTTATTGGTGCGCCCAAATACTTTTGGTTATTATATACTCAAACAAATGTTGACGATACTTCATAATAAAAATTCTGCGGTGTTTATTTTTTAACCGACTTCAGAAAAAGGTGGTTCTCAGTTCGATTTATTGTCGCTGTTAACTTTATGGTTAATGAACCTATTTTGACCATTCTTTTTTTATATGAAGGGATATGATGCCTATGTAATCCCATTGTTACCACGTCAGTGTCGATAATGGAAATTCTGAGAAATTTAGGCCAACTATCGAAAATTGTAGGCACGCTTCGGGTGACAACTTGATACTCGTGTTTATATCGGATGATACTATAAAACCGTGAAGATTTGGGCCTGACCTGATGATGGAGATGACAGAATATCAAGGGAATCCACATCGGAAGCAACTGTCGCGTGTTTGGGCTTATTTAATGTGTATTGATTAGACCTTTATAACTAAATATGTTATGACTGTAACTTCAGGGTTGGAAGTTAGTTTTGTAGATTGAAAGTTAGCTAAGTCAGATGGACAAAGGGATAGAAAAATAATATAATAAAGTTTAATTTATCATTATTTATTATTTTAAGGGAAAACGTAATCAGGGTCAAATAAATTTCTGCAGAACTGACCTTCAAAAAAAAAATTCATGTTTTTTTTTGGGACTAGGCAAGACTGTGAAATTATATTATTATTCTCATTTAATAAAACAAATACGTAAATTGTAAAAAATAAAACTATCGTATATCAAAATAAATAACAAATACATATACTATAATATTATTTACGCAAAGCTTCCTTTCGCAGAAAAATAATAAACATCCGACTAATACAATATCCGATCAGACTGGACGTTGACGGCAGCATATTTGGAAAAGGCCTGCAAGCAAACGACCTATTTCGTTTGCTTTAATTCCTTTAAGACCACAATGAAAGTATGAGCATTCCTAGAAATAACGCGATGAAATAACACAACTTAAATTCAGTCTCTTGATTTTAATTGATTTTTGCATAAGCATGACGAGTAGGTAGTGTTTGTACTATGTTAAAGTAGAGTGTTGTAAATTGTTGAGGAATTCCCTCGACTGTCTATGGTTTTCATCATCTGATGTAATTCAGACTTTAATTTTTACCCATATGGGTGTAAATTTCTCATCAATATAAATGAATTAAGTCCAACCACAAAGCAGCTACTGTAAACCTTTGAGGAGTTCCCTTAACCGGCCTTTGTCTTCAACATCAGAGCTTTAATGATAGTCACAACTCATTTAGGTGTAAAGTTCTTATCAATACAAATTTATTAAGCACAAACACGAGGCAGCTGATGTGAATCGTTAAGGAGTTCCCTCGGCTGTCTCCCGGCTCCATCATCAACTCCGAACTTTACTAAATTGTAGTGCGTTAAAACACTTAATGAAAAAACTTAGAAAAGCCCTAGACGCCCCTTTGATTTTTTAAATTTCTTCTAGATTTACCTAGTCTTCCATCATCAGACCCTAATTTCCTAAACATGAGACTACCTTGAAGATATCGTCTTTCTAATAAAACAAAAACATGTGGCACTCGGGGCTGCCGCGGTAAAGCTATTTTATACTAGCGGCCGCCAGCGACTTCGTTCGCGTGGAGTTAGTAATGCTCTGCTCCTATTAGTCGCAGCGTGATTTTTTATAGCCTTAAGCCTTTCTGGATTAATGAGCTATCCAACGCAAAAAGAATTTTTCAAATCGGACCCGTAGTTCCTGAGATTAGCGCGTTCAAACAAACAAACTCTTCAGCTTTATATATTAGTACTAGCTTTCCGCCCGCGGCTTCGCCCGCGTGGAATTGGGTTATATCGCGTTTTTTAGATTTCCCTTGGGAATAAAACTAATTAAATGACGATTGATCAGTTTTGAAGGATTGATCGTAGAAGGGTGAAAATTTAGGATTGTATGTATTTTTGTATGTTGTAAAAAATAGAAACTAAAAATGTTGTGTAAAAATAAAAAAACAAATAGGGGTGGACTACCCCTAACATTTAGGGGGATGAAAAACAGATGTTGGCCGATTCTCAGACCTACTCAATACGCTCACAAAATTTCATGAGAATCGGTCAAGCCGTTTCGGAGGAGTATAGGAACGAAAACTGTGACACGAGAATTTTATATATAAGATAGATGTTCGCTAGTACTAAATTTTGTATGGAGAAACGCATGGTACTATACACTGAATCTGCGCTCACGCACAGGGCTGCAGATCTGCATGAAGATGCAGATAAAAAACGCAATCCTGCGCGTGGCTGCGGGGTAAATCGCAAAGGTGTGCACACTGAATTCCGCAGTATGTAGTTAGTAGGAAATTTTTTATTAGTTATTTCTGACATAGTATTTTTTTTTTATTTTGCCAATTAACGTATATATTTGTATAAGTATGTATTTTCTTTTTTGTAGTTTATTTATTTTTTACCAGTGACGTCATTGAAGGAGTGCGAAAAATGGTGGCGATTTGGTGACTAAACTATATTTGATGTTTTATTTTTGACTTTGATAAAGAAATAGAAGCTATGCCACAGCTTATAATTGACGTCGTTTTCGTGATCAGCGCCCCGAAAACCCGTCACGATACCCAAGTCAAAACATCATGAAATTTAATTTCAGCCACCTTGGATTTAAAAAATGACGTCATTTTCGTGATTAGCACCCGCGAAAACCCCTTTCACGACACCCATGTCAAAATATCATAAAATTGGTGTCGGCCATCTTGGATTTCAAAAATGACGTCATTTTCGTGATCTGCACCCCCGAAAACCCCCGTCACGACATCCATGTCAAAATATCATAAAATTGGTGTCGGCCATCTTGGATTTCCAAAATGACGTCATTTTCGTGATTAGCACCCACAAAAACCCCTTTCACGACACCCATGTCAAAATATCATAAAATTGGTGTCAGCCATCTTGGATTTCAAAAATTACGTCATATTCGTGATCTGCACTCCCGAAAACCCCTATCACGACACCCATGTCGAAATACCCAAAAATTCATCGAAATACCAAATTTTAGGCGAAGTTATCCGCAAACAAACATAAAAATAAAAACTTTTTACAAAAAAACAACCGACTTCAAAAACCACTACAAAGTGAAAAATAACTAATTTCGGAAGTTGGTGTCTTTGGTTTTGTATATTCGTTTTAGACACCGACTTCCGAAATTAGTTATTTTTCACTTTACATAGTGGTTTTTGGAAGTCGGTTGTTTTTTTGTAAAAAAGCTTTTATTTTACATTTTTTTAGTTGTCTATCCTTATCATGGGACCACCCTGAGAACGTCTTCTTTCCAACAGAAAAAGAATTATCAAAATCGGTTTATAAATGACGAAGTTATGCGCGAACAAACATAAAAAAACATATACGGTCGAATTGAGTAACCTCCTCCTTTTTGAAGTCGGTTAAAAATTGAACATAAAAAACATATAATTGAGCAACCTCCTCCTTTTTGAAATCGGTTAAAAAAACGAACACCAAAATAAACATCAATAACAGAGACACTCTAAGGTCCGTATTACAGAACGTCACTCAAACTCAAGTTCTACTTAAGTCTCGTTTCAAGCCATTTGATTGGTTGAAACTAGTTTTAAGTAATGCTTAAGCACAGATCAATGCTTGAGTTTCCTTCTTTAATACGCACCTAAGATAGTATTATACTCTATGCGACATGCGGTGCGTGAGCGAGCAAGCAGATGCTTTCTCGCTCACGCGCCGCCCGCTTATGCTAGCGGAGCGCGCGATGACGAACGACACGGGTTCCCCCTTCGAGAGCTTGTGGCATACTGAATCTCAATAGCCCGGGCAACAGAAATGATGGCGAATGCGCTCAGATTGTTGAATAAAATTTTGATTTTGGTCGTTTTAAAAAAATATTTCTACAATAATGTTCGTCATGAAATTACCTATCCATTAGTGTAAGAACGCAATCTAAATAATGCTTACTTTCCGAGGAGATGCACGTTTATGATAATTATTTCTCTTGTCAGTGGTTTCGTTGTGAAGGAATTATTTAAACATTATACTTAGTAAAATAAAAAAAAATCTACAATTTTCGAGCCAAGATTATGGAGAAAATTTATGTATTTTTAGTAAGTTGATATTTCTTTTGGATAAAGAGTAGATAGCTCCGAAAAACTACACAAAAACGGCTTGCGCTGTGTTTTTCCCTGGGAACCACCTTAAGCTCTACTTAAGTCTCCTTTCAAGCCATTTAATTGCTTGAAACTAGTTTTAAGTAGTGTTTATGCAGAGATCAATGCTTTTTTTCGCAAGTTTTCTTCTGGAATACGGACCTTAAAGTACAGAATATACACAAATGTATTTATATCGAAAAAGAACTAGTTTCTGTATCTTAACACTAAATGCATAAATTGCCTAAGGATATTTTGAGTGTGCATGTAGGTAACCCGCACAATGTCTAAACTTCCGCATACCTGTACCCAAAAGTAACAGGTGAAATGCGGTACTTATTCTGCGCACTCCCTTTGGGGATTACGTGATGTAATGTTAAGTAAAAGTAACATGCGTCGCATATCATAAACAAAACCATTTAAAAAGTAGCACATTTATTAAGATTTCTTAAAATTAAATGTTATGTTAATGGTTTTATTTTTTCTCTTTCAGGTTATCGCTCTCGGTGCCATAGAGTCGCACCTTCCTGCTGAATACATCGGCTTCATTTTCTCATTCCCAACTAACGGCAAAATGGCTTCCAAAGCGAGAAGGGATCAGCTTGGTTACCCTTTTTAAAGTACATATATATGTATAAGTAAATATTATTCTTAATATTGAGTTATTATTATTATTAACATCTAAATAAATAAACTACCCCGGTCTTTTTTTTATATTATAAACTATTGCTTGACGGCAATCCCGCCTTATGGTAAGCAGCGATGGAGTCATTGATGGTTAAGCACGCTAGTTTATTAAGAGCCTGATCACTCAAAAAAACGGAATGAATAGGAAGGAAGACAGCAGTTGAGTGCAGTGATGCAATGTTAAACCCAACAACGCGACCAACGATGCTACTCCAGAGGGAGATTGATCTGGAGACCCTCCACGACCAAACTCCCGACACAACAACATTTGGCGCACATTTACCCGGCACACACCGCAACACATCTGCTCAGACCCGTACTCCTTACGGCTTCATCAGACATCATGCCGGAACACGACGAATCTCTTGACGGCAAGACTTTGTCTGCCGGCCGATGTTGTGGCCTACCACCGAGAACAAAACTAAAATGAAAAGTTAAAAAAAATTAGCTACTCATGATCGTTTCCAATGGAGTAGAGTCAACAAGAAACTACTCGGGTAATCTGTTGATGGTTAAATCTACAGATTATCTTGTCACCCATCTTTCGTTTTCATAAGACGCCTACAGACCGGTATGGTAACCCGTTAAGAAAGCATACGTATATATTTCAGAAAATAAAATTAGCGAACACAAGTGTTAAAAAGGCTTTTATCATGAAACATCGGTCCAACGTAGACGTTCGTCGAATCTATGTAAATGCTACGTCAGCGCGACATTTCAACAGCTATGTGGGACCTTGTTTCGCACTTAGAGTTAAGAGCTTAGAGCTTAGAGTTTAGAGCTAAGAAGGGTAATAGGTCTGTACTGTAGCCTACTTGCCTACTATCCAGTCCCTAGGCCCAGATGTCTCAGATTCTACTTATCGCAGACTGGGATAACTATCTGAGTTATCCCAGTCTGCGATAAGTAGAAACAGTATGCCGCAAGTCGGTAAGCGTAATAGGAAATTTCATTAGAACACCTCTTCTACTCATTAATTTGTAGAAGACCTCAGTGAAGAATCTTGTTCAGGAAAGTAGTTATGACGAACTGCTTACCTATTTTACAATTTACATTTTAGAAGGCATTGGGGGTCATTCTGGGAATTTATAGGACGAGTCAATGAACCACACACTTATCATTCAAAGACGGAAATAAAAACCAAAATTGTTTTTGGCTAATGAGAAATAATAGGTATAGTTTATCATTATTTAATTTTACGGGTAATTACAACCACCCGCTTAAAGGAGCTTACCAATGCCCTAGAAAAATTGTATATCCTAGGTAAGAGATGGATTTTATTTGATTTGCGAGAAACTAAAATCTAAGTAGATTTTTAGCCCTCAACCATGGCCAAGAAAAAAAAATAATCGGTCCACAAATTGCCTCCCTGGCTCCCTCAAATTCAGTCTTGCCATACATAACAGTGACAGTGACAATGACAACGGTGACAGGCAAAACAATGAACCGCACCCGCTGTTCGAATCAGTATTTGTTTACTTTTCTATATTTAAAAATCTAATCAAAAACGAAGATTACTGAAAACAAAAACTACAATTCTATTTAATATTTAAAAATAGAAAACCAGTGTAACCACTTCTTATTAGGAAGTTTTTAAATAATTAGATGAATAAAAAAATTGTGCCAAAAATCTAACTAAGCTCAGTAGGTAACCGAGATAAGGCTAAGCGATATAGTTTGAGCCAAAAATAATTAACCGAGCAGGCCTATAAATAAATTATATCTTGTGTCGCTGAAATTCTTGTAATTATTACTAGTCAGCTTATAAAAATATTTTTTTTTTTTATTCTACATAATAAAATTGAAATGAAGTATGTCGATGAATTGTATATTTGGGTTCTCTCTATTTCTATTAATGCTAGTAGCTCTGAATATATATTTATTCTATATACTTAGTAATGAACACAAGCCTGCTACCTATAAGTTGCCTATTGTGAAGTCTGACCCTATTCCACCTATAATCAGGGAAATAAACGAATACCTCAACCGCTTGCCTAGTCAATACCACAAAAAAAACTCTAAATTTCTACCCATTCAAAGGGATTTAATAAGCTCATTCAATTCTTCTGAAGCTAGCTTAGACAGAGTTTGGTACAATATTAAAAATGTAAGTATGGAAATTGCTTGTGTTTTGGTCTCAAATCTCATATTTATTTAACTTAACTTTTTAGAGACTTTACTGAATGAGTAAAACTTATAAAATAAAACAAAATTGTATCAGGTCAGTATATCAGAGAACAGTATAAACAGACATTGAAATTATAAATTGTTTCTTCTTTGCAGTGGGCTAATGATGAGTCATTGTTCCCTTATAAGAATGGTGCAGCAGGTCAGATACTGCAAGCTCTACGCACCTCACAGATAGCACTTGCTGACAATGCACCCAAGGGAACACAATTAAAGCTATTATTCCTGTTGAAGGTTTGTTAATAATAAGAATCATATATATTTGTAGAAAATACAGGTGTCACCAGATTTAAAAGTTGGTAGCAACCTTGCTCTTAAATACGACCTTGTAGTGTGGGTAGGCACTCGACAAGGTGGACTGTCAACCTGGTGAAGGTCGTGGGAAACCGCTGGATACAGTTGGTGAGGATCAGTCGTCATGAAGTTCCTTGGAAGAGGCCTCTGTCCAGCAGTGGATGTCTTTCGCCTGAAATTGATGATGATGATGAGAACAAAAAGAGAAAAATATAAGTCTAAATATCTGACCTTGCTTGTATAACAGCTTCTCCGTAGCCTCCTGATAGCTGGAATCAACGAAATCTATAATTTACTGAATAAGTATTTTTGCCAAAGAAATTTTAGTCTTCAGGGGCTGTAGACCCTGAAGACATTTCAATGAATGAAAGGAGAAATGTAACTTTCAGCTGACCTACTGACATGGGCATGCCCCAAAAGATTGGAGTCAATAACTAAACCCAGATCTTTATCAGTTTCAGTAAAGTCAATGCGCACACTGTTAATATGTATAAGGATGAGAGATGTAACTTCATTTAATCATTATACAGACAACAACACAACAAGCTACTACAATCTGTCAGATTTCTTTATTAGATTTTCAACTTTATCTCTAAAGCATTAAGGCTCAAGGTTGTTTGGGAATATTTGACAGTTTTGGATAGCTTGACCTGTTGCCGTCTGTATAATCCATAGTTTGCATGTTTAGAACATGCAAATTAATTATTACATTAATACCTAATAGAATAAAAAGTTCTTGGAGCTTGTATTCACAATAAATTTTAATTTACAATAAATAGGAATAACTTTCATATTCAACAAAACTTAAAAACCTTGTTTTTTTTTTTTTAATCTAACACCAATTCCTTACAAAAAAGAAACTGGTGCTAATGTATATGTATAACTATGATCTGATCTTGACCTTAAAAAGGGACAGTTATTCATGAATGTAGTTGTTTTTTAAAGGGAAAACAAAAGCTGTACTTTAAACCAAAAAGGTATAATCTGAGTCATGTTATAAGAGGCAACATTTACGCCGGCTATGATCGCTACAACTCGGAGGTATTCACATACTACCTTGCCATGGTACTAAATTATAAGTGGGTGGCCCCGTCTGTCATAAGGAGGATTCATTTCGACCAAGAAATTCTAGCTCATGCTACAGCTGGTTTGAAAAGGACAATGATTAAAAATGGTAAGTAATATACTATTGTACATTCTTAATCATTTTAATAGATTGTCAGGAGTATACTTAAGCAAGCTAAAATTTAAAGGAAATAACTTAAAAATCATGCAGACAGTTGTAAAGTTCTCTCAATTTCCATAGAAAAGGGAGGATCCTGCAACCAAACAGGTATTGTGTCTGTGGGCAACTGCCCAACGGTTGACATAACTATGCTAGTTGCACTCACGATGCAGGATTTGACGTAAAGACAGTGTGAAGCTTAATTTGCATGTAACGGTTAGATGGTATAGTAGAGTATAACCACAGTCTAAAAATCATACAGTCGTCCGACGAAGACGTCTAGACAGAGCAATCGTGCGGGGTGTGAGGGGCGAGACGCGGGTAAGCGGCACCCGAGCTGCGAACAAAACGAAAACGATGTTCGTAGCTCGGTATCTATCATTAAGGGCTAACGCGTGTTTGTTTTTTTATTTGTTTGTTTTTTATTTTTATATGAGTGTCAATTTCGAGTATAATTTGGGTACTTGTTATGAAAAAGCCACCCTTTTTGAAATCCAAGATGGCGGATGCCAATTTAAATATATATTAATATGATATGGGTGTTAATTACGTGCTGGATTGGGGTGCTGATTACGATCTATGATACATCTAAATAACTTAAATCTGTCTCGAGTTGTTCCCTTAGTAAAAATAGCAAATAAATTAAATATAATACAGCTATAGATGTTGATCTGCAATAAATAAATAATTTCATAAATATTGTTTATTTGTGACAACCCTGGCCGATGCGTTACTGTCTAGACTAGGGTTGTAACGGAGCTTGGCCTCCGCTTCCGTTACTGCGGAAGTTCCGCAAGAAATCGTATCTTCGCTTCAGCCTCCGCCTCCGCACAATTTTGCGGAGTTATAACGGAGGTTTATTTACGTATTTATAAAATAAATAACGCACAAGCTGCGACGCTCGACAACCGTCCGGCCGCATTTGAGCGCGAAATGGTCAAGAATCAACTAGTGCGAGGCGGAAATGCGGCAAACACAATTTGTTTCTCCTTAATTTTCATTACAAGAAGGTAATATTTTTTTTACCAAGTATACTACTATTAATGTACGCATTTAAAATAAAAATTGTGTTTTAATTAACCATAAATTTCAATTTTTTCTATATGTATTTTCATCTCTGCCTCCGCATCCGAGGAGGTGAGACTCGTCGCCTCCGCATCCGCCTCCGCCTCCGCTAACAAGCCTCCGTTACAACCCTAGTCTAGACGATGTCGGCATTTTACACGAGATCAAAGGCGTCAACCTACTGTATGATTTTTAAACTGTGGTATAACATTGCTGCTAAATGTGAGACTCTCGGTTGTTTCAGATAAAGGAGTTTGTATTTATGGCAAATGTTATTACTGCAAAATAAATGATACTGTATGTCCTGACAATAATGGTGACATTGAAGGAGCTGGTATATTGTACTTAGATAAACAATTCAAAGTTAACAAGTCACCTTGGAGGCGGTCCTATAATAGCTTGAAAATGGAATGGGAAAATGATAATGACTATTGTAAGTAAGTATTATTTATTTATTAAATAGGAAAAGTTCCTTCTGATGATATAATTAAATTCCGGTTTTTTTTTTAATCGTTCCTAGTTTCTGTCTGAAATTGAATGAAACTGAAATTTCTTGTACCTTGGCCCACCCATCACATCACCTGGTCGCATTATTACTTCGGTTTCATAGCCTTCCTCAAAATTTCGGCTATTACGCTAGAATCCATATGAGCCGCGAATTAAATATACAACGTTATTTTTTGTTTAATACGAAACCTGAACCTTCTATGTACATTGTACAATCTACGTACTATGTACAAAAATTTATAATATACTAGCTTTCCGCCCGCGTGGAGTTCGGTTATATCGCTCTATTTAGATTTCCCTCGGGAACATCAAATTTTTCCGGGATAAAAGGTAGCCTATGTTCTTTCTCAGGGTCTAAAGATTGCCTGTGCCAAATTTCATCAAAATCGGTTGAGAGGTTTAATCGGGAAAGCGTAACAGACAGACAGACAGACAGACAGACCGACAGACAGAGTTACTTTCGCATTTATAATATTAGTATGGATAATAATATTTCAAAAAGATATCATGATAAATAACAAAGTAATGAACTTGTTATCCAAATACATTTAGAAATTGTTGTAGTGTTGTTATCGAGCGCACAACACAGCTGGAGGTAGATCATAGTCTAAGGTCCGTATTCCAGAATAGGAAACTCAACATTGATCTCTGCTTAAACATTACTTAAAACTAGTTTCAACCAATCAAATGGCTTGAAACGAGACTTAAATAGAGCTTAAGTTTTGAGTGACGTTCTGTAATACGGACCTAACACAGTGAGACATGCCCCTCGCGCCACGCCACTTTAAGCGCGGACGGGCGAGCGGTGCGTTGACCATATTTTTGTTGGGACAACCAAGAAAATAGCAAGCTCATAACTTTGCGGTTTTTCATACCAACATCATCATTCAATGTTGTATATAGTATATAGGCTACCTTTATGTAGCCTATTGCCTTATAGCTTTCCTCAAAAATTGGGCTATTAAATGCAAAAAGATTTCAAATCCAATGGGTGATCCAACGAGGTTCGACAGTGGTGACATGTACTGGATGACCTAGCGTTGTGTGATCTTCTACAATGTCGAACTATTCTCTGGTGAAGGCCTCAGAATCCGCTGTGTTGGGGCACAGAAACCGTCGTAAACTCGTAGTGGACGTCTTTTGGCGGAAACGACGATGATGATTTATGGAACAATTTATATTTGACTTCAAACTGTTTATTTTCCAGAAAAGTTTCATTACTGCTTAGTACAAAGCGAATACTCAATTTAATTGATATCGCTATTATTGACTTTCTAATACAAAACGGAGATCGGCACCTGTACGAAGTGTACAAGCATAAAATAATCCTGCTGGATAATGGGAAAGGGCTTGGGAATCCTATGCTAGATGAAATGGATATACTAGCGCCACTTTATCAGTGTTGTATGTAAGTAAATAACAACATTTAATTAAGAATACTTTATGTTTTATTACAATTATATCTTATTATTCAAATAATCAAGAAGAAATCCAAAACTCTCTTGTTAACTGTAGCTACGCACAGCTACACATCTTAAATTTTAAATGACCCCTCAGTGTTCAGGTTTTTCGTACAGACAGAAGTCTGCTTATAGGTATTGGTTATGTTTAGCTTGATGTATGTATCATCATCATCATCACAACGTTAATCCCAATCTCATCCGTAGCCTTTCAGCTTTGGAGTCTGGGGTGTGTTTTAGCAGTCTAGCTGCTGAGTTTTGGCTAAACTCTGATATTTTCCGTGAAGCGACTGCCGTCTGACCTCCACAACCCGAAGGCGATATCTAAGCATTGCAGTTAGACCAATTGTTAGACTTTTGAGGGCTCCAACAACTCGTGACGACTGCCACTATATGTTCGTATGGCAACCGGGACCAACGGCTTAACATGCTTTCCGAGGCACGGCCACACCAGTGCAAATATTCATATTCACGCATAAACATAACCAGTACAAGCAGACTTCTGTCTGTGTTCTGTGTGTGTGCGCGTCTGTGTTCTGTCTAACTGTGTGTGTGTGTGTGTTTGTGTGTGTTTAGCTTGATGTATGTATATAATATACATTGTATATCATAAATACCATACAATTATTTTAATATTTCAGATTATCCTCCAAGACCTGGCAAACTTTGGAGCTAGTGTCTGGCGGCAGTTTAACAGAGACAATTAAATTGTTAGCTTCATTCCAAGGAGAAAAACTTGCCACCGACGACCATTATAGAGCGGTGGAACGAAGACTGCTGAAAGTCTATGCTACTGTAAAATATTGTATAGGAAAATACGGTAGTGCCAAGGTTTTTAGAAATATAGATGGACTTTAAACGAATGTTCGTTATTTCTTCTAAACAACTCTATTGGATCATATTATATCCCCTTCCTTCCAAATAACAACTTTAATTAGGTAACGGAATCCTATTCTAACCAACTTCAAAATAAGGAGAAGATTCGCAATTCGACTGTATTTTGTTATGTTTGCTACCTCAAAACTTTCGACTGGTTGAACGGATTTTGATGATATTTTTTAATTTGATAGCTGGTGCTTCCTGTGATTCCGTTTTACTGCTCCAAAAATGACATTAGCCTCCATAAGGAACCAGTAGCAGACTTTGTAGTCCAAGATCATAAAATTTTTAATTATTTTAGAATAAGACAGGGTTAAACAAAAAGAAAATAGGTAAGTATTTCTCAAAAAATTTAATACATTTTTTTTTCTTATTTATTTACAAATTCAGGGCCTGTAACATTGAAACTAAGAAAATCTACTTACGTGGTATGGAGGAATCTAAAACATTTTGTTTATTGTAGTAAAACGCTACTCCACTGCCCCATTACACTTGGAAACCTTGTACCGATTTTTTTTTTCTATCCAAGTGGCCAATTTGATCCTGTCTTACTGCCAATGAGGGGGATCTTGTTGCGCTAGCCCCTTGCGGTTTTTGGCTTGAATTCCATTTTAATTGAACTTCGATTCTTCATTTAAGTTTCAAGCATTGCATAAAATCTCACTGATCTCAAGTCGAAAATCTGCTGAAGACAATTGTTTTGAGGAAGTCAGTTAGGAAATGCCGGCTTCATCTAGTTTAAAAAACAAAAAAAAAGCATATGACGTGTAAAAGTGATCAGTGATCCTACTTGCTTAAGACGCGGTGAACAGACAACTTTTAGGTATTTGAGGGGCGCTCCCCGCGAATACATCGATGCGTGATGCGTTGTGCATCGAGAAATACGCGTGTTCTATTAAATCTATATCAGCTATTCTCTAATCCATCTACATTTAGAAGCGTAATTTCACAACCCAAACGCGAAGCATGATTGACTCTGTTCGTCACAGTCCGGTTTCGCATTAGACATCCGCGGCGAGCACCAGGTTCGAATCCCACAAACGTTTACTTTACCTTGCGATTTTCGAAAATGTGTATTTTTTTGCATATTTTCATTTTTTACTTTTCTTTTCTTTTTTATTTTTATAATGGGCTTTGTCCGTTCTGCTTACATTTTTTGTGTTATGTCCTTTTTTCATGAAACTGTTAGTTTACATCATTCTAAGCACTAGTACAAACCCGACTTCGATAAGAGTTGCAGTTTTGAAGAAAAAATCTTTTAATTTTTTTTAAATATCCGAAAAGTATTTTTTTTAACAGTTACTCTAAACAGCTGTTTATAAATAGTATTTTCTAGAAATTTGTAGAAGGAAAATTATAACGAATTGATTTTAAATATTAATTTGTTTGCATTATAATTGTTACAAAAATAAGATATTAAAAAATATGGAACAATTACTACAAAAAATATAGAAAATCGGCTAAATTAATAATAATAAAAAAAACTATTGCAAATAAGAAATCCAATAAAAAGCATACAACGTAAAACTGGGGTTTGAACCCGAACACATACAGGTGAAGAAAAATTTGCCGCGAGAAAATAAATAGAAAGAATAATTACAGAACAGAAATCAAATAAAATATCGGCAAAAATACAACAGTAAATTAAAAAGCATTTATTTCAATTAAAACCTACAAAAAGTATATAATGTAAACCTGGGGTTTGAACCCGGGCAAAAACGAAATATGATTATTCATCAACAAACAGACACGTAAATATAATTATTTTCTGTTCGGGGTAAAGCAAAACCTGACATAGGTCCGTCAAGCAGCGCGCCTCAGCGGTCACTGCAAAGAGTATAGTAAGTATATAATAAAGAGTGACAACTCTGTGGTAAAATTTGCATGTATGGAAAGTGCTGCCCCCTTACATTTTGTGCGTGAACAACTACTAGTGAGTGATATAGGTAGCTATGCATATGTAGCTATGTATACTATAGCTACATACCTATGCATATGTAGCTATGTATATTATTGCTACGTACCTATGCGTACGTAGCTATGTATATTAAAGGTCTGGGTTTTCAGATGAATAAAAAAAAGTATTCAGTAATTCATTTATTTTATGAGTGGAAACTTCACAGCTGACACACACAGAAATAATATTACAAATTAGCCGAAAGTGTCACAAATTAACAGTTTGGGGTTGAAAGTTTGTATGGATTACTTATAAGTATACCTATTATTTTGTAATAACACATAACCATGGTAATTTATCCATCTGCATCCTGTCGTCATGAAGAGACACCACAATTTTGGCATTAACACGTGCACTTGTTACATTAATTCAACACAAGTCTAAATAAAATAAAATTGTTTGATTCTCTATCCGCCATCTTACTTCTTTCATGAAATTAAAATGAAAAAATATGGCATTGTCATTGACCTTTATTTGACCCTAGGGACAAGATGGCTGCCAAATTGTTCACTCGCAAGAGTTCAGGTGTCGCTGTCGACTGTAAAAATTGATGAAGTACTAAGTGTGCCCCCCCTGGGTCACTGTCGCTATCGCTAAGCATAGAAGTGAAAGAGAAGGCAATGGACGCACAGTGTGAGATTTCGGCAATCTAGGGGAACTTTATTCATTGAAGAAAATAAAATGGCATTTAGCCGATTCTAATTGATATTTTAATCAGGATAAACGTTTAAGTAAACAATAAGAGGTTTTAAACGTTTTGCATGTTGTTTATTGTTCTAAAAAACATTGTTCTTAGTACGTACATACATACTTTTGATAAGTGTTGCCGTCAAATATAAAAAGACATTTATTCTCTTGGCTTCTAATGCAGCCAAGTAAACTCACAGAAAACTTTAAAGAATTAACCAAACGTTTTTTTTTTGTTTCAAAAAATAAAAACTGGTGACAAGAAAGAAAAGAAAAACGTATTATTCATCTGTATCAATATTCCTGTTGCTATTAGAGTGAACAGATTTTACAACAGGCTCCATTAACATTTCTAAAACTTCTGGCAATATCTTTGAATGTTTAGTTCTGGGACTAGCACGAAGACTAGTGACATAAGGGTCAGATGTAATTAACAATCGATGAAGAAGGTCAGTGTTGGTAAGAATCCTGGATGATTTTCTGGTAAACAGTTCCCTATATTTTCGGTTGTCCTTATTTCAGGCCTCTTGGGCCTCCTCTGATAACTGGCCTATAGGTAAAATATTTGCGTCTATGATTTCTTTTCCGTGAAACAGTATCTTGTGGACACTTACAGGCATGTAATATGCAAGCATAATGGCTTAGGTACAATTCTAAAGTACATCGAAGATATTCACCAAATTTGTGTGTATCGATCGGAAAACCACTGATAATTTTGGTGCCCCTTGTAGGAGAAGAAACACAAAGTTCCTTTACGATCGCAGCCGAGTCGCGTTTTCTTGCCTTGCGTAATTAGAGCTCAACAGCCTTTGACAGTTCTTCAGGGTTTGTCGATTCGACAAGCCCTTTGATTTTCCTAGTCTGGACTTTCGAAGAGCACTCTTCAAACGCCTTTTTAGGTCTACCGCTTGTATTTTGTTTTACCGAAGGATCGGCCGCAAAGTCGAACGAGACCTGCTCTTCCAACCACGCTGCGTTGTCTGTTAAAAATCTCTTTCGGTGGCGATTAGCTTTGTCCCATTTAACCTGTATGCTATGCACACATTTCCGTATTTTGGCCTTTGTATTAGAAGACATCTGTCTGACTCCTGTTTGTTCCATTATGAAGTTTGAAACAACCTCCAACTTGTTTGAATGAGGTTGGGCCCACACATCGAATAATGCTCGCCATGTAAACATCTGTGCCATTTTCTGAAAAAATACGATTTAACGTAATCGCGCAAACATGCGCAAGTTTTTTTTAATATTCTGGCTAGTATAATAAATAAGCTACAGGTAGAGTCAAGTTTTAGGGTGGAACACTTTGGAACACATAATTAAAACCCTTTTTAAAAACCAAAACCTACTTTTTATCAATAAAGATAACACCATTTTTTTAAACAACTGTTTTCTATCTAATTATTTAGCAAATATTTAAAATAAAATGCAGGATCTTACCTGTAGATATAGGCAATATTGTAGAAAAACAGCACTGACCACTTAGCCGAGTCACAGCGACACAGCAATCGTATAAACATGCCCTAAGCTGGACGGCTGTCGCGGGGACCCGAGCGCGTGCTTGTCTATACAAGTTTTAAGATCCATTATACCCATACTGCGGTTGACTAAAGTGCAAGTAAGCCACGTTTCCTTTCGACTGGGATATTTAGCTGCTTGAATACCAGGGTTAGTGAAAAAAATCACAAAGTTGGAAAATCTAATAAAATTCCCCTAGATTGCCGAAATCTCACACTGTGGGACGCCGCGATGGAGCGACGTTTCGTTCACGTTATTTATCATTACATCACAATGGTTTCATTTACTATTATATTTAACATCGCTCTTATAAATTTTATCAAGATTTGATGATTAATAATACAGTTACTACAACGGTTATAAATTCAATTTTAGTGGTTACTTTAAGATTTTTTTTTAACGAGAAAATTAATTGAAAACAATGGTTTCCTGCTACATATAATCAAGATTAACATATAAATTTTTGGCTGCTCTGAAATGTATACATTTGGCTAAAAAACTGTTTTTGAAGCCTATATTTACTGAGCACAGCGCGTCTCACTACAGTTTTTTGCTTGCCTCTTCGATATAACAGCCAATAATTTGCCATAGTCAAGTTTAATAAGTAATAAAACATACGAACTGGCCATGTTTTACATCTTATCATAATTTTATACCTTCCCATAATACTGTCAATCTAAATAAACTACACTTCCCATTTGCCGATTATTTTCTCCGACCATATGGGGGTGATCAATGTTAATGTACTTCTTATTGGTTTTATCGTATCATCTGACATTGGCCTTCGGCAATGCACCCGCGAAAAATTATACCATATTTACAACTTTATTGTCTTTCCATACCTATGACTTTTGACTTTGACACATCAATACCGTCCATATTCGCCACATATTCAACGGAAAAGTGTTATCTTTTAATTACTTCCTTGTCCGCGGGTAGTCTACAATAAGGAATGCGATTGCGTCGATTTGTATTGTCCCAAGACTCATTATTTCCGGTACTGTGCAACGTCAAGTGTTAATACAGAGTGTATGTCCATTATACTTAACACCAAAACTCCTGTTAACTTCTACTGTTTTATTTAGCGGGAGTACCCCCCAGTAGGCCTAGTATGTATTTATTACGAAACTCGATCGTCGATATCGAGCGCATTTGACTCATCGATTGGCCCGTTTCAAGGTTATAAGAACTCTCAACCAATGAGACCGTCAAACGTGGTCGATGATCGAGTCTCGTAATGAAAACTCATGGTAGTTACACTGGACCTTTACAATAACGAACAACGGCGTCAGCCGTAGCGCGTACATTTTCTGTTGGCAGTTTTGTGTTTGTCAGCAAGGGTTCCAAAAGCACGAGGAATCTGGACTCCGGTATGCGCGGTTCTTACAAAATTACGTAGTACACGGCTTTATCGTGTGCCTTCGCCACACGATAAAGCCGTGTATTACATTACTTTAACGAATTTTTTAAAATATATTCATAACCACGGAGTCTAGATTTTTTTTCTCTTTATTTCTCATAGTTGGAATGACTTGGTCTATCACCTGCTTTCGGTTTATCGTCGATTATTGGGATGCCCTGTATAATTGATTTTCACCATTTGTATCTTGTTTCATCATCATCATCATCAACCTTTTATCGTCCCACTGCTGGGCACAGGTCTCCTCTCATACAGAGAAGGATTGAGCGTAATCACCACGTCAAAAGTCGGCACCACGGCAAAGTCCAGGTTTCCTCAAGATGTTTTCCTTCACCTTCAGTCATTGATGTTCAAGATATACTTAGAAAGTATATATAACTTTAGAAAAGTTACATTGGTACTTGCCTGACCTGGAATCGAACCCGCACACTCATACTCGAGAGGCTGATGTTTTAACCACTAGGCCACCACGACTATATAACCTGACTATAGTTCTTGTTTAGATACATCTAATTATACATATTATGTGCATGCGTCTTCTGTAATTAAGGAGCACACGTTAAAGAGCCTTCCTTTATTATTGTAATTTTGGTATTGTACATGTGTATCCATTGTTGGAGAACCCAATAGATAAATAAATATTTTTCTTAGATATGAAACAATATACTTTCAGTTTAGAACAATAGAAATTGTATCAAAATAGATTCAGTAGTTTTGTTCAAGTAAACAAAATTGCACCATTCGCTTTTCGTTTTCACAACTCATCGCCTAGCCTTTTGCCAAATTAGCGTCCAGTTTGACCGGATGTATAAGGACACCAGTATTACTCATGAAGCTATTACTTGTCTGACTTCAAAAATTAGTGATTTTTTTAAGTTAGTAATTTTCACAAAGACATTAAAATTTAAATCTCTTTGTATTTTTACAACTCATCTGGAAGCCGACTCTTAGTTGGGAAAAAGCTAGGCAGATCCTAGCTTTTTCCCAACTAAGAGTCGGCTTCCAGTCTGACCGATCTGATGTAGCTGGGTATCAGTATTTTACAAGGAGCGACTGCTTTTCATAATTAAAAAGTGAAAAATAAAAAAGTAATCTCTAAAGTCGTGGCAAAAACGAAAATACAAAAATCAAAGACACCGACTTCCAAAATTTATTATTTTTCTCTTTGTAGTGTTTTTTGGAAGTCGGTTGTTATTTTTTTTTATTGTAAAGATGTTCTTTCTTTCTGTTTAGATAACTGTATTGCCACGACACGAGTATTTGATTGGCTCTGTTCGTCACCGGTCCCGGTTCGCATTAGACATCCGCGGCGAGCACCAGGTTCGAATCCCACATCCATTTACCTTTACCTTGCGATTTTCGAAAATGTATATTTTTTCCATCGCGACGCGCTCCCCGTAGCAACCCCCTCCCCCGCCCCCTGTCCGAGGAAGGCCAGCCCGCGCCGCAGCTGAGCCAGTAATTATCATAATGTCCCAACAATGACCTCTGAGTTTGTTTCGGCGTTTCTTCTCAGAGCTAGTACTAGGAAACGCCGTGGTCATCAAACCATTAAGTATAACTTTCGATCCAGCCGCCCTTTGCTGTCCTCTCTAGCGACGCCCGGAGCCGAGGTTCGTACCCCACGGGGGGTGCCCTTAGTGTGTAGTCGCCTAATTTTAATTTAGTTTTAAGTGCCCCTGGCTGGAGGCTTTAATTTTAATTAAAGCTTCCACAGGAAAGTCAAAAAAAAAAAAACTCGAGTATTCTGTAATCTGTGATTGAGGTTTGGCGGGAATGTCAAGATGAGTGTCACGCTCATTTTTCATTGGACTTTCAAAATTATTTATAGTGTCGTTTACTAAATAAAAACGCGTGATTTATGTAGTAAAAAGTGCATTCAGTGAATAATTCAAAAAGAACAGTGAAATATTGTAGTTGTAGCATAGTGGCCTCATCATGTCTTTACGCTAAACCGCTCCTTATCGTCCAAACGCGTAAAACGAAAGGAGTTAGTTTAGGTTAAGTTATGCTAGGATAAGTTAGGATAGATATTTAATGAAGAAAAAAAAATTACTGAAGACTTGGCTGTATGGCGTACTATGCCATAACCAAAAAAAAATATCTGTGGTAATCACAGATTTTTTTTTTGTTCTATTCTTTCCGTTCGGGCGAATGGAAAAGGCAAAGGCATAGTACGCCATACAGCCAAGTCTTCAGTAATTTTTTTTCTTCATTAAATATCTATCCTAACTTATCCTAATTTATCCTAACTTATCCTAGCATAACTTAACCTAAACTAACTCCTTTCGTTTTACGCGTTTGGACGATAAGGAGCGGTTTAGCGTAAAGACATGATGAGGCCACTATGCTACAATATTTCACTGTTCTTTTTGAATTATTCACTGAATGCACTTTTTACTACATAAATCACGCGTTTTTATTTAGTAAACGACACTGTAGCGGCTTGGTAACCGCAATGTGCTGAGTCGCATCTTTAGCGAAATATGGGGACGCGAGCGTACGGCTCGCCAGTCGCTTACAATACACCGCCCTGCCTCTACATGTACACAGTATATAGCTAGTTATAGTAAAACATTGTGGAACCAAAATTATAAGCATTTAGTATAGTGAAGTCACATTTTATTTAATAACCTCAAGTAAACGAAGAACGCGCCCAACACTGGTGACCTTTCGACGTTTTTCAAATTAATTAATTAAAAATAGAGTAGGCGGCTCGCATAGAACGTACGAGGCAGTGGCATACGGACCGCGTGGTGCAAAGTGGACGCAACGTGTCAATCGGGTATAAGGCAACGCGTGTGCATCGTTTCTCCAAAATGAACCCACAGGAGATAACGGGACCTCCAGGGTCAGCTCCAGTAACAGCAGCGGATATAGCGATGGTTACGGTGCAGATGAGAGTTCCAGAATTTTGGAGAGAGCTACCGCGGTCGTGGTTTTGTCAGTTCGAGGCAATTATGGCACCGCAGAAGCAGGGCGACACGCAAAAGTACGATATGGTGCTCGCAAAGTTACCTACAGACGTTTTACAGCAGGTAACCGACATCATCGAAGCTCCGCCGGAAACGGGCAAGTATGAAACGTTAAAAAAGCTTTTATTGTCCGTTTATGAGGAGAGTGTAGATAAACAATTCCAGAGATTAATGCACGAAACGGATCTGGGAACACAGAAACCGTCACAATTACTCAGGAAAATGTCAACATTAGCAAGAAACTGCGGTCTGACAGAGGAGCCACTTAAAAGGATGTGGTTGGATAAGCTAACTCCAAATGTACGCGCACTGTTGGCGATGGGTGAAGATGTAAAAATAGAAGATATGGCGAGGAAAGCAGATAGGATAGTAGAGACGTTGGGCAACGGCGAGGTCGCATCCATAATACCAAGTACGTCATCAAGTGACAGGGTGGCCGACCCCTTAGAGGAGTTGGCAAAGGAAATGAAGGAACTACGTGGGGAAATAAATGAGATCAGGAGGCGAAATAGAAGCACGGGAGGTGGACAATGGCAACAGCGTTCGAGACCTAAAAGCCGGACGCGGCGCACACCACAGTCTCCCGACTGGCTATGCAGACATCATTACCGCTACAGGAACAACGCGCGGACGTGCGAGTCACCGTGTACTTGGGCCAAGAAGGAGCAGAAGCCGGGAAACTAGACGCGGTGCAGTCAGCAACGGTGGACGATTGTGCCGCGGGAAACCACCGACTTTGTGTGAAAGACTTCAAAACGGGAATTGTGTATCTTGTGGACACGGGTGCTAATGTGTCAGTGATACCTGTAAGTAAAGTGAAAACAAAGCAAAGGCAAGAGTGTAACTATAAACTTTACGCTGCAAATAACTCAGAAATTAAAACCTATGGTGTAGTGACTTTAGACTTAAACTTAGGTTTACGTAGAAGTTATAAGTGGTCATTTATAGTATGCGATGTAAAGCAGCCAATTATAGGAGCAGATTTTTTGAAGGCACACCAATTAGTTGTAGACTTACATAATAAGAGGTTGATTGACGGTCTCACCAAATTAAGTAAAGAAGCAACCGTAGTAAAATGTTCCGAATTATCTATATCTAGCATACAGCAAGATAACCCTTACAAGGATTTGCTCAAAGAATTTACAGAAATAACTAAGCCAGTTTCGTACGTAGAACCACCTAGTCATAATACTTATCACCATATAGAGACTACAGGCCCACCCGTATTTACCCGCGCCAGGCCGTTGCCACCACATAGATACAAAATAGTGCAGGAGGAATTTAGGTTAATGCAAAATTTAGGTATATGTAGGCCATCGAAGAGCCCATGGGCGAGCGCGCTGCACGTCGTGCCCAAGAAGGATGGCCAGATCAGACCCTGTGGCGACTATCGTGCACTCAATGCGATCACGAAGCCGGACAGGTACCCGATCCCAAGACTACAGGACTTCACTTACGGACTAGCAGGTAAGAAAATATTTGCCCGTTTAGATATAAATAGAGCCTATCATAATATCTGTGTTGCGCCACAGGACGTAGAAAAAACAGCAATCATTACCCCTTTTGGACTGTTCGAATTTCCTAGGATGACGTTCGGTATGCGCAATGCAGCGCAAACATTTCAGAGGTTTATGAACAATACAGTCTTACAGGGTTTAGAGTACTTAAATGGAGAACAGAAAGGAGACTGTTCGTACCTATTCTGTTACATAGATGATGTCATCATCGCAAGTACTAACGCAGAGTTGCTTCGTAAACACCTAAGACTCGTTTTTAGCAGATTCGAACAGTTCGGATTAACTATTAACCTGTCAAAATGTTGTTTTGGTAAGCATCAGATATAGAACCAAGTGGGCAAGAAACGCTTCCGCCTATGCCTAAAACCACACGCTGTGGTCGAGTGATTAGGCAACCGCGTAACCGGTGCGATTTTTGCTCACTTGACAAATTAATTTAAGTATGTAGAACGTTGTTAAGTTTTAAGGTGTTAGAAAATAAGGTGTGTACGAGTTATATTTAGAAACAAAACAATAGGCAGCATTCGACTGTTGGAATGCTGACTAGTACAGAATGTTATGATAAGCAACATTGTGATTAAGACATACCATGTAACTATATATTAGAATAGAATAGAGAGAAATTTTTTTGTAAAAAATTTGAGAAAGGGGGGGGTGTGATGTAGCGGCTTGGTAACCGCAATGTGCTGAGTCGCATCTTTAGCGAAATATGGGGACGCGAGCGTACGGCTCGCCAGTCGCTTACAATACACCGCCCTGCCTCTACATGTACACAGTATATAGCTAGTTATAGTAAAACATTGTGGAACCAAAATTATAAGCATTTAGTATAGTGAAGTCACATTTTATTTAATAACCTCAAGTAAACGAAGAACACGCTCAACAACACTATAAATAATTTTAAAAGTCCAATGAAAAATGAGCGTGACACTCATCTTGACATTCCCGCCACACCTCTTACCACAGATAACTGATTGATTTTCTTTGTCTGTTTGGTCAGCTGACTTCGATTCGATGACAGCATTGACAGCCGGCAGTAAAAAAAAAATAGAATGCAATGCTTGTCAAAATATGAAAATAAATAAGTGGTGCCTAAGAGTGTATTATTTTGATAGTTATTAATGTTTTTTTGTAGATAACATTCAGATGCATTGGAACACGTTCCAACACTTCTTAATTTTTAACGTAAATTAGCACTGTACCTACTAGGTTATTTTTTTGCAACATGTTTGAAGTCATCGAAAATACGTTTCTCTATTTTGCTTACGGCAGTAATTTACTTAAGAGGAGAATTCGCATTAACAATCCATCAGCCACATTCTTAGGCATTGGTCGATTGGACGTAAGTGTTTCTTGTTTATTATCTTCTTTGTACTTACATTATGAATGTTACAAATATAATAATCATAAATTACTTAGGTACCATATTATGTTAAATTAATACAGCATACAATATAGTAAAACGCTCTCCTAACAGGAGGATGTCCCTTTGTCGAAACTTTCCCAAATATAAAGCAAATAGTCATCGTACAACTTCCATTTCCACTGTCACTTGTTATTTTATTACTTTTAGGACCACCAGCTTGATTTTATTCAATATTCTGATAACTGGCGAGGTGCTTCAGCTACCATAGTACCAAATCCTGGTGCACATGTATGGGGAGCAATATGGAGATTGAATACTGATGATTTGCCTGCGTTGGACAAGTAAGCTGGCCTTGACATTAAAATAATGAATTAATTACTATATTAATAGCTTAACAGCTAAATAATGTAATGTAACTTTTTTGTAGACAAGAAGGAGTGGATACAAACTGGTATTTTGCTAAAATTGTTAAAATTGTACTACCTGATGGTTCGAGTACAGAGTGTCGAACATACCAACAAACAGTCAATCCACCAATACGCAAAAAGGGTGAAGACCTGCCTCTAGAGAGAAGGCCTTGCATAACATATATAAACTGTATTGTAACTGGTGCTATTGAATGTAAAATTCCAGAAGATTATATTGAAGAACTCAAGAAAATACCAAATAATGGTCAATTAGCCCCTCCTCAAATGATAGAGAAGTTACAATTAAATATGTGATGATATATTTTATCAATATCTGTGATGATAGTCTATGGGTAAATATAACAAGGTTTATAAGACCTTACTTCAAATGTCTTTTATTTTCAAATAAGACAATCCCTGTCCACATGAGTGTACATTTTGTGACATGTATGGTCTGCAACAAAAGTTGATTAACTCCTAAACTACCATTGTTTTGACCAGATGAAGGTCTGATGCTGCACATTCAAGTTAAACAAGTTTCAACTTACATTGAGTGAACTTTATTTAGAGTTAATATAGAGTAACTAGCACTAATAAAAAAGGTAAATGTTGTAGCATAAATAAACTTTATTATGAAGGAACAAAGTTATTTATCCATTAATTCATATTTTCTTACATTTTTGTAATGGAAGTGTAAGTTTACACATTCTAACTCATTTTGTGTACATTTTTGGAGTTCAACGTTGCAAATAGATTAGTTAACTATTAAAAATAAGTAACTTTAATTGAAATAACGTAGGAAACGTGAATCTTTTGGGCGTTTGTCCGAATGAACTGCCCTATTACATACCTACCACTCTACCAGCCCGATCCGCCAGTCGCCAGTCCGAATAAGTGCAAAACATCCTAAAGGTCGAAACATACTATCAAAACGCAACGCGATGTGTTATGCCGACACCCGACGCTCGTCGTGCACATAGGCAACACGCCACGCGATGCTACAACACGCATCGTGTAGTGTAGTCTCTCCACGAAAGACTGAAGTGTATTGACGTGTCACGTGGCCATGGATTCGATTCTGATTGAAGACGAGCTAGATCAAGATTTTGAAGAAGATTTATTGCAGATTGTGGGGATACATTTTGTACAGAAACAGTAAATAAAAAAAGACGTATTCATCCATACTCTATACTAATATACAAAGCTGAAGAGTTGAAGTTGCTGAAGTGAACGCGCTAATCTAAGGAACTAGTGTTCCGATTTGAAAAGTTATTTTTGCGATGGATAGCCTATTAATCCAGGAAGGCTTTAGGCTATATAACATCACGCTGCGACCAATAGGAGCGGAGCATATTAAAAAAACATATCGAAACCCACGCGGGTAAAACCGCGGGGACCTGAGTACCGTTTCAGTAATTCTTCATCCGACTTTTTAAACAAAAAATAACTTTTATAAAATCCGCCATAAAAACATCGGATGTTAACTAGAAACACACTGCGCTGATTCGTTGCGGACCGATGATGATACTGCGCTGATTCGTCGGGTGGCGTGTGCCCCCCTCCGGCAACACGCCGATCCAAATCGGTTGGATGTTGCGGCGTGTGGTCACATCACATAGTGTGTTGCCTATGCGCTTCTGACCATATTAAATATATGGAATGGATACGTACCTACTGACATGCGTCGGGTGGCGTGGCGTCGTGTCAAGTTTTGGTAGTATGTTTCGACCCTAAAGAGTGGTTAGTAGATACTATGAAGTACTTATTATAATGACTGACTTGTAGGTGTTTATTATCCATGGTCAATACATAAAGCTCTTGTCAAAATTATCCAGTTAGAAAATATCTCAGAAAGTGTAATCTAATCTATATTTATAAAATAATATTTAGCTGTTTATAATTAGGCACGTATTTGATGCCATAATATCGTGTTAAGTCATATATGTAGATCTTTCTGTTATCAAATCAATAGTTGGAAGTGCTTAAATATACCAGTGAAGAATAAAAATGATTAAATCCGAAATTCACAAATCTGACACATTTCTGTATTTCTCATATGCAGCCAATATGTTAAAGTTTCGTCTCAGAACTTTCTGTCCAACTGCAGAATTCGTTTCTATAGCACGACTAGATGTATGCAATTATTTAATTTACTATTATCACGTAGATAGAAATTAAATAAGCGTTATAAACTTACCTGTACCTTTGTAGAACTTTAGACTTGACTTCATCAAGTTAAGCCAGTTTTGGGAAGGTCCTGGTGCAACTATTGTGCCCACAGCTAACGCTCATGTATGGGGTGTCATATGGAGACTTCATAAAGACGATTTGGAAGCACTCGATAAGTAAGTCGAGTAGTTACCTAAATAAGTCGTAGGAGGTATTTGTTACTCTTCCCTTATATTTAATATTCTTTTATTTTGCAGTCAAAGGGATATTGATACTAAGAAGTTTTTCGTAAAAAAAGTGGAAGTCCTTACACCTTACATGGGTACACTCACATGTCGGTCTTATATGCAAAAAGTGTATCCTCTACCGAGAGGTAACCGGGATCCTATTCCCACTGAGCAGTGGCCGTCATGGTCGTACAAGCAAATCATAATAATGGGGGCAAAACAAAATGGACTTCCGCCGTGTTATATACGTTTTTTAAGAAAGTTGAAAGATAATGGCAACGAAGGTTATATAAGAGCGGATTGTTTGTTAATGCGTTATGGGAAGGATGTGCCATGTAAATGTCCATTACCAACAATAATACTCAGAGAACCGCTTAAACTTGATTTAAAGAAAATTAGAGCCAAGAAACTAACTTAAAACTCGTTTAAAAAGAAAATAAGAAAGAGAAATTAAGATCACGACTGGCATTTTGAAAGGGAATCTTGCAAGTTGTTTAACGCACAAACTAGTTACCGCGTTGCTAGCTGCGAGAATTATAGCGCATGTTTGATAATTAACAGGAAGACAGTTTTGGGGCGTATCTAGTTTATAGGTCACAATACTCACAATATATCTGTTACACAATGACCAAAGTTCAGTATGCTATAATATACACTCGGCGTCAAAAAAATCGCACCTTCATGAAAATAACAAGCGTTATACATATATTAACCCTTCACACGCTCCTGTAACCCCACCAATATTGACATCATTTGAAAGACCATTTAATAAACTTTGCGGCATGGTGATGTCGCTCAGCAACTTGAGCAATTTTGCGGTTCGAAGAGTGTGTACCAGCGGTTCGTGGAGATCGGTGGCCATGTTCCGAGGCATGGGTGTGATAGACGTCGCTGCACCTCAGAGAGAGACGACCGATTCATCGTATCAACATCTCTGAGAAATCCGTTCTCCGCCCGGAGTTGCTGTTGTAACTCCGGACAGCTCGCATAAAACCGTGAGCGTCTCTACTGTTAAACGAAGACTGAGGGACAAGAGCTCATAGAGCGGATCCAAAATTGACTGCAGAGCATCAGAGAGCCCGCTTGATGATTGTTCGCGACCACGTCAATTGGACCCTTGACCAGTGGAGAGCTGTTCTCTTCTCAGACGAGACGAGAATGTGCCTTTACTGCAACGAAAGACGCAGAAGAGTATACAGAAGACAGGGGGAAGGTTTCGCCCAAGCCTGCATCCAAGAGACTGTGGAATACGGCGGTGGTTCCTGTATGTTTTGCGGCGGCATGTCAGCCGACGGCAAAACCAACCTTGTAAGGGTCTCCCGGACTGCATGTGCTCGTGGGCAAGGGTCGCTAACTGCTCACCGTAACATCACAGAGATCCTGGAAGAGCATGTGGTCCCCTATGCCGGTTTTGTTGGCGAGGGGTTCACATTAATGCACGATAACGCTCGCGCTCACACTGCATTAATATTGTGCGCGATTACCTTCAAAAGGTTGGGATCTCTGTCATACAGTGGCCAGGGAGAAGTCCAGACCTGAACCCGATAGAGCACCTCTAGAACAATTTGAAACGCAGGGTTCGCTCTCGTGATCTCGCTTCTACGGGTCTCCGGGAGTTCGAAGAGGCCGTTATTGAGGAATGTTACAGTATCGTTCAAGAAGAGCTCCTAAAACTGGTAAGATCCATGAGAGAGCGTATGGTAGCTGTCATCCGGGCACGAGGTGATAGCACTTAGTTTTAAGAAACTTTTTTATATAATTTTTGTGCAATTCATCTTTTTTAATTAAGGATTTTTATTGTTTCGAAAACTTTACTGTTTCTTGCACTATTCCAATAAAAAATAAAATTTACTTGAATTGTTTTTTTTAAGTGGTGTGGGTAATGAATGTGTAATGGTTATAATAACGACTGAAAGTTTTTTTTGACGCAGAGTGTATAAGATTTTGATTCAAAATTCGTTTTTTACTCTTGTACAAGTGCACAAGTTAACGGTCGTGTCTAGCTATCATAGGGTTTTACATTAATCAAATATGCCGCAATACTTGTTATTGGTACAGATTCCCTTGATCACAAACTAGGTACACTACATTTAAGTGTATCTTTAAATTTTATTAAGAAAAGGACGTACAGAATTTTAGTTTTTTTTTTTTTTTTTTTATAAATTATAAACCAGCGCTTGACCGCAATCCTGCCTGATGGTAAGCAGTAACGCAATCGTTGATGGTAAAGCGCACTAGTTTATTAAGAGCCTATTCACTCTAGCCTTGAAGACACTCAAATTGTAGTCCGACGGAAACACCGCCGCGGGCAAATTGTTCCAGTCCCTCGATGTACGCGGTATAAAGGAGGAGGCGAAGCGCTTCGTCCGGATCGTAATGGTGTTAACAACGTAAGGGTGGAAACCAGCCGAACGACGGGTCGTCCGCTGGTGGAACGGAGATGGGGGAATTAAATCATGCAATTCCCTCGCACACTCCCCGAAATGCATCCTATAGAACACCGAAAGGCTGGCTACTCTACGCCTGTGCTCTAGGCTTTGGAGACTAACTCGAGCTAGATCAGTGTCACCAATCAGCCTCTTTGCACGTCTCTCCACTGAATCCAAAGTGGCCAGGTGACACTTGGCAGCACCAGCCCAAATGTGGCTGCGGTACTCCACACACGAACGGACCTGTGCTTTGTATAACATTAGAAGCTGCCCAGGTGTGAAGTACTGCCGGACCTTTGCGATAACGCCAAGTTTCCTGGCAGCCACCCTGGCCTTGGACTCAATGAACCGCCCAAGGTTAAGGTTCGAGGAAATCTCAACTCCCAAGAGCTGAAGGCGGTCGGAACACTCCAAGGACACATTCCGAAAAGTAGGGGCCAAGGTGAACGGGCTCCTTTTGGCGGTGAAAAGACACGCCTGTGTTTTGGCGGCATTGAATGCTACAAGATTGGCATTGCCCCATTCGGAGACTGCCTGCAGTGCAACACTCGTTCGCTCAACCATGGCCTCTCTTTCAGTTTGGTCCATTATGACCGTTATCCTGGAAAACTAAATGTGTTGGTCATACGGAACCCTTAATGCGACATTTTGATCCGTTTACTACTACTCAACCAATTGTTTATTGGTGTAATGGTCACCAATGGTTATTTTTGTATCTAATAGTTATTGTAACAATTAGCAATAATATATAAAATTATTTATTATAACTAAAAATTGAGCAAAAATGAAACTATTCGTTAATATTTTTAACAATTGATTGAGATTAACTGTGGATCAAAAAACCAGCCCATACCCGGTGCTTGAGAATTTTAGCTCAATGGAGTATGGACTATTGTGAATACTTCCCACGCAACTTTGACCAGCGTACTTAGTCCAATTATCGTACTAAAAGGATGTATACAAACTAGATTTTACTATTTTTTATAACTTTTTTATTAATATAAATATTAAAATTATTAATAGGTACTCGGTTTTTATTAAATTAATTATATAAAATTGTACACTATCTCAATCGTTTGGTGAAATTGTATCTAAATTGAGCATATAGCACAACGCTACCCCGACACTTACACAAAACATACACAATTCACACAAGGAAATAAATCATTTGGAAATTATTTTATCAGTCAATAATTTATGCATAATATAATCACTAAAAATGAGGTAATTTAACTGCCTTGTAACGTGATAATCACAATTAAACAAATACTGATAAAAACAAGAGCGTAAGTAACAAAGGTCGATAGTAGGCACAGTCCGCAGGGAACGCTGTGTGAGGCAACGTTGTGCGAGACTTCGCCGCAGTCACTCCACGCACCAGCGTCCACGTGCTGTTGTACTCGTCAAGTAAATGGAACACTAGATCTTATGACCAGCCGTGGGTGTGTAGCGTGGAGTGTCTCAGCTCGCTCGTTGTCACGGAGCGCGCAACTCGGCAGCGTGCGCGCACTAGACTCCACGTTATACATTACACCGCGTAACATTCCAGTGCGGCGAGCTTCAGTTTGGTGGGGCTTTGTGTGTCTCACTCACTGGAATATTAGCGAATAACTTACTACATTATACTTCTAATATATTTAGGTTACGCTTAACGATACCTATCTAAGACATTCCTCATAATTGAGCAAAAGGCACTATGCAAATTTTACACATAGGTAAAACAATATTTGGATTTCTGTTTCAACGAAGATTTCGTTTAAATTTTACTAAAATGGTTCAATCAGTGATGCAACGTGCCTTGTGCCCCCGACAACACCAACGTGTACGATCATGTACTAGTCCCAATCTGCTAGGTCTTCGCCCCCCTCCCGCTCCCGACGTATTACTTACATTACTTTTTACCTGCTTTTACATTATTCACAATAAAAAGGTGGTCGTAACCGACTTAAATAAAATACTATCGGTAAGCCATTCGTAATACATCGCCTATTTCCATAGACAACCGAGCTGAATTGATTTGCTGTAGCAGAGGTTCTTGATTGTGTTAAAATGAAAACAATTTGAATGCCATCTAAAATATTATTTATCGAAATTCTAGCGTTACTTGTGAAACAAACATTTGTATAGTAAAGAGTGAGTAATACAGGCGCGGGCCGTGCCGGTCGCGTAGTTTCTCGTCACAGTATCGTGTCCACCTCACACAATCAACAAACCTGCATGCATGAAGGCTGGATGTCTGAAGGCACTCGTTTAAACCCTTATACCACATTATCGTTCTAGTTATTATTACTACATCGGACCCCAGCCGCGAGTGCTGGTTGACGTCTGGAGTCTAATGTCCACGACTGTTGTATATATTGGAGTCTTAACTTTGGTTGAATGTTTATTATAATATATTTTTTTTTTACAGTTAATTACTATTATGTTGCTAACAGTTGATTTTGAAATTTTTATTTAACTAGAAACTTGCTGTCAATTAAAAATATTTAATTTATTACAAATTCTAAACAATATTGTAAATTCATATTGGAACCATCATGCCTATTTCGCGTTAAGTCATTAATTAAATTAATATCTACATACTTCATACTTGCTGCCAAAAATCACTGCACATTAAAATGTGAACAAAATAAAAAGGAACTACATAGTTATATACCTAGTTATTACGTTGTGTTCCTACAGATATATTTCAGTGAATAAATTAAAAAACCGTAACTATACGAATGGAAAAATATGAACACAATAAAAGTTGAACTGTAACAATACATACTGTATATATGTCGTCATTTAACTAGTTTCTTTACTTTAAATACATAATTATATTCGCATTACATAAATTAACTATTTCTGTAACATATTAAGTTATATCTTTATTGAGATATGACCATATATTTTAGCTATAGATGTACATAGTTCATTGTTTAGTTTAGCACAATAAGGCTCAGCACACATAGCGAGCACGAAGCTTTGCGAGGCGTTTCATCGCTGCAGTTATACAAAAATCGTGATTCGTGTCACTCGCCGGCGTGAGCTGATCTTTGGCTTTATATTTTGTTTAAAATAATAAGAACATGTAAGTAATATAAATACTTATTTAAAAATAGTGGCAGGTATTTTCTATTGCATTTTAGTCGATGGGGAACACATTGTTTTCAGTGTAAATTCTTATAGAGAATAACTGCAACACGATTACGATATACACTTACAATAATTCATACACAATTATATTAAGTTATTAAATAATTGTTGCGGTTTCTGAAGTCATTTAAATTCAACATTGTCACTTAACTGGTACTAGTAAGTACTGGTACACAAACTACATGAGAATGCTCATCCTGCTTGTAGTTTGTGCAGTATAACATATCGCTACGTATGGCCGGCAACACTAAGTAACACGTTCTTCGTCTTTTCTCGATTAACTTACGCATTATGACTAAACTGTGGGTGTTGCTTCACGTTCCTACTAAAACCAGTTACAACTAATTTGAAACGACCCTGTATAATTACTCTAATACAATTATATAATTATCTTTGCAAATATTGATAACAAAGCTACAATAAGTAGCAGCATAAAAAGAATTGTAAATTTAGACGTTTATTTTCCAATCTTTGGTGGTTAATTTAACTTTAATTCAATATTTGAAATTATTTATTACACAAGTAGCAAAAATAACTTGATATATAAAGCGGTTTATCCAACAGTTGAGTATTATAAGCGGCTGCATTTTGCATCGATTACTACAAGTGACAAATTCATATAGCAAGTACAATGAAAGTACTTGGCACAACAACATAACAAATTCAACGAATTTGACACCCGTCACAAAATTACTTTTACCTTTGAAACAGTAGCAAGGTACCGAACTATACGTCGAGAAATTAGTAAAAATAATTTGTACACGATCTCGCCTACATAAAACTATACACGCTTTACATCTTAAACGGTAAACTTAACATTAATAGGCTATGTCAAAAGTGACACCGATCTATAACTATATAATAACGTCGAGGTAAACTATATAGGATTCACGTCGAGACAAATCGACTCACTCAATATCGTCTCAGCAAAAATATTACTTTCCTGATATGAAAACGAATCGTCACGACGAAAAGAAACTCATCGCCGTCTCGGGTCGAGCTCTCACAAAACAACTGCACCGAAGCTCCCGTCGCCCCGGCACGCTAACGTAATAAATGCGGGGGGATCGAGGGGCTCCCCCTAATATAAATTTACACTACAGTCAGAGACGATCCCCGCTCGTCGGACGATCATTACGATATTTACACTAAGCTACGGCTACGATTCGAAGAGTCGGCGGCTCGGCGGCCGACCTGAGGTAGATGTGGCGCCGGGCGACGTGTGGTCCGCGCCGGCTGCGGCCCGGGCCCGCGCCGGCTGGCTAGCAGCCGACGGCGTAGGGCGGTAGGCCTTTAGGCGACTTGAGGTCCGGCGCCGGATACAGCGTCTCGGCGGGCCGGGCCGGGCCCGCGCCTGTTGGCTAGCAGCCGGCAGCGGAGGGCGGCAGGCCGTTGGGCGACTTAAGGTCCGGCGCCGGCTGTAGCGGCTGCAGCGGCTCTGCGGCCGCGTCGTCCTCGTTGCGCGAGCGCAGCGACGACAGCTCCCGCACCCAGGACGCGAGGCGCCCCGACACGCCGAACAGGTTGGAGCCCGAGCCTGTCGCCACCGCGCCCACGTTCACCTCTGCCAGCTCCTGCTCCTCCTCTGTTCAATCATGTGACAATAAGTACGCCACAGAAGAATAATAGCAAATGTTTGGCCAAAAACATTTCACTCACATATGACCCTAAAGATTGGCAAAATTATAATTATAAGCATTTGTAACTAAGAAGTTCAACTACAGTAGTGCGGTAGAGCTAATACCGACAGATGGAATGACAGTGGAATTTTAAAAATAAACCAACCAAAATGTCTACTCGCATCTGCTTAAAACTTCAGATTGGCGGACTCTTGTCCAGACAAACCAAGGGCACCAAAGCAAAGAAGTAGATACTATTAGTGAATTCTTTTTTATTCTGTTCGAAAAAATATGGGACGGTTTCTTCCGTTGCATATTTCAGAACAGCTTGGCCAAAAAGTCGGTGTCGCAACAGAACTGTCACTACAATGGTTCATGGTCGCTCAGAAAATGATAACAAAAGTGCCCGCACGCAGCTCACGTAACGTAAACATGCAAACTTGTACCGCTACTTACGTTTCAACAGGGTGCCTCCGACTCGGCACACTTCTCTATGGGGCGCAACAGTGGGAACAGAAAAGCGGGCTCATATTAAACACAGGTACGTACTAGCAACAAATGTTATCATTTGCTGACGAATACCGGGACGTGGGGGAAAGCATTTAAATGGCAACCTAATTCATGTTCAATTCTGCACCTAGGGTGACGATTCACAACAATGACAATTACTCGATTCTCGTACAGGTTGCCATATTTTGCACTCTCGGCAGATATAAAGGGGCTTCGTCATGAGTCTACAATTTTTGCGATCACTAATCCGCGATTTTGTCTTGGTGTAATCGAGCAGTCTTTTTGAAATAAATATTGCAGGAGAAGCGGGGGCGGAGCGATACTGACCCATGGCGGTGCGTTGCAGCGCGTACATCTCCTGGCCCTGCGCCGAGTGGAAGAAGCTGCGTGCGCGGAAGTGCGGCTGGCTGGTGGGCGCCAGGTCCGCCACCAGCCGCAGGAAGCTCGGCCGGGCGACCGCGCGGTGTGCCCAGCACGCTCGCATGAGCTCGTACAGCCGGTCGGGACAGTGCTCCGGCCGCTCCATCACGCCGCCCTCCACCACGTAGCGCACCACCTGCTCGTTCGACAGGCCCTGCGGAGCCACACGACAACCGGTAAATTTTTTGTTATACTCTAAAATATATTCCCTTAGCGTACTTCTTGACTTTTTAGTTTTTGCTAGACTTCTCGGGGCCTAGATCCCGTGAAATTAAAGCCTTCCTCAAGAATGGGCAAGCTTCAGACACCAGCTAACTACTTTTCTACTAAAAAGACAAGTTGAGAAGTACCACGATTGTTCTACACTTGTCACGCAACCTACCTGGTAAGGTTGCATGGCAAGCGTCGCCATCTCCCAAAGAACAACGCCATAACTCCACACGTCGGAACTGCTTGAGAACACCTGAAACACACAAGATGGTAAACAATCAAGTGACAGTAAATTCCAATGTATGGCGGCGCAGTATGTGGCGTTTTTCTATCAACCTTCATTTTCACCCCAGCCATGTTCATCTTTCACACCGCCCATCTATACAATAGTAACATAATTAAAAATCAGTCAACTTACTCCGTCCTTGAGGCTCTCAGGGCTCATCCAGCGCACCGGTAGCAGGCCCTTGGTGCCTTTCCTATAGTAGTCAGTCTCGTAGATGTCTCTGGTCATGCCGAAATCCCCGACCTTCACGGTCAGGTCGCCGGCGACCATACAGTTGCGCGCCGCAAGGTCGCGGTGCACAAATTTTTTGGCCGATAGGTAAGCCATACCGTCGGCTATTTCAATAGCCATCTAAAACAATACATATAATTTTGAGTTTGTTCGCGTGTTTTATACTGTCTCAGTCGAACATTAATATCCCTTTTAAATTAAATTTAGTTTATTTAAAGTATCAAGACTAATTGACACAATTAGATAAATAAAAGGTAACATATACGAAAACAAATACAAACAACAATTTCACATGGCAGCAATATGTCCAGTATGTATAACCGCCCTAAACACGTTATTGAACTAGACGCGGAGGGCGCTGTATGCAGCACGAGTATAGTCAGTCCACAGCTGCTCGTGTAGAGGGATATACTAATTTTTACTTCCCTCGAACAACGCACAAACCTACGCACTAACTGACAACGCCCTCCGCTCCCGCTCAATGTCCACATCGTCTTTCAGGTCTGTTGTAAGACCGTGACACGACAGTGACCTAAGTATTTAAATTGCCTCGCTTTCTCAAGCGAGGCAGATTATTTATAGGGTAGTTTTAGATCATTAAAAATTACAATAATAACAAAAAAATGTTGACATACTTGCAGTATGTTCTGCAGCGTGGGCGGTTCGTTGCCGCCCTTACGCGGAAGCGAGGCCTCCGCATCGGGCCGGTGGGAGCGCAGGTAGGTCTTGAGGTCTCCGTACTCCATAAGCTCCATGATGACGAGCGTGGGCTGTCCGCGCGATACCACGCCCATCAGCCGCACCACGTGAAACGTGTCGAACGCCTTCATCACGGACGCCTCGTTCAGAAACTCCTGACGCTCCCTGTGCGACAGTTACATTGTTCTTAGCGCATTCGCTTACGCACAAATTATTTAAGTACATGGATGGATTTCAAAATTACGGTACTTACCGATCAGTAGCGTGCTCGTTGACAGTTTTCACAGCGCACCGCGTCTCGGCTTTTCCTTTTTCTATACCTTTCGCAAGACCTTCATAAACCTGAAAAGAATCAAGTTATGTACTGCTGGATTTTACACTGATGTCGTGCGAAGTCGTCCCTAACCAAAGACTGACGACTTTATCGAAGCGAATTGGGTTATTATGATTCTTTCACTGTGTGTTTTTTACGTGATACATATTTATAAGTATTAGTGCTCTTTTTTTACATGTAGAATTTCGTTAAGTATCAAGGCATCAAGTTTATCCCTTACTTAGTTTTGCGTAGATAGGGCCAGAGATTTACATACCTAGATATCTCGAGATATAAAATTGAATAAAGGCCAGAACATTTATTTATAATAGAACATTTTTAGGTAGTTTTTTTAATCTTATCGAACCGAAAGTCGAATACAAGGATGTATTGTAATAACTTAAACAGGAAAGCTTTAGGCTATATAACATCACGCTGCGACCAATAGGAGCGGAGCATAACTAAACAACGCGAACGAAGTCGCTGGCGGCCGCTAGTAATTATTTTTTTTTTTAAATTAATAAATAACAAGGTGTACAATAATATAGAATCAGACGTACCATGCCGAAGGAGCCCTGCCCCAGCTCGCGGATGAACTCGATGGAGGAGCGCGGCACCTCCCACTCGTCGGGCACGTACATGGTGGAGACGTACTCGGGGTTGACGCTGGCGAACAGCTTGTTGGCCTCTCCGGGCGGCAGCAGGCCGCGCCGCGCGTACCACACGCCGCCGCCCAGCACCAGCAGCATCACCACGCAGCCGCCCACCACACCCCAGATCCACTCATACGTCGCTTGAGCTTTTCTCTCCTGGAAATATTTATCAAATGTCTATATGTAGTACATGATTTAAGAACTTATGCAGTTGAGTTTTAAGTTATTTTTTATAATTAGCGTACACTTTTACAATCTACATAGCTAAGTGGATTAGCTGTGTAGTTCGCAATAAGAATATTATTTTTACAGCACTTTCTTATCGTTCAGTAAATAGGTAAGTTTGTAAAAACGAGGTTAGTGTATTAATTAACCTACTGCCTACTATTATGATCTTGTCATAATAGTAGGCAGTAGGTTATTATGTAGAGTGCAAGACGAGTGGGATCACCAATGTTTGCAAAGATATTTATTGTACTGTACTGTAATGCTTCTTACATTATGTAGTTGACTATTCGTACTTTCGCAGTCTCTATAGACATTATCTGCAGTAACCAAGAAAGGGTCTAAAGAATTATCCCTCGTATCCGCGTGCTCTTGATTCTAGATACCCGACTCATCGTCAAGAGGAAATTAAGTATGAGATTACAAAATGAGTTACCGGTATGAATATGGTGACAACGGATGCGTTCCCGGCGCCGGCGGCCGTGACGGGTGTGACCTCGACACTGTAGTTCCCGGGCGACAGGTTGCGCAGCGTGTAGCTGTGGCCGTTGTTTTCGTAATCATCCACGGTGATGCAGCTCTGAAGTCCCACGTCCTGGCCCTGCGCAGAAACACGTAATTGTCTGATACTGTTTCTCCAAATATAAAATCTCCATATATACCTACACTATCATACATTTATTCACAGCCACTTTAAAATGTCAGAAGCTATACTTCTTCAAATAAAAGAAGTGCAATTTGACATTTCATACTTTTCATGACGACACAACTTTGTACATGCGTAACTCAAAAATTGACATTTATTTCTTCCGTAAAACCACGTAATTTTAAAGTTCATCATCATCCTTTTATTCGTCCCACTGCTGGGCACAGGTCTCCTCTCATACAGACAAGGATTGAGCGTAATCCCCACGCTTGCTCAATGCGGGTTGGCGATTTCAGACTAGATGTTTTCCTTCACCTTCAGTCATTGGTGTCCAAGATATACTTAGAAAGTACATATAACTTTAGAAAAGTTACATTGGTACTTGCCTGACCTGGAATCGAACCCGCGCACTCATACTTGAGAGGCTGGTGTTTTAACCACTAGGCCACCACGACTCGACTATTTTAAAGTTATTTTTGTTTTATCACAAACTGCACAATTCTTAATCACTTAATTTACATTACATTTTTTCAAACAAAGCAATACCACCAATGTAGACCATTAATCGTATTTTTTCTCGACGTCGTGACAAAGTCACGTAGTTATATACGTATAGTTGTACGATTCCAACTGGTTGTTTGTTAAAGAAAAGGGCCAGTAAGAAACTACATGGTTACATAAAAATACACTGATAGTATGTATGGGGGACAGTAATAGGCCTGCCAAGGTGTAACACTGAGAAAGGAGTTATAGGCAAAGGTTGAAACGAACTTGTTTACTGGCGCAGAATCTGCGTATTACAGTACCCACTGCCTACGAAAATGCAATCATGATTATACCATATATGCAGACAATCCAACTGAAGTAGCTTTGTATAATGTGCAACCGTTAAATATTCCTCAATGGATTCAGCTCAGCAGAGGCAGACTTTGCAGAAATTGATTTTGCTGGCTTTAAAAAATAAGGGCGTAGAAAATAAGGGAGTTTAAGAAAATGATGTACCGCCAAGCTATCGTCGATGCGGGAGTAGTGCACGGCGTAGGCTACAACGAACCCATTAGGTTTCTCAGGCGGTCTCCACGTCACGTTCACTTCGCCTAACGTCTTGTTCGAAAGGATCACTTCTGCTTGCAAGTTGTTCACTTTATCCGCGTTTACTGCAAAGATAATACATTTTTATTATTTTGTATGTGATAGGCAGCGTGTTGCAACAACCTTCGACTGACTACTTATATGAAATAATAACTTTGCTGAGTTATAAATAAAGACAATTTTAAAAATTATTTAAGGTAAACTGATGGAGTAAATCTACACACAAGTTTACAAAAATCACAATAAATATAAGTGTATGCTTCCAAATATAAAATTTACTTATAATCTAGATACAATAAGTTCTTTTTTTACTTTAGGTGGTTCCAAAAGCTTACCTAATTCCGCAGTGCGGAAGGTATTAAAGGCCCGATGTTCTGAACACCAAGTGTTGTTGTAATTCTTGAGAGTCTCTTTCTCGTGCTTCGCGCGGCAGGCGTAGATGCTGACTGTGTACCACGTGAAGTGCCGCAAGTTCGTCACCGTCAGTGACCTTGTGTTGCCCCCCAGCTCGAAGAACAGGGATTCGGCGGAACCTACCGACAAATGAAGATGATAGTGTTACGAATGCATCTTATGTCAATGGCGTAAGGTTCAATATCGCGTGACATTGCAATACGTAGCCGTTAAGCCCTATAACTTGAGACCTAGGCATTGTAGAGGTACGATGTAAAAACGCATTGATAAACCTAAGATAGCCTATCGAATGGTACAGGTTTCATCAATATTTGCAATGAAGTATCGACATCGAAATTTCTAGAAACTCGTCTCTGGTGAACTAGCTGTAGGTACCTACCGAACGTACTCGAAAATATGCGCTATTATTATTACGTCTAGAATAAACTGGAATGTTCGATCAGCCGACCTATAGAAAGCGCCGTGACGCCAGCAGTCAGTCAGTCTGCTTTTGACTAGCGAAGAGGAACAAGAGATAGTTAAGAAGCGATACCAAAGAAGATCTACAGCGACAACCTAACGAGAACTTTGAGGACTACGTAAGGTAATATATATAGTGTTGTTGTGTGTGTACGATACAGACTTCGTGGACGTAAGGGAAGACTTCGGTGCGACATCAGCTACGTTCTACTTGTCATTGCCTACAATCGACTGTACCTCCGTTGCCAATAAACTTCGTAACCCTTAGCCGGTATCAATAGGAACGATGAGGAACACGTGTCCTGAAGTGGGGCCGCGTATCAGCAGTCGCAGTATGACGATGGTTGTGACAGACTGGATGCGGAAAACGGAGGAGAGGGTGGATGGGAGAAGCCACGTCCTGTAGTAGTCTGCTATTGCAGCCTACTGCTGAGCATAGAATCTCCCAGATTCAAAGAAAATGGTAGAGGTTACAAAGTGTCTGTGAAACATAAATAAGAAAAATGGATAAACTTTTTTTGTTATTATTTTGTTAATATTTTTATTTAGAATACTTACGCATATACGTTTGGTATGGAATCATCTACGACACAATTTGGCTTCGTGCGAAATCAATTGGCTAAAATAAGAATGTTAGAATGACGCAATGGTGATAAATCGAGTCCATAAAGGACGAACTGAAAGGCAAAAGCACTGAGTAGGTGTATACGTTATTGATTAAAATAAGCATAACTAGCCTGTAATATATATAATATAATCCTCACTGCTGGGACACACGGCCCCTCATTGTGAGAAGGAGAGGGCCTAATTCACCCCGTGGGTCCCATCCGGATTGTTTGGTATTATTTCTTAAAGACGAAGATAAACTCGCGAATTACCTTCCTCGTCTGTAACGTTGGTGTATTTCTGTCCCGGCCTGGGTGCAACAGTCTCCGCTACTTTCACAAGCATGCTATTCATGTAGTGGTCCAGAGATCGCTTTACCCTGCTTTTTGAATGCTTCTGTCTGTCAGGCTGTTTTTTGTAAACCTGAAATAATTTTGTCGTTTAGAAATCTATTAATAAGTATGATTTTTAGGATCACATAGGGCCCAAGCCCAGATGCAAAAGTAATTAAAGGTCTAGGCTTCGCTAGAAAGTTATTTTTAGCGCAGCCTTCGAGCAGCAGCTTTATTGTCATACTTGGTTCATCAGTTTGGTGGTGGAGGAAGGTGTGAAGTACCTAAATTGGAATAAGCAACACCCGACTAGCCGAAATAAGCTCCACCTTTCAATGGGGGAACTTGACACCTCTCAACTCCCTCCTTCAAAAACTTTTACTTTTGTTCAACAATCCCTTACAGTATTCTGCAGGTCGTTCTCAAAGGTGATGCTTTCTTCCCGCTCTCTCTCTGCGCGCGAGTTGAACCTCGTGCCCGGTCTGTCCTCTTCTTTGCATGAACACGAGCCGTTGGTGACGTCACCGGTTGTCTCCTTCTCCTGACTATCCGGAGACTCTTCTGATCGAGCAGTGATCATGTTCGCTAGGGCACTCGCTGAAATAAGAAATGAGGAAATTTAAGAGTGCAGAATAGAATAAAACACCTGCTATTCATATCTTTATGATATTTACTTCTAAGTATTTTATAGGAACTTACGGTTAGCACAATAGTTAGTGTTCGATGTTAGCAGCTGGGGCACGTTGTAGCTACTGGCCTGTATGGCCACATGGTACAGCACTATGGTGCCGTTGGGCATGGCGGGCGGCGACCAGCGGATGAACACAGAGTGCGGCGACAATGACTCTACCGACACGCCCTGCGGTGAACTAGGCCCTACAAACATTCAGTTTATTTATTATGATCAAATTTCATTTGACATTTCAAGACAGCAATACCAATTGAATCCAGCATGAGTGGCAATCCGCGTGCAACTTGAAAAGATTCTATCTCAAGGTTTCACTAAATAACAAAGGTAAGCGAACCCCGATTTACGATAGATTTGTTACTTACTTCCAGGTAAGGTTGTAAAGTATATGATGGAACTCTGTGCACCCTTTTTCTCCTGCAGTGTGGTATACGTCTTTACATACGCTGCATATCGAGTGTCAGGGCTCAAATGTGTCAGTAAGCGGAATGAAGGCTGCATATTTAGACATGGGTTCAACAGAATGTCATTTTGGTTTCCATTAGTAAGTTCTCTTGATCCATTACGTGCTTCGTCTTCGGTTATATCCACTACATTCCATCTGTAAACAAAACAAAACAGGGTTATTCGATTCACTATCGTAACAATAAGTCATTAAAATTAAGAAAAAAGAACTAAATCTGTCTGGACCCACTTATTATTTCAACATTCAAATATGGAACTAAATAACAAAAATCCATGGCAATCACAACTCAATACTATACATAATCAACTTTCTTTGGTTTTAATAACAATTAAGCTTTAACATACTGCCATTAAACGATGCATGCAACTCACCTACATATAGAAAGCAATGATTAAGTGAATACTAACATGTCGGAGCACACGTCCCTCTGTTCGTACAGCGTCACGTTCTGGTTAGGCTTTGTTTGGATGTAGTAGACTGAGTAGCCAAGCAGTTTGCGGATGTCCTCGGGACAATACATGTTCCACGTGAGGATCACGTAGCGGGCGTGTAGTTGGAAAACGCGCAAATGCAACTTGTCCGGTAAACCTGTGAAAACGATAAAGAAAATTTTTACATTCTACCTATAACTAGTCTCTAACCTCAGAAATGAAGCAACGACGAAGACAAACTCGTTTTTTTTTTTAATATACAATATGTAAAGAAAACCCTGTCCGATCCGTGAAGGTATTGTTAGGTATCGATAACTGATTCTACTAATGCCTACAAAGACGGGCTAAACTTAAAAAAAAATCCCCCTAAAAAAATAAATATTATTTCGCAAAAAGAGGTAACTTAAAACATGTGCGATAGGCCATACAGGCGCGGGCAGAGAGGGGCAGGGCACGCGGCACGCGGCCGCATCGCTATTCGCTCAGAATTATACCGCCAAAAATAATTTTGTCACTTTTTAAAAATTACCAAATTTTGGGAAAGTTGCAATTTATTCGCGGGAAAAAAAGGTTATTTCAAAATTCACTAGTACTGTTAGTATGATGATTATGTAAAATTTCATATGTTATTTGGTCATGTGTTTACCTAACCTTTACTATCTTTACGGGTCGGACAGGGTTTTCTTAACATATTGTATATTTCACAATAAACACTACTAAGCATTAATTATGGCGTGCTAAATAACAACTACTCACACGAGGCCTGATTTCCGTTGTTGTCTTCTGATACTTCAATTTCAGTGAAGTTGGATTTCGGATCGTGAGTCATGTTCTTAAGCGGCATTATCTGGGTGTAGTAGCACAGCTTAGGGTTTAAATGTATGAAGAGAGAGCCCCCTGAGATGTCAATATCGCCGTGAGTTGGCCAGTCCCATAGCAACTCCAGGTTCTGGTTGTTGAATATATGTAAAACTTGTCTGCAACGGTATCACTTATAAGTAAAACAAATAAATGTACATAACTATCTACTTATAAAAGTGGGAAGCCCGCTATGTAAAAAGGTAGCCTATGTCACTTCGTTTTTTTCCATACTAATCAAAACAAGGTACTTATAGACATTTTTAAAATAAATGGGGTGGGCTCCTGTCCACCCCATTTATAATATTAACCTAAACTAGCGCAGTTCCGTTTTTTAGAAATCCAGGTCTTCCTCCCTCGGCAAATAAATTGGTACTTGGTATAACATCAGCTATCTACCTGCCAGTCCCATCAAAATCGTTCCAGCCATTTAGGATATCAGGGGGTAAGTACTTATAGGTAAATAAATACAGAAAATAATTAATCGTAAAGACTTATGATAATTATGTATAAATATTAGTACAGTCAGTAAGAAAGTCGATTAAAAATTATTGAGCAAAATCATGTCTTTAAATCGAAATTAAAGCGATATTTAATTAAAGGACAGCACTATGATACATTCTCTCTTCGTTAACTCGTAGCTTCCATTATAATATACATATATATAATAAGTCATGTTAATCGACTTTTGTTGCTGACTGTAACTACTAACTTTTTTTTTTAGTATTTGGTTTTTTGTATAATGTTTTTATTTATTAGGTATTGCTGCTACCCGATATGTGTTTATGCTACATGTATTGTATTGTGTGTCAAGTCTGTGCTGAATAAATGTATTTTCCTTCTTTCTAACGAGTAACGAGTCGAAAAATACTTAAATAGGAAAGAGCAATATATGAACAAATTAGCAAACATACCAATCTAATCTACTCTATTGAGTTTTATAATACTAGAAAGAAACAAATTTTTCTGCCCCCTGCTCTACGCCGCGCCTCTACGATGAAGGCCGTGACCTCTGTGGGGTAACATCTGAGCTCAAACGATGTTCCACCATTAATTTAACATTTATATACGTATTTCTTACAGAAACACAAAAGCAGCTAGAAATCATATTACTTACATAACTATATCGTATAATATTGATGTAAAATCATAAGTTTTAGTTTTAACTCACCTATTTTTGGGTTTGGTTTCTTTGGGAAAATCTCCGGTGATTTTCTTCAGGCTCCTTAGAAACATGAGTGACACAAGTGGGTATGATCGTATTACTAGCAACGAGCCAGTTATCTCGCGTATTTCACCCAATGACTTCTCAAGTAGTGCCAGCGTGTTACCTACAATTTAAATTTGAAAAATAAAGATGAATACTATGCAAGCTGAATTAGTGAAACATTAATATATAAGTAAATCGCTAAGATTAGCTAACTCAGGGACTTCTTAGTTCCATGGAGGCGTTTTAATTACTATATTCCACAATGTCAGGAAATAGAAAAAAAAATCTAATCAATAGCGTTGCGGGCTCCGTAAGTAAAGATTTTTTTAATGTAACAAAAATTTACGGCATTTTCCTTAACTGCTACATGACATTGCTTCTTGCCAAGTTTCATGGTTAAAATGTATACGGCCGTATATTTTGATGTATTAACTAAGTTTATTGTTGCGGTAAGGGATAACAGCCCTAAGTATTTGATATTAATTTTAAAGTTGACAACTCCTCGCGTTATTGAGAAAAAGGGTCTTGACTGACGAACAAGTAGTCATATAAGAGTTCAGTTTTCTTTTTGAGGTACCAACGAAACTCTAAAAACGCGACTAATGTGATTTGGTCTTCTTTTTTCCAAAGTTTAGTTAGAATATGTTAACAAAAGCTTTTTATGGCAAGAAGCAGTCTTGATAGCTTTTCAAGTCTCTAAAGAACACAAGAGAGGGACTCGACCATATCATATGAAGCTCACCCCCTGAGGCGCGCACGGAGATCTCGAGCTTGCCCTTGATGTGTGTACACCCGCGGAATTTCTCTGCAGAGGTAACAGTGTCTATCTTGTCTCCAAGACACTCTTTGACACAGCCGGATGGTGGGCACTTCTTACAAGTTGCATTCTCCTTATCCTAAAAATAGTAGCACAATTTATTTTCATTCTATTGGAGAATGATGTCAAAGGACTTATCCAAATAATGATGTAGAATCGCTTATTCATTATTTTTATTTTAACATCATCATCATCTCAGCGTTAATCCCAGTCGTATCCAAAGCTTTTTCAGCATTGGAGTCTGGGGTCCGCTTTACCAGTCTAACTGCTGATATGGCTAAACTTCGACATTTTCCGTGAAGCGACTGCCGTCTGACCTCCACAACCCGAAGGCGACATCGAAGCATTGCAGCTAGACTAATTGTTGGACTTTTGAGGGCTCCAACAACCCGTAACGACTGCCATTAGATGTTCATATGGCAACCGGGACCAACGGCTTAACGTGCTTTCCGAGGCACGACCATTATTTTTATTTTAATATACCTCCATAAAGCCGATATCGCAGTCATAGACGCAGCGGTTGCCGAAGATCTTGTACTTTCTGGTGGGGTCAGTTGCAGTCACCGGTGGCGGTGTCGCCCGGCATTCCAGTTCTGTCACACAGCGGCGGAACAACTGTAAATAATACAAAGTTTGTTTAGCAAGCAGTAAGACATATTGGTCGAGCAACAAACAAAGCACTACGGATTCGGTAAACTGTCTTTCAATCGTGTTTAAGCAGGCGAAAACTTACTACTTTTCTTTATTGGATTTCTTATACAATATGTAAAGAAAACCCTGTCCGACCCATAAGGATAATAAAGGTTAGGTAAACACTTGACCAAATATAATATAAAATTTTACATAATCATCATAGTAACAATACTAATGAATTTTGAAATAATCCTTTTTTCCCGGGAATTAATTCCAATTTCCCCGAAATTTGGTAATTTTTAGAAAAGTGACAACACCGGTATTATAAGCGAATAGCGATGCGACAACGTCACAGGTGCCGCGTGCCCCGCCCCCCGCCGCCTGCGGAAGGGGTTGTTTACCGCACATGTATTAAGTTACCTCTTTTTGCGAAATAATATTTATTTTTTTAGGGGGATTTTTTTTTTCAGTTTTGTCTGTCATTGTGGGCATTAGTAGAATCAGTTATCGATACCTAACAATACCTTCACGGATCGGACAGGGTTTTCTTTACATATTGTATAATTCAAAAATCATCTTACACATTGGGGTGAAGTCGATAGTAGGTACAAAATTTTTATTTCAGTTCTACATCCTTAAATATAACCACAGAGTGAGTGACTACCTAAGACAGGTAGCGCCGATCTCAAAAAAGTATGTTGAGATGAGATCAGGAGAATGATAATGATGAAAGTTTAATCTAAAAACTTCCGGAAGACAAGTTTTGTCTAAATGATTATGAAAAATCAAAATCAGGTTTAGACGAACATCGTGGTCACACAGGCACGAATCAATCAGGCTAATAATACAAAGATGAAAGTTTTTGAGTGAGTGTGTAACGTCTTCACGTTCAAACGCGAACGTGAAGACGTTACAAACACACTCACTGTAAACTACCATCTGTGTAGCTACCATGAGTTTACATTACGAGACTCGATCGTCGATATCGAGCGCGTTTGACTCATCGATTGGCTCGCTTCAAGGTTGTAAGAACTCTCAACCAATGAGAGCGCCAAGCGCGCTCGATATCGACGGTCGAGTCTCGTAATAAAAACTCATGGTAGCTACACTGTAAGCCAAATTGCATCAAAGTTGGTCTAAGGCTTAGGCCAACTTTGATGCATTTTGGCTTACAGATGGTTTATGACCAAGGTTAACACATAGGATACTTTTCTCCCGAAATTCCCACAGGATCGGGATTTATGCAGGTGAAATCGCGGGTCACAGCTACAATTTTTTTTTTAAATATATTATTATAAACTAGTGCTTCACCGCAATCCCGCCTGATGGTAAGCAGTGATGCAATCGTTGATGGTAAAGCGCGCTAGTTCATTAAGAGCCTATTGTTAGGCTTGAAGACACTTATATTGTAGTCAGACGGAAACACTACCGCTGGCAAATTGTTCTAATCCCTCGATGTACGCGGTATAAAAGACGAGGCGAACGCTTCATTCGAATTGTAGTGGTGTCAACAACAAAGGGTGAATAATATGAAAAGCTAGCCTAATATGTAATATGTATGATAATCACCTCATATGTGCCGTCCGCAGGGCAGGAGTCCACGCATTTCCGATTGCTGCCGTAGCCGAAGGAGTAGTTGCGACACACGTGGCAGTCCTGCGCTGTGGGCCCCGAACACCCGCCCAGACACGCCTGATGGCAGCACGTGCCGTTGTCTAGGCAGCCGCGGTCGCCGCACATCGTGGAACATACTAGATCAATAACAACACATTAGGAACGGTTTCGAATTAACAATTTCAAATAGAGAACTTATCAAACCTTACATTGACATTACATAAAATAAAGACCGGTTTACTTCAAAAGTAGTATGAAAATTTTTACATTTAACAAGCTGCGGCCCCTCACTTATTTTTTTATTTTTTTTTTATTGCACTACTCTTGTTAGTTATAGTATAAATCGATAGCTGACATTAACGCAAACAGAACACATAATAAACCAAACCTCGTAAAGTATTACGTTTCCGATATAGTCACGAAAGTTTTCCTACCTTTCTTTCATCTTGTTGCATAGATCAGATGTTTAAAATAATATGTACTTAATAATTAATTAGTCTTTATGTTTTATATAATCAAACATTAAAAACTTTGTTTGTATGCTTTATTTTTCCATATACTAATCGAATGGCTAACCTTAATAGAACATATTAGATAATTTATAAGAATAAATCCTTGCGAGCGTAAAAAGTTTGATTTACTAACCAGTTTATGGGATAATGTTTCTTCTTGCAACTTTTCAGTTTAAACTGGTTGACGAACCCTGTTCAAGATGAATAATTGGGTCGAGATAACCCATATGTTTAGCCGTTTACATGTCTTCTTTGCAAACATCTACCCAAATCTTATTGTAAGAGCTGATTGTAACGCCCTGCTACAGATGAGTTAGCATTATGCTATTTCTGAAGAAAAGGCTGTGTTCTACAAAATCTCAACGGAATCAAATAATACACAAGAAATATCACCAAGGCGAGAATTGTACAAAAACTACTGAGAGCCGAATCATTATAATGAAGCGTTTGTCATATCATATTGCATCATCACGTAACTGCTCAATGACCCATGCTCCCCTAGTACATTGCTCCCTTTGTTTACAATACGTTCGTCAATTACTTAATCAATAATAATCTGTTAGTTTACTTTCAAAGTGCGCCTGTAGGTAGGTACGAATAGTTCTACATATCGCATACTCATCATTGTCATGTGGTTATGATATTGACGTCTGATAATATAGAATACTCACTCTTCTGGCAGTGCTTGTCATCCCAACACAGCAACCGGCCGTGAGAATCGGACGGGCACTGTGACTGACGATGGTCCTCTACTCGACTCTGTGCATTGGGGCACAGCCCACACAGTCGCGTGTCGTAGTTCATCTACAAATGAACAATACATTAGATCAATATTAATGTTAATTGGGAGATGACGAGGCCATCCACATCATTTTAAGAGTTACTCATTTCAACACTATGTGTACGATCCATTTAATTTCATATCTCTAGAAGTAATGATAATTTTAATTATCATCTTCATGAAACATACATACAAAATGTATCGAAAATTCTAAACATTGTTTGATATACAGAGCTAATAATAATAATAATTTAAATGCTTTAAATAGCTGGATTGCATGTCTCAGCAATACTGATACATAATGTGAGTTTCACATACAATCCGTTAATTAATATGTTGTCTATGTGTATCGTTGGTAAACACGAGTCGTGGCGGAACTAATAACACGATCCTGCGGGCCATGACCAGAACTTGTTTGGTGAAGAACAATAATAATGTGAGGGCACTACTCCACTCTCATTGCACATATGCTCGGACAGAGGCGGCGCTATAGAGTATGGTTACCCTTCAAGTATATGCAGCCACGTGGAACTTATTTAAGCGTTTTTTAATGAAAATTCTTACTTACTTAAAGCTTATTTATCACATAATGTTTTTTTTTAAAAAATATGAACATGTTCACGCTATTGTGGAAGTTCACAACAAATAGTTATAAAGGTCATTTACTTCTCTGAAGATTAAGATCCAACCCTTAAATGCCTCCTTGTAATTTGGTATTTTAATATTGTATTAATTAGTGATATTTTCCTAGATAAAATAAGATTATTGATTCCTTTGCTGTTCAAAACGTACATAGTATAAGAAAATTGCAGTTTTAAAATATTGTCTTCTTAACTAATTGTGAATTGTATGCAAAAAAAACTCATGTTTTCTACCGAGAGGGGTAGATAGACATCAACTAAATAAAGGCTTTCTGTAGTTGACGCCACCTACTACGATTTATACTCTTTTAAAATGATTAACTTACCCGAATAACGTTGTCGGCTTGTTCCGAAGTGATCCGACTCCAGTCAATAGTATTTGCATAACAAAGTCTGTCGTTCTGTTGTATTCGCACACCGCCCCTCTCAATCTTCATTAAAGAACGAAGACCCAAGGACTGTGGATAGAAATACAAGTATTTAAAACTACATTATTTTCAAAGTTAATTCTTACACCCGTAACGAGAAACTCTCATTTACATTCATAAGTACCTATCGAGACAGACGTTGTCCAGTCCTTTGAATAATTCATACAAAATTCTAATAGCAAAAAGGTCGTTCAGTTTTACCCGAATTTAATCATTTCCTGGTAATGTAATTTTTTTCTTTCATAAAAACCTAACTTGGACTATTACGAACATTTTAAAACGAAAAATTGCAAAATCTATCCAGCCGTTCTCAAGTGTCACGCTTGCCATTGAACGGCATTTTCTGATAAAATGATAGATATGTAATAATTACTCAAAATTTTCATTTAAATTTATCAAAATAAGATTATAATTTAAACGTGCTTTTCTAATATTCATGCACTGCTTGCTTTATACACTCCGCCAATAATTTCATCGGCACACTTGCTAGTAATTATCACAAAATAAAGCTGATCTGTTTCATACAAAATGTAAAAGAAACTTACTTCTAGATGCTCGTTATCGAAGATAACGAGAGCGTAATCCTTGTAGAGTTGAATCCCACGTATCACCGCAAGATTGGGAAATAGATTACCCAGATTCTGCACGCCTTTCGTCCTACAATACATTGAAACCTTTCAATTGTGTGACCACAGAGTACATTATTGTGTGACTAAGGCCATAGAATAAATAGTACAAGTACTAAGGGTCTACGCAAACAAGACCTGATTACCAACTAAACCAAAAAAATTGTAATTTACGAACATTTTCGAAATCAACAACGCAGTAATCTTGTGCTAAGTTTGATTAAAACTAAGATCTTTCAGCTAGTAATCAGGGGCCCTAGTCTGTCATTACAATAGTGTCAGAAAGGTCAATCAGTGATCTCATGATGATCGCTTTGACAAGTTTCGTAGTCTACTAACAAAATATGCTAAAATGACATCATTATGACTTTTCAGTGGTCACTCACAGACACTTCACTAAATATAAATTGATTAGTAGTTTTTAGAAAATCATTTCTATTAACGGGTTTTACAATAATGGTAATACGGCAATATCATTGTATCGCCATTCTATTACGAGATGACAGACCGATAATTGGCGATCATTATGAATTTAGCAGATTACAAACTTTTAGCATAATGACAATGGAATCGTGTTGGAATGACAAATTTATAAAAAATTGTAGACTAGGGCTCCACTACGTGTGTAGACTGTAGCTCCATAATATGAGAAAGCTCTCTTGAAAGTTTATTGGTGTTTACAGGTAAGTAACATAAATGACGTGTTTCTATTTAAGATTACTGACAGTATTTTATATTTCATGCGGAAAATATTTTACGCTATGATTATAAGGTTAATCGGTTTCACCTGTATATGAGAATATAATCGGTGACCTCTCTTAGTAGTGGGAAGGTCATGTTCTCGAGGTCCTTGGGTGTAGTGCGCTCCATCAACACGATGCTGAGCTGACCTTCGATGACTCGGCAGTTTCGCAGTTGCTTGAGGGCGGTGTGGTTGTTTCTTATGTCCATTGAAGGGCATACTGAAACAATAGTAAAGTTTTACATGAGTAACGTTTTCATGCAATTTTGTTATGCAGAAAAAATCGTATAATTAAATCCTAATACATATTATAAATGCGAAAGTTTCTGGGGATAGATAATCCTCATGGACGGGATCTGTCAGATTCTGACTGACTAAAAACCACCCCGGTGTTCCATCTCACACCTAGACCGGAGGTTGCGTGACCGAACCCCCGATTGGTGCTGGTCCGCCACTGTAGGCCTCCTCGGGTCAGGGGGGGATGGGAGTGAGGTGTATGACTCCCCCCGTGACGTCTAAGAGTAGCGCGTGTAGAACACTTCGCGCCGCCACTTCGGGTCCTGATGTTAAGGGGCAACAGATGTCCCAGAGTCTGTCGCCCTGGACCCATTTAGGGGGGCTGGAAGAAGGCGTTATCCGGCCTCCACCGACGCCCGGTGCGCCTGCTGCGGGCCGGGTGAGAGGACAAGATCTCCCTCTCTCTTTTGTATTGTATTTGTATTTGTGCAGCCTCGAAACAGTCGTCTCGCAGAAGGAAACCACCGCATTCTGGGACTCTTCACTGCCGACCATCGACTCGATAACGGCCGGCAGCAACAGGTCACTGCCTACTTCAGAGATGAGGGCACGGCGCAGCTCCTCCCAAGGGGCACACTCTGCCAGCGCGTATGCCGCGCCGTGTCCTCCCGGCAGTCGACGCAGTGGTGACACCGAGCGTCCGGCTCCCTGTTTATGCGACACAGGTACTTTCCGAAGCAACCATGCCCCGAAAGTACCTGTGTCATCCGAAACATCAGGGAGCCGTGCCTTTTCCCGAGCCAGTCCGCCAGTACCGGCCGGATCATGGTTTGTAACCAAGATTAACTAGTATAATTAGATAGTTTTATCAGGATATTCCCACGGTAACGAAACTTATGCGGGTAAGTCGCGGGGCTCAGCTAGTTAATAATACAATCAATTATCCAGTACCTACTTTGTGTCCCTGATTAAAACTACAGAAACAACAAATACTTGAAAATCAAATATTAATATTTACGAATACGTGACCTGAATGTGTACCGCGTGGGTTGGTTCGAGGTGATGCGAGAAAAGAGCTCCTGGAAGGACTTTGAGAGGACCTTGATCGGGATAAAAATAAATGTTTAATTTAACGATAACCCTTTGAATGGGATAGCCTTGTCATTCTGCTAACCGATAGAAAATTGTTTGGCCCCTTGAAAGCCTTATTTATTTATGTACTCTGAAAATATAAAATAGAGAAAACGATTACTATGAAGACCGAAAAAACTTTAGAGATAAAGGGTTCCAAAAGGTTTTTTCATTAGTTTGGAAATCCGCTCGTGGTTTAAGAGTTTTATGTTTACTTTGATCAGCTTCCGCCCGCGACTTCGTCCGCGTGAAATTTCTAGTGCCCCGACCTGAATCACCCCTATCATCCCCTCTTCGTACTATTACGCCATTTTCGCTTCTGGCTTTTTCTTTAACTCGACTACTTAGCGACATAGAAATTCTCAATGGCTCTCGAATACAATATATTTATTTATAGTAGAACTTCTTGAGTTTTGCGTTCGCGTTGAAACAAACAAATTCTTCAGCTTTTTTATTAGTACAGATAGCATACATACTAGTGTTTATGTTTACATCTACATGTAAACATAAACACTAGCACATGTTAGTGCATACATATACTGCTAATACAAATTAATATATTATGAAGAAATGACATTTGTTTGGCACGTTTACACTTAAGTTATATTGCTGTTTCCGTAAACAATTCAATTATTGGCACAAATTACCACCCACCAGCTAGATAATACCATATTAACGAACACTGGGGAGGAATTTTATTACACAGACCCGTATTTATTATCTAGCCTGTCGCCACACCCGTGACTAGATGAATAGACATTTCATATGTATCATGAAACTAGCTATTTTTCAGTAATTGAGAAAATAGTTAAACTTATTTTCGTATAAAACCCCTACAATTTTCCATTTGCCTAAGTCATTATGTATTTACAACTGATGCACACCAAATCTGGCCATTATTTAATGCAAAGCCCTTCATAAAAATTCTGACAAACAAAGCTAGTGCGGATACAATGTTAAGCAATTTATTGTAGCAATGACAAGACTTCGGAATCTATCTTAAACATTGTCGCAGATTTGCTAGTCTAATCATCATCATTTCAACCAAAACACATCTATCATTATAATTATAGAGGCCTATTTCTTTATAAAACAACTACAAATCGCCCTATTCACAGCTCATCCTCTCTTGCCCAGTTAAAGAGACGAGACATATGTCATGGGAAATTTCCTCACATATGGTCCTCACGTCATCGTGGAGGTATCATGTGGTCAGGGTATAAACCTGTACAACCTTCAGCGAATATTTTGCAGACTTTCCGGGTATAAAGTACGCAGGTTACACTTCCGATCTTCATCTCGTCGCTTACAAAAAGTTGCTAGCCCATCCGTTTTTAGAACAACGCACATTTTATGTCTGCAACGTGATGGAATGGCATAATTTCCTTATATTTTATTAGCATTTTACATCATCGGACGGCCACAGTTGATAGTTTTAGAATGGTACCGTACAGCGGCAATGCGCCATTGCTATAACAATGATGTATAATATAGTATATTTCACCAATAAACACAAAACGTTATATCATTGATTTATATGTCCCGTGTAGTGTCTTAAGACTAAGGGAACTCTCACCAGGGAAAAGGGCAGCAGCGCTTCTACTGTGGAATACAAAACAACTGCGATCCCCTACCCGCCTGCCAAGCATGGGGATTATGGCAAACCCCCTCCAATGTAATGAAAGCCCTGGGGAAGGCCTTTGTCCAGCAGTGGACCTCTATAGGTTGAAGAAGAAGAAGAAGTGGAGAAACCAAAATACATACATATATGAATAAAGTATAAAAAGAACAGTCATTGCACATCTCTTATTACGTTTGTGCTGCAGGTTAAAGAAGTGCACATATTATAATTGGCGTGTGCGTTATTGGACGATATCAATTATTCAGGCTATATTATGTTTAATTACTAGAAAATATTATCATAAAAATATTTATCTCCTGTACTATTATATTATACTACAAAGAGTTATTAGGTGGTATAAATATTTCAAACTTAGAGGTTACTTTACTTATGATAATACAACAATTATGCTGTCTTAGTTACGCTTCAAGGTAATACCCAAAATTAAGAGAACTCGGAACATCTAAACTCAGATTCTGGGCTTAACCTCGTTATAGCGCAGCTGTATATATTTTTTCAAAAATCAAACTATGTAGGATTGCGATAGGTAACTATTCATATACAATACTAGCGGCCGCCAGCGACTTCGTTCGCGTGGAGTTAGTTATGCTCCGCTCCTATTGGTCGCAGCGTGATGTTATATGGCCTAAAGCCTTCCTGGATTAATGGGCTATCCAACGCAGAAAAAAAATTTCAGATCGGACCAGTAGTACCTGAGATCAGCGCGTTCAAACAAACAAACTCTTCAGCTTTATATATTAGTATAGAGTATAGATTATTATCATTGTATCCAACTTTGCCTTTAAGCACATTGTACAATTTGTTTAAAATGTAATGAACGGTCATTATGTAAGTGTGACAAAGGAATTGCAAATTGTAACAATATTATATATACGACTTTAACCTATTGCGCACTTTTGATTCTTAGCCGTATTTATCTACGCAGTACCTGCAAGCTACTTTTCTTAGGGCGCGGAAGTTAAAGTCAAAGGCCGAGTGCGCATGTGCAGAAAATGCGCGGGAGGGAAACCAAGATGGCAGGGTAAACAATACGCGGTACGACGCATGGTGACGCGGCATGATGCGAGTAGGAGTGGGCCAAGCTTCCCTTAACCAGGGACCCGAAACAGAGTTGATTTACCTCTATCAATCATCAATATTTTAATAATGTATCTATGAAACAATCAATCAATAATAATAATAATATTTATTTGCGAAAAACATGGTATACCATGTTTTTCGCAAATAAGCTGTTAAAATATGAAATGAGCAACAACTGGTTACTCGTACCCAGTACCTCTACCCCGAACCGTAAACTTGCATCCTCGAAATAGCCTGAAGTGGCACAAACGGGAACTGAAGAGAGGGGCAAAGCAGAAGATGCCGTGGTGAGTGAGTGATAACATCAAGTTAACCTGAAACACTACAGGCGACACAATGCAAATGAACTCGCAGCATATTGCCGTCTCATGTCCCGCAAACCTCGGTCAGCTCACTGAGTATTTATAGAGCAAGGAATGTTAACTCCACAGAATAGTGATGTACGATATACCTCAATAACTATAATGTGTCGATAGCATCACTAGACATAAAACTTTTTTCACATCCTTAATTTTTATCAGAGGTTTGTGAGAATCTGGGATAATTTTCAGGTTTATCACAGACAAGTGATTAATTATTCTGTTTTTTTTTTTTTTTTTGGCAAATTAAAGTCTTTAAAGAAAATTATAGTTTATTTGGAAATGCTATACGTCTTTCGTTCGCTATCTGAACACCTATTACGCCATGAAATTGAGTGGAGTACGAGTGTTTGTTTTAGGAGTTGTTCGTTGAAAGGGTTAGCCGTTCAATAGATTACCAATGTTTATGGAGCATAATGTAACATATTTTATTATTTTATAGCTTTACCCCATTTTAACCTCATTAAGCGGAAACCCAATACTAATACGGTACCGAACACTTTGAATGCTTAGTCTTACTATTATTGGTTATCGATTGAAGTATTTTAAAGGGTTTATTGACCTGTTCAGGATAAAAGGTTTTTTGAAGGGGTTTACTAACCATTTTTTTTTTTTCAAACATTTGGAAAAGCCTTATAAAAACCCTTGATCAAAAAGGAAACTTCTTGACAACGTTTTTATTAAATTAAACTGTTCTGACAATTAGCTATTATTTACCTACCTAGCACAATCATAAACATATTTATCGATAACAATGCAATCACTATGATAATAGCAATAGTTGCACTGTATGACTGATTGGTTAACAATGAACGCGGCATGCTTCGTCCCCCCCCCAGCACTCCGCGCTTACTACGTGTAACTACAACCTCCACTCCACCCGCTCATACCCTCGTACCGTGGCGCCGCCTCGTACGAACAGACACAACGTCATACCCTTATCAGGAACATTAAACCATAAAAACAAGGGACTAAGGCCTCACTCTCGTCGCTCCCGAGCGCGAAAAGGGACGTTTGTGTTTACTATTCATTTTGAGTAGTAGCTTTTACGTTTTACGATAATTTTATAAAACTGCAGTCATTTGCTCAGCTTCAATTTACGTCTATAGAAGTCAACTCATGTGTTGAATATCAACGTACTTGCATATTATCAAGGCTTGGGAAGTAAGAGGAGTGTAGTGTAATGCAATGATGCAAAACATGTCAGTGCATTCTTTGCAATAGTAGGTATTTATATTGCGCAGGTATGCGTAATTCGCTGACATACGTAGTACTCGCCCAAGCCTTTGCATTGAATGAATGTAATTTATAGTAATAGATACAGTCGCACGCACACCGGTGGTAACTATTGGACCTTGAGCTGGCCTAGCATAGTATGGAGTTTCAGTAGAATGACAGGCCAGCTTACGCTGCATTTAGCGCTAACGTGCGTCATAATGTATAGCAGTTTACTACTCCTTGCAGTTTTTTTCAGGCAAGCTGAATTGACATACGCTTTAATAGTTGCAGAATAGGTAGTTATGTCCTCACCACGTGTAAAAACGCGGTGACATGTCTATTTACAAATACAAAAGCTATGTTTTATCGCGCACTTTATTTACCTTACCTATTTGATAGCAAATGCTTAGGAGTTTTTTTTATCAGATTGCGGATACTATATTATTGTGGTCACGTGACGTTGTAGTTAACAGAAACCATTTTCCTGTTTATCACCTTGTGCGCTTATTCCTCTTAAGGTCAATTCCTTTCCCTTTCTGTGAAAGCGGATATTGGGTAGATTTATTATTTTTCAATAAAAAGCTAAGTGTAGCACAGGTAATGTTTAAACTAGCACTACTAACGGGAATTTAAAAAAACCCTTGACTTTGAATATGTCGCAGCCAACTGGTTAAATTAACCTTTAAATCAACCGACTGGCATTTGGAGGTAGGTAGTGCTCGCCTAGCTCTGTTCTTTCCGCTAGCATGCGATGATGCGATTGATCACAGACTCATAAATGGCCGGGGTGCCTTAGCTTAGTTACTGCGACCAATTCGGCTCGCATATGATTTGTTACAGTTCCAACATAAACTATCATTTATTGAATATCATTCAAGCCATGGCTTGAAGACGGCTTGTAATACTTCAGCTGAAATTCATATTTTTCTCTCACTTCGTCGCAACACGTTCAACAAAAAAACACTACAAATGAAAAAATAACTAATTTCGAAAGTAGGTGGCAAAAAACGAAAATATGAAACTAAAGCTGCATCAGAGTAAGCGTTCAGTATGACCTACTGAACGCTTACTCCAACATAAGTGGGAAAAAGCTAGCAAGCAAGCAAATGACGGAATTTTATTTGAATTTTTGCCAGCTCTTTGGAGTCAAAAATCCAAATACTCAACCAATTTTATAAAATTTCTATGGGACCAAATATTTATAAAGAATATCTTTTCACATAAAAAAAAATCATCGAAATCGATATGCGTGTCTTTTGTCGCGCACATTCTTAATGATACTAAAGACTATAATTATACGGTTTTCTTAATTCAGCAAAATTAAAAAAAAAACGTTATAAATACAGACCAATTGAGACCCTCCATTTTTGAAATCTGTTAAAAAAGAAGTTCTTGAAGGACTCTAGATTGCCTGATGATGGATGTCCAAGATAGTGATGAAAATGTACATATATGGGGGGCAATGTTAAACCGAAGGAAGGCAGAAGGATGGGTATGACAGAATGCATGACGGCTGGGGGTACGGAGGCCGAGCCACTGCTGCAAGCTGCCTGGGCCTTCGACCTGGCAAGAAATACATTGTTCGAGAATCGAAATGAGTATCTGATAAGTTATAAAAGTGGTCACTACGTTATAATATGTACTTCCTAGTAAGACGAAACGGCCTTAAAACTATGAAAAATTGTAAAGTGCGCCTACGTGGAGATCTAGTCTCAGAACACAGATAGATGGGTAATGCAGGTTGGGTTAAACCACATCAAGCTATTATTATAAAGAGGTTTGATTCATCTCCGAAACTATAGGTGAATACATCTTTTTGCATTAAATTTGACAGTTCAACAACAATCATTGTATTATTTACGTAGTTATCTAAGCAGTAAATTGTGTCAATCATTTAAGAAGTAAACAGCCTCCGTAGCGTAGCGATATTTGCACTGGTCTGGTCGTGCCTCGGAAAGCACGTTAAGCCGTTGGTCCCGGTTGCCATACGAACACCTAGTGGCAGTCGTTACGGGTTGTTGGAGCCCTAAAAAGTCTAACAATTGGTCTAACTGCAATGCTTGGATATCGCCTTCGGGTTGTGGAGGTCAGACGGCAGTCGCTTCACGGAAAATATCGAAGTTTAGACAAAATCAGCAGTTAGACTGGTAAAGCGGACCCCAGACTCCAAAGCTGAAAAGCTACGGATGCGACTGGGATTACGCTGAGATGATGATGATGATTTAAGAAGTAAACAATAGATTTAAGAGCAACCTCCTTCCGAATTGTTAAGACTGTGATTGAAGTTGTCTTGCGCAATTAACCCACAAATAAGGATCAACAAAGACTGTTCTGTAAACACAACATTCAAGGGCCATGAGCGCACTAACGAAGTTAACAAACACCAGGGAATGGCTTTCGTAACCGTATCATGTGGAATATTCCAATGTTGAAGTTATAGCACATTCAATATCAATATATCACTCAATAGTAGGCAGAAGTTGTTATTAGAAAATGTATATGGATAGTATCAACATAATAAAGCATTTTCACTGTTTTATATGTACAGATGACAGCAGGTCAAGCTACCCGAAACTGTCAAATATTCCCAATCAACTTTGAGCATTATCGGTTTAGAGACAACGTTGAAAATCTATTAAAGAAATCTGACAGATTGTAGTAGCTTGGTGTGCTGTCGACTGTACATCATAAATCTTAATTGCGCTTTTTATTTAGACAATGGCCCCGATTCTCTTCTTTACAAACTAAACTACTATTATTTACCATCTGTTAATTTCTTAAAGAAAAAGAAGCATTGCGCTTAAATTTTGCAGCAGTTTGTAAACAAGAAAATCGGAATCATTATGTACTTATTTACATCTCTTCGGGTACTTCTGTGGTGTGGCAATATCGAGATAAAATGTTATCATATGTGTTAATACTGGTTATGAACTACGTGTGTGCCAAATTTCATTTATATCCGTGCAGTAGTTTTTGCGTAGAAGAGTAACAAATATCCATCCATTCATCTTCAGAAACTTTCACGTTTCAGAAATCAGGATTAAACGTCACGGTGTCCAAAACGGAGCCAGCAGATAATCAATTCAAAGGTTTCCTTGTCATTCGGTCGTCCTTATGGAGGCATAATCCTTTCTAGCCATGGTGCGGAAAACCATTTTCAACGATAACTCATTGAATGGGTTGGTTCTTATTAGTCTGGTAATCGATTTAACGCTAACCCAATGTCGTTCCAGCAATCGTCCGTTACGTGGTATAGGGTTTTAAGCGCGTTAACTAACCTCTTCACGAAATAAGGGTTACCCTTTTAGAATAACAGTTTGGGTTGAAGAACTCGATCACACAGTGTACGATTGGGATGAAAGGGTTATCCGTTCATATAAGACAAACCGTAAAAAAATGTGAAATGTGTTATAATCACATTTCGTACTCAAAGGTTGTTAAAAACTTTATAAATCGTCGTAAACTTTTATCGTCCTTGATCCAAAATTGTTGCATTTTTCTATCCAATTCAATGTTATATTAAGTATGTTGGGGTCTTATTAATAACTAGCACTTTGCCCGCATCATCTTCGTGTAAATTTCATACTTTTACCTTGATCTACCCCTTGGGCGGAGGGGTTTACAAAATTTAATATTTTCTATATTATAATGGTACGTTTATATCGCAAAACTTAAATAATATACCCATTTGTGAGTTAATTGAAACAAGAAGTAAAATCCATAATGATGATGATGATAGCTATCACTGGAGGGTTAAGGCTTCAAGTCTCCAGATCAATCCCCTCTGGCGCAGCATCGCTGGTCGTGTTGTTGGGTTTAACATTGTATCACCTCGCTCAACTGTCGTCTTTCTACCTATTCACTTAGTTTTTTTTTTTTTTTTTTTTTTTTTTGTGTTAAATCGTATAAAAAAAAGTAGGTGTGCTCAGCCGAAGCACGACCTATCGTTCTGAGTGCACCTCTCTAATATTCGAATTTCGAGGTCTGTACTTAAATCTTCATCACCATACCTCAACTAACCGGGATACTCATTGGAGCATCATTTCCTGCAGCGTGCTGGGGTCTGTGCGTATGTCCGCAATGACTTCTGCTGCCAGCGTCTCCGTCACCTTGAAGACCCTAACTTCTCGTCCTTATGATTGTTGGTTGATACTGGTTTGGACAAAATTGCCTACACCTGTGTCTACCGATCGCACAGCAGTGACCTTGTGACTCGACTGTTTGACCACCTCAGTGAGGCCGCTGAAAATGCGCTGCCCTGACGCGCAGTTCATCGCAGTGGGGGATTTCAATGCCTGCCACCAAGACTGGCTGTTCCCATAGCAGAAAACCGACCACGCTGGGAGAGAAACGCGAAGCGTTGCGCTATCAATGACTGGGCCTTGCCCAGTTGGTAAGACAAGCGACTAGGGTGCCTGATGTAGTTGGTCATACCGCTAATTGTCTGGGCCTTTTGCTGACCACTGATCCGGGCAGATGTGTTGTAACCATAGATGTAGGATTTTTTTGTACGATTTTTTTACTTCCTATATCTATGGTTGTAACAGTTTCCTCACAGTTAGGAACTTCAGATAAATGTCAGGTGATGTCTGTGTCGTCCTTCTCCCCACAGACTCACGTAGTGAACGGCGTCACATCATATATTTTATGTTGTGCATCAAGCTATGGAGTATTTTGTGCCCTGTAGTGACATGCTCGTCGTGGCTCAGCTCTCCCATGGTTCAACGTCGATTGAGTTCAAGCTGAACAGCGTAAGCACGCGGCATTTATCACCTACACTACAATGCCCGAGGGTCGCATTAGGAACAAGGTTTTGAGAGTACTGTGTCATCTGGACGTGAATAAGGCTAGTGGACCAGATAGTATACCAGCGATTGTTCTCAAAGCACCCAAGTTGTCTCCTGTATTGACACTCTTGTATCGCCTCTCATTTAAGACTGATATAGTGCCCAAATCCTTGGAGCTTCCCAACGTGCAGTCCGTGCCCAAAAAGGGTAGTCGTGCCGATCCTACCAATTATCCATCCTACTAACTCCATACTCTGCAAGATTATGGAGCGTGTGCTGAACTTGCGGCTCTTGGCATACCTGGAAGGTAACAATCTCCTCAATGACCGACAGCATGAGTTTCGCCGCAATCAGTCAAATGGGGACCTACTGGTGTTTGCCACTCAGCTGTGGGGCAAGGTCCACGAGAAAAATGGGGAAGCGATTGCCGTCCCCCTAGATGTCTCGAAGGCCTTCGACCGGGTATGACACGCTAGCCTTTTCAGTAAGCTTCCAGCATATTCACTCACTAGCGTCTGACTAGCTGGGTAAAAGATTTTCTGACTGAACGGTCCTTTCGAGTACTTAGTTGTCGACGGATGCTCTGCGGACCCCAGGTCTTTTTAACGCAGCCAAAACACAAGTGCAAATATGAGCGGGTTCCTTTTGGCATTCTTCCCTTCTTCATTTCCAGCCTACGTTTTAGTTCAATTATAAATTAAATTTGTAATTTGTATAATAAATCAACATATTACTTATTCATAATTCACTACTTTCAACAATAAATGACAATTGAACATTTTTTTTTCGATTGTTGTTGTATACATATCAATGAATGTTGCCAATATTTTTTATGAAATTTTGGTACTATTTTATCAGAAAAGTACCACAGGTTCAAGAATAAACCTAATACTTTATTATGTACTCTTAAGTGTTAATTATTCAACGGTAAATGCCATAACAGTTTCAGATTTCATGCTCTTGAAAAAAACATGGTCCAGAAAAACAACAGCTTTTTTTCGTTTTTTTTTCAATGTTTTTTTTCATGCTCTTGAAAAAAACATGGTCCAGAAAAACAACAGCTTTTTTTCGTTTTTTTTTCAATGTTTTTTTTACATTAAAAACGGTTAAAAAAACGGTTTTTTTGCAGCACTATCCTTGGAGTGCACTGATCATCTTCAGCTTTTAGGATTTGAGATTTCCTCAAACGTAAACTTTCATGCTCATGAAAAAAACATGGTCCAGAAAAACAACAGTTTTTTTTTTCAATGTTTTTTTTTACATTAAAAACGGTTAAAATACGGTGTTTTTGCAGCACTATCCTTGGAGTGCACTGATCATCTTCAGCTTTTAGGATTTGAGATTTCCTCAAACGTAAACTTTCATGCTCATGAAAAAAACATGGTCCAGAAAAACAACAGTTTTTTTTTCGTTTTTTTTTTTCAATGTTTTTTTTACATTAAAAACGGTTAAAAAACGGTGTTTTTGCAGCACTATCCTTGGAGTGCACTGATCATCTTCAGCTTTTAGGATTTGAGATTTTCTCAAACGTAAACTGAGCGGTTCATTGAGTCCAAAGCCAAGGTGGCTGCCGGGAAACTTGGAAGTTATTACAATAGTTCGTTATCTAATGTTATACAAAGCGCAGGTGCGTTCGTGTGGGGAGTATCGCATTCATATTTGGGCTGGTGTTGTAAAATGCCACCTGGCAACTTTGGACATTCGGTTGAGACTTGAGAGGCGTGCGAAGAAACTAATGAACGACTCAGTTTTGGTTCAAAATGGTATCCAAAACCTGGAGCGCAGGCGAAGAGCAGACAGCCTGTCGGTATTCTACAGGATGCATTTTGGAGAGTTGCATGACTCAGCGGGAACAGCATGACTTAATTCCTCCATCCCCGTTCCATCATCGGACAACCCGTCGTACGGCGAGTATCCATCTTTACGCATTACGTTTCGCTTCGTCTTTTATACCGCGTACATCAAGGGACTGAAACAATTTGCCAGCGATGATTTTTCCGTTTGACTACAATAGGCATGTATCCAAGGTATGAAAATCCAAAAAATAATTAGTCTGTCTAATAGATTAAAAATAAAAAACCCGTTTTTTTATTTTGTCGAAATTACCAAAAGGGTAATTCCATGAAAAACGCTACTGCAACATAAATTTTTAAATTACTGTTTTTAAATTAAAATGTATCTTAGGATAATCTTAAAACCCCATATTTTAATAATATATCATTATTTTTTCGATAAGTATTTAATTTTTCGATTTTTTTATATATTTAAGTTGGGTTAGTATGAACGATTGATGGTTGATAAATTTAATCAAAATTGGATTCACTGAAAAATAGAAAACTATTGTTAAATTGGCATTACGCTTCCCGCCATTCGAACAGAAAAGTTTTCAACAGTTGTTGCGTATAATATTATTTCGTAAGTTTTATTATTCTTTCCATTTATTTAACTTTTAAATTATGCCTCCTACCTGTAACACCCGTTACAAAAAAAGTGCATTTGTTTGTTTGGCGATTAAGTTATTGCACGCATTATAAAATGCTTTTAAGAAAGTAAGGATATGATTGATAACCACTTGGGTTTGCATTTATATGAAGATTGGCCTTTTTGTTTGTGAAATTTTGGCGGGTAACAGTGTGTAACACCCGTTACGTAACGGGTGTTACCAAATTTTGACATGCCTTGATAAGAACTAATAAAAACGTAATGGCGCTAGTTTAGTGATTTTTTAAAGGTTTTACGTTTAGGGGTCCTCCAAATATTATAATGACACGTTTTTTATGTCTTTCTTTAATAAAAAATGTTTTCGTCAACAGTTGACAACATTTTCATTTTGCTGTATTGAATAAAATATTTGCATTTTATTCTTACTTCTTATCTTGTTGGTAAATGGGTAACCTCTAATGTCTTGAGTTGTTTGACCCATTCACTAGCCCCGAATCCCTTGTTCAAAAACTAGACTAAATTTAAGTTGCATGTAGATAAATTATAGTTAGCTGTTTTCAAACATCCTTTGACAACTCGACAAATCTCTGACACTAAATGTTGCAATTCAGCAAAAACGCCGACAATTTAACTTAGTAGCGTGATTTATTGGCGGGCCCTAAAATAATAATTATGCCTGATGCCGAACGCAGTATGGTGTACTTTGCTTAGGTTGAGCTAGCTTTCCTTTTATACTGACGATGTCTTCAGCGAAAAATAGAATGAAGAAAAATATAGACAAAACCTGAAAAAAAATCTGCAAAACATGCAGAACACCGTGCAAAAAGAAAGAGAGAGGGACAGAAAACGAAGAAAAAAAGATAAAGAAAAAATTGTACAAGACCCAAACTTAAAAGCTTAAAACCAGACAAAAAACTAGAAATCGCGTAGAGAGTATTTCGACTAAAACATTACAATATTTTTATTAAAAATATTGTAATCTTTTAGTCAAAATGCTCTCTCTGAAAGCAAAAAAAAAAAGGATACAGTGGTGCAAGGATATGCCAATATGTCCATGCGAAGGAGCAGATATTATTATTTTCCCAAAAATATTAATGCAAATTAGCAGTAAACATGATTATTTCACTGCTATTGTTATTAAAATATCTTTATTGGTACAAATATTGTTTTAATTTCGTACTCGTAACACCCGTTACATTCAGCTGTAACACCCGTTACAGTTTTAAACTTCGATAAAAAATTATGTTTGTATTTTTGTTTTAAAACAAGTGGACTACGAAGTTAAGAATTTATTTAGCTACGTAGTTCCAATTTTTTCACTAACGTAAAGTAAAGAAATTCGCAGAGTTTTGCTTTCATGTCGGTTAAGCCCGAAAGCTTAGACAAAATCGTGTAACGCCCGTTACACACATATCTTGCCTTTAATTTCTTTACTGCTGTTTGTAACTGTCCAATTTATTACAGATACCAGTAAATAGTCCTAGATGGAAGGTGTTAAGCTCATAAAACTTAATTGTTTTCTTATTGCATCATGAATTAATTGTCAAGTAAAAGTGTACGACCTGTAACACCCGTTACATGGAATGACCCAAAAACTACTGAGACATATGTATGTATAATATAGCGTATTAAAGTAAACAGAGTGGGGGCTAATTACGTCACGCCGTGGTATATTTTGTACCACGGGGCGTGACGTCATGCGACATTTCACATCAATATACATACATAATTAACTTCCTAAGTATTTGAATGAAAGAAAAAATTAAAAATACGTGTTCAATATTTTTTATAAACCTATCTGATGAACATTAAATTATTTTTTAGGATACAACCCAATTTAAGCGTCTTTAAGGCTAAAGTGAATAGGCTCTTATTAAACTAATGCGCTTTACCATCAACGACTACATCACCGCTTTGAAGAGATATATAAATAAATTTTGATACCCCTTAAATCAATTAAAAGATCGATCGAGAGAGCCAATCTTCATAATTTTCATAGATTTGTATTCGTGCCAAGTCTTAAGTTCATTACCTCAAGAAACAAGATTGTTCATACAAACAAAACCTCTACTTTTCACCCCCTTTAAGGTCGAATTTCCAAAATCCCCTTAGTCTGCGTTTTCCTGCGTAATAAAACGGACCCATGTGCCAAATTTCTCGTTCCTATTCTAAGTAGATTTGATTGTGCATTGATATCTCAGTCAGTCCGTTTCTCCTTTTATAAATATAATAATATTATTAAATAATAATGAAAAATGTTTGTAATAACAGTATTATTCCAATCACACCAAACATTCAAACATAACGCACTTTAGCAAGGTTTGTGAATGATTAATTTCCGAAACAAATCTGGCGTTGATAATATAATCTATGTATGTATATACTTATATATATATAGTACATAAGTACCTAATACAACCAATGATCATGTAACTATGTAACGTAAAGAAATACTAGACAAGGTAACGGTAATACGTACCTTGGCAATGGTAATTTGATAATAAAGAAAGAACAAATACCGCGCAAGATTCGGGTCACGATCGTAAAGCATGACTGGAGAACACAAAAACTATGTGGATTTCTACCAAACGGGACTTCACTTGAACAAGTTCAATAACGAGACGTTTATTAGAACCATAAGATCAAATAAGCTGGGTCTTGACTTTTACAGAGTGTCTAAAGATAACATAAAAAATCAAGATTAAATTAGTGGGAATCGGTGTGTAGTAAGAAAAATTAACTTTCAACTCGTATTAATGCTCGTCGCAAGATAAGATTGCATAAACTATATTACCACCCGGAACAAAAGATAAAAGAAATTTATTTTTAAATATTAATTAAAAAAAAACTCGGAAAAATGAATACCGTGTAATGTGTGGCCAAACATACAAATACAGTGTCGACCAAAAGTCCATAGGCAATCTCACAAAGCAATAGCTTGATGTTTAATTTGACTTATATCCTTCTAGTTTCAAGAAAACAAACACATTTATCATTGTCCTGAACAAATGATAGTAGAGTTATAATTTCAGTGTTATAATATTAAGCAAGATGACTACGTAAGATGACTTGGTTAGGCACGTGCAGATATAGGGGTTAATCACTGATCATATTATATAAAAATTAAGACAACGACTTCACGAGGTGTCGCGGGTTCAATGATTGTATGGCCTACTGGTAATCCGCGTTTCGGGTCTGGATGTTTGTTTAAATGTTTGTAAATGCACCCACATTATAGGAGTAATTCCTAGTGTGGGGCAAAGTTTCTTTAAAGAAATAAAACGTTCCTTTAGTATGTTGCTATAGTATAACTTTGCCCAATGAGTTTTTTTTGTTTCAGAGTAAACTGTAAGACGCTGAATGTGAGATAGGGGGTAGTCTTGCTAACTGACAGCGACGAGGAAGATCGTGCTTATTAGCGAGGCCCAACGATAATATATGGTGGATGAATATGAAACAAATGGTTTTAGAGTTATCCCTAATACAGACTCGGGCAGAATTACGATTAATATTAATACGGGATAGATGAGTGCAGCAGGACTAGGAAATCATCATCATCTCAGCGTTTATCCCGGTTGCATCCGCGGCTTTCGCGTTGGAGCCCGAGGTCCGCTTTCCTGCACATTCTCCTCCATTTCGCACGATCTTTAGCATCCTGTGGTAAGAGTTTGTTGGCACGCATGTCATTTCTTACAACGTCAAGCCAGCACTTCTTTGGTCTACCTCGCTTGTTCCGGCCCGGCGGAGGCACCATGGCCAGCAGGACCAGGAAAATTGGCTTTTATTCTTCCACACGCCAAAAGTTCCACTTGAGAAGAAGTATTAGAATTTGTTATATGTGGGGATGGATAAGTGCAGCAGGACCAGGAAAATTGACTTTTATTCTTCCACACGCCAAACGTTTCACTTGTAGTATGACAATGTCTAATACTTCTTGTATTAGACATTGTCATACTACTTACTGCATGCTACATTTACCCAGCTGATGAGTTTACCGGTTTTACAATTACTTAGAGATAATTGTTGTCCATGGCCAGCGCAATCAATCCCATCGGAAATCAATGACTTATTAATTTCTATAATTAATCTGTAGAAGTTAGGAGATCACTCAAACACGCACACGCCCTGGCTGCACTCTCGCATAGTGTATAGCAATAATTGTCTTTAGTATGTTCTGTAGTGTAAAATTTCTGTAAATAATTGTAGGCGCACGATCTACAAGACTGTTCGTAGGTCGCAAGCATTTATTCGAGGAATGTAATAAAAGTGGTGCGGTGGCAGGCCCCGACCCCACACGTGACCTGCCTTTGAACTCAGCAACGTTTTACACATAGTCACTATTAGTTTACGTATGCCGCGCGCCGCGATGATAGCAGCCTAATCTAATCTTCCACCCCCGCGTGACAATACTGCGACATCTAACGTAACAAATAATTAAACAGGCAATATAAATTAGCCGGGGAACATGGCTAATTTAACATTTATCTGAATTTTCATACATCATTGAAATCGCGGAAATATTTGGAATTCTGTAAGTCATTTTCTATTTTAGAAATAAACCCGTTTTCAGAGTTCACTGGTGATAAGACTAAAATGACTGATCACTCACAGGTGATAAGAAATAGGAAATACGTGTACTTAGTAAAATAAATATAATGACCCTTCTTCATGAATATGGTTATAAATCATGCCGTATGATTAAATAGATAAAATAAAAACACGCAATAACAGTTCGGTTGCTATTAATATGTGGTGCCGTGCAGTTGTCTCTTATCACCAGTCTCATTCTGTTGCAGACTGTTGCAAGGTCATAATTGTAGACTAGCCAACTACCCAGGTATATATTGTCCTTATTACGCCCGCGGAAATACAAAAACCAAGTTTCGGGTGCGTCAAACAAAACAGTTGGCGGTACACCCATGTGAGGCACGTTTATTTGCGCGCGGCGGCCTCGCGGGGAGCAGCTCCGGTTGTTTACGTCGCAGCCGCCGCCGGTTGGTGATGATGACTCATTAACGGTCGCTTCATCGAACACCATCGCGGGTGGCTTCCGATCAAATTCTAGCCAATGTTCGCCGATGGGTGCTACGGTTGTTATCGTACAGTTTCTGTAAGATTTGAACGTGGAAAGGGCCGACCCGCCAAGGCTGCGGTCATCGACCGGGAAATGACGCAAGCAAGACATGATTAATGATTTATTTAAGTATGTTATGCTGGCAAACTTTTGTTATTTTCTAGTAGAGTTCGCTACAAGTTTTTAACTGCAACACTTGTAGATACTTCCTTCTTCGTGCGCCGCTTTGCGCGGATATCTACCGATGTCCGCGGGACACCGCTTCAACGTTTATACATATATATGCTTACAATATTTTTATGCTGTGCAACATCGCTGCAACCAAAATCACGACGACGACCCATGCGCCACCGCACGCATTTCTGTAGAATTTATCTGAGTCAACATGTGCATAGCTTGTAAGGTCACAACCCCTGGCTACAGGCTTTGGGTAAACCCAAAGCCAAGCTAAGGTAAACCTTGGGCAACAACAAGATAGCCTGGTTAAGTAGTCACGACCTCTCAAGGTCAACTATGAAATGCCATTAATAAAATAAAAAAAAATCGGCCAAGTACGTGTCGGACTCACGCACAAAGGGTTCCGTACCATTGATTTATGAAATTAAAGAATTTATTTGTATGAAAGATTACGCGGTAATAAGCGGTTTACAATTTACGAGGTATTAAAAAAAACTACTTACTAGATCTTATTCAAAACAATTTTCGTTGGTAGTTTTTATAGTAATGTACATCATGTTTTTTTTTAGATTTTCTTATTTTTCTTATTTTAGAAGTTAAGGGGGGGGGGACCAACTTTTTTCACTTTGGAAGCGTCTGACACGCAAACTATTCGGTTTAGAAAAAAAATATTTTAGAAACCTCGATATCATTTTTGAAGACTTATCCATAGATACCCACACGTATGTGTTTGACGAAAAAAAAAATGTTGATTTACAGTTCTAAGTATGGGGAGCCCCCAATATTTATTATTATTTTTGCATCAAAATCTTAATGCGGTTCACAGAATACATCTACCTACCAAGTTTCAACAGTATAGCTATTATAGTTTCGGAAAAAATGGCTGTGACATACGGACGGACAGACAGACATGACGAATCTATAAGGGTTCCGTTTTGTGCCATTTGGCTACGGAACCCTAAAAACCGGCCAAAAAGCGTATCTGGCCACGTTCAGTGTAGGGTTCCGTAGTTTCCCATTCCACCACAATAAGTGTCCTCACAAACGGGGCTCACGAAGGACGGCGATAAAAAAGAGTTATAGATTTGAACTACACATGGTAAGTACGAAAAAATGGTTGTCATTTGATTTCCACCACGAGTAGTGGGAAGGGGTTTTTTTTTTTTTTTTTGCCGTTTCTTTCCTTCTTGCATAGCAAGAATCATTTTTTACTTTTTTCTTTTCTACTAGTCTTTCTTTCTTTTCTTTTATTTGAGCTGTTCTTTGGCTTTTGATTTTTTGGGGTTGCTCTTTTCCCCTAGTCTTTTTTATATATCGTCAACTTAAAACTATTTTTAACAATGTTTCTACATTTTTGTCATCTTACTTATCTTACATTTGTATATTACATTATTTCTTTACATCATTTATATAATATTAATCGCTTATTTATTACACATTAACAGCTACTTTAAAACTAGTTCTAAGAAACGGCTCAGCTTGGCCGTGCCGCCCTTGTACTATTGCGCTCTATGGACGCTTTTGCGACCTTGAGGCAGAACCGCTCCAGATACGGCCTGGAGTGTTTATCGGCCATTAGGTCAGCGATTGATGTTTCCGTCAATGTCCTACCAGTACTTACTTCCAGGCCGTATCTGTCGCGGTCGTGCCTCGGGCACTCAAACAGCAGGTGCTGGACGGTTTCTGCAGCCTCCGTGTCACACACGCAGGCCGGACTGTCTTTTAACTTAAAGCGGTGCAGGTACGCGGCGAAGCCGCCGTGACCCGTCAAGATCTGCGCCCAGACAGACGTCCTGTCGAGGCACTTCAGGACCTTGCGCGCGCACGCCACGTCGGGGAAGAACATTCGCGTGACCCCAGCCGTGGCCCCGCCGGTGTACCTCCCATTCCAGACAGCTACTGTGCCCTCTCTCAAACGTCGCTTGACGTATGAGACTGGACACCTGTCATACGCTGGGGCGACCCTGGACTGAGCCGCCGCATGCCTTGCCAACTCGTCGGCGCGCTCATTGCCGGGGATCCCGACATGAGCTTTCACCCAAAAGAACCGGAGAATTTTACCTCTCCCCTCTTGCTCCCTTATATTCTCACGAATATGGGTAGCAAGGGGATGGTGCGTTTCCGGGTTTCGGATCAAGTCGAGCGAGGACCGGGAGTCGCTGAGCACCGCCGCGCAGTCGAAGCCTCTCGAGACAACCAGGTCCGTAGCCCTGGCTATCGCGAGCAGCTCCGCCTGAAAGACGGTGCACATCGACTCCAACCTCATTCGCTTGGTCCGAATCTCGGACCCATCCCGCCAGTATGAATATGCTGCCCCGACCCCCTCATCCGATTTACTACCGTCTGTGTAAATCAGATGAGCGGGCAACTGTAGCTGAGCCACAGTTTCGGGGAGCATATTCTCCAGACAATGGTATTCGACGTCTGGCTCACTGGCGGGGTGAGGGGCCTCCGTAAAGGCCCTACGCTCCTCCAGTTCGCGGGATTCCAGCTCATCAATCGGACGTCCCCGTTTGCACTCATACAGCCGGGCGACCTCCAACACCCGAAGATCGAGCGGGAGGAGACCCGACAGCGTGAGCGCTGCATTGAGCGAGACCGTACGGTGGCACTTGGCGATCTTCTGTGCAAAGCCCCTCTGGACGGTAGCAAAGGTTCTTTGCACAGAGATCTTTTCGGCGGCCTTCGCCCAGGAGCTCGCGCCGTACAGGATGGTGGGTTCGACCACCGCGGTGTATATCGTCCTGATGATCTCCGGACACAAGCCCCAATCCACCCGAGCCATCGCCGACAGCTTCCTATAAAGGTTAGTTGCCTTGCAACAAGCATATGAGATATGCTTGTTGAAGGTCAACTTACTGTCGACGATGACTCCGAGGATCTTGAGCTCGGTCACCATCGAGATGTCAACGCCACCCATCTGCACGACCGGAGTGTCATACCTAAGCTTACGCGTAACAACCATCGCCTGGGTTTTTTCGGCGGAGAAGCGAAGCTTATTTACGACACCCCACTCGTGCACACGGGCTAGAGCGGCATTGGCATCCCGCTGGATCCCGAGCGCCGTGTGCCCAGAGAACACCAGCACGATATCATCCGCGAACGCCTGCACGTACGCGCCCAGCGTATCCAGGTTGTCCAGCAGAGGGTCCAGCAGCATGTTCCAGAAGAGAGGCCCACCGATGGAGCCCTGGACGCAGCCTTTGGACTGGGGCTTCCGCATTGTACTCCCCGCGTAGCGCACGACTACGCTCCGGTCCCTGAAATAATCCTCGACAAGACGTCTGAGATTAACGGGTATTCTCTTATCTATCATTCTACACTTTATAGCAGGCCACCATGCATTGTCAAACGCCCCCTCGATGTCAAGAGAGACTATCAGGGCGGTCTCCTTCTTGTGAAGGATGCCTCTGACGTGCTGCATCAGGTCATACAGCGCGTCCTCCGTGCTCCGCTGCGGTACGAAGCCGTACTGCCGCGCATTGGACCTGGGCAAGAAATACCAGCGAATTCGCCGGCAGAGAACTTTCTCAAGTATCTTGCCCATGATGGAAAGTAGTCCAATGGGGCGATACGACTTTGCGCGGGCATAGTCTGGACGCGCCGGTTTCCTGAGCACCACGACAGATGCCTCCTTCCACGGCGCCGGGAAACACGCCAGGTCAAGACACCGGTTCAGGATGGCCAGGAATAGCTGGATATCCTGGTTAATCGCCCGGTAGCATATGTCGCTCGTGAAACCATCCGGACCCGGTGCCTTTTTCGGGTTGAAGCTGTGCAGAGTCCGGACCAACTCCCCCCTGGTGATCGGGGGGTCGTCAGTCTCTTCCGGGAGGCGCGTGCTGACCAGATCCGCCCGACGCCTGATGACGGCGTGGACTTCAGAGTCCGCCGACGCGTCATCGTCGGCGAAGAATGTTCCGGCCAGCAGCGCCACCGATTGATCCGGGCTCTGCACAACTCCACCCTCCACGAGTAGCTGGTCCTCGTGACGACCTGTCGCCCTTCTCAGCACCCGAAAGATACCGTCCCACATAGACTCCCTTTCTTGCATCGAGCAGAACTGCTTCCAGCTCGCAGTTTGGGCGCTGACTGCCCTCCGCTCGTACTCCGCCTTGGCACTCAGGTAGTCGTCGACAACATACTGTCTGCGACGCGGCGCGGCACAGCGGATCCTGCGCCGCTTTGTGTTCACGTCGCGCCGCAGCCTTTCAAGCTCGTCGTTCCACCAAGGAAAGCCGCTCTTGGGTTTAGGTGGTCTGTGCGGGGGGATAGCCCTCCCGCACGCTTCAGTCACGGACTCGATGTAGTCCGTGACCACCCCCTCGAGCTCACCCTTGGTTTGGGTGCTGGTTATCCGCTCCAGGGTGAGGCCCCGGGCGGATAACCCACTTTGCATTTCCTCGGTGAAACGACCCCAATCAGCCTTCCGGGTGTTGTAACGCCGACTCGTCCACCGGGTGTTACCCCCGGGAGGCACTCTGAGACCCAGAACCACACGTATCGCCCGATGATCAGAACTTGTCACGGAGTCGTCCACTTTCCACTCAAGGACGCTTCTCAACAGTCCCTGGGTGCAAACGGTAACATCGACATGACTCGTGTACCGCCTGCCCCCACGGACCGTGTCGAAGGTGGGGACGACTCCTTCGTTCAGTACGTGCAGCTCCATATCATCAAAGAACCCCCTCAGGGACTCCCCCCGAGAGTCCTCCTCGACGCTGCCCCACCACGGACTCCATGCATTCCAGTCTCCTCCCATGAGGATCCTGCCGGTACCGACCCGACCCAGGAAGTCACGTATCTGCAGAAGGTACGGCTCGATATCCTCCGTGCCCTCAAGGTACACAGAGACAGCCGCCACGGTCCAATCGCCCGCCTTTAAGACGACAGCCACAATATTCTCGGTGATGATTAGGGGGTTCACAAGAACCTCCAGATCATCCCGGAACACCATGACTGCCGCCTTGACGGGTTTGGTCCTAGCCGACTCCCTCTGTATAACCCTAACGCCACGGAAGCTACCGACCCGCCCCTCCGCGCCAACGTAAGGCTCCTGGACCAGGGCGACACCGACACCACCCCCATGAGCGGACATGACCAACTCCTGAGTCGCCAGGCGGCTGCGCTGGAGGTTGGCCTGAAACGCTACAAAGTGATCCTTACATACTCCATCCACTGCGGGGCCCTCAGCAATAGCTAATGGAGGAGCGCGCGATAACCTCCCACTTCTGCCTTATCGGACAGTCGCCGTCGAAGGCATTGTGTCCCGTCGCTTGCTGTCCGGCCCGGTCGCAGTTTACGCAGACTGGGGCCTTCCCGTCCACGCGGGAGGGGCACTTCGCACGGTCGTGCTCCCCCCCGCAGTGGGCGCAAAGGTCCGCCTTCTGCTTGCAAAATCTGCGGCCGTGTCCGTACCCCAAACAACGGGAGCACTGCACCAACGGCGACTGGTCCTCGGCAGTCAGGCCCTGTATGTCTATATACACGGTCTCCGCCTCAGTCAGCCTGCGCCAAACCTCGGGGGAGACCTGTAAGACCACATGGGCCTGAAGGGGGTTCCGCGCCCTCCTCCGATAGACTTCCTTGACCCGAAAGTGGCCCTCGCCCATGCCCTGCCACAACTTCCGGTTCTGACACTTGAGAGACTCAATAATGTCAGCCTCGGTGTTGTAGCTGAGCAAGTTGCGTATGAGTGGGAAGGGGTTGTAACATGGAATGATAACACGAGAAACTACGAGCCCCTTTTCACCGACTTCAAAATGTTCATAACTCATTTGTTGGGCTTGGTATAATTTTTTATAACAAGATACCCTCTGCATTGCTAGACTTGCCTTACAATGCATTTAAAGCACAAATCAAATCCAACCTTTTTTCAATTTTTCAAAAACGATTTAACCTATTAAGTTCAAAATAATTTTACTAAAAAGTTTTTACAAAGTTCTACTTTTTTTTTTCATATTGTCTAAACTTATGGTTCATATGTTAGAGGGGACGACGACGCAAGGAGAGTTTATTTTCGAAAATTTTACAATATCAAAAAAAAATATTTTACTAAGCACGTATTCATTTTTAAATTCCTATCCAAAAACAAATCACACGTTAAGGTGGAAATAAAAAAAAAATACCGAATAAAATTATTTTTGCCACTTTTACACATATTGGTACCAAATTCCAGCTCTCTAGTGCTAACGGTCACTGAGATTATCCGCGGACGGACAGACAGACAAAGTTCCTAGTCGACTACGGAAGCCTGAAAAAAGCAAGGACACAATATTCTTCGATATTCCTTGCTCATTTGATTTTTAAATATAATTTCATCGTACATCTGGAGCATTATTGCCTCATACCACCGTATTAAGTTACAAGTTCAGTTTAGAGGCTTTTTATTTATTTATCTGTTTGAAAAATTATGCGGTTGCATTGATTAAACTCGCTAGGCGTCATAAGATTATTTAATCCTATGAATACATATCGACGCTTGAAAGGCAATCATATCTAAGCGACAAAAATTAGTAAATTAAGATATATACACCATTCGAACCGCCAGATTTTTCTGCGTCGTTTGGTGTATATAACTCAATTTACGATTTTTTGTCGCTTAGATATGATTGCCTTTCAAGCGTCGATATGTAATTATTAAATCATATATTGGTGCAGATCTCCTGTCCACAAACTAAACTGTTTTTAAGTTAAGAGCATCTTTTTTTTCACTTTCATTAAAAAAAGGATAGAAGATAGCAATTTAGTCCCTAGTTACTCAAGATCGTGCGAAATGGAGGAGAATGTGCAGGAAAGCGGACCCCGGGCTCCAACGCGAAAGCCGCGGATGCAACCGGGATAAACGCTGAGATGATGATGATGATGATGAGAAGATAGCAATTTAGTTTAATTCTGTCAAATTAAGATACTCCACAGACAGTTTAGACGCGAATCACAAACACGGCAACCAAAAATACGTCAATTTACGTCAGGGCATGTAGCCAATCAACAACATCGCTTCGTAGCGAAGCGAAATCGAATACCAAACCAACCAATAACGAAAATAATTAACCACGCGACGCGATGGATCACGTGGTCAATCGTTCCCGCCATTGGTTGGTTTGGTATTCGATTTCGCTACGAAGCGATGTTACTTTGGCTACAGGCCCAAGAGTGGACTAATTTGATAGACTGTCTATGCTAACATTTTATCTTCTCTCATTATCTTAACGAAATAGAAATAAACAGATGCACTGAACTTAAATTTAATTCAATTCGTGAACAAGGGACTCGGGGCCATTGTGTATTTTAATTTATTTCCGAAAATTTTACAATATCAAAAAAAATATTTTACTAAGCACGTATTCATTTTTAAATTCCTATCTAAAAACAAATCACACGTTAAGGTGGAAATAAAAAAAAATACCGAATAAAATTATTTTTTGCCACTTTTACACATATTGGTACCAAATTCCAGCTCTCTAGTGCTAACGGTCACTGAGGATTATCCGCGGACGGACAGACAGACAAAGTTCCTAGTCGACTACGGAAGCCTGAAAAAAGCAAGGACACAATATTCTTCGATATTCCTTGCTCATTTGATTTTTAAATATAATTTTATCGTACATCTGGAGTATTATTGCCTCATACCACCGCTTCAAGTTACAAGTTCAGTTTAGAGGCTTTTTATTTATTTCTCTGTTTGAAAAATTATGCGGTTGCATTGATTAAATTCGCTAGGCGTCATAAGATTATTTAATCCTATGAATACATGTATAATTATTAAATCATATATTACATCTGCAACCGGGATAAACGCTGAGATGATGATGATGATGGGAAGATAGCAATTTAGTTTAATTCTGTCAAATTAAGATACTCCACAGACAGTTTAGACGCGAATCACAAACACGGCAACCAAAAATACGTCAATTTACGTCAGGGCATGTAGCCAATGTAACATCGCTTCGTAGCGAAGCGAAATCGAATACCAAACCAACCAATAACGAAAATAATTAACCACGCGACGCGATGAATCACGTGGTCAATCGTTCCCGCCATTGGTTGGTTTGGTATTCGATTTCGCTTCGCTACGAAGCGATGTTACTTTGGCTACAGGCCCAGGAGTGGACTAATTTGATAGACTGTCTATGCTAATATTTTATCTTCTCTCCTTTTCTTAACGAAATAGAAATAAACAGATGCACTGAACTTAAATTTAATTCAATTCGTGAACAAGGGAATCGGAGCCATTGTGTACCTACTTTTAATCAAATTTCAAATGAAATACCAAACAAGCAGAACAAGTTGATAAGAGATTATTTCTTGTGTGAAGCCGAGCTAAATACAATTAAATAAGTACCAAATTGCACATGTACACGTGTAGGTTATTATTGTACAGCAAAAAAATAATTAATTAGGTTGCGCGTGCGGCGAATCATTACGACTTAGAATAGAAAGGTATGTATTTTACTTTTGAGACTGTCAATAATAAAGACGATGCTACATCATTTATCAGCATTAATCATACAAAAATTACATGTTTTCATTACCATATTGATGACAAGTTTAAAAGTTGACGAAATGTTAAAAAAAATGTAACCCTGCAACATTACTTATTGTTTTCCTTCTCTATGTTTTACCTATGATGTACTTCCACGCCTTGTAAAAACTTACTAGGCTACATTAACCAGACTATTTAAAGTTGGAAAATACCATGAGCCAACTGTAATCCATACTAATATTATAAATGCGAAAGTAACTCTGTCTGTCTGTCTGTCTGTTACGCTTTCCCGCTTAAACCTCTCAACCGATTTTGATGAACTTTGGCACAGACAATCTTTAGATCCTGAGAAAGAACATAGGCTACCTTTTATCCCAGAAAAATTTGATGTTCCCGAGGGAAATCTAAAAAGCGCGATATAACCGAACTCCACGCGGGCGAAGCCGCGGGCGGAAAGCTAGTTAAAAATAAATATCAGCGCTCATAATCGCAACTGGTAAACAAAATTAGAATCCATTCTAATTCTATTGAGATTTCAAAGTCACGGTCTCTACAAGTATGACAAATCGAAACAAGGCCCAAGGCAGCGAAATCGATGATTTAATCAATATTTTTTACGTTTTACTCAGAGATTACTTATGTATTTTCTTTAGCAGCACTAGTCTTGGCACTTGAACAGCGCTAGGTACTTTATCTTCCACTTCATTAATATATCTACTTATTTATTTATTACAAATATGTACGTAAAATAAACTGATTAGAGAAAAAATACTTATAGATAGAAGAGTACAAAATTACTATATAATATTCATCTGCTATTATGTAAATGAATGCGAAGATGCCAACACTTGGGATTCTTCCTTCCTCTCGCATTTACATTGCATGCATACAATATTTTATTCAACATACCTAATCTCGACTTATGGAATTTTTACATTGACTTCTTTTTCCAATTGCTTGGCAACTTTTGCTAAAGCTAAAGCTGGTATTTAAAACTTTAGTCGTGTGTTTGGTTACACTTAGGATCATAATTATAACATGGCTCCACTTAACCCTTTCTAACCCCATGAAGCGGAAGCCTAGTTATAAGTTTAACTCTTTGAACGGGTTAGCCCACAGAACAGTCCTAAGTGATAATCCTTATTATCCTTGTAACCGGTTGCAAGGTTAACCCATAGGAACCTTTAAAATGCTTTTGAGGTAATGGGTTATTCTCATATGCAAAAATAGTTTTACCCCAGTGGAGGATTTTTTTATTTTTTTTAAACTTGTGATTGTGAATCATCATACTCTAACCTTGAGATTATAAGTACTGACTGACTGTGCCCCCCGCGATTACATCGGCATACTGAAAACTACTAAACTACTGACAAACTGAAAGAATGATCCAAAGACTTCAAAATGCTTGAGCACGCTTCTGTTTTAAAGTTCCCTTTAGGGGACATGTTACGCCTTTCCTCAATGAACACAACATTTTGAAAATAAAACTCCACTTGGCGACCTTACTATTTGGTGTCATTATGTCTCACTCCCCCTCTTACTTGTATAATAAACTATCGTGGATAAGTAGGTATAGAATTGGTCAAAGGAGAAAATGTTCTCAACAACTTTCCATCCCACAGTACAAGTCGGCGGCTTTTAGCTCAGAGGCAGTTTTCGCTATAGAGCTTCTAAATGCTGGAACAATATAGGAACTTTTACAATTCTTTATGGAAGGGCTTCCCATAAAGAATTGTATAAGTTCCTCGATTTTCGATTGAAATTAAAAGAATATATTTTATGTGTCATCAAAAAGAGTTCGAAAATGTCCGAGCAGACGTATCTGCCATATAAGCCATCTTATTTTTTAAGAGTGGGGACAAATCCAGAAAATAGAAAATACTCCCCCATTTTTTATTTTCGCGATTTGTTTTGAATACTTTTATTATCTAAATCTGTATATCATTTTATTATTGTGGATGTGTGGAGTTACGCGGTAGGACCGAATCAGGAATTCCCGAATCCGTGGCAGTCTTCATGTCCGTGACATAGCGGACAAACTGCAGGAGGGTACGGTCGCCTATGTTGGTACGGTTACGTCTTACAAAACGGGCATGTTATGTTACGTGGGTCACAAATAAATAAATAAATAAATATGTACGGACAAATCACACAGATTGAGCTAGCCCCAAAGTAAGCTCGAGACTTGTGTTATGGGATACTAACTCAACGATACTATATTTATAATAGATACATATATAGATATACATCCAAGACCCAGGCCAATCAGGAAAAGATCGTTTTCCATCATGACCTGACCGGGGATCGAACCCGGGGCCTCCACGTCGCAGGCAGGCGTGTTGACCGCTGCGCCACGGAGGTCGTCAAAGTCTTAAATGTCTAGCCATGGCGCCTTCGCCGGGCCGGAACAAGCGGGGTAGACCAAAGAAGTGCTGGCTTGACGTTGTAAGAGATGTCATGCGTGCCAACAATCTCACACTACAGGATGGTAAAGATCGCACGGAATGGAGGAAATTAAGCAAGAAAGCGGACCCCAGGCTCCAACGCGAAAGCCGCGGATGCAACCGGGATAAACGCTAAGATGATGATGATTGCGGACTGAAAACTGTAGAAATAGCATATCTGTGTTTTTATAATTCTTACGTATGCCACTCGTGGGTTGCAGTTGAAAATCAGCGTCAGATGGCATAATCTTGTGTTGTCAACTGACATTATGCTGAGCTGAGGCCCTTTTCGCATTATAAGCAAAGTTTTATATTTTTATAGTTTTAAGTGTTAAATATAATGCTATAAATAAACGCATTTTTCTTTCTTTTTTTCATACGTTTCGATCTCTTAGGAATATTGTGATAAAAGTATCCTAAGATGTGTTATTCATAGTTATAAACCATCTATGTTCCAAATTTCATCCAAAACCGTTAAGTAGCTTTTGCATGAAAGAATAACAAACAGCCTCCATCCATCTAATAAATCCTTATAAACTTTCACATTTATAACATTACACGTTTTGATATACCAACTTTTGAGTTATTCAAAACACTCTGTTAGATCCTCCTCAAAAACTTTGATCACTCTTATCCATTTCAACCCTTAACCTAAAATTTCTCGTAAGCCCATTCTCTTTTTCTCCTTATTCAGTAGGTAGTTTGGAATGATATCTGTCAGTCATTTTCTCAGACTACATTAAAAAAAAATGTACTAAGACAGTGCAGGCAAATAAAACTATAAAATCTTTATGGCCAGTACTTTGTTATGCAGTAATGAGTGTAGGCTGATACCTACCTACATTCCTTGGCAATCATATAAATGTTGTTTTTTATTCATAAAGTTTATGGCATTCAAATCAGCGATGGTAAATGCCGTGGCTAGGTCGTCCGTCGACTCGGCTCGTGGAATGCGTTCGGAATGCACGCCGCCGGTGCAGATTGCTAGCCGGGCCGCCTCTTACCCCGCACACTGTCCTCGCTACTAGCAAACCGTTAACCGGTTCTTGAACAAGTATTACGGCTTTAACATATCTAGTACCATTTAAATGACAACATAAAGATTTTGTAGTACTAAACCTAGACGCCAGTGTGACTATAAATAATGAATGAGTCTCTTTGACGTCCTTGGAAAATCAAGACATAAAAGGAATTATAATAGCGGTATAAAAAAAACTTCTGAAACTTATTCGTGGGTGATAAATAAATATAGGAATTGAAGGAGATGAAAAAAAAAACGTTGCCCACACTAGGAATTTCTCCTGTATCGTGGTCCGTGCGTTTACAAAGATTTAAACTCACATGCACAAACAACCACTTGTAGGGCTTACAAATATATTTTGTTCATTTTAAATTAGGTAGATAATTAATAGGTAATACAAATAAAATAACCAAAAATTGCCGTTATAGTCCTTCAAATTGGATGTCACGATTCCTTTGACCACTTTTAATACCCTTTTTTTTTTGTTCTGCTTGGGAAATCATCAAATGACCTCTGGCTCCTCCCGCTCTGGGAGGAGCGGAAGGGCGTGTCAGACTTTTACTGACTAAAACCCCCCCGTATCCCTTCAGTTGCCTGTGCGCCAAGGCCACGGTTTCTTTTCTAACCAACCCGCAACCCTGGCCCAAAGTTAGGTTTACTCACAGAAATCGTAATAACATTGACTTGTTATTACGATTTCTGTGGGTTTACTCTACAACTCAAAACAGTTGTTGGTAAAACTGTTTTGAGTTGTAGCGTTTTTCAACAGTTCTAGTCACTATAAAATCAAATTAAGTACCATTGAAATAGAAGTGGATATTTATATATTATTGGTATTTTATCATTGATTTCATTACTAGATTAATTTAATATTTAGTTCTATGTTATGGGCGGCCGTTCTTGTTCTCCCTCTTGCAATACATTCATCTCGTGCAGTACCTGTGCTGAAAGGGAGTATTGCGCACATAACTTAGTAATTACCTATTAATTATTTAGTTTAATACTAAGCCACCCGAGGGAAATTATACACTATACAAAGTATACATTTTAGGTGTAATTATACAATGAAGAATTGGCTGTTTTTTATTAAACTGATAAGCTTACCTTAATCAGAATATTGTAAAAAATATTGCGCAGTAAATAAGAAAGTTTTGAATCTGAGTGATTGGGTACCTGCAGCAGTGGCACCATTGCATAGAATAAAGAGAGGAAGTAGGTTATCTGCGACCCAATCCGCGATTTAATTGCCTACTGTCTTAGGGTTGACAACTGTCCGCGCTTCGTCGGTTACGGTTGTCGCCCAAACCGCTAACAAATATTTATACACTAAGAGCTTATGTTTAAATTATTTGCTTAGTATTTAGTTTACATATATACTAGTCAGATTTTTTTTTTGTAATTTTTATTTTTAGTTTTGTACACATAAAGAACCATATTTATTTTTATTTTTAATTAATACAAATATAAATAATACAAACATAACATCTATTGAATCACACATTTAATACAAAATTACAAATTAGCTACAGAAAAATACCTACTTTCTTCGGTTTCGACTATTACGAAACGCGTTGTTATTAAACTTTAATGTGTAATATATCCGTATCCTTGTAAATAACTTTTAGAAATATAATTTGAAAAATATAAGTCTTTTATTTGTTCATAAATAGACATACCAACTTTGCAGTTTATGTGATCATTTTTTAAAAGCTATACTCTGTTTTTTAATCTCGTAGACTAAACTGATATTACGAGTGTTGGCAGTTTATTGCAATTCTTAAATAGTGCCGAAACTTAGCGTTCGTAAAATCAAGTATCGTTTTTTTACAATAAGTTATCCTGAAATAATGTGTAGGTACTTATTAAAAACGTAATAATACAAAATTAATAATGTAAATTTGACATTTGCATGTGTCAATTTAGTCTACGAGATTAAAAAACAGAGTAGGTATAATGTGCCGAAAAGCCGTGACGCGCGAACCTCGTTCCGTGCTAGCCGCGACTAGCGCAGTCATAGGCACTCTAATATTGTGTTTAGGTGTGCGTGCGGCGACGCATAGATACTATGGCGCAGACATACAAGCCGCGCGCGGTCCGTTTGTATGAAGATAACGTACTTCCTCTCTTTATTCTATGACCATTGTCTCTATTAATTAGACAATATAAAATAACCCTTATCCTAACAATAATCCAAAAGAACAATTAACTCCTGTAAATATTGAAGAATGTGAAATGAAATTCTGAAGAAAATATGTGTCAACAGGAAAATGCGTTTTTTTTTTTAATACAAATAGAGGATTGATTCTCATCGAGAACCCAGCATGACCATGAATATCCAGCATAACCATGAGTTATCCAAAAACAAAGCGCTTCTTATTTCAAGTCTTTTTTTTTAATCCTATAGTATTTTCTTAGTGTATATCTTCTTAGGTAGCTCATGTTTTCCATCTTAACTACTGACACGGAAAAAGTTAATTGATTATAGAGTGCAAACATAAAGTACAATCACCGAGCAATGCCACCGACCGATGGCAACGCCACGATGACGAGGTTTATTTGCACTGTGTGACGCCTGTTGTACGCAATATTCCCCTTAATTTATAGTTGAAAGTAATAAACGTATATTTAAAATGTAAACACCTAAGCGCCGCATTATTATGGTCAAATTTGGGAAACGTTGATCTTGTTTTCTTATACTGATAAGATACGCGAAGATATACTACATGATATGATGTTATCGACGAAATCAGTGACGTTGACAACGAGCGGAAATTTATATGATATAGTAAAGGATAACTTCTAAATGCATAAAAAAAAAATAAGCAATAAGAGGTAACTACGTATTTACGTGTGATGTGACGGTTCGAGCATGAATCTACAGGTAGTTCTCTTCCGGGTCTGGCAGTTTGTTTATATCAGTTGATATTTTTATAAACGCACCCATCATAAAGGATTAAAAAAAAAATAAGTAAACTATAATATAAGGACTACCTAAGTAAAATAGAAGCGTTACAAGTATAACAAGAATAACCTGTAAAGACAGATAGAAAAGTTGGAATTTACTGATGATTTTGTGAAGGCCACGTTTTCACTTTCTTATGCTAGATAAATAATTTATGTCAACCATGCAAAACACTTGTATTAATTCGTTCTATTTTCACAGCATAAATAACAGGCAACTTTTGCTTTTAACAACTTCGTTATGTTTCCGAATGTTTTAATATTTTTGTTTCGTTGAAGCGTAATAATTGAAGGAGATAATATGAAGAAGATTATATATTTTCGAAATTCACCAAGAAAGATTAGTGATGTGACGATAATTTCGTGGTATTAAGATCAGCTGATAAATTATATGGAAATGGAATCACGGGCCGCGGCGCGGGCATGACGCTCGCGCTCGCCCGCTTGGGGCCTCTATCTTCAAAACAACACTTGTTGCGGAAATAGCGACGAAAAGCGTTTGCTCGTCGTGTCGTGACGCGATACCGGCACGTTCACCTCGCTCGGCCGCATGTCACCCTCAGAAATCCTACAATCAGCAGCTTGGAGCAATATTTCCCCTAAAATTTCGTTCGTGATTTCCCATATAATGTTCTGCTAGGAAATCACAGAGCGTACTCTCGTTAAAGAGATATTGTATATTATCATTTAGCATTATTGGTTGTAGTTGAATGTAGTTTCCTATTTTTCCTTTTTTTTTTTTTTTTCATTACAAACTTGAAGCATTCTTCTCGTTAATTTTTACTTAGGTAAGTAACATTCGATTGTCATTTGATAGGCATTATCTAAAAATAGTTACCAAATATTAACGTGGTTTGCTAAATTTACTAGTAAGATTTTAGATTCATTTATCGACTTGTTTAATGTGCACATGTTTTGGGCAGAGAAATCAAAACAAATCGTCATTTGGCCTCGTCAAACAAGATAGTTACGTAGCGTGTGCGAAGCGCGATAAAATTAGCCGATACACTGACATTGAACGCAAAAACAAAGTGGAGCGAACTTCGCGCATGCGCTCAGGTAATCAAATGTGGGGCAGTTTTAGCAATCGCATTGCTAATAACTGCGCGCGTGTGTGGGGCAAGAGAGGCCCATATCGGGGGCCCGCTGCAAATACTTACCCGCACTAATTGGAATGAGCAAAGATGACGAGTGTCGTCGGTCGTCGACCGAGCTACCTTCGTGAGTGGAAGAAATCGTCTAAGGTTGTTAGCCTGATGGCAATGGCGGTGACCTAGAGTGAAAACTCACTGCTACTAATGCTGTAGTCGCCAAGCGATGGTCGGAGGGGCCTTCTCGGTATCTGCTCCCTATATTCGACACGCGCTGTTACCCTCATTAATACCTGTTGGGAAATTTCTTTAACCTACCAAATGTAAATTTTGCTGTCTGAACGCTGTCTACAGTATTAATTAAGGCACTGTAAGATCAATTTTAACCGTTGTTTGCACTTAGTCATTCTATCTGTAAAACCTTACAAAAATGTACAAATGCAAGCTGTAAGTTACCAAAAACTGTCATTTTTTCCCCAATAAATCAAACCTTATGCAATAAAGCAATGCATGCTATAGCTTTAAAACCAAATCTATTTTTTATTTCGTGCAAGTCGTGGCAATACTTTATGTATGTAGTATTTGCCAAGAAAGGTCAATTTTAGTAGTGTTTATTTTTAATTAAAATTGTATCGCACCGGGACTGTAGATAGTAGTAGTGATGTAGAATGACCTAACAATTTATTAAGCCAAGAATAATTACATTTACGTCTTACAATGGAGGTGGTGCGGGGAACACTATGATGCAATACACTACGGAGAACTCCCCTGGAATGCCCTCCTCGCATATTAGCATTCCATTTTGTTTTTACTCCATGGCAAAATATACCGAATATTATTTAAATATCTAATTGATATGACATTTGAAATATTAATAAGTCGAGCACTTTAATATTACACACTAACAATGTGTGTGGTGGTTAATATTTTATTAATATACGTAACGACTACTCCAAACAACACCATAATACATAATAACGATAATTTATTGTTATCAGTATCACACGTGACAAAAATCAATATACTTTTTTACAGATTCCCAAAATAATAAATCTGGGACCCCAATTGTATATTTGGAATATTACTAGGGTTGCAACGAATAGTCTATTTGGCAATAAACCGAATATTCGGCGAGCCCCCTGACCGAATAGCCAAATATTAGGCAAAAGTATTCGGCCGGATTTTAGCGCCAGAACTTACATCTCTATACGTAAGTTCTGGCACTAAAATCCGGCCGACTGTTTTGGGCTCTTCACTTCAATAGATAGTATACAACAAAGTCGCTTTTTCTGGCCCTATATCCCTCCCTATGCATGCTTAAAAATAAATAAAACAGATTTTGATGCGGTTTTTAAAAGAGAGATTCGTTAGTTGAGAAATACTGTTCTTTTTGAGGTTTCCAATGTGATGTCGTAAATAATTACATTTTTTCCGCTTACATTGCAAACGCAGGCTGAACTTTACGAGATTTATCAAAAAATGTAGTATTGTACACGTTTAAAAGGTCCACAGAAAACTCCGCAATGGTATATGTATGTCTATCTCTTATGGATACCCCACAATAACATTTTTTATCATTTACATTTTATGATGCCTAATTTTTTAAACAATTTTAACCAGTACAGCATTGTTCCTATGCATTATTGATTTAATATAGATTTATATGGCCCAATACAGCATATGATTTAAATGGATATTTTCGAAGATATTACAGATTTTAAAATTAAGGGAAATAGCGTTTACGGCGGTACGAACGGTGGGCCGCTGTTTTTATATACCTATGTACGGACGACTGCAGGTTAAGCTACCCCAAACTGCCAAATATTCCTAATCAACCTTGAGCCTTAATGCTTTAGGGATAAAGTTGAAAATCTAATAAAGAAATCTGACAGAATCTTTTCTGTAGTGTAATTAGTATCAGCATTGCACCCGTGCGAAGCCGGGGCAGGTCGCTAGGTTGTTATAATGTACTCACCGCCGCCGCACGCTCGCAGTTGCTCTGCGTGGTATATTGCTAACGCACTGCGTGTTTAGAAAATTTTATTTCGTGGATATATCGTATTACTTTAAGTACAGTTTAGTGTCTGACCGAAACTAGTTTTACGACCGTAACCGAAAACAAATTTCGGCAACATCTTAGTTTCGGCCGAAACTGAAGCTTCCTTACAAGGATCATATTTTGCGGGAAAAAGACAAGCAGTGATCGACATTTTAATTTATTAATAATCAACATAGGAACCTTTATTTAATAAGAGAAATATTAGTTGCGCCTCAAAAATACTCACAATAGGTATTTATTTGAGTGGATAGGCTCTGAATCACTCGAAAACTTGCCACCGCAACAAAACAAAACGAACAAACAAACGAATCACGATATTGCTTCGGATGGGATGGCATTCATTCATTCAACGCGCTGAACATGACCGATCACAGGGTAAACACTCCCGAATGCACATTCAGTTTCGGTCGTAGTATCGCCAAGTTTGCCGACGAAAACGCCTGAACCAAAACTCGTGTTTTTGCCGAAACTCAACCGAAACCGAACATTCGGTCGAACACTAGTACTGTTAATTGTGCTCTCTTAGTTTTTAAAGCTAAAGCTCGGTAGTTTTTTAAGTGTAATAGTGTGAAATTTAACAAATAAATAATTAAATAACGTCATACTTTAATAACAAAAATAATAAATCGATTATGGCCCCTAAATAGGAATCAACTTTATGGACCTACTTCGAGGATGATGTATTGAAATACAAAGAATCCTTAACGTTTCTAATACGGAAGATGATTATGAACGCAGCGGTGTACGTACGGTGCACCGGTGTGCCTGTGCCTGGGACCACGATGTACCTCCTTCCAATAAGCCACAGCCCTGGCAGGCAACGGTTCTAGTGGACACCCTTATGGAGTGCTGACGCCTCTTTAAGAGGGCGCAGGGATTGATTTACAGAGCAGAGCTTTACTGCTTCGAAGAGGAGGTGACAGCCTGTCATGCACTCTCCCTCCGGACCTGCATCAGGACCGGATGCGAGAGATGGCCTCCGGCGATCGCCGCCACAAGGACGCGGCGGCCCTCAGTCCTAGGCGGGAAAACCGCCACCGTGTCTCCAAGTGTCCTCAGGGCGTTGCACATAGCGGTGATACACTGGCGTTTCCTCCAGTCTTATCCAGTACTGGATACTCTGGAAGCAATCGTGTCCGGTGAGGACCTGCGTTAAGCGGAAGGTAAGCACGACCTGGCGTCTCTCTAGGCACTCCTCAAAGATGGGACTTATCGCCGCAATTTTGGCGTGCCCATCATTCTGTCTAGCTCAGTTTCCAAATCTGGAATTAATTTCTACTTCCGGCGTTAAAATTGCTATTGGTTCAAAGGCATTGGAAATCCGATATTAGATACTTTGTTTGAACTGGACCGAACAGAATTACTAGCTACACCTACGACAGAACAAAATGCGTTACTTTTTTGGCAGACGTAGTTCGCTGCGTGATAAACAAAACAGACTAAATTACATACAAACGTTCCAACGCAAATCGTACTTGCGTAAGATTCTAGTCGATGTAATTCACTGTATATGAGTTTGATTTAAATAAGTAGTTTGAGTCAGGTGCAGTGAGTATGATGAGTGGCTAACGGTAATAAGGCGATGTCAAATGCTTACGTTTTTCGAATGATCTCCTAACAACAGCTCATTCTAGCAAATTCTGAACGAAAGTAATCAAGAGTTAATGATTCTGTTGAATCGATAATTATAAAATAACGAATAAGAAACAATCAAATTATATTTTATGATGCACTCATGCGTATGGCCTTAATAAAAAGTGCTAATTAGCTCGAGATATTGAAATTATTACACAGTAATGGGGTTGCGGAGGTCAGATACAGTAGCTCCATATAAGATATTAGTAGCATAGCTGGGGAAAGGCTAGGAAGACGATCATCATGATAGCTCACAAATTTTATTTTTTTTTTAACATTTTTTTTTCTGTTTAAAGGTGTACGTTGAACTAAATATGTATATTTCGCGATCGTAACAAGTATCTATTTACAGAAAATATTATAATCATTAAAATGAAAATCATAAAAAACATTCCTCTAAGTTTATATAATCCGATTTATTGATTTCATGAATAGTCATTCAAAGGAACAATAAATTTGAATTCCGCTACCCCCGCCTCCTTATAACTGACATGGTTAGGGCAACTGCCTACGAGCGATGAGCAACCCTGTGACCCATTTCCATTATTGTAGTAGAAAATAGGGCGGGATATATTTAACTGCGAGCAGCACGGGCGTCTATTTCGCGGCTTGTAATTAGAAAAGTAAACAGTACTCCGAACAAAAATAGACCGCATAGCAGACATTTATATACGTGTTTGTTTTGCATACAAATAGTGCAGAAGACTATCTAAGCATGTCTATTAAGGCTGCGTGGTCGATACCTTGTGACCTACGATTATACGCCTTCGCAGGAATGCCGTCTTTCACATTTCTTGTACCGCATGAGGAGACAAGTTAATTTATCTTTTACTTAGTCTAGTATCTAGGTGAAAATCTATTGGGTATTTCCTTAGTAGTTTCTGGAAACATGTTCACCTGTAAACTCCTCTTATCCTTTCATATTCTATCTTATGCAGATTTGAGTAGGGCAATAACTTAGCACTAAATTTGTACACTGAATACATCGCTTTCGTGATTTTATCAGAAATGGTCGAAACACATAACTAAAATATAGCTTTTTTTATAATATATAAATTATAAACTAGCGCTTGGCCGCAATCCCGCCTGATGGTAAGCAGTGACGCAATCGTTGATGGTAAAGCGCACTAGTTTATTAAGAGCCTATTCATTTAGCCTTGAAAGACACTCAAATTGTAGTCCGACGGAAACACCGCCGCTGGCAAATATAAAACTAATATTAGTTACAGGGTTTTAGATAACCTTAGAAGCGGTAAGGCACTTAAGTTTATTTAAGTATAGGTTTGAAACTAGTATAGGTTTTACATAAATTAACTAAATCGAATATTCACTACAATGGGTACAAAACCATACAAAACGGTGTCGTAGCAGCCCTTTAAGCCAGAACTGTTTCGGAGTACTCAGTAAACTTGTTATTGGCATGGAACTTACATTACAAATTTTGATGCAAGTATCTACGTACTTTACAGAGTTGTTAAGTAGGTTCATTGCACGAAAGTAGACGTCATTGATGACGTCGGTATGATGTCGTACGGAGAGGAAGATGCTTATTTGCAGATTCATCTGGCATACCGCGTAGTATCGTTTTCGTATCACGATCTAATATATATTAACTCTAGATGAGAAGCTAAGGAGCTAAAATGTTTGATGTGGGTAGGTATAGTGCTTCCTATTATTTCGTATCAGTGATGATATCGATGTCCTTATCAGGATTAGCACGAAGATGTTGTACCGCCAGCCGCCGATTCATATCATGTGGTGCGCACGGCGAGTCGCTATCGGTTATCACAAAATAACACAAAAATAATCTTCTTTACGCACGCACGATACACGGACAGAGGAAACCTTGAAACTGCATTAAAGGTGACGTTGGAATAATAACGATATATTTAAACGAATCATAAATAATGAGTTTACATTTGTGGAGCGCCCCGCGCTGCTGTTCCCAGTTCTGTACCTCACCGACCCGAGTCGAGACAAAACTTCAGCAGTTATTTATTTGGAACTTGGTATGAATTAGTAGACGATCTTCTTTTGTCACTAGTTATCTTGTCAGAGACATTAAATAGACAGCCTCCGTGGCGTAGCGGTAGCGGACGCGGCCGCTGCGCAAGGTGGCGCGGGTTCGATCCCCGCACAGTGCAAGTATTTGTATGCATGAATATGAATATTTGTACTGGTCTGGTCGTGCCTCGGAAAGCACGTTAAGCCGTTGGTCCCGGTTGCCCTACGAACATCTAGTGGCAGTCGTTACGGGTTGTTGGAGCCTCAAAAGTCCTACAATTTGTCTAACTGCAATGCTTCGATGTCGCCTTCGGGTTGTGGAGGTCAGACGGCAGTCGCTTCATAGAAAATGTCGAAGTTTAGCCATATCAGCAGTTGGACTGGTAAGACGAACCCCAGACTCCAAAGCTGAAAAGGCTTCGGATGCGACTGGGATTAACGCTGGGATGATGATGATCTTGTCAGAGACATTATGTTTATGACGTAACATCATTAAAATAAAAGCCTCATCTTTACACTACAATTGGTTTCTCAAGTCTCACCTTCTTTAGTTTGCAGGTTGTTTTAAATAAACACCCATTTCATAGATCCTGTCGATAATCCCTACTAGTATTATAAATGCGAGAGTAACTTTGTCTGTCTGTCTGTTACGCTTTCACGTCTAAACCACTGAACTGATTTTATTGAAATTTGGTACAAAGATAGAGTTGACCTTGAGAAATAACATAGGATAGTTTTGATTCCGAACTTTTGAAGATTTCTTTTGGAAACGTTATATAACCGAACTCCACGCGGACGAAGCCGCGGGCGGAAAGCTAGTTTCTAAGATAATCAAGTAGTTCTGGGTAATTCCATGAAAAACGCTACCACAACATAAATTTTTAAATTACTGTTTTTAAATTAAAATGTGTCTTAGGATAATCTTAAAACCCCATATTTTAATAATAGATATATATATCATTATTTTTTCGATAAGTATTCAATTTTTCAATTTTTTAATATATTTAAGTTAGGTTACTATGAACGAGAAGTCGTGGTGGCCTAGTGGTTAAAACACCAGCCTCTCAAGTATGAGTGCGCGGGTTCGATTCCAAGTCAGGCAAGTACCAATGTAACTTTTCTAAAGTTATATGTACTTTCTAAGTATATCTTGGACACCAATGACTGAAGGTGAAGGAAAAACATCTTGAGGAAACCTGGACTTTAAGTCTGAAATCGCCAACCCGCATTGAGCAAGCGTGGTGATTACGCTCAATCCTTCTCTGTATGAGAGGAGACCTGTGCCCAGCAGTGGGACGATAAAAAAGGTTGTTGATGACTGACTATGAACGATTGATGGTTGATAAATTGGATACACTGAAAAAAGAAAACTATTGTTAGATTGGCATTACCCTTCCCGCCATTCGAAAGGAGAAGTTTTCAACAGTTGTTGCGTGTAATATTATTTCGTAAGTTTAATTATTATCTCCATTTTTTAACTTTTAAATTGTGCCTCCTACCTGTAACACCCGTTACAAAAAAGTGCATTTGTTTGTTTGGCGATTAAGTTATTGCACGCATTATAAAATGCTTTTAAGAAAGTAAGGATATGATTGATAACTAGGTACTTAAGTTTGCTATTTGCATTGATAAAATATTAAACTAAGGTAGATATGTCACTAGCGCACTAAAAATGAAGCGTACAAAAGGAAGTAAGTCCTGTATCTCGCTTTAGTCACTCTCGATACACTCGTAAAAACAAACGACAAACACTAACAGCGCAAACGACAAACACTAGCCATCTTTTTCTTCTCTATGCTTTAGATTGCGCCCCATCTCACTCACACTGTACCAATGTATGCCGAATAAAAATATGCATGTGTGCTGATGCTGTGTTCGGCACATTTTTTTTTGGTCAGTTTGTTAGAATATATCGTATCTGTTTAATATTTTATCAATGGCTATTTGTATGAAGATTGGCCTTTTTGTTTGTGAAATTTTGGCGGGTAACCATTGATAAATTAATATTATATCAATGCGGGTAACAGTGTGCGTAACACCCGTTACGTAACGGGTGTTACCAAATTTTGACATGCCTTGATAAGAACTAATAAAAACTTAATGGCGCTAGTTTAGTGATTTTTTTAAAGTTTTACGTTTAGGGGTCCTCCATATATTAAAATGACACGTTTTTTGTATCTTTCGTCAATAAAAAATGTTGTCATCAACAGTTGACAACATTCTGAGTTGTTTGACCCATTCACTAGCCCCGAGTCCCTTGTTAACAAACTAAACTAAATTTAAGTTGCATGTTATTAAATCTATTTCATTAAGAAAAAGATACTTAGACAAATTATAGTTAGCTGTTTTAAGCAGCCTTTGACAACTCGACTGGACTCTGACACTAAGGTCCGTATTACAGAACGTCACTCAAAACTGAAGTTCTACTTAAGTCTCGTTTCAAGCCATTTGATTGGTTAAATCTAGTTTTAAGTAATGCTTAAGCAGAGATCAATGCTTGAGTTTCCTTCTGGAATACGGACCTAACGGTTGCAATTCAGCAATATCTTAGTAACGTGATTTATTGGTGAGCCTCAAAATAATAATTATGCCCGATGCCTAATGCAGTATGGTGTACTTTGCTTAGGTTGAGCTAGCTTTTCTTTTATATTGGCGATGTCTTCAGCGAAAAATAAAATGAAGAAAAATATAGACAAAACCTGAAAAAAAATCTGCAAAACATGCAGAACACCGTACAAAAAGAAAGAGAGAGTGACAGAAAACGAAGTAGAAATGATAAAGAAAAAATTGTACAAGATCCAAACTTAAGACGCTGTGAATAGCAAACTTTTAGGTATTTGAGGGGGTGAAGCAGACGAAGTGGGACACGACTAGCCCCGCCCACTGCGGGGCGCGGGGCGCTCCGCGCGAGTACATCGATGCTTGAGGCGTTGTGCATCGATAAATACGCACGTTCTATTAAATCTATACCAACCATTCTCTATTCTATCTACATTTAGAAGCGTAATTTCACAACCCAACCGCGAAGCATGGCTGGCTCTGTTCGTCACAGTCCCGGTTCGCATTAGACAAGCACCGAGTTCGAATCCCAACATCCGTTTACTTTACCTTGCGATTTTCGAAAATGTATATTTATACATATTTTCATTTTTTATTATTACTTTTGTTTTCTTTTTTATTTTTATAATGAGCTTTGTCCGTTCTGCTTAAATTTTTTGTGTTATGTCCTTTTTTCATGAAACTGTTAGAAATATATCATTTCTAGAAATTACTATTTATAAACAGCTGTTTAGAGTAACTGTTAAAAAAAAATGCATTTTCGGATATTTAAAAAAATAAAAGATTTTTTCTTCAAAACTGCAACTCTTATCGAAATCGGGTTTGTACGAGTGAAATAGATGGAGGCACTTGGAGGAGGCCTATACTGAAAGGGGCCATGAATAATGCAACAAAATTAAATCTAAATTTACTGTTTTGAACTATTATCAAATTAACTGTTATTTTTATTGTTTTTCTTTTCTATTCCATCTACATTTAGAAGCGTAATTTCACAACCCAACGGCGAAGCATAGTTGGCTCTTTTCGTCACAGTCCCGGTTCGCATTAGACGAGCAGCAAGTTCGAATCCCACATCCGTTTACTTTACCTTGCGATTTTCGAAAATGTGTATTTTATACATATTTTCATTTTTTTATTATTACTTTTGTTTTCTTTTTTATTTTTATAATGCGCTTTGTCCGTTATGCTTAAATTTTTTGTGTTATGTCCTTTTTTCATGAAACTGTTAGAAATATATCATTTCTAGAAATTACTATTTATAAACAGCTGTTTAGAGTAACTGTTAAAAAAAAAAATGCATTTTCGGATATTTAAAAAAATAAAAGATTTTTTCTTCAAAACTGCAACTCTTATCGAAATTGGGTTTGTACGAGTGAAATAGATGGAGGCACTTGGAGGAGGCCTATACTGAAAGGGGCCATGAATAATGCAACAAAATGAAATCTAAATTTACTGTTTTGAACTATTATCAAATTAATTGTTATTTTTATTGTTTTTCTTTTCTATTCCATCTACATTTAGAAGCGTAATTTCACAACCCAACCGCGAAGCATGGTTGGCTCTGTTCGTCACAGTCCCGGTTCGCATTAGACGAGCACCAGAATCGAATCCCACTTTACCTTGCGATTTTCGAAAATGTACATTTTTTACATATTTTCATTTTTTATTATTACTTTTGTTTTCTTTTTTATTTTTATAATGCGCTTTGTCCGTTCTGCTTAAATTTTTTGTGTTATGTCCTTTTTTCATGAAACTGTTAGAAATATATCATTTCTAGAAATTACTATTTATAAACAGCTGTTTAGAGTAACTGTTAAAAAAAAATACATTTTCGGATATTTAAAAAAATAAAAGATTTTTTCTTCAAAACTGCAACTCTTATCGAAGTCGGGTTTGTACGAGTGCTTGAATGATGACACAACACAAAAAGATTGAAATAGATGGAGGCACTTGGAGGAGGCCTATACTGAAAGGGACCATGAATAATGCAACAAAATGAAATCTAAATTTACTGTTTTGAACTATTATCAAATTAACTGTTATTTTTATTGTTTTTCTTTTCTATTCCATCTACATTTAAAAGCTTAATTTCACAACCCAACCGCGAAGCATGATTGGCTCTGTTCGTCACAGTCCCGGTTCGGATTAGACGAGCAGCAAGTTCGAATCCCACATCCGTTTACTTTACCTTGCGATTTTCGAAAATGTATATTTTATACTTATTTTCATTTTTTATTGTTACTTTTGTTTTCTTTTTTATTTTTATAATGCGCTTTGTCCGTTCTGCTTAAATTTTTTGTGTTATGTCCTTTTTTCATGAAACTGTTAGAAATATATCATTTAGAAATTACTATTTATAAACAGCTGTTTAGAGTAACTGTTAAAAAAAAATACATTTTCGGATATTTAAAAAAATAAAAGATTTTTTCTTCAAAACTGCAACTCTTATCGAAGTCGGGTTTGTACGAGTGCTTGAATGATGACACAACACAAAAAGATTGAAATAGATGGAGGCACTTGGAGGAGGCCTATACTGAAAGGGGCCATGAATAATGCAACAAAATGAAATCTAAATTTACTGTTTTGAACTATTATCAAATTAACTGTTATTTTTATTGTTTTTCTTTTGTTAAATTATATTATGAACTAAGAAATTTATGGTTAAATAAAGGCTTATTATTATTTATTTCTAGAAATTTGTAGAAAGAAAATTATAACGAATTGATTTTAAATATTAGTTTGCATTATAATTGTTACAAAAAGAATATATATTTAAAAAGATGGAACAATTACTACAAAAAATACAAAAAATCGGCTGAATTAATAATAATTAAAAAAAAAACAATTGCAAATAAGAAATCCAACAAAAAGCATACAACGTAAAGCTGGGGTTTGAACCCGAACACATACAGGTGAAGAAAAATTTGCCGCGAAAAAGTAAAAAGAATAATTACAGAAAAAAATCAAATAAAATATCGGCAAAAATACAACAGTAAATTAAAAAGCATTTATTTCAATTAAAATCTACAAAAAGCATTTAATGTAAACCTGGGGTTTGAACCCGGGCAAAAACGAAATATGATTATTCATCAACAAACAGACACGTATATATAATTATTTTTTGTGCGGGGTAACGCAAAAATTGACATAGGTCCGTCAGGCAGCGCGCCTCGGCGGTCACTGTCGCTAAGCATAGAAGTGAAAGAGAAGGCAATGGAAGCCGCGATGGAGCGACGTTTCGTTCACGTTATCTATCATTAAATACATTATTTATTTTAGAATATCTTAGTTAAATCGATAAACAAAAACAATGGTTTCATTTACTATTATATTTTACATCGCTCTTCTCAATTTTATCAAGATTTGATGATTAATAATACAGTTACAACTGTTATAAATTCAAGTTTAGGGGTTACTTTAGGATTTTTTTCTATCGAGAAAATTAATTCAAAACGTGTTTTGAAAACAATGGTTTCCTGCTACATATAATCAAGATTAACATATACATTTTTGGCTGCTCTGAAATGTATACATTTGGCTAAAAAACTGTTTTTTGAAGCCTATTTTTACTGAGCACAGCGCCTTAAAAGCTTAAAACCAGACAAAAATCTAGAGATCGCGTAGAGAGGATTTTGACTAAAACATTACCTACAATATTTTTATTGAAAATATTATGTTTCAGTCAAAATTTACAACCAATTAATTGTTTTCATTCATTTAAGGGATTGTGTAGCTAAAAAACGGTTTACAAAAAATCCGACTTCCAATATAAAACACTACATAGTGAAAAGTTACTAATTTTGGAAGTCGGTGTCTTTAATTTTTTGCCACCGACTTCCAAAATCAATTCATTTTCAGTTTGTATTGTTTTGTAAATGTTTTTCACTTTTTAGTTATGTGAGTACTGGTATCCAGCTGCATCCAGTCAGACTGGACACTGACCATAATATGTATTGGGAAAAGGCTAGTAAGGAAACGACAAAATCTGTGATAGATCAGAGTCAATAAAAATAATAATCCATTTTATTCCGAAGAACTTTTTGAGATCCATAAATATTTAGTAAACAGTTCTGCACATTTAAATGTGAAGTCGTGGTGGCCTAGTGGTTAAAACACCAGCCTCTCAAGTATGAGTGCGCGGGTTCGATTCCAGGTCAGGCAAGTACCAATGTAACTTTTCTAAAGTTATATGTACTTTCTAAGTATGTCTTGGACACCAATGACTGGAGGTGAAGGAAAACATCTTGAGGAAACCTGGACTTTAAGTCTGAAATCGCCAACCCGCATTGAGCAAGCGTGGTGATTACGCTCAATCCTTCTCTGTATGAGAGGAGACCTGTGCCCTGCAGTGGGTCGATAAAAAGGTTGATGATGATGATGATGATGAAATGTGCAGACCTGCTAAGTATGTTGTGAAGTGCGATACTACTGTTTAGTAACTTTAAAACTACGTATAAATATATTATACTTAGCAGTCCAATTATTTGACTCATTAGAATTTTAAATTATAATACACTCATTTGCAAAAAAAAAAAAACGGTTTTAATTTTCATTCATCTTTAAAAATATACAATACAAAAAGGTTTCAAGCGTTTGTACACGTTACTGGCCGGTTTTAAAAATACCGTGGTATTTAAAAAAGTATGTTCTAAATTCAAATTTTCGTTTGATGCTCATTTTTACAGAAAACCCCTTTTTATCCTACTTTTTTGTCACGAAGTCCCAAAAGTTAACATCGACTTTCATAAGTTTTATTCAATTTTTATCGATTAATTTCAAATCCTCGACTGTCAAAGCCTTATTTATTGCTGTTTGGCTGTATCAAAAATGGTAGATAAAGTGTTAAAAGCTACCAAAATTATCGCGCTGCTTGAAGAGGGTTACAGCCAATGCTTCGTGGCTAGGAGGCTAAAAGTTAGTCGGTCGACGATCCAAAGAACCTGGCAGCGATATCAGGAAACTGGTTCCGAGAGAAGGCCTTGTCCTGGAAAGAAACCATGTAACCAACCATGGGATGATCGTTTTCTTGTGAGTCGCGCATTGAGAAATCGCAAATCTTAGTATGGGGATCTTAAGAACAACCTCCAAGAAGTAAGAAATGTGCATATTAGTCTATGGACGGTCGGGAGGAGGCTTCTCGTTGCTAATATACGCAGTTACCGCCCGTTCCGCGGCCCCAAATTACTCCGTGAGCACCGAGTTCACAGGCTTAAGTTCGCTAGAAATTGTGAATCATGGACTCAAGAAGATTGGAATAGGGTTTTGTTCTCTGATGAAGCCAGGATATCGCTTTTCGGTGAAGAGCGACGTCGGCGAGTGCTAAGAAGATAAGGAGAACGCTTTGCAGAGGCATGTTTCGAAGAAATCACACCTTATGGTGGGGGCTCTGTTATGTTTTGGGCAGGAATAAATTCAATGGATCGTACAGAGTTAGTCTTCATTGAAAACGGCTCACTGACTGGGCATCAATACATAACGGAAGTTCTAATTCCTCATGCACAACCCGCATTGGCCGCTCTAGGTGAATACTCGATTTTTATGGACGACAATGCCATAGAATAAAGAGAGGGAAGTACGTTATCTTCATACAAACGGACCGCGCGCGGCTTGTATGTTTGCGCCATAGTATCTATGCGTCGCCGCACGCACACGTAAACACAATATTAGAGTGCCTATGACTGCGCTAGTCGCGGCTAGCACGGAACGAGGTTCGCGCGTCACGGCTTTTCGGCACATTAGCTTTTAAAAAATGATCACATAAACTGCAAAGTTGGTATGTCTATTTATTAACAAATAAAAGACTTATATTTTTCAAATTATATTTCTAAAAGTTATTTACAAGGATACGGATATATTACACATTAAAGTTTAATAACAACGCGTTTCGTAATAGTCGAAACCGAAGAAAGTAGGTATTTTTCTGTAGCTAATTTGTAATTTTGTATTAAATGGTGATTCAATAGATGTTATGTTTGTATTATTTATATTTGTATTAATTAAAAATAAAAATAAATATGGTTCTTTATGTGTACAAAACTAAAAATAAAAATTACAAAAAAAAAACTAAATACTAAGCAAATAATTTAAACATAAGCTCTTAGTCTATAAATATTTGTTAGCGGTTTGGGCGACAACCGTAACCGACGAAGCGCGGACAGTCGTCAACCCTAAGACAGTAGGCAATTAAGACGCTGTGAATAGCAAACTTTTAGGTATTTGAGGGGGTGAAGCAGACGAAGTGGGACACGACTAGCCCCGCCCACTGCGGGGCGCGGGGCGCTCCGCGCGAGTACATCGATGCGTGAGGTGAGGCGTCGTGCATCGAGAAATACGCACGTTCTATTAAATCTATACCAACCATTCTCTATTCCATCTACATTTAGAACCGTAATTTCACAACCCAACCGCGAGGTAAGGTTGGCTCTGTTCGTCACAGTCCCGGTTCGCATTAGACGAGCAGCAGGTTCGAATCCCACATCCGTTCACTTTACCTTGCGATTTTCGAAAATGTGTATTTTATACATATTTTCATTTTTTATTATTACTTTTGTTTTCTTTTTTATTTTTATAATGCGCTTTGTCCGTTCTGCTTAAATTTTTGTGTTATGTCCTTTTTTCATGAAACTGTTAGAAATATATCATTTCTAGAAATTACTATTTATAAACAGCTGTTTAGAGTAACTGTTAAAAAAAAATGCATTTTCGGATATTTAAAAAAATAAAAGATTTTTTCATCAAAACTGCAACTCTTATCGAAGTCGGGTTATGGCGCCTCCACCAGGCCGGAACAAGCGGGGTAGACCAAAGAAGTGCTGGCTTGACGTTGTAAGAGATGACATGAGTGCCAACAATCTCACACCATATAATGCTAAAGATCGCGCGAAATGGGACAAACACTAAGATAATGATGATGGAACGTAAATAAATCAAACAAAACCTAAAACAAACATTTTGGTAAATTCAAGTTTCTTTTCCCAACTTATATCGATAAGTATCCGTTAATTTTACTGTCTGGAATATCTACTGCAAAATCAGACCAGAAAATGGCATAACAAACTATTAAGTATTATATCATATTATTATTATATTATACAGTATGTTAAATAACAGAGGGCGTTCCCTTAAACTCGTTATTAATATATATCATTAATAGATTAAAATAAAAATATCAGCATAGAAAAATAAGCATAAAAAAATCCGAATAAAAAAAATTCTAATTGGAAATAAATTTGAAACCTCCTGTTTTAAATCAAAATAGTAGTCGTCATGTATAAATAAATTGCGACGTTGCCGTCTTTCATGTTCGCGTGTACAGTGTTTCTTTTACATGTCAATTTAAAATTTTTATTGAATATTTTCTTATTGGAAAAAAATTTAAAACATTTTGTTTTCGAATGGAAATATTTTTTTTAGCATGTATGTATGCTATACTATTTCAGGTTAACGGGAACGCCCTGTGTTAGTTAACATGCTGTATATTAATTATATCGTTCAATAAGTATTTCCCTTATCTTGGTAACATTTTACGTTGTATTTGATATGAATAGGGAGTTTACGCGAGTCATTGTTTTATTTAAAAAAATCGCGCCAAATATTGATAATTTGTAAGAACCGGGACGCTTCTCTTGAGAACCGGTTCTTTTCAGACACTTGAAGAACCGGGATATCCCGGGAATTTTCGGAACCTGGATTCCCGGTCGCAAGCCCTAGTCATTATCTCCTGAAAATTGTAAACGAATTATCACTATGTTACAAGAAGGAAGGAGTCAGCGGAGTACTGATAGAACAGTAGACGTATATCATAATCCACGGTCCAAAGAGTACACCAGAGATTTCAACCATAGCAGAAGACCAGGAAATGGCAGGCCAAGGTGCCATTATTTATTTATTATGGTTAATATTGATGTGGATTGCCAATTATTGATTTGTATTGTAGATAAGATTAATCCATCTGAAGACAATATTACTTGAGGTGCACTTTCAATTACGTCATAATTAACGTGGTTATTTGTTACATCCTTATCATGGGATTATAAGTCAATCAGGTAGAGATAAACTTCAAAAATAATTTTATTATCATTTTCGGATTTGCTTAGTGATTGTACAAAATGGATTTCAGTTTTTATATGACATTATTTTGTGAATTAAATCAAGGTTCGATCAACCCCGAGTTGTTTCACTATCGTTTAGCCATTCATTTTGTAATTCCTAAGAGTGTACTATCTTGTACACGCGACAAAACAAAAAGACTGATAGAAGTAATTTGAAATTTCCATAAGAAGTCAGCTAATACTGGAAACATAATATGTATGTATTATATATAGCATGATTAAGATTATAATTCTCGCCATACGGCAACATGCCCGGATTACTTCTTTTATATCATTAACTAAACCCATAAGCTAACCCATATAATAAGTAACACTTTGAATGGGTTAGCGTAATTAATTGAACGGCTGATTCAATAAAACCTTATAAACCATATCACGGAAACATTTTTATGTACATAATGTTCAATGGATTTATTAAGAACACCGTTCGGCGTTCATGTTATAGGAATTTCTACTACTAATTCGCACATGGAATAAAATATGGTTTACCCTCATGCATAGCCTGCTGTTCAGTTTGGGAGTGAGGTTGGAGAGTAATCCAATGATTGATTGGGTTAAAAATAGCAAGGGTAATTGGTTCATGAAACATTGTTGTTCATACACATACTGCAAGAGTTTATAAATAAATAAAAAGCCTTGACTTAACCGAAATAACCTCTGAGAATACTTCGTGAAAGTGCAAAGTGCAAAAATTCCAAGACTGTAGAGAATACGAGGTATCCAGTGATGTAATGTTGGTAAGGCGTACTACTTTATTAAGAGCCTGCTTAGAACAATTAATTGAACAGTACTTCTATGAAGGGCACTTGAGCACTTTCACTAACTACAAAATATATATAACAAACTTCTAAGTCTTATTGCCATTTAAATTAAATAAACTTTAATAAAATTAAGTTACGTATAGAAGCTGCAACATCAGGCTATTTACACTAGATTTTCAACTATTAGCGATATGGGTGAATATACGCTATTTGATTTTTTTGTGTCCCAGATGGAAATGTGATCTGTATCATTCAATATTTATAATTTATCTATTTGACACTATTTTAAAATTGGTAATGATAGAGGCCAGACGATATTTCCATTTTTTTTAGTGTTATAAGTGCCAGAGGGAAATGTGTTACCAGAGGAGTGACAACACTGGCAGAGAAGTGACAAATTAAACCAGAGAAGTGACATAATATTGAGTATTAACTAAGCAAGGGGTCTGATATTAAATAAAACATATATACATATCAAATAACAGAATTGATATATATTATTTCGCTTATCAATTCATCATATTTAACATTTTTAAAGCATAAAAAAAATCAAAACATAAATGCCACTTTTAAGGCACTTTAATCTAAATAAACTTACTCAAAACAAAATTACTATCTAATGATACACCTATCATTCTCAAAGTTATATAAACAAATAAACTTAAAAAATATCAGTGTACAGTATATCTACCTGGACACTTTAATTTTTTGCAAAAAAAAAAAATAGTTTTTTTTTTTTAAATACTAAACAAAATAAATTACTTTTCAAATACATCAAGTGGCTTTGGAAACTTGTAGAATACTCTGTTACCTTCTATACATATATGGCACTGGTAAAATGGCCAAGATCTGTTGTTCCATTGAATATCAGACATGTCATTTTCATTTATTTTAAAAAGAGTAGTATCTTCATCGGAGATCTTTTAAAACGTAGGTAACTGATGTCTCCTTCATCAAAATCTGACGAACATATGCCAGCCTATCTATATTTTTTATTATTAATATGGTATCTCAAGAAGAACAAAATCTCTATTCTTGACAGTCATAGAGATGTCTGTATTATCTATAGGTATCAGGTGAATTAAGCAGATGAGTAGACGTTTGTGTAACTATTTCATTTGACACATACTCCTCAAAATCATTGTTTACTTCGTTCCGCAACTTTCAATTGGGTTTTGACGGTATTTAATGTCCTCAGACCCAAAAAATCAAAAATCGTGGCCCTAGCGCACAGGTAAATGAAGGAACATGGGTGGGTTTTAGTCAGTAAAAGTCCAACACGCCTTTGAGTCAGAGGTCATTTGATGATTTCCCATCCACACCAAAAAAAGAGCATTTAAGTAATGTTGCCTAAGTAGAAATGAGGACAAAAATTGTTACAAAAGCAGCAGACTCTTCATATACAACGTGTTGCTCAGATAATTTCATAGTTTCTCCAAACTTGATTTACTTTTAGTGAACCAAATAAGGTTTATCATTACGCACAATGGTCCACTGGAGGGACTGAGTGCGGAAACCAAACCAGAAACATAGAACAAGGTTTATCATTTGGTTTATTATCTTCTATTGTCTTTCTTTGAAAATCTATTTATTTTTCGGGTATCACAAACATTTGAATGGCGGGACAGCATTTGGATAATTCCGTAACAAAGTCGTTAATCATAGCAATGTCATAAAGCTCAAATTTTGACAGTGGTCCGTTTATATGTCGTTCCGTTACCGGGAGCTCCTTTGTCATGACCGGCTTCATGACAATTCGTCGGTACTAATTGGAGTGGATGAAATACACCCTAGGGTTGCAAGTATACCTGCTAGGGCCACGGGTTGATCGAAATACATACAACCCTGGCCTGTGTCAGGGCCACGGCCTGACACAGGCCAGGGTTTTAGTCAGTTAAAGTCAGACACTTCAGATGAACAATATTCTTTTGTGGTAGTGGAGGTTGGTCTTCATTATCGGATTCAGGTGGGGTTACTGAATAGTTTCCTAGTTGATTGTAGCTTCACGCGATCTCTATGCTTTCTAACCTTCGCTCTCCATATTTTTCTGATAGCCCAATGTTCCCTTTCAGTCACCATGATGCCATAATGTATTCTCTTAATTTGTCCCTTTTCATTTTTCTTTTTATATTGTTACCTTTCTTCTTCTTTTAAATCTCCCTTTTTAATTTTTTAGTAGCGTAATTTGTCAGCATGGCGCTTTTTTCTAACCTCTCTTCCCTTGTTTGCTTTTTTAAACATTCACCATGATGTCTGATTATGTTAGAATATCTAGAAGCAATAATAAATAACCCTTAACACGTTAAAATATTGAACGAAACGGAATTTCGTCACTTCTCTGGTGATCATGTATTTCCTCTGGCATGAAATTTGCCAGTGGAGTGACGCCAGAGAAGTGACAAAATGACACATAACCCACGGAAACAACATCATTCGCTTTACTCACCACAGTTTCATTTAATTCATGGCTTCTGTGCACAATAAACATTGCATTCACTAAAGATAGAACTTCATAGCGATAAAATACAAAAACTTATGCTTACCAAAGGAAATACTCCAACGACTGGCACAAACACGCTCCCCGAAAGTCAATCGCAAACTGACGACAGTTTATTCGAATTACGCTCAAGGACGTAAGCTTGCTTTTAAATTCACACTGTCGTACGTGCGTAGTTGAAAGTCAAAACATACCGTGGTCATTTTCAGCCAAATTATACTTCATTGAATTTCACCAGATGAAGTGACGTTATTGTAACATGACATACAAATAAGTTATTTTATTTCATATTAATATTTTTTCTTTACAGTTTATTTTGATAAAATATGTTGCATTGTTTATAAGAGCATACGATCATTTAAAAATAAAACGCAATTGAATACGCTTATGTATTATTTTGCCATAAAACCATTATAATCCGTTAATGGGAAGGCCAGAGGAGTATACATTTCGACCATTTTTAAACTAAAAATGCCATAAATTGACTAATTATCATAAATTGACTAAGTGGGCCAGATAAAAGGCAATATTACTTATTATTTAAGCCTTGAGAAACAATAATATAATAAGTTTAACATGGTTTTTTTCTAAGGGCCATTGGAATTCAAATAGCGTATATTCACCCATATATTATGCAGTTGAAAATCTATTGTAGTAGCATTAATGTTCAAGGTTGGAGGAAAAATTTGACAGAATCGGGTATTTTTACCTGCTGGAATGTACGGATGACGGCAGCTCAAGCTACCAGAAACTGTCAAATATTCCCAATCAACCATGAGCCTTAATAATTTAGAGATAAAGTTGAAAATCTAATAAAGAAATGTGCCAGATTGTAGTAGCTTGATGTGCTGCCGTCTGTCCATTTATTTATTTAGGTAACCAACAGCGATACATAAAAATATTTTCCAAAATATGTGTGTTACAGTTTTAATGTGTAACTGGTATATTTATCTATAAAACATAACAATAAACAGATGTTCTATTTGAGACGTAGGTATGTTCGCATACTTCTACTGTTAATTAATTAAGCACATTAAAAGCTGACAGCAACCACGAAATGGATACTAAAAGGTCATTACAATACAATTCAACTTTTTCCACCTATAAATTAGTGTATTATGTTCACACTAAACTATGTACCTAAAAGTAAGGACAGTCACGCGGCCTTCAACCGCAGTGCCGGAGTTGAATTCAGAATATTCACTTTGTACAACTGGGGCTCATCCACATGTTATGTGTTCGCTCTCACCGAGACACGTGGTAGGTACTACTCGACGTACTCGGAGACTGAATGCGGTAGGTCATGCTCTATCAGATGGTCGTCGATTGCGCCGGCGATCTGCGCACTAGCAACGACTTTATCACCGCTCGCCGTGTCCGACAGATAAAAATATGCAACTAACAATGTCTACGTAACGTTGCTATTTATAAATGTTATACAACGTAGTAAACTCGATCTACACATATTGCGATAACAATATTGTTAGGTAGTTCACAATGTTTACCTAGTTTCTAGATTAAACAACTAAATACATATATGTATATTAATTACTTTCACGCATTTAATTATGTTCAAAAGTTCTATGAAAATGCTATTTTCAAGTGTTATTATGAGAGCAATTATGTAATAACTTATTCATTCAGGGAGAGTAAGAAGACCAATGGACAATATCTATGCACCATAATAGTAAGCTCGATGATAGGAAATCAGATAGTATTATTGTGTTACAGGTGTTATTGTAGTAAAGCTGATAAGTTACGAATTTTCTAGATACGTAAATATTTGGTAATACAAATAATTAAGGTGACCCCGAGATTGAAGTTTTATTTCAACTCTGATAGCATTTTTGCAATTCATTTAGTTGGGCTGATATTATTTGTTAGGTGCAAACAATAGCAGCATATGTTAGAACATAAAAAATAATTTATAGGTACTAATTGTCTAGGGAAAGAGTTTGTTTGTTTGTTTGAACGCGCTAATCTCAGAAAGTGGTCCGATTTGAAAAATTCTTTTTGCGTTTGATAGCCCATTAATACAGGAAGGCTTTATTTAGGCTATATAAAATCACGCTGCGACCAATAGGAGCGGAGCATAACTAACTCCATGCGAATGAAGTCGCTGGCGGCTGCTAGTTGTCGTATACAATATGTAACAGAAACCCTGTTGTTCCTTCTGCCTGCGTTTTAAGAATCGGTATACGGATGTAATAAAATACATCATTTATAAAAATTTGTTCAACAAAAATTATAATTAAAATAAATATTTTTAATCTTTGACTAATTTATTACCTTTGCAATTCTGCATGAAGAAGACATAAGTAGAACGTTCCCGGCAATCTCTTTAACTTATAAAATCAGATATTCTTAACATTTTGTCAAATGTGTCGATTTTAATAATTATTTGATGTTGACCCCTCGACTAGACAATAATTACTTTTTTTAAATTATAATTTCATTAATGATGTGCTTGTAAGTATGTAAATATATGTATATGTCCCTGAAAGGAACAACAGGGTTTTTGTTACATAGTGTATAGCTCAACTGGTGGGGCCCTTTGCTTATTATTAACAGCCGCACAGGTTGATCGATCGCGTTAAGCTACGCTTTTCGCGGTTGTTTTGTAGATGGGTGCCCATCTTTACATACCGAGACCCCTTCGTGCCTTAGAAAGCACGTTATGTTTTGGTCCCGGCTGCCATTCGTGGGTCTTCGTTATTCTAGGAGCTAGAAGCTCGCAAGTCTGATAATCAGTCTTACCAAAAGGGGGACTAACTGGTTTGTGGACATAGGCAGTTGCTTCGTGTAAAACTGAAGCGTAAGCGTCTTCTGTTGTAAGTAATCAGTGAAATTCACGAAGTGCTCGGGGTTAAGGATCAAGCTCACCTCGGCCTCGCTAGTCGAGTAGTCGAGGTCAACGCAAAGTCGCCGACGAGTCGCGGGTAGCGCCTATGTACCTACAATATATACTGTGTGCGGTAGGTCGTGTAAAGATACACTGCAATGAACTACTTTTGCAGTGAACGGCTTTATAATCATCACAAGATAACATATACAACTGCGTAGTATAAATTATACACGACCTTTTTTTGTCGGCAATCATCAATGACTCTCTCCCTCTCTGGGCATAGCGGGAATGTCAGAATTTTACTGACTAAAAATCACCCGTGTTCTTTCATTCGTAGGGGTCATAATATCTCTTTCGATAACCCGCAGCCTTGGCAGGCATCGGTCCTAGTGGTAACGACCCCGAAGACATCTTGTTCAGGCGCGCGTGGAACACAACGCGCCGTTGCGTTGTAATAGAAATTCTAAAGGGGTGCCCTAATTTTGTTTTTAGAAGCAAAAAAAAAAGTTCTTAAAAGCACTGGGCTTTTAAGACCTTTTTTTTTGTAATTTTTACATTCTGCTTGATTAGCACTTGATGGCGAATAAGTTGCCGAAGTAATGCGGTTTATGCTATTTAGACCCAGATATCGATAATTTTTTGGCTAGTGAACGAGATTCCATTTTCGGTTACAACCGTATGTAGGTACAATAATGTTCGAAACCTAGCCATCGTTCCTTATAGTTTCGCTATTGATAATGATAAGTACATTTCTCCATGTGATGGACCAAAAAATCTAAATGTATTCCCAAGTGTCAAGAACGTGCTGGAAAAGGCCATGGTGTCAACGGTGCCCGTGGCGATGTGAGTAGTAAACTTAAACATACTTCACAGTTGACTAGCTTGTTTTCTGGTGGTCTCAGATAGATAAGGATCTATCTGAGACCACCAGAATGTAGACCTAGCCACAACCTTTGTTTTAAATATGCCTAAATGCAATGACTTAGGTAATATTAATTGGTAAGAATGCTTTTAAATTAGTAACCTTTCTTAGCTAAATCATATCGACATTTATAGAAGGGCATCAAGTTATTGTAACCTAAAATTATTGTCGACTTTTTAATGGTTTTTCGAAATACCAAGTTATTATGCATGTTATTTTAGTGATTCTATTGAAATATGCTGCAATAGGAATTGTTAATAAATAGCTAGCATTTAAAAGTCGATAATCATGTAAATAACAGGAGATTTGTAAAACGTGAGTAAGTTGTGATAACCCTAAATTGGTTAGTTTACCTCTATTCTTTATGGAGCTAGGCGATGGTATAATGTTATTTTAGGCCAACCATGTTGTACATATTGCAAAGCTTGCTGTAAAATGCTACTTTTACTTGTCCCTAAACGATCTTCATCTAAAAATACAGCTAAGTGTCCATCTGCAACAAAATTAATGTATGTCGCCTTGTCAAAGTTGTCTCAATGATTATTGTAAACAAATGAGTCATCCGAATCGACACCTACTTGACCTTCTTTCGAGAATGGTCCGTTGTTGCTGCTATCAATGATCGGCCGCATATACTGACAGTCCGAATTAAGTAGGTAGTCGGCACAATTGCTTGCGCTGGAAATGGATTGTATTTCATAATTACAACTAGTTAAAAATAAGGCATTTAGCTGCAACCGGTTAGTGGAGAATTCTGGTAAGCCTTTGTCGGGCTGAAATATGTACATGTACTTAGCGGATTGTGATCACTGCGCAATATAAAAGAATTTGCAATACCGTATAAATATTAGCGAAATCGTCGATTACCGAAAACTATTGCTGTTGAGAGGCAACAGCAATAGGTTTGGTATTGGTTTTCCATTCGGCTATAATTATTTTTAACACTTCTGAGAGACCATGACGCATAAGCGATGGGACGTTCCATCCCATTGACTTCAATTTGAGCTAAAACTGCACCTAAAACTGGAGATGCATCCACTGCCAAATTCAATTTGTAAGACGGATCAATACCTGTGTCAATAAGTTCTAATGTTCGAGCCGATGTCAGGTCCACAATGAACATTCTGCAATAATTAATGAACCCTAAAATTATTAAATATTTCTCGCACAATAAATAGCGTGTTAGTATTTGGTGTTAGTTTGTCCAATTTTTTTTTTTGTTAAATATAAACTAGCGCTTGACCGCAATCACGCCTGATGGTAAACAGTGATGCAATCGTTGATGGTACAGCGACCTGCCCCCTAATCGGCGAACACATTTTTGTCAAATGATTGCGACTAGTTGGGATTAATTGAGATCGTTCGGACCGCTCATTGGTCCGTTCAGTCCAAACAATCCTAGTTGCAATCATTTGACAAAAATGTGTTCGCCGATTAGGGGGCGGTTTACACTAGTAATGTGTGCATTCCTTTTATTTTTAACGATACTTTCTAGACAAGTCGCTGAATCTTGAAACAATTAAATAGCGGGAAAGTTTTTTTAAACACACATCTAAACAATAAGGTATAACCCCATCAGCAACTTGCTCTCAAGTACAACCTTGTGAAATCGGAGGTGTCGTAGGTATTACAGGTATATGCCCGACCCAGTTCTCGAAATGTCAACATCATATTATACATGGATCGATCCATCATATCCGACAGGAATATTGTTGCCAATTGGCCTGATATAGTGATTGATGGTGGATCGATCAGAGCGGAGTGCAATGATTGTTGATATTTAACCATTCCGCATGATGAGAGATGACAAATCAAGTATCTTGAGTTGGCTTGGGAGATTGTCGACATGTGGGATGTGGATTCAGCAATCATTGATCCCGATAGTTGTGACAGCCAACGGCTTAATAGCCAAGAAGGAAGAAGCCAAGGGCTTATTCAGAAAGCGGTACATCTGGACACGGCTCGGATTGTCAGGAGGTTCCTTCCTGGAGCCCTAACCGCCGATAGCTTGTTCCTTGTTCTCGATACCGGTGAGCTACTATTTTAAATATTATTATATTAAAAATATAACTTATATGCTAAAATAAACGCAGGGACACGTGTCTCCGGTTCGCAGCTACCACCACCACATAAACAAACAATAGGTACACATTATCACCTCATCATTCTCCTGCCCTTATCCCAATTTATTTGGGGTCGGCGCAACATATCTTTTTCTTCCATACATCCCTATCAGAAGCCATCTCGGCAGTCACCCCCTTCTTAGCCATATCATCCTTCACACATTCCATCCATCGTTTCTTTGGTATTCCCCTACTCTTATAGCCATCAACATTCATAATTAAAACTCTCCTCACGACATTCTCCTCATTTCTCCGTAACACATGCCCGTACCATGACAACCGATTTCCACACAACTTTTCAGCTACCGGTGCCACTTTCAGGCTTCCTCTTATGTACTCATTTCTTATTCTATCCATTCGTGTAACACCACACATCCCTCTTAGCATTCTCATCTCGGCTGCATGCAATTGCCTTTCATTCATCCCTTTCGTAGCCCAACATTCTGATCCATACAAGACAGCAGGTTGGATCATGGTTCTATATATTTTCCCCTTAAGTTTAAGGGGAATGCGGGAGTCGCAGATTGTTCCCGTGACCTGCCCCCATTTCATCCACCCAGTGTTAATTCTGTGCTTAACCGTCCGATCTATTTCGCCATCGCTTTGCACGAGTGAACCGAGATACCGCGAGTCGGAGCAGATTGGGAGGAGGTGCGCCATCAAGCGCTATGGCTCCAGAAGAGGAGAGACCGCCGAAATCGCAGAACATATAATCGGTTTTGGTTCTGCTGATTTTCAAGCCAACATTCTCCAGCTTCTATTGCCATTTCTCCAATCTGCTCTGGATCTCAGGTCCATCCTCACCGACGAGAACAATGCCATCGGCGAACAGCATGCACCAAGGTGCCTCCTCCTGGATGTCCGACGTAAGAGCGTCCATAATCAACAGGAAGAGGTACCGACTTAAAGCCGATCCCTGGTGCAAGCCTACCGCCACACTGAACTCGTCGGTATTGCCAGCAGCCGACCGGACGTGGGTACGAGATTGACTGTACATAGCAAGAATTACCCAATATTAACAGTTAATTAATTAATATTAGCAGTTAATTATTATTAATTATTAATACTTCCCAGGCAAAACTTTCTCTTTCAGGGCCCACCACAGCACATCACGAGGTACCCTATCATACGCTTTCTCCAGATCAATGAACACCATGTGCAAGTTCTTGTGTGCACGTCTGTACTTCTCGCACACTTGGCGGAGTGCCAAAGTGGCGTCCATTGTTCCTCGACCTGGCATAAACCCAAACTGGTTTGGGGTAATCTCACTCTCCTCTCGCAATCTTTTCTCAATCACTTTCTCCCATACCTTCATACTATGTGACATAAGCTTTATCCCTCGATAGTTGTTACAGTCCTGTACATCACCTTTATTCTTAAAGATGGGCACTAGTGAACTATTGCACCATTCTTGTGGGATCCCTCCTTCATGCAACAACTTATTGAAGAATAAAGTCAGCCACATACATCCATCTCCTTTTAAACACTTCCATACTTCTACTGGTATATCATCTGGGCCCGTACACATTATCACCTACAATATATATTTTGTTTGTAACATAATGAAACTTGGAAAATGAAATATTTTTTTAATCTCAGGAGGTGCGGTTACTGCAACCAATAATAAACGAATAGCAGAGAATGATATCGCGAGCTCACTCTCATCTAGGAGCAGTGTAGTGCAAAGCTCGTAATGCTCATATCGATAATTTTTCTTTGAGCATCAATCGGCAAGGAGTCTCATAAAAATATAAACCAAGTAATTAAAACCGGATCTTTTGAAAACCTATAAAAACGTATCGATCCAATCTTAGTCAATATTTTGAAATAAAACAGTATTTGATAAATACTGATTATGCAATAGTAAAAGCGACAGCACGTCAAGCTACTACAATCTGTCATATTTCTTTAATACATTTTCAACTTTATTGCAAAGCGTTAAGGCTCAAGGCTCAAGATTGATTCATTTTATTTTAAAGATGGCTTACAGACTAACAATGTAATGATATAAAGAAAATAATACAAAAATATAGCTAATAACAAGTCTCTACATATATATAGGTGCGAAAAAAGAAATGTCAATAAAAATGAAAAAAAAAAAAAAACAAAAAAAACTAACAAAATTTGATCGGGACCATTTGACAGTACAGGATAACTAGACCTGCTGTCGTCCGTACAAGGATATACTGGTTTTTAAGCCATGTGCATAACAATAATAATCCTACCACCTATTAATTTTCTGATTGATATAGTAGTTTAATAGGACGCATTAAACAAAATCGTTGGGAAACTGCTTTTTGTAAAGTATTTAGATAGGAAGAAAACATACATAACGAAAATACATCTCATACCTACTTATTCTATTTAACGAAAATCATATCTCATTCCCATTTCTAGAAACTAGATACATTTAAGCAAAACATAATTGATTATCGGTACAAAATAATAGTGTAGTGGCACGTCACTAACTCGTGCAGCGTGTTCCTGGAGTTTACGTAAACTGCGATATTGTTTATTGCGCATGAATATAATATCATTGCTGCTTTTAAAAGTTGTTATAGTAGACATGAACAACCTTAGGTATTTATGGTTACTGAATTTTAAAAAAAAAACCGTCCAAGTGCGTGTCGGACTCACGCACAAAGAGTTCCCTACCATTGATTTATGAAATTAAAGGATTTAAGTTATTTGTATGAAAAATTACGCGGTAATAAACGGTTCACGATTTACGAGGTATTAAAAAAAACTACTTACTAGATCTCGTTCAAAACAATTTTCGTTGGTAGTTTTTATAGTACTTACCTAATGTACATCATTATAATGTTTTTTTTAGGTTTTTCATTTTCTTATTTTAGAAGTTTGACTAACTTTTTTCCACTTTGGAAGCGTCTGTCACGCAAACTATTCGATTGAGAAATAAATATTTCAGAAAACTCGATATCATTTTTGAAGACCATAGATACCCCACACGAATGTGTATGATGAAAAAAAAAATTGAGTTTCAGTTCTATGTTCAAATAAAATAATAATAATATTTCAATATTTATTATTATTATTTTATTTTTGCATCAAAATCTTAATGCGGTTCACAGAATACGAACTGCCCACTGCTCGCCGCCTGTTACCTACTTATGATTTTAGGTACTGGCGGCAAAGGCCGCGCCTTCGGTGGCCGAGAGTTCGATGTTGTTTGAGACGCCCTGGTTGGGCTAGGGCGTCTCCTGCGTCCGTGTGCAGTTTCTGGCCTGCCATCGGACGCGTCCCCAGGTGGCGGATAGGGGAACGGCCCCCAGATATGGGGGTTACCGGTTTACCGGCGCGGACCAAAACCAGATGCGGGGACCGCTTCGGCGGTCACACGTGCGGCGGGTCGGCCACCACTCGAGGTGGCTGACGTGACCCGAACTCCGGGTCACCGTCGGGCAACCCGGTCTCCTCATTGAGAGGAGCTGGGGGCCCCGTTTGCCTCTGGGCAAACGAGTGGGGCTAAGAGGAAGGACACCTCGCTAAAAAACCCTTGGCTGCTGCGTCTTCTCGCACAAAAAGACGTACCCAGCCCGGCCCCTCCCTGTGGAGTGGAGGGACCACTGTGGGCCCGCCCTAGGTGGGAATCGCCGGCGGGGGATTGGTAGTTAGGCTGTGCCATTTTCCCATGACCCCGCCACTCAGGCGATGCCGTTGTGCCGCTGTGGGTTCAGTGGGTATTCCCGGCTTCGGCTGGGCGAGTCCCACACACGCCCTTCGGGGTATGGTGCGTAAATGCATTACCACAGCGTCAAAAAAAAAAAAAAAAAAAAAAAAAAAAAAGAAGGGCGTCTCCTGCGGCGGCTGAGGCGCGAGGGCGCTGGGATTCCTGCTCCTTCAAGCGCTGTGCCAGCCATCACTGCTTCGCAGGAGTTGACGGTCTACAGTGCACTCTCGCTCCGGACCATGGCCTGGACCAGGGCCGGACGCAAGAGATCGTCACCGATCACCGCCACGAGGACACGGCGATACTCTACCCATACCCAAGTCGCGCAAACCTCCACCATATGCTCCACCGTGTCCTCAGGGCGATCTCCACAGTGGTGAGACCCTTTCCATAAACTTTAGCAAATGTTCCATGGCTTTTTTGGAAATTAGTTGCATTTTGGCTCACCTAAACACCAAACGTGTAAACTTAAATAATTTAATACCTACATATAATCTAGCTTATAGATTATAGGTAACATTATACCACGCAATAACAAACACTGTCTTTGCCACAATGTATCGACTCAACCAGACTTAGGACTCGTATTCCAGCTATTCTGATGAAAGAATCACATTAAATGCGTCCGAGTACCTCAGGAGATACTAGTAGCACAGTATAAAAATTTAGACTGTGCTAGTAGTAGATGTGTTACTTACCAGCGAGCGTGGTAATTACGTAAAACACTAAACAGTAGCAATGTACTTTACAGTTTTACAACACTCATTGCGTTATTCACGCTTTTTTTTAACATAACACATTATAATGAAAGCAATGCGCAATGGATTATCAATATCGTGCAAATTATGATTCAGATTGTGTTACGCAATTTGAGAGCTGCTTCGAGTGATCTTATTTGGTACCATGGAATATTTTAACAAACGTTCGCTTTAAATAACATTAGACAATAAGTACCAAACAGTAAGGTTTTTGATTGTGTCATCATACTCATCATAGTAGTAAGGTCAAATGTAAACCTACAGCTAGTTAAATAGAAAATATGTTATTGGCACTGCTTATAATATAATTATTCATAACATCCGGTTAGTAGTACCAATTGTTGACTTTATCTTAATATGTACTTGTTACGTCTATTTTTAATTGACATTTACGCACATAATACAGCGGATTGATAATATCCCAGTAATGAGCACAAACATCAATGAAAAGTCATTGACTTTGTTATCACAGCATTCATTCTAGTGGCAGGTTAGTAATTATCTCCACTAATACGATTTACTAACGTCTTGTGAAAGCATGACACGTACTCATGTTATCTTTCACAAATAGCTACCCTATTGCGCTCTTATACTTAGAACTTAAGTTAGGTACTTAATATACAATATGTAAAGAAAACCCTGTCCGATCCGTGAAGGTATTGTTAGGTATCGTTAACTGATTCTAATAATGCCTACAAAGCTGGGCTAAACTTAAAAAAAAATCCCCCAAAAAAAATAAATATTATTTCGAAAAAGCGAGGTAACTTAATGCATGTGCGGTAGACGACCCGATAGCCCCGCCCCCCTTCACCCGCGCATGTATGCGCGGGTGAAGAGGGGCGGGGCATGCGGCACGTGGTCGCATCGCTATTCGCTCCGTCACAAATGGTGTTGTCAGTTTTTTAAAAATGACCAAATTTCGGGGAAATTGGAATTAATACCCGGGAAAAAAAGATTATTTCAAAATTCATTATGATTGTTACTGTGATGATTATGTAAAATTTTATATTATATTTGGTCAAGTGTTTACCTAACCTTTATTATCCTTATGGGTCGGACAGGGTTTTCTTTACATATTGTATATATATATAAACGTGCAATAGTTTTCACGTTATTTTCAGATATACTTCCACAGATGGTTAATCTATACTAATATATAAAGCTGAAGAGTTTGTTTGTTTGTTTGTGCGCGCTAATCTCAGGATCTACTGGTCCGATTTAAAAAATTCTTTTTGCTTTGGATAGCCTATTAATCCAGGAAGGCTTTAGGCTATATAACATTCCGCTATGACCAATAGGAGCAGAGCAGTAACAAAAAATGTTGCGAAAACGGGAGCTAACGCAGCCGTACATATTGCCAATAGGAGCTGGGTGAATTTTCATTTTATGATTAAATATGATAGTTTTTGTGTGACATTGCTTTTTTCTTGAATAAGTAAAAACTATCAATAAAATCATGATGTTATTTGAAAAACTAATGTTTTTGTATATTTAAACTATAATTTAAACACCAAATTTAAAAGAAAAATCATGAAATATAAATATCGCATTGAAGTGAATGATGTTGTGTAGACGTAAATGATATCGTCTGTTGAAGTCAATGATAAGATGTAGACGTTAATGATGCAAATGAAACACATAGATTACAATCAGCTCTTCATGGAAGAAATATGAACATTCGAGTACTAGTTGTTTAAGACATATATCTCAAAAAATCTTTAATCAGAAAAATTTGTTTAAACAGAAAGCAACCAGGCTCAAAAAATAATTAACGTTGGTTTAAATCACAGAAATCTTTTATTTGAAGCAATAACAATACACACAAAATAAGACACAAAATGATTATTCAATAAGATATTGTGATTGCTAAACATGTACTTAACAAAATAAAATACACAAAAATCTTTTTTTTTTTTTTTTCTCAAAAGTTACTAGCCTCTTTAAAATCATGCGTAGTTGTAGCCCGCGAATTTATTTTTTTCTTAATATTCCAGGTCAGTGTCAGGTTGTATCTTGATCAAAATTTGATAATACATCTTTCTAAGTAAGATTTGTACTATAAGCACTTTGATTTTGTTCTTATGGTACAAATCGTAACTTTTTATTTATACACGCCTTCTCTCTATGTTGCTATCATCATTCTGGGTTTTTTGATGTCACTCTTGTTGTTGAGATTTACTTGTAGCCTTAAAATTTGCATTCTTTGATTTCTATTAATTTTCCACAGGTTCTTTATAATATTTATCAACTTAATTATTTTCTTCAATTCGTGATATCTTCTTCCTTTCTGCTTTTTGTACGTCTTCTTTTGTTAATAAACCAATAGGTCTTATCTAAAATCAGTTTCTTCAGAAATTTCATTAGCTTGAACAACTATATTTGGAAACTTGATGACGATTCTTTTTGTCGCTGTCTATCATTATCATCTCAGCGTTAATCCCAGTCGCATCCGAAGCTTTTTCCAGCTTTAAGTCTGGGGTCCGCTTTACCAGTCTAATTGCTGATTTGGCTAAACTTCTAAATTTTTCGTGAAGCGACTGCCGTTTTACCTCCACAACCCGAAGGCGATATTTCTGCATTGCAGTTAGACCAATTGTTGGACCTTTGAGGGCTACAACAACCCGTAACGATTTCTATTAGATGTTCGTATGGCAACCAGGATCAATGGCTGAACGTGCTTTCCGAGGCACGACCAGACAAAGAGTGCAAATATTCATATTGATGCATACAAATACTTGCACTGCGCGGGGATTGAACCCGCGCCTCCTTGTGCAGCGGCCGCAGTAAATCAATTCACTTCAAAACGTAATTTTACTGGAAGAGATGTGATGTATATACAATTAAATGTGGCACACAGCTTAATGTAGCACCTCAAGGCATTCCCACTCTATCCCGAGTGGCGACTAGACGTGCCCCTTAAGCTGTGTGTACTTACTGATAATTTGGTGGTTTTACTTCAAACCTCAAAGCCCCTATAAGTGATTATAGTGAACACCACATTATACATGCAGACTAGTAAGAATCTCCACAACGACTAAAGTGGCGCACCGGGGTAGCTATCCGAAATGCATTTGGTTACGTACTGTTATTAAATATTTTCGTTGAATAAATTTCTTGAAACCACAATCGTGGAAACAAATGACGATATTCTTGTGACGAATTTTTAAATGGTTATATTAACAATGTCAGGGGTAAATCTCGATTTAAGAAAAGTAATAAATATTCAGTTTATACTTAAAACATTACAAATGAGATTAAATCAAATAAAATTTAAGCCCACACAAATAAGATTTTGAATAATTAGTCAACATGGTAATGAAAGTAACGGAGAGGGAAACAAATGACGATATTCTTGTGACGAATTTTTAAATGGTTATATTAACAATGTCAGGGGTAAATCTCGATTTAAGAAAAGTAATAAATATTCAGTTTATACTTAAAACATTACAAATGAGATTAAATCAAATAAAATTTAAGCCCACACAAATAAGATTTTGAATAATTAGTCAACATGGTAATGAAAGTAACGGAGAGGTAAATGATTTCCGCGATACTAGGTATTTTTAATTTTTTTATGTAGTATACGTTTAGTTTATGTATAATTGTTTTGTTATTTTATTACCTACTAACCATACATAAGTATATAAAGAACAGTGTTAGATATATATTACATAAGGCGTAGCGAATTTTTTTGTGAAAAAATAGAATCACAACAATAATATCCTATTTTGAAAATTCACCCAGCTGAGCATGACTAATTCCATGCGAACGAAGTCGCTGGCGGCCGTTAGTCAGTCTATATTGATCATTATGTAATTTGAATAAATGTTTTGTACATAGACACTATTTTTAACTCTGAACTTCTGATTCCCAATCTTGAATATTATTGTTTTATAATTTATTATTATTAAAAAATACTAGAGAACTATCGTGGTTATAATCATAATTAGCCTTAGATAATTATCCCACTGATGGGATACAGGCCTCCTCTCGGGATCGTGCTCAATATAAACATCATTGTTACTTGGATTTTTTTAAACACCTAGGGAAACCCTAGTTCATACCTAAATTCTATCCTATCCCACGCGTTTCGTAATTATAAAGGACAAGGCTTAGACACCACTACTTTGTAAAAGCGACATTGACTAATATACAGTATGTTAACTAACAGAGGGCGTTCCGGTTAACCCGAAATAGTATAGCATACATACATGCTAAAAAAAATATTTCCATTCGAAAACAAAATGTTTTAAAAATTTTTCCAATAAGAAAATATTCAATAAAAATTTTAAATTGACATGTAAAAGAAACACACTGTACACGCGAACATGAAAGATGGCAACGTCGCAATTTATTTATACATGACTACTATTTTGATTTAAAACAGGAGGTTTCAAATTTATTTCCAATTAGAATTTTTTTTTATTCGGATTTTTTTATGCTTATTTTTCTATGCTGATATTTTTATTTTAATCTATTAACCCTCCGCTTGTCGCGCCTTTTTTATTACCTAAACAGTCGCATGGGGTCTGCAGCGACCCCAAAAATAAATAGCAATCAATTGGTATTCTACCATAAATTTATGACATGATTCTATTGTTATGCATTTGATTAGGACTATATTGAAACAAAAACTATATATATTGTAAATCAGTCATTTATTTATATTTAAAAAAAACTCAAAAGAAATAGGAGTTCCAATTTTTCTTACATTTTAACTCAGTCTCCTTAAATTTAACTTAAAAATAAAAAACAAAGGACTGCTTCTCTTTCTTATATACTAATTTGAGATCAATGAACTAAACATTTAAATCGAAAATAAATCAACTGAAAACTAAACAAAAAAATATATACTTCTTAGCTCTTAGTTAGCCATCTAACAAATGCTTTGGACACAATCAGTACATATCGTTTTGGTATGGTTGGACAAATGTTTCCTTTGCAATGATAACAGATTGACTTGAATTTCCTGTCTGTACGTCTTGTACAGTGAATGCAACGCTTTCTCATAGGTACCAGCTGAACATCATCAGCAGACAAGTCCTGAAGAGGAGGTATAAACCGTCGTATACACTGTTTCAAATCACGAGGTAACGTCAGCACAGTGGCTCGTGACTGCAATTGTTGACGGCACATTTCAAATGCCAAAGTTTTCAAAAAAACTTTCCGTTGTATCTTGTTTGATGGGTTCACGGCATCCAGTATTATATGAGCATTCAGTGCCCCAACGTCAAGGAAAGTAAATAGAAGTCTTACGCGAGGACAAATTCGCTAATGGCATATTCTCTTCATCACCTGAAGTATCCGAAGGATGATCTTGCTCAAGATGATCACTTTCCTCATATTCCTGTTCAGACTCCGTGTCATGCTCACTAACTTCATCGGGATAGTAAACATTTTCTTCATTATCCTCTTCACTGCCAACAAACTCCTGATGATCTTCTTCTAACCAACTTAAAATGCGCTGAGATTGTCTATTATCCATTTCTACTGTTATAACCAATATTCTGGAACAATAAAACATAAATATAAACACAAACAATACAATACAACAATAAAAAATCATTCGAGCTAATACTAAAATTTTACTTACGTCGTTCGTCGCGCGGGGTCTCTCAGAGCCTTACACAGAAACGCAGGTCTATACCTCACGGCGCGTGCGCGCAGACTAAGTTGCGATGACGCGAGCGTGAACCGTAATCCTTTTTGGGAGGCTACCTAAAGTAAGGGATCTGTAAACTTATTCTAAGCCAACATATTTTTCCGTTTTCTAGGACTTGGGCTTTGAAAGACCCCATGCGACGATTCGAGGGTTAATGATATATATATTAACGAGTTTAAGGGAACGCCCTTTGTTATTTAACATACTGTATGTTCTTCCTCGGTTTTAATGCCAGTATCAGGTCAGCATGAAAATAACAAACTAAATTACATAAATAAACAAACACTGATAAGACTTATCACGGCGCCAAAGATTTAACTTATCAAAGATGTTTGTATGTAAGAATCTTATCAATTTTAGGAATCCGATTCCATGCAATATAGTTCGCACAGGCTAGTATATTGTGATAAATAAATAAAAGTAAGGTGTTTGTGTGAAATCATTTTTCAAATAAATGTTATGCAGTTAAGTCATTACCTATTTTTTTAGTATTTCAATTAGCTGATACTGGCATCGATTCTATTATTCACAAACTAAGCTAATTTTAAGTTATGTGCATCTTATTCTTTCCATTTCGTTAAGAAAAGGATAGAAGATAACATTTAAGTTTAATCCTGTCAAATTAAGATACTCCATTGACAGTTTAGACGCGATTATAAACATGGCGACTAAAATTACGCGAGTTTACGTCAGGAGCGCACTAATTTGACAGTTCTAAACTGACATTTTATCTTCTGTCCTTTTTTTAACGAAATGGAAAGAAAAAGATGCACATAACTTAAAATTAGTTTAATTTGTGAACAATAGGATTGGCGCCAATGGCTGCAAAACCACAAAATAAATAGAATGGTGAATCTTCTATAAATTCTGTTGTAACGGCGTGCGGCGCACTTCTGTTTAAACTTCGAATTCATAACTTAGATAAAGTATGGGGCTGTTTGCGATTTAATATTATACCTAGGATACAAAATAATTTTAATAAAATTAAGTTGTAAGTTGCTGTTTGAGGCTTAGCTATGCATAACGACACAAACACCAACAAATATGCAAGTGGCACGAAACAGTCAGACAATATTCTAACAAATGGAGAGAACATTCATTAATTAAAGTAATTTTAATATACAAGTTGTATTTAAGGTTAAATTGACAAAACTCAATAACTGAAACGAATGTGTTCAGAATCGACTACTTACTTATTGGATCATTATTAGTAATATGTTGTGGTGGCCTAGTGGTTAAAACACCAGCCTCTCAAGTATGAGTGCGCAGGTTCGATTCCAGGTCAGGCAAGTACCAATGTAACTTTTCTAAAGTTATATTATGTACCTACTTTCTAAGTATATCTTGGACACCAATGACTGAAGGTGAAGGAAAACATCTTGAGGAAACCTGGACTTTACAAGTCTGAAATCGCCAATCCGCAATGAGCAAGCGTGGTGATTACGCTCAATCAGCAGTGGGACGATACAAAGGTTGTTGATGATGATGATTAGTAATATCATTTAAAAGCTGTAACTACACTATTGTATTAAGTAAACTTGTGATGAATTAAATTCGGGTAGGTATAAAAATTTATAGCAATTGTTTTACGTGATGTTTATACACTTTATTTATACCTGCCAGTAATCCATTGACCTATACTATATAATAAGGTCAGTGCTTCAATCACATACTTTATGAAGGAACGGACAACGCAGTTAAATGAATATGTCACGCAACAAGCCAATGAAATGGAGCCACTGTGCCGATGAGACATATATCTACGTTCAATGTCACTAATACGCGATAGCCAAGAAATGATAAGCGAATAATTTAATAACTTTTTTGTAAGACAAAAACAAAAGTATTGTGGAGCAGACCAACTACTCCTACCGACTGATAACGAAGCTATCTCATGCAAATGAGATAAGTAGGTGAGTACGCCTCATGCTAATTATTTTAACCAGTGTAATCTGCACGTCTATACAATTATGAATATTTCATAATGAACCGATAATTACAATCTAATAACACCGATAGTTGTATGCATAATTGAGTTTATTACACCGTGATGTTCTAAAGTTGTGTAATAATATCGAAACACAGATAAATCCTACTAATATTATAAATGCAACGTATTTAATGGATAGATGTATGTTTGTTACTGTTACACGCAAATAGTATTTACTGAACAGATTACGATGAAATTTGGCATACAGATAGTTTAAAACTAGGAATAACGTATAACGCTTTTAAATTTTGTATAAGATATAAAAGTTATGCAGGTGAGGCCGCGGGCGCAGCTAGTTTTTGTAATAATTAATTATAATTTTTTGAACTAGGTATATTACATGAGCATTATTATTTACTAACACCGAAATACTAGCAAAATTAGCCTAGCCTAAAGTAAAGTTTTATTCGTTTATTTAAAACTAGCTTTCGGCCCGCGGTTTCGCCCGCGCTGAGTTCGGTTATATCGCGCTTTATAGATTTCCCTCGGAAATATCAAATTTTTCCGCGATAAAAAAGTACCCTATTATTTAATCTGGACGTCTAACTTTACGTAGTGCAATATTTCAAAGCAATCGGTTGAGTAGTTACAGCGTGAAAGCGGAACAAACAAACTCACTTCCCATTTATAATATTAGTAAGGATAATCAGTCATCATCATCATCCCAGCGTTAATCCCAGTCGCATCCGAAGCCTTTTCAGCTTTGGAGTCTGGGGTTCGTCTTACCAGTCCAACTGCTGATATGGCTAAACTTCGACATTTTCTATGAAGCGACTGCCGTCTGACCTCCACAACCCGGAGGCGACATCGAAGCATTGCAGTTAGACAAATTGTAGGACTTTTGAGGGCTCCAACAACCCGTAACGACTGCCACTAGATGTTCGTATGGCAACCGGGACCAACGGCTTAACGTGCTTTTCGAGGCACGACCAGACCAGTACAAATATTCATATTCATGCATACAAATACTTGCACTGTGCGGGGATCGAACCCGCGCCACCTTGCGCAGCGGCCGCGTCCGCTACCGCTACGACACGGAGGCTGTCAAGTAAGGATAATCAGTATGTAGTTATTTTACTGAAAGCAGATCATGGTTAAGTTATATCAGCTGCTCGGGTCGATCGTTCGTGCATAAGCCTTAAAGTCTGAGAGCCAGCCTCACCAAGGAGTAACGTGTGGAGGTCATAGAGGCAGTCGCTCCACGTAAATAAATGGTAATCGGCTGCATCAAGTTAAATTGGAAGCCGACCCCAACATTCAGGGAAAAGGATAGTTTTTTCCAACTGTTCGTCGGTCTATTCTAATTGGTCTTATCGCTGTGAGGTTACCAATTCGAATCCAATATCATCTGTTATTTATTTTCGTTGTAAGAGATGACATGCGTGCCAACAAGCTCTTACCACAGGATGCTAAAGATCGTGCGAAATGGAGGAGAATGTACAGGAAAGCGGACCCCGGGCTCCAACGCGAAAGCCGCGGGTGCAACCCGGATAAACGCTGAGATGATGATGATGATTTATTTTCGAGTGGATTTTAACAAAGTATTTCAAACGTTTAAATAATAAAGAGATCTGTTAGTACCTCTCCTAACGCGTTGTCTCCGTACCTATGTATGAAAAAATCTAGTCATCATCATCCCAGCGTTAATCCCAGTCGCATCCGAAGCCTTTTCAGCTTTGGAGTCTGGGGTTCGTCTTACCAGTCCAATTGCTGATATGGCTAAACTTCGACATTTTCTATGAAGCGACTGCCGTCTGACCTCCACAACCCGAAGGCGACATCGAAGCATTGCAGTTAGACAAATTGTAGGACTTTTAAGGGCTCCAACAACCCGTAACGACTGCCACTAGATGTTCGTAGGGCAACCGGGATCAACGGCTTAACGTGCTTTCCGAGGCACGACCAGACCAGTACAAATATTCATATTCATGCATACAAATACTTGCACTGTGCGGGGATCGAACCCGCGCCACCTTGCGCAGCGGCCGCGTCCGCTACGCCACGGAGGCTGTCAATGAAAAAATCTAGTGACATATACAATATGTAAAGAAAACCCTGCCCGATCCGTGAAGGTATTGTTAGGTATCGATAACTGATTCTACTAATGCCCACAAAGACAGACTAAACTTAAAAAAAATCCCCCTAAAAAATAAATATTATTTCGCAAAAAGAGGTAACTTAATACATGTGCGGTGAGCAACCCCTCCCGAGGGCGGCGGGGGGCAGGGCATGCGGCACCTGTGACGTGGTCGCGTGGCTATTCGCTTATAATAATACCGGTGTTGTCACTTTTTTTAAAAATTGCCAAAATTCGGGGAAATTGGAATTAATTCCCGGGAAAAAAGGATTATTTCAAAATTCATTAGTATTGTTACTATGATGATTATGTAAAATTTTATATTATATTTGGTCAAGTGTTTACCTAACCTTTATTATCCTTATGGGTCGGACAGGGTTTTCTTTACATACTGTATATGCGGTAAACTAATTGTCAGCTCCACCAACAAACTCCCTCCAAAATAGATAAGTACCTACTATTCATATCAGAAAGAATATTTATCCAGCATTTTCTTATTCAATGCCACTATAACATACATATTTACAAACCAAATAATGTTAATATTTGTAACACAACATGCTAAGTAGTTGTGTTATAATTACTGTATGTCAGATAATTAATGAATTAATCAAATATAACGGACGTACAGTACAAGTAACATATTAATTAGTGGAAAAGTGCGGAATCATAATTATTGAACATAGCTTCATAGAAGACGGTTGGTTATATTTATGTAAAAAGTATCAATAAAGGAAGTCTGCTGTGAAAGGTCATAATTTCTTAAATACAAAGTCAGAATGCCGTCTCCCTATAAGGGTAATGAGCCCGACAGCTGTAAAGCAAAGATAGAATAGGGATACAAAAACATCTGGCATACAATTAGGGTTGCCAGATAGGAAGTTACCAAATCCGGGACAGTCGTCGACAGAGACACTCGGAAAGAACGTCAAAAAAAAAAAAAAACTACTCTCTCTCACTCGTAAAATCTTTCTCTAACAACTCTTACAAAATTAATAACTTTTTAAAATCCGGGACAATTACCGCTCATTCCGGGACAAGAGGCAAGATGCCAGGACATTCCCGGATTTCCCGGCGGTCTGGCAACCCTACATACAATCAAAAGATTAGTGTTTGAAGGGCGGAGTTGGGGACCCGCTTACGCCGAAAAAGGTACAAGTTTAAAATGTATGCATGTGAGGATACTCTACATGTGTACATCTACATAGTAAACATGTGTCAAAAAATTTATTTGTTTTCTAAAACTACCTAACGGTAGAGATCAGTAAAAGATCTGCTAAAATGTTTTCACCCGTACGACTAAACAACCAGTTCAACAACTATTAGTGGGTTTTCAAAGAAATAAGTCCTTCTTATTTTCTTAAATTCTCAGTACTTAACACTTGATATTTTTATAAATTATCATTTTCATTTTTATCTGTGAATGAAGAAAGTGGCATTGGCCACCCAGACCCCGTTGCAGAGCGACACATGGGATAACAACATACAGATTTGTCGAAATAATAACGAATGAATGCACTACGTAGCTCTTATGGACTGCGAACAGTAACAATAACAATGAAAGCAATTATGTTAATTAGAGGTTTAAAATTGGCAAGTTCTGAATAATCCAATATCACTGCGCATATTACACGGTCGAGTAAATTTCGGGCCGGTTCATAAGATAACGGGGGGCGCCTCCTAAACGAGGCCTCACTAGCTCGTCGGTCGTCGAACAGAGAATTACAAACAAACAACACATCGAGGCGAGTCGTTATCTCGCGGATTAAACGGCGGCAGGCACGATAGTCGATACTCACGCTCCGCTCGCGCCTCTGCCGCGCCGTGCGACGCTGATCGACACGAGTCGAATGTTCTCACACCGTCCCACGGGCAAATAGTACGCAAAAACATAGGGGCCGAAAGAAGTCTTTAACGGTATTCTCATTTATATGTTTACTTGTTAGTTACGTCGCGTGTCGAGCGAAAGACAATCTATTACATATTATTATAATTTTCCCTAATTCTTTCTACGCCACCTTAAAAAGACAGAATTGGGCTTTAATACTCAACACGAATATTGTTGACCTTTCGTTTCACTCACCAACATTTCCTTAATTAAAGTGCGAAATATAAATTGAATGCATGTCTGTCTCGACGTTACAAATTAAAGTTGAACTCAGGTCCGTAGGCAAACAGTATTAGTCAAAGTTATTCTGAACATTTTTATTTTTCATATTTTTCCTTGTAAATATAACCACGTCTTAGGAATTCAGATACAGTACGTAACCAGGCTAAGAAGATGGGAGGTGAAAGACTTGATGCCGTGTAAAAGACTTAGTAGACGGTATTACGAGAACTTGTGATGAAGTGTGCGGGCTTATTTTTACCGAACATGCAAATACTAGCTGGCAATAAAATTCTTTTTTATGTAACGTACTCGGTACGTTCCAAATGCAAACGCTTGACCGCGTGCCAATCATATCCCGAGTAACAACAATGTACTTGCAACAAAACTACTAAAATTACGACCGCATTTCTAGTTTCAGTCTTATTTATCTTGTGAGAATTATTACTGGCGCATAGATTCCCTTACTACGAATGTAGTATGAAACGTGAAAGCTTTATTAGTTTCCTACAATTCACTGGAATAAATTGACTGCACTGCTGCTAAAGGTTTATGTTTATGGTTTTTGATAAAGAGTAAAACACCAACGCGACACTTACTTCCATTTTCGCCGATGGTATCGGCGCACGCGCATGCCATAAACAGCGCGCACGCCACCACCGGCCAGGCGAGGTTGTCGCGCGCGCGCCGCATCACGCAGAGCCGCGCCGTTGACGTGCTGGCAACATGACCCGAGCTGGAACAATTAAAACAAATATTTTAACAACTTCCTCTTCGTTACGTAACTAATTGTTTAACTCATAGAACATCGTCCTGCCTAAACATTAATGAACCAAACATACTACAAAGTACACTTTCGTCACAAAAATCGCACCGTCTGTTTATGTTACGTTATTCTTGCCTCGCCTTGCCTATAATGGTTTAGTCGATAAAACGGTTAACCGTTTATTTGATAACCCTTATAGAACAAGTACCATTTTGTATGGTTTTACCATTCAAACCACATGAAATGGCACAACTAATTTTAGACGATAAGTACAATATTAAATGGTGGGGTGTTATTCTGGTAACCGATTAAAGGACACCTACCGAATCCTTTAAAACAAGGCAAAAGTTTTGATTCAGTTAAGTAACCTGTACATTGAATAAAGTTTCCCCTTTGCAGAATCCTTTCTTTAAATGGTTAACTGAAATCATCCGACGTTTTGATGTGGTCGGAACAAACAACATAATATATTGAATCAACATCACAAACGAAGGTAGCGGTTTGATTAATAATTAGTTTTCAGCGGCAATCGTTTAATAAGTAAGCGAATAATTATTGTTGTGATGATTTATTCGGTTATTTTTGCGAGCCGCATGGGATAAATAATCGAGTTCCGCGCATTAAACGTCAAACACGATAATAAATGATTATCTCACACTACCATACAATAGCGTCTCTGCAAATTGCCAACCTTGTTGTACGTACAACAATAGTGGTTTCATTGATGAATATAAATTTCATTGATCAAAGTGTCGGCTCGCAGAGGCCGATGAGTGTATAAAGACCGCGGTAATTAGCGTGGGAGCCATCGATGTTCCCACGATACGCCCGTAACAGGAAAATATTAATTAAGAAACACGTTAGGTATTGAACAAACTAACCGCGATCATGTGGAAAATTATATTTTACTAAGAGGGACTGTGTAAAAAGTAATTCAATGCGTTTACTATTTATTATTTACCTATAAATGCGAAATATTGTGAGGATAGATGTTCATTATTCTTTCACGCTTTCGGATTTTAAGAAAACTAAAATAATATAGCTTGTACAGACGACAGCACATCAAGCTACTACAATCTGTCAGATTTCTTTTTTAGATTTTCAAGTTTATCACCAAAGCATTAAGGCTCAAGATTGATTGGGAATATCTGGCAGTTTCGGGTAGCTTAACCTGCTGTCGTCCGTACACCAGGATAACTCAAAAATGTTTGTTTTTCCCGTTATTCCTACAGGATCAACACTCATGCGGGTGAAATCGTGTGGCGATGCTATAAGAATAAATTATTGATAATAATGTGTCAGTTGTTTGCAAGAGTAGGTATATTATAGCATATTTATAGAGCCGCATATTTGTACAATTAATAAAATACGAAGCGCCCACGCCATAGAATAAAGAAGGGAAGTAGGTTATCTGCGACCCAATCCGCGATTTAATTGCCTACTGTCTTAGGGTTGACGACTGTCCGCGCTTCGTCGGTTACGGTTTTCGCCCAAACCGCTAACAAATATTTATAGACTAAGAGCTTATGTTTCAATTATTTGCTTAGTATTTAGTTTACATATACTAGTCAGTTTTTTTTTTTGTAATTTTTATTTTTAGTTTTGTACACATAAAGAACCATATTTATTTTTATTTTTAATTAATACATATATAAATAATACAAACATAACATCTATTGAATCACACATTTAATACAAAATTACAAATTAGCTACAGAAAAATACCTACTTTCTTCGGTTTCGACTATTACGAAACGCGTTGTTATTAAACTTTTATGTGTAATATATCCGTATCCTTGTAAATAACTTTTAGAAATATAATTTGAAAAATATAAGTCTTTTATTTGTTCATAAATAGACATACCAACTTTGCAGTTTATGTGATCATTTTTTAAAAGCTAATGTGCCGAAAAGCCGTGACGCGCGAAACTCGTTCCGTGCTAGCCGCGACTAACGCAGTCATAGGCACTCTAATATTGTGTTTAGGTGTGCGTGCGGCGACGCATAGATACTATGGCGCAAACATACAAGCCGCGCGCGGTCCGTTTGTATGAAGATAACGTACTTCCATAGAATAAAGAGGGGAAGTAGGTTATCTGCGACCCAATCCGCGATTTAATTGCCTACTGTCTTAGGGTTGACGACTGTCCGCGCTTCGTCGGTTACGGTTGTCGCCCAAACCGCTAACAAATATTTATAGATTAAGAGCTTATGTTTAAATTATTTGCTTAGTATTTAGTTTACATATACTAGTCTGTTTTTTTTTTTGTAATTTTTATTTTTAGTTTTGTACACATAAAGAACCATATTTATTTTTATTTTTAATTAATACAAATATAAACAATACAAACATAACATCTATTGAATCACACATTTAATACAAAATTACAAATTAGCTACAGAAAAATACCTACTTTCTTCGGTTTCGACTATTACGAAACGCGTTGTTATTAAACTTTAATGTGTAATATATCCATATCCTTGTAAATAACTTTTAGAAATATAATTTGAAAAATATAAGTCTTTTATTTGTTCATAAATAGACATACCAACTTTGCAGTTTATGTGATCATTTTTTAAAAGCTAATGTGCCGAAAAGCCGTGACGCGCGAACCTCGTTCCGTGCTAGCCGCGACTAGCGCAGTCATAGGCACTCTAATATTGTGCTAAGTGTGCGTGCGGCGACGCATAGATACTATGGCGCACACATACAAGCCGCGCGCGGTCCGTTTGTATGAAGATAACGTACTTCCCTCTCTTTATTCTATGGTACTTCCCTCTCTTTATTCTATGCCCACGCTCTGAACATTGATAATGATAACATTGAGTTGGATGGAATAAGGACGTCCCTTATGGATTTGATGATTTTGATTGGGTATTACATATTACACACAGCTGGAATTGAGAAGTACAGTTTCAAAACAGAACAGTAGACATACTCATATGACTGCTAGCCATCTTTTATTGTTTGTTGTTGAAATCGCTGCTCAAAATCTAAATGTGACTGGACAGGACATGTCGGTCAAACTGTGGACCCTAAAACAACAAAGGGCGGGAAGGAGGAAACGCGGTTTCGTGAATGATGAGCAGTGTACTAGAAAGCCTTTGCCCAGGAGAGAGACCGCAGGCTAGTAAATTATTATTTTATGTCAGAGAAAAAATTGTATGGATTAATTTCAAGGCAATATTTAATTTTAAGCCTTCCAGTTTTATTAAAATTACACATAAGTTCATATGAAAAACGTAGATAGGTAACCTTCACTATCATTTTAAGAGTAACAAACTGAAACATTGTCAAGGACCGACAAGTGTCAAGGATTAAATAACTGATAAACACGTAATTACTCATTCAAGAGTACTTAATGACCCTTTCATTTAAATTTCAATTTATACCTAAAATGTAACCTGCACACACTTCTGAATCTTTTTGAACGATGTTTATTGCAAGCAAATATATGGCAGGCAGAGATTTCTCCGAAAATATCAAGCAATGGTGCTTTATTGTCTGCTCAAAATCATAAATAACGCTATTTTGTAGAAATGTCATAATGAAAGCGATTGAACGAAGCGTAACTGATAGTGTGCAAAGCAAGCAGCAGCTCAGCAGCCCATGGGTTAAGTGGGCCCTGGATAGGTGTAATACCTCTTCCACCGAATAATTAGAGTAAGTTTGCGCCACTTTTGCCTCCTTACCTCTTAATTTAAATAAACTTCCATAGTAATTTATTTATACAAGCACATAATATTATACTAGGCATAAAATATCGAAGTTTAGCTAAAATCAGCAGTTAGACTGGTAAAGCGAACCCCAGACTCCAAAGCTGAAAAGCTTCGGATGCGACTGTGATTAACGCTGAGATGATGATGATTATACTAAGCACGTCTTTAAAGTTCCGTCGTTTGGATATTTCCCGGTAATTTTGAATTTGGAACTGTTCTATATTCGAATGTGTTTAAATGTTGAATCTCAAAACAGTTTAAAGTAACAGGATTAATGCTATTTAGATACAACGTCGATTAGAATCTGTCAGGTTGCGTACCAAAATTAATGTTAGTAAGGATAATGTTTGTGCAATAATTTTTGACAGCTTTAGAAGTGACATAACTCAACTTCAGTGTTTTGAAGGGCTAACATCTGTGTTCATTGATGAGCCCCATGTGTGCGGCCTGTCGAACACTGGTATTTGGAATTCCAGCTTGGACACATTAGTACTGAAGGTAGGTGAAGGCGGATTTTGGGCGTCGTTCGCGAGATTTGTCACTAAAATCTCACGAACGACGCCCAAAATCCGCCTTCACTGAAGGTACCATCATTGCTGTGAGACAATTCTCGAATATCGTCATGTGAGGTATCGAGAAATAGAGGATCTATTAGGCATCTCAGGGACAATCATTCAGATTGGAGCGCTTGGAGTGAAAAAACCAATTAGTCTTCCGTTAGAAACCGCATAGTGCTTTTCATCGATCACAAGGCGGCTTGTGTCAGATGGTGTAAGAAAATCCTGCAAAGTTCAACCGATGAGAGTCAAATCACGTTTAAGACATCAATCACCAGTGGTGAAGAATCTTGGATCTATGCCTACGATCCTGATCCCAAACAACTATCTTACAAGACGAGCAAAAGCCGACTAAAGTTGTTCGTTCTTGAAGCAATTCAAAGATGGTGGCCACATTCGTTGGAAAAACCGGCCATGTTACGACTATCGCACTTGAAGATTGTAGAACGGTTAACGCAGAATGGTATACCACAGTTTGTTTACCTCAAGTAATCACCGAACTTCGAAAATCTAACTCAAATGATGCATCATCCTGCACCAATAGAACGCAAGCTCACACAGTCAAACGATTGTGAACTTGAAGCAGGAAAAAGTAGAAAATCTTGATCATCCTCATCATACAGTCCAGACCTAAGCCCTGACGATTTCTTAAAAAATATCTAAAATTAAGAAAAGTCTTCGTGGTCGAAGGTTCCAGTCCGCTGAAGAAGCAGTCGACGCTTTCAAGTCAGCCATTTTTAACACCCCCACTTTAGAGTAGAATAAATGTTATAATAACTGGTTTGAGCGAATGGAAAAGTGTACTTTACCATTCATTACTTACGTGGTGAATACTTTGAAAAACAGTACTGTAGGGATCTAGTTGTGTTTTTTTCTTTCAACGACAAAATTTAAAAGGCATGCCTCATATTGGTGTAACGTTGTGTTAGTAGTGGTATTGAATAAATTACACAAGTAAACAAAAAAAAAAATTTTTTTAGCTTATTTTAATCTTCCCATTCGAAGTCAAGATAAAATATGATGGGTGACTACATTTGGAGTCTAATACGAGAAGCTTCCTACTTACACAGAAGAAAAACAAAAAATATTAATTTCTAAAGTTTCTTACTGATTCTTTTTATGTATTTGGAGATTTATCTTTATTGTTCTTTGTAAATAAAGGTGATTAACATATAAATTAAAGTTCTTTTTCTTGCTTTTGTATTCAAAAAAAAAAAAAAAATAAGATTTTCTTAAAATTAGAAATTGCGTTCTGGTTGCTACAAAAGCAAACTTTATCAAATAAAAGTATTTTTTTATTGTTAAGTTAGACATTATTAATCAAAATCAGCACCACAGAACTCAGACTCAAAAATCGTGTTGACTTGTGTTATTTATTTATAGTTATAACATCTTATACTATCTTTAGATGGTAATATAATTTTAAAATAATAAATATGCACAAGTACATTATATAAAAAATAAGTAATCAAGGGGCATTAAAAATTCATCCGCGTCGCTGTCAATGGGAAACGTGCCCCAAAGGCTGGCAGCATTGCATTGGCTTTGGCCAAATAATAGACTAGCCCTCTAGTCACGTGAAGAGTCGGCCAACCGTTTGGCGATATCTCGAAGTACTAAGTGTATAATAGGGTCTTAGCGAAAGCCTCAGCAAATAGGACGACTAACAGTCATTTGAAACCTGACTATTTGGGGAAATGAGTAAATAAAACCTCTTTAAGTGATAAATAATCCTAGGTCCCTTTAGATCCCACTTAACTAGGTTTTACTGAAATTATTAGTAGGAGGTAAGCAAAGGGATGTAGGGCAATGCTAACTCTTTGGCCAAATAATAAACTAGCCCTCTAGTCACGTGAAGAGTCGGCCAACCGTTTGGCGATATCTCGAAGTACTAAGTGTATAATTGGGTCTTAGCGGAAGCCTCAGTAAGTAGGACGACTAACAGTCATTTGAAACCTGACTATTTGGGGAAATGAGTAAATAAAAGCCTCTTTAAGTGATAAATAATCCTAGGTCCGTTGAGATCCCATTTAACTAGGTTTTACTGAAATTATTAGTAGGAGGTAAGCAAAGGGAGTCATTCATGAGCGTATGCAAATCTACTTATGCGGCGGATGGTAAGCTAACGAATGGCTCTAGGCTCTACGCTACATCGAGTCTCGACACGCGCAAGAGGCATGTGTTGCCTACCTAAGTAATTCACATCACACGTAGTTCTATAGTTCATATTGGGCGATCACAATACCATACAGTTTTATACGCCACAAGGCTATGTTCTGGCGCCTGACTGACGGTACATACAACGCAGTCATGATTCTATCAATTATTTTTGACCAGTGCCGCCAAAACACTGACACTTTATAATGGCTTACTTACTTTGTCTCGTTTTCGGTTAATGCTTCTACCTGTATATTTATTCTCCCTGCATCGTAATAACTGCTGACTTACGTTCAGACAAGTCAAACGACTTATTACTTAGTAAGTAGTAAACAACATTCCTAATTATTATGAAAAATAGTAGTTGGTGACTTTACAACCTCTACGTTGAGTATCATATCTATTACCAGGTATGTTTTATATTCATATTCTACGCGAGTATACCTGGTGGAAGTTTAGAATTCAAAAATAAATGATTAAGTTAAAAAAAAAGACTAATTAATTTGGTTATCGATGGATGTTATAAGTGAATGGCACTTCCGGTAGTAAAATAACTCTAAATCTCTCAATAAAACGTCATTTAGCGTGATCGTAGAGACAAAAATAATGATAATCGCGCCAAGGTCCAACACACGGCACGCGGGTAAAACCTTGGCAGATAGGGAGGGGACGAGTTTCCCGCGCTGCATTTGTTGTTTACGCGGCGTGTCGTGGCGGACAGTAAGGTCGACGACCTCGTGCCGCACCACGCCGCCATATTTTTGGTAATAAATAATAGATAGAACAGCGCAGCGCAGTACGATCGATCAGACCGCGACCAGTGCGGCGGCGCGTGCTTGGCTCTGTACCCAAAACATTGCACCCCTCCCCCCAAACAACGTGAACGCACTTAGGAAGCACACTACGTAAAATCTTATCTATGCGGACTAGCGGACTAGGAACTGTTTTTGTTACCATTGTTTATTGAACGGAGTAAGTAGGTATTTATTATAATAAATAGGTTATCGTAAAGTGAAATGCACGAGTAGATACACTGTCACCCAGCAGAACATGATTTATATTTTAAGGATTTGGATTGACGCGAACATGTTTTGTCGAATTTTATTTAAAAAAATATATGTGATACTGATAACGACACCATAACATGATAAGTTTACTTATCTGTCATTTACTCATTATATTTCTATGAATAGATAAACAAAAAAAAATAGTATTTTAGATTACATTTATGTTTTCCTTGATTAGCATTTGTTTTACTTATGTATGGAAAAAAATGACCCTTTACACACGTTAAAACGAAAAATTACACGCGGGCGAAGTCGCGGGAAGAAGTAACAATACATTGCAGTTGTTAGTAGTACGGTAGTTGGTAAAAAGGGTTGGGTTTTAATTGATCATGAGTTTATGACAAACTTATTTATTTTCAAGAGTTTACTTGTAAAATCCATACTAATATTATAAATGCGAAAGTAACTCTGTCTGTCTGTCTGTTACGCTTTCCCGCTTAAACCTCTCAACCGATTTTGATGAAATTTGGCACAGACAATCTTTAGACCCTGAGAAAGAACATAGGCTACCTTTATCCCGGAAAAATTTGATGTTCCCGAGGGAAATCTAAAAAGCGCGATATAACCGAACTCCACGCGGGCGAAGCCGCGGGCGGAAAGCTAGTTGATAATAATTTGATAGCTCAATGGGGGCTCTGAAATTGTTATAAGTCTACTATATACATATATACATGTATATGTTATAAGTCTAGTCACTATAAACAACATATTTAATACTAGCTTCCGCCCGCGACTTCGCCCGCGTGGAATTCGGTTATATCGCGCTTTTTAGATTTCCCTCGGGAATATCAATTTTTTTTTAATGAAAAGTATCCTATGTCCTTTCTCAGAGTCTAAAGATTGTCTGTGCCAAATTTCATCAAAATCGGTTGAGAGGTTTAAGCAGGAAAGCGTAACAGACAGACAGACAGAGTTACTTTCGCATTTATAATATTAGCATGGATGACATGAACCAGTTACCCCTTTAAGCCAATCAGTTATTTCCGATGGGGGTAACCCTTATCCCATAAACGGGCTAATAAATCCTATCAAAAACACTTTCTCTCGAAATAGTTTGGGTTTCAATGGGTTAGTCGTTCAATCGGTCTACGTTATCGGGACCAACCAATTTAGGCTTATCGTTATAACTAGGTGTCCGCTTCATAGAGAGAGAAATAAGGAAGCCAAAAATGTTGCATTACGTCCTCCAATGAAATAAGCGAATAAAGTGTTAATCGATAGCACTATTTAACCCATAGTCAATTAATCAATTAATATTGCACTAATCCATTGCTCCATATGTTCAAAAATGTGTCTGTTTAACAATCTAAATAACGCAATGAATGTTGTTGAACTGTCAAAATCAAACCCATTGCTACCAGGGTTCGAAGGATATATATATATCAATTGATATATATATCATGATATATATCTGATTATATATATCTGACGACTAAAAAAAAGACTAATTTGCTATTTGATTATAACTCGACTAAGTACAAATATTAGGATTTTTAAGATATTTCAATTTTGCTTCCCTAATATTTATAGACTTTGTTTTCTCAGAAAAAGATAGTTATTTTTAGTTGATTTTTGTGAACTATAAGATGTTATGTTTATTTTGTTAAATAAAAACTAAAAATATGTTGTTTTTATATTGTAATAAATTCATAATAATAAACTGTCATGTACCAGTGGAAATCGTATAGATAGTAATAAGATAATAAAATGGCAGTCTTAAGAAATGGATATAAATATCGGATATATATCCGATTTTGGATAGATGTCGGATATATATCATAAATATCCGATATTTTGATATTTATTATAAATATCGGATATTTTCGAACCCTGGTTGCTACTGATAATGTGTTACGCAATTACCTTACGGGTTGTACCGTCTTTGACTATAATTCTCTATTACAGCGCCATAAATTGACGAACATTAATAAGTAGATTGGCTTAAAAAAAACAACGCCATTACCGCGATCACAAGCATCCATAATTACTAATATAAATGTATTATAAATGTGAAAGTGAGTTTGTTTGTTCGTTTTGTTCCGCTTTCACACCTAAACCAGTGAACGGATTTGGATCAAATTTGGCACACAGATTTATAACCAGCAATATCGCAGAACTTTTTATTTTGATATTCCCACGGGGCGAAACTTACGTGTGTGAGACTGCGGGGCACAGCTAGTAATATTAGAACGTTGAAATGTATCCCATCTGCCCTGACCATATTATGATTTTTGTATTTCTAGGGACCTGATTATTTTAAGTACGACGTGTATTTTCTTTATAGGCTAATTAGGTACGTTACGAGCAGCAACTACAAGGCGTAGACGTATTCATAAGACGGATTAGTTGCACAAAAAGTTTTCCTACAAAAATGTTCGCGTCGCGTTTACTGTAATGGTTAATCAAACATTTAAAACCCACTACAGTAACATAATTTGATATTTTTTTCATTTTAAATCCTTTATACGTTGATATAGCATCGAACAAAGAATGCAACAGAACGCATCAACAAGCGCATTGTAAAAAAAAATAGGTTTTCGGATTATTATTTTGATAAGACTTCAAGGTGTATGTTTCTTGCGCACTCGCTTATCGATAAGAAGTTCTTAATATTGAAATGTCTTCTACCTACACAAATATAGGTAATACAATACGGACACAATATAGTTCATTCTTTCTTTTTTGGCTTCGCACGGTTTGTGCATTTAGCCAATGTCACGTAATGAATTATTCATATTCGAAAAAGACGGTCACGTGAACCGTCTACGAGGGAGGTTTGAGGCAAAGTCATGATGAGGCCACTATGCTGCGATATCTCAATTTTCATTATGAATTATTTACTGAATGCACTTTTTACTACATAAATCACGCATTTTATTAAGTAAACAACACTATAAATGATTTAAAAATTCCAATGAAAAATGAGCGTGAAACTCAGCTTAACTTTCCCGCCAAAACTACAACAACATAGTTCGGTAACGCTCCCGATTGGACCCGAACACACGTACCTACTACCTGTACATAGGACCTTGAAATGTCGAAAAACGTTTGTCGACACCCTTAATGATAAGTAGGTATAATGTAAATATTTTTACGACAGCTCTCTCTCTCAAAAAACATAAAAAAAAAAAACATATGTTCCAATTGCAAATATGTTTGTACAAATTATGTTGAAAAGATTAGGTACTATGTTGTTTCAAACAATAGACGTCTTATAAGTTTTCTTGGAATCTATTAATCGAAAAATTGTATAACATATTTTTTTTTTTCAAAATTAGCCTCTGGTCTATTTTATATTAAATTGACACCATCACAAGCCGTTTTTTTTTCTAATTTGCCGCCAAAAGTACTATAAATCATTTAATTGCGGTACAATTCCGTGTACTTTCAGTCAGAAACATTCATAGTACTAAATCGATCGAGTAGATACGAAGCTAATTGGCTACGACAGAACTATAGACAAGCGGCAAGAGAACTGTCTTATAAGTACGCCTTTATGTATAGTTGTCCATTCATACATATTGGAACCATAAAAAGTAACACTCCCTATCCACACCGTATGTTTGTATATACCTACTTATACATATATAAAATAATTGACGGAAAATGTACCAAAGAGTTTTTATTTAGTTCCTACATTGTTTTATATACATAGGTACATAGTATTTTTATTGCGACTATAGATTAGGCTGAACACCAATAATTTAGAATCGAATAAGAAAATTTGATAGATGGTCAGCACTAAAATCGCAAATTATTTTTTAGTCGTTTTATCAAGACTTCAAAATGATTTTTATGTAGTTTACCTATGAAAAATGGTAAAAGAATGCAAATAAAACGACAATATCTATTTTCCGATTTGAATGCTGAAAGTCGATGTAAATTTGAATTTCATCATTTAATTCGAACATCTCGTCAAGTCAGCCGATGTATAATGTATGTAAAAAAATAGACGAGCAGAGGGGTTAAAATAAAAAAAAAATGTTATACAAATTCATTGACAATAGGAATAAGGTAGGTAGGTAGGTACCTACCTACCGACTACATTACAATTTTGTTTTTTAGATTGAGTCGCTACTCACTGGTTCTATTAAATACATAAGATAAACTACTTTAGACTACTAAGTAGTTGCGTAATCCGTGGGGTGCCGACCGATACGATAAGTTTTAATTCAGAGTTCTGAGAGACCACCCATGAAAACAAGATTGTATTAGGCTTCTTATCAATGCCTGACGTAGAACATAAATAAACCTCGAGTTGATCAGTAGACATTCTTAACTTTACCTAGCAAGTACCACAAGGTTATTCAAGTATTCCGGATACAAATGATTCTATATATTTTACTTTTTTTTTAAGATTCTACTACAGTCGAATAAAATTATAGGTACACATGGGTACATATCATTATCGCTATTATTTCCCAGTTTTATCTAGCCTCGCACTGTATAGGTTTTCGTATAATGAGAAGTCAACTTATATTGGTTATGTATAGCCCTGCGTACTTCTATGAAACTATGAGTACGTAAGATGTTTTAGATAGTAAACTCTTAAAATTCTTATAAGTGTTATTATCATAGGTGGATAAATACTCCAAAATACATAAAAAGAATGAAAAACACAAGATTGAAAAAAAAAATACTGGTGGCGTCCTTGCAGTGTGGTAAGAAGGACGCCATCAGTTTCTTTTTAGTTTTTTGTTTCTATTTTTCGGGACAGGTTTTGAGTTTTGACTGCAGTCATGGGTTTATGAATGTAATTGAGTTTATACATATTTTAATAGGGAAGTTGTTTGTTTTTAATTAATTATGACAATATTTATTTAAACTAGGAAAATAATCCGAGAGCGCTTTTAAATGAGCATGAATTTATGGCCTTCGGTACCTCTCGAGTAATTGTTAACGAATACCTACTAAAAAACTTGCTATAAATCGCCTACGAGCACGATAGTGGAAGAAGCCGTCAGACCGTCACCGCTCCCCGCCATCGCCATCGCGCATTTCGCTCGCCACCTCGCCTGCGCCGCGCCGTTGCGCCGCGTCGCGCGCGTTTGCGGAGAAGGGCACGGAGTTGTTTACACCACCGCTCACACCACGTGGTGTGAACTGGGTATTCATATGGTCACGTGGCTATGTTATTACATTTAATAACCTGTAATTCGAAGCTAAACCGCTGATAATGATAGAGCTACAAAACTGTAATAACGAAGTCTAGTTCTAAGCGTAATTAGATCGAAAACAAATAAGAAACGCTACCTGAGCTCGGTGCCTGCCGTGCTTGTCTGCTCCTCGCGATCCACAGTTTATTAATACTCAACAGATCCTTAAGTACAATATTTCACTTTATCACACAGCACAAAACACTTTAGTTGTATATTTTTTATAATAATCACAACAATAACAACACTATTGTAAACATAATACGCGGCAAACAGCAGATAACGTGCGGACGAGTTATCACAAACGACGCGCGCGAACGACTGAGGGAGGGAAGCGGAGAGCGCGGGGCCTGCCGTGCCGTCGACCCAGTCGAGGAATGCGGCTCGGCTCGCCCGTTCTCGCGTGCTTATTTTTTTGCTCACTCCGATGGGACCACGGAATAGAATCCGTAGACGGGACGCTCAGGGGGCGCTTCCAAGCGCGCTTTTCCTATAAGTAAAGTTTTATTTCAAGTTTCAACATAGCATAGAACTTAAATAACTATCGACAGTTACTTTTCTTTTCATATTAATGACAAATTAACCATTAAAAAAAAAATGCATGTTTATACACATATTTTTTATTAAAAATATTATTTAGTAGGTACCTACATACCTAACTAATAAAAAATCCAAATAACTACGTAGTGGTAATCATTAAGTACCTATCTACATAATTACCTTACCTAAATACACAACAATCTAACGGTTACCCATCTGTATTAAAATTCAGTGAAGTGTCGTCTGCAATGTGTTTGGCGACTATTTCTTTTGGAACTTCCAAGAGCGACGCGGAGCAAACGAATTCTTAGCCTCTGCGAGAATAGGGTCTACTGGTCTCATATCAGACATCTGGTCTATTGAAGAGCAGGAGCTGGAGGTATTTCTCTTGCTAAACCAAATGCATATCAACAAATCCGCTGGTCCGGATGATATTTCATTTTTTTTTTATAACTTTATGTGGTGGCACCGGATGTCTACCCATTCCATTGATATTTTTATTCAAACGGTCATTCAACTTGGGAGTGGTGCCTATAATCTAGAAGTCAGCTTATATAGTATAAACAACGCCGATTCATAAAAAAGGGCCTAAGGACAGTGTTGAAAAATATTGACTGATCTCCAAACACTGAATGTTCGATAAAAAAATGAAGAAATGTAGAGTGTGTATGTTTCTTACTGATATTAAGCTTTTCCGAACACGATCATGGATTTTTAAAAGGCCGCTCACATCTCGTGATCAGAAGTTCGATTCCATCTCCATCTAACCGTGAAAAATTGGTGTAAGTATACAATATTTAATTTGAACATGATATTGCCTTTACCCAGCCCATCAGGGAATCACGCGTGATGTTAGGTCATGTTATAACGGTAGTGCACTCTTTAAAATATATTGAATTGGGGACACTATAGAGGCACAATATTGATAACGCTATCGAAAAATGTTTATGCAACAAATAAAATAATGATCTATACGTATAAAAATCAATATAACATACAGGATGAAGAACATCGGATGGAAATTGGTGATTCTAAACTCTAAAGTCATTAGCTAGAGCTCTTCTTCTTCTTCTTCAGCCTATAGATGTCCACTGCTGGACAAAGGCCTCCCCCAAGGCTTTCCACGCTGACCGGTCTTGTGCTGCCCGCATCCATCGGCTTCCAGCGACCTTCACCAGGTCATCGGTCCACCTTGTTGGGGGCCTCCCTACGCTGCGTCTTCCAGTACGTGGCCGCCACTTCAGAACCTTACTGCCCCATCGGCCATCGGTTCTACGAGCAATGTGCCCTGCCCACTGCCACTTAAGTTTAGCGACTCGCAGAGCTATGTCGGTGACTTTGGTTCTTCTGTGGATCTCCTCATTTCTGATTCGATCACGCAGAGAAACTCCTAGCATAGCTCTTTCCATTGCCCTTTGTGTGACTCTGAGCCTTCGTATGAGGCCCATTGTGAGCGCCCACGTTTCAGTTCCGTAAGTCATCACTGGCAACACACACTAGAGCTAGCTAGAGCTCAATCTAAACATAAGCATATACGAGTAAGCTACTTACTGAACACCAAAAGGAATTTCCGTAATAGTAAATTAAGCATGGAATATATTATTTTGTGTACAAAGTAAGCTGTATTTTGTGGATTCATGTGTGTGAACTATATATAACAGCATGAACTTTATCGATTGTTGTCGTAATTGGCGAAAATAACCATTCTTATCAATCTGGCACGTACTTACGAACACTACATACCAAAAATACGTAGTTATAAGCAATTGAATATCATGTAAACTAAATGTGATAGCTATTTGCGCACACTTAACGTGACTTAGCAGGTGAATAGAAGGTACGTTTATGGAGAAAATTCTGCTAGAAGATAACTCTATATTTTGCGGAACATATTGACACTCGCTGTTGTGTCATACGAATAATAAAACCGTGTTTATTTGTTTGAATTTCGGTTTTGTAAAAATTATTAAGGAAGCATTAAAGCATTTTTAAGGAAGGCCATAGGCCATTTAATATCACGCTAGAAATCTTCAGAGCCAGGCAAAACTAACAAAGGTCAGCGAAAACGAAGTAATAACGTGGACGTGTGGGTTCTCATCCGACGGGGCGAGTCGGTGGAAGCAGACATGGGGTGTAACATTTTTCTATAAAAGCTGGCATAGCCACCTGTCGCCATTTTGTTGTTTTTTTTTTCAATGTCATGGCGTATCATGGCACAGGTAGAGGACAAAAACTAAAGAAAAAAAAATGTATAATATGGTGCCCTAACGTGTCACGTTGCCGAGATACTTGAAGGTAAAGTCATTAAGTGAGAATAATGACAATTTATTGTACACTAGCTGCGCCACGCGGTTTCACCCGCGTTTTTTTATATACCCCGCTCCTATTGGTCGCAGCGTGATGTTATATAGCCGAAAGCCTTCCTGAATTAATGGGCTATCCAAGGCAAAAATAACTTTTCCAATCGAACCAGTAGTTCCTGTGATTAGCGCGTTCAAACAAACAAACAAACTCTTCAAGTAAAGATATGTACAGATCATTTGAATAGATAAAGCGGATACTCTTCCCTTCAACTAGTTTCCACCTAATCCTGAAGTATCACGAATGTGCAATTTGATGTGCAATTATCCAATTGGACATTTATTGAGCGCAATTCTCGGCAACTCTCATCCAGCTGCTTCTAGCCATGATCGTCGCTTCTGCTACAACGATTCGCGGTCTTCACTCAGGAACACCGTACCGTGACAGTTCGTACACAGAGTTTGATCAATTTGTATCTGTTTTTAATAAAATCCACTTCTGAACCTTACGTATACACTTATTCTTAATGTGATCTGTGGTTTAACTTTAACATAAGCACTGTAAAAAAACGTCCCGTTTAATACCCTTTTCTTACAAAAGAATGTCAATGTATTCTATAAAGCTTAATATGTACAAATATATCAAGATTTTTGTTGACTAAAAATATTATCAACAAATTGCTGAATGGTCAAAGTTCAGTGGAAATCTGTTTGGCTTATTATCTTTTAGCACTTGAGTCGGCCATGACGGTCATGCGGCGTCGTTGACAACTTTATGTTTAGGTATTGAGAAGTTTTTAAGTAGGTAGGTACTGTACCTAACAACCAAATAAACAACACAGCAATTTACTTTGTGTCTTTTGAGAATATCGCTAAACTTTAGATTTTAAGAACAATGATTTATGAATAGAGTATACTAACGTCGCGTCGTATAGTTTCTTCATTAAGCACTATTGGAAAATTGAATGCAAAATAAAATAATTAAATGGTTAGGTACTTACTGAAACGGAAAATGTCCTTAAGATAGTAATATAACAAGGTAGGTATATCTATTATAAATACTACTATTTTATTTATTTTAATCTTGGGGCTTGTACTGTCCGAGTGGTTTTTACCAACGGGAAGTTACTTGGTGATGGTGAGACAAGTACTGGGTGGTTTGAGGTTCAGACGATAGCATATCAAGCTAGGGTGAGTGGGGGTAAGACGGAATGCATTTTTGATGAGATAAACAGTGTTGATGATTAAACTGTTGATTTAAGGCAATTGCAGAAAAAGATGTTTTGGGTAAAAATGTATAGTCAACTTGTTTCTATGATGTTGACAGCAATCTTTTTGAAACAATATTTTATTAAAAAAACGTTAGTAAAGTCGCTCTTAAGAAAAAAAAATATGTAGGGGAAAGATGAAATGCTGAAGGGGTAAGATTGATATAATCACTAAAATCGTATTCATGGTCATTAAGCTTGTGTGGTGACCAATAAACCTTCTACTTCAATAACCTAAATAATCTGAAAATGAGTTACATTAAAAATTCGCATTCTAAAAGCAAGAAAAATACATTTTTCAAATAAAATATATCGTTCTTACCCCGTTGAAACGGCTGGCAGTCAGGGGTGCTCAAAATATTATAGATATTAAATAAATTAAATAATCATGCTCATAGATGACTGTCAACTCTAACTCACTGTCACCTCTATCACTCAGTCAATAAATAAAACACACGTTTTTATTTAGTACCAAGTAGCCTACATTATAATTATTTTTATTAGATAAAGCACGACAGCAGAATACAATTAAACATTATTAAAAATATTATTTCAAAGGAGGTACTTAAACATCACAGTTAAATAAAATCAGTCCGTTATAAGTACCACTTATAAAACTAAAAATAACCTGTTATCAAAAATATGAAATATGCCTTTTTCAGATCAGTTGGTAATCCCGTAAAGCAGAAGTAAGTAACTAAAATATAAAAAAAAATCACCTATTCGTATTTATGCGTCTCCTAATAAAACAAAACTATGCACTCTTGCCTTTATAAACATTAGTAAACAGTATTATTATAATCACTACATCCCCTGACTTTTTGTAGGAGTTTCGTAAACGGGGTAAGATGGAAAGTTTTATATTATCATCTTACCCCTTTAAATTATGCAGGGGAAAGTTTGAAAGGCACCATAAATCTTAAAATACGTGAAATATAGTAATCACCGCATTATAGAGCATATTACAGTTTAAATCTAATTACGAATATCAAAACAACATGTTTGTTCCTTACCTGAGTAAGGAGATACAGCGAGCGGGGTAAGATCGAAAAACTCAATTTTTCGCGGGAAATGTACTGTGCGGAAAAATGTCAAATAATACACCAGCATTTTCACTCAGCGAATGACGCAGGCTGCGAGGTGGGGCAAGATAAAATGGTCTTCACAATGATATTGCCAGCATTACAACAATTCCCTGGAATTGGGCGTTATTACATTTTTTTTATCTTACCCCTTTTTTTATCTTACCCCCAGTCACCTTACTAAAATCTGTCAAATATCTTTATTAGATTTTCAACATTATACCTAAAGCATTAAGGCTAAAGGTGGATTGGGAATATGCATTTGACAGCTTCGGGTAGCTTGACCTGCTGTCGTCCGTACATACAATATATTATTTATATTTAATCCTCCATGCACATTTACATAATTAACTATATTATATACATATGTATTTATGAAATATTGTATACGTACAATAAATGTAGGCATACATATACATAATAAGCACAGATACACCTTCACATACACACAAACTCTAGGTTTGTTTATTGCCCTCACCAGCAATCACTTGTATCTAATTAATTATACCACGTTGACAACTTACCATTACTATGAGATAAAATGGGGGCCTGGAATTCTAAAACACAAGTCTAGACTTAGGATTTCCATAAGTTGGCCCGGAGTCAGATCTTCGGGCCGAGCCCGGGTCACTCTCAACTCAACGCAGGGCTCGAGGGAACCGAGCGTTTTAGTGGGTATTCCCGGCTCCGACCGGGCGAGTCCCACACACGCCTGTCGCCTAGCTAGCGGCGGGTACGGTGCGTAACGCATTTTCACTCGTATAAAAAAAAAAAAGGATTTCCATAAGTTAGAAAAAAAATGCCGTAATACCAGTGAACTTATTTATAAAAATTCAATTTGTGGAAGTAAATAAACATAATTTTATTATCATAAAAAATGTTGATTTGAAAGTTGGCCATCGAATCATTCATAGATGTATATTAGCACTAACTTTAACGCTTCTTTGGGTCTAAAGAAAACTCCTGAAGTCTGAAAATGGCAAAAATGTTACCGTAAACAAATAGATTAGGCGATGAAAAGAGCTATGCTCGGAGTTTCTCTGCGCGATCGGATCAGAAATGAGGAGATCCGCAGAAGAACCAACGTCACCGACATCGACGTAGCTGTTTGAGCCGGTAAAATTAAGTGGCAGTGGCCAGGGCACATTGCTCCTACAACCGGTGGCCGATGGGGCAGTAAGGTTCTGGAGTGGCGGCCACGTACTGGAAGACGCAGCGTAGGGAGGCCCCCAACAAGGTGGACCGATGACCTGGGGAAGGTCGCGGGAAGCCGATGGATGCATGCATGGATGGACAGCACAAGACCGGTCATCGTGGAAAGCCTTGGGGGAGGCCTTTGTCTAGCAGTGGATCTCTATAGGCTGAGAAGAAGAAGAAACAAATAGAAAATAATGTATTCTAGAATTCAAAAACATATCCTTATTTGTTTATGAAATACACGCTCGTTTTCGACATAAATCATTGACTATTTCACTAAATACATAAAATTAATTAATTGAATATGTAATTATATAGCATACATTTAACTAGTTTCTTTTCTTTTTTTCTTTCTTTTTTGGCTTCGCATGGTTTGTGCATATAGCCAATGTCACGTAATGGATTATTCATGTCGAAAAAGACGGCCGCGTGACCCGTCTTATGAGAGAGGTTTGGGACAAAGTCATGATGTGGCCACTATGCTGCGATATTTCACTGTTCTTTGTGAATTATTTACTGAATGCACTTTTTACTACATAAATCACGCACTTTTATTTAGTAAAAAACACTATAAATAATTTTAAAAGTCCAATGATAAACGAGCGTGACACTCAGCTTGACTTTCCCGCCAAAACACCTCATATTAACTACGCACACGTTAGAGCCGACTAGTACAGTAAACTGACAATTGATTACAGGGTAGGAATAAGGAAGCAGTCCTTATGTAACCTGTGAGTGAGGTTGACACAACTGTACTACACCTCATGATAATACATAATATTATTTGGTGGATTGTATTTTTGACAGCCTCCGTGGTGTAGTGGTAGTGAACGCAGCCGCTGCGCAAGGAGGCGTGGGTTCGATCCCCGCGCAGTGCAAATATTTGTAGGCATGAATATGAATATTTGCACTGGCCTGGTCGTGCCTCGGAAAGCACTTTAAGCCGTTGGTCCCGGTTGCCATACGAACATCTAACAGCAGACCTTATGTTACGGGTTGTTGGAGCCCTCAAAATTTCAACAATTGGTCTAACCGCAATGCTTCGATATCACCATCGGGTTGTGGAGATCAGACGGCAGTCGCTTCACGGAAAATATCGAAGTTTAGCCAAAATCAGAAGTTAAATGGTACTGGTAAAGTGGATCCCAGACTCCAAAGCTAAAAAAAGATTCGAATGCGACTGGGATTAACGCTGAGATGATGATTATTTGGTGGATTGAATAGAAAGTTAATTAACACACTAGAATAGAATACTCTCATATGTTGAATAATTTTGAAGCAAATTGATAATCCATTGATGTTTGAAAAATGCGTCTACTTAACAACGTAAATAACGCAATGAATGTTCTTGAACTTGAACAGTTCAACAACATTCATAGCGTTGTTTAAGTTGTTGAACAAACACATTATCCGAACATATGGAGCAATGGTTAATGCAATATGCTTCAAATCGTTTCAAATTGAGAAAAATAGTGTATTACGCAATTTGTGGTGCAGAATCATTTTCCTGACAGGATACATGATGTAAGATTCCCTTTCCAGACTGTTTTGCAGTGCCACTTGGAAAGTGATGATAGATAAGGTGATGTATTTACATAACTGGCGCATATCAAAACCCGTTTTGCAATTGTGGTCTAGAAAAGACCATGACTTTCAACTATTCCCTGTGGTTGTGGACAATCGTTTTGGAATGGTAACGCGCGTCAGTCATTTGAGCTTGAGTCAAGACGGCCTCAAGGCGCTGGCGCACAAGCGGCGTGTCGTCCTCTACGTTTTAAGTAGGAAAAAAAAAAACAATCGACTACCTGAAACATAACGTTGTTTTTATTTTGTAAAAAAAAAAAATTATATATTTTGGTTATGAAAGAAAAAAAAATTATATATTTTGGTTATGAAAGATAAGGTTATGTTCAGCAGACTGGACGCTGACGCTAACATAGCTGGGAAAATGCCTGCAAGCAACCGACGTAATTTTGTTTTTTTTTTTTTAATAATTATAAACTATAGCTTAACTGCAATCCCGCCTGATGGTAAGCAGTGGTGCAATCGTTGTTGGTAAAGCGCACTAGTTTATTAATCCTATTCACTTAAAAAACTTAGGAATAGGAAAGATGACGGCGGTTGAGCGAGGTGATGCAATGTTAAACCCTAGACCAACATGACCAAACGATGCTGCGCTAGAGGGAGATTGATCTGAAGACTCTCCACGACCAAACTCCCGACACAACAACATTTGGCGCATCGTACCCGCCACACAACGCAACACAACAGCTCATACCCGTCCTACGTACGGCTTAAGGCGGCTCCAGAGGAAAAACACACCGCAAGCCGTTTTTATGTAGTTTTCCGGAGCTATCTACTCTTTATCCAAAAGAAATATCAACTTATTAAAAATACGTAAATTTTCTCCATAATCTTGGCTCCAAAATTGTAGATTTTTTTTTTATTTTACTAAGTATAATGTTTAAATAATTCCTTCACAACGAAACCACTGACAAGAGAAATAATTATCATAAACGTGCATCTCCTCGGAAAGTAAGCATTATTTAGATTGCGTTCTTACACTAATGGATAGGTAATTTCATGACGAACATTATTGTAGAAATATTTTTTTAAAACGACCAAAATCAAAATTTTGTTCAACAATCTGAGCGCATTCGCCATCATTTCTGTTGCCCGGGCTATTGAGATTCAGTATGCCACAAGCTCTCGAAGGGGGAACCCGTGTCGTTCGTCATCGCGCGCTCCGCTAGCATAAGCGGGCGGCGCGTGAGCGAGAAAGCATCTGCTTGCTCGCTCACGCACCGCATGTCGCATAGAGTATAATACTATCTTAGAGTATCTCTGTTATTGATGTTTATTTTGGTGTTCGTTTTTTAACCGATTTCAAAAAGGAGGAGGTTGCTCAATTATATGTTTTTTATGTTCAATTTTTAACCGACTTCAAAAAGGAGGAGGTTACTCAATTAGACCGTATATGTTTTTTTTATGTTTGTTCACGCATAACTTCGTCATTTATAAACCGATTTTGATAATTCTTTTTCTGTTGGAAGGAAGACGTTCCCAAGGTGGTCCCTTGATAAGGATATCAAGGTTTGATGGTGGAAGTCCAGAGAAAACAAGCGGAACTTTCAAAAATTGGGGGCGACTAGTGCATTTCTTAGCATTTTCATTAAATATTTTAAAGCACTACAATTTAATAAAGGTCTGGAGTAGATCTGATGATGGAGCCGAGAGACAGTCGAAGGAACTCCTCAACAATTGACAGCAGCTACCTTGTGGTTGGGCTCGATTAATTTGTATTGATAAGAACTTTACACCTAGATGGGTTGCGACTCTCATAAGAGCTCTAATGATGAAGACAAAGGCCAGTTCCGGGAACTCCTCAACGGTTTCCAGTAGCTACTTTGTGGTTGGACTTCATTCATTTATATTAATAAGACCTTTACTCCGATTAGGTTAAAATAATAGTCTACAGTAAATTTAATGATGAAGACCATAGGCAGTTGAGGGAATAGGTACTTACGGGTAAAAATTAAAGTAAACAAAAGTACGTCATTTCCCAACTATATTTGCGTCAGCTTCCAGTCTGACCGGATGCAACTGAATACATAGTACTTTTAACAACTAAAAAATGTAAAATAAAAGCTTTTTTAGAAAAAAACAACCGACTTCCAAAAACCACTATGTAAAGTGAAAAATAACTAATTTCGGAACTCGGTGTCTAAAACGAATATACCAAACGAAAGACACCAACTTCCGAAATTAGTTATTTTTCACTTTGTAGTGGTTTTTGAAGTCGGTTGTTTTTTTGTAAAAAGTTTTTATTTTTATGTTTGTTTGCGGATAACTTCGCCTAAAATTTGGTATTTCGATGAATTCTTGGGTATTTCGACATGGGTCACAGATCACGAATATGACGTAATTTTTGAAATCCAAGATGGCCGACACCAATTTCATGATATTTTGACATGGGTGTCGTGAAAGGGGTTTTTGTGGGTGCTAATTACGAAAATGACGCCATTTTGGAAATCCAAGATGGCCGACACCAATTTTATGATATTTTGACATGGGTGTCGTGAAAGGGGTTTTTGTGGGTGCTAATCACGAAAATGACGTCATTTTGGAAATCCAAGATGGCCGACACCAATTTTATGATATTTTGACATGGGTGTCGTGAAAGGGGTTTTTGTGGGTGCTAATCACGAAAATGACGTCATTTTGGAAATCCAAGATGGCCGACACCAATTTTATGATATTTTGACATGGGTGTCGTGGAAGGGGTTTTTGTGGGTGCTAATCACGAAAATGACGTCATTTTTGAAATCCAAGGTGGCCGAAATTATATTTTATGATATTTTGACTTGGGTATCGTGACGGGTTTTCGGAGCGCTGATCACGAAAATGACGTCAATTATAAGCTGTGGTATAGCATCTATTTCTTTATCAAAGTCAAAAATAAAACATCAAATATAGTTTAGTCGCTAAATCGCCACCATTTTTCGCACTCCTTCAATGACGTCACTGGTAAAAAATAAATAAATAAATAAACTACAAAAAAGAAAATACATACTTATACAAATGTATACGTTAATAAGCAAAATAAAAAAAATACTATGTCATAAATAACTAATAAAAAATTTCCTACTAACTACATACTGCGGAACTCGGTGTGCACACCTTTGCGATTTACCCCGCAGCCACGCGCAGGATTGCGTTTTTTATCTGCATTTTCATGCACATCTGCAGCCCTGCGCGTGAGCGCAGATTCAATGTATAGTACCATGCGTTTCTCCATACAAAATTTGGTACTAGCGAACATCTATCTTATATATAAAATTCTCGTGTCACAGTTTTCGTTCCTATACTCCTCCGAAACGGCTTGACCGATTCTCATGAAATTTTGTGAGCGTATTGAGTAGGTCTGAGAATCGGCCAACATCTGTTTTTCATCCCCCTAAATGTTAGGGGTAGTCCACCCCTATTTGTTTTTTATTTTTACACAACATTTTTAGTTTCTATTTTTTTACAACATACAAAAATACATACAATCCTAAATTTTCACCCTTCTACGATCAATCCTTCAAAACTGATCAATCGTCATTTAATTAGTTTTATTCCCATGGAAAATCTAAAAAACGCGATATAACCCAATTCCACGCGGGCGAAGCCGCGGGCGGAAAGCTAGTACTAATATATAAAGCTGAAGAGTTTGTTTGTTTGAACGCGCTAATTTCAGGCACTACGGGTTCGATTTGAAAATCTCTTTTTGCGTTGGATAGCTCATTAATCCAGAAAAGCTTAAGGCTATAAAACATCACGCTGCGACTAATAGGAGCAGAGCATTACTAACTCAACGCGAACGAAGTCGCTGGCGGCCGCTAGTATAAAATAGCTTTACCGCGGCAGCCCCGAGTGCCACATGTTTTTGTTTTATTAGAAAGACGATATCTTCAAGGTAGTCTCATGTTTAGGAAATTAGGGTCTGATGATGGAAGACTAGGTAAATCTAGAAGAAATTTAAAAAATCAAAGGGGCGTCTAGGGCTTTTCTAAGTTTTTTCATTAAGTGTTTTAACGCACTACAATTTAGTAAAGTTCGGAGTTGATGATGGAGCCGGGAGACAGCCGAGGGAACTCCTTAACGATTCACATCAGCTGCCTCGTGTTTGTGCTTAATAAATTTGTATTGATAAGAACTTTACACCTAAATGAGTTGTGATCATCATTAAAGCTCTGATGTTGAAGACAAAGGCCAGTTAAGGGAACTCCTTAAAGGTTTACAATAGTTACCTTATGTTTGGACTTATTTCTGTTCATTTATATTGATGAAAACTTTACACCCATATAAGTAGGTTAAAATGAATGTCTGCAATAGATCTGATGATAGAGCCGAGAGAAATTCGAGGGAACTCCTCAACGATTCACAGCAGCTACCTTGTGTAATATCTTGATTAATTTGTATTGATAAGAGCTTTACACCTAGATGGATTGTTATGATCATTAGGAGTCTGATAATGAAGACGAAGGACAGTTGTTGGACTTAATTAATTTATATTGATGAGAAATTTGCACCCATATGGGTAAAAATTAAAGTCTGAATTACATCAGATGATAAAACCATAGACAGTCGAGGGAATTCCTCAACAATTTACAACACTCTACTTTAACATAGTACAAACACTACCTACTCGTCATGCTTATGCAAACATCAATTAAAATCAAGAGACTGAATTTAAGTTGTGTTATTTCATTGCGTTATTTCTAGAAATACTCATACTTTCATTGTGGTCTTAAAGGAATTAAAGCAAACGAAATAGGTCGTTTGCTTGCAGGCCTTTTCCAAATATGCTGCCGTCAACGTCCAGTCTGATCGGATATTGTATTAGTCGGATGTTTATTATTTTTCTGCGAAAGGAAGCTTTGCGTAAATAATATTATAGTATATGTATTTGTTATTTATTTTGATATACGATAGTTTTATTTTTTACAATTTACGTATTTGTTTTATTAAACGAGAATAATAATATAATTTCACAGTCTTGCCTGGTCCAAAAAAAAAATCATGTTTTTTTTTTCTTTAATTTTACCCATATGGGTGCAAATTTCTCATCAATATAAATGAATTAAGTCCAACCACAAAGCAGCTACTGTAAACCTTTGAGGAGTTCCCTCAACAGACTGTCCTTCGTCTTCATTATCAGACTCCTAATGATCATAACAATCCATCTAGGTGTAAAGCTCTTATCAATACAAATTAATCAAGATATTACACAAGGTAGCTGCTGTGATCGTTGAGGAGTTCCCTCGAATTTCTCTCGGCTCTATCATCAGATCTATTGCAGACATTCATTTTAACCTACTTATATGGGTGTAAAGTTTTCATCAATATAAATGAACAGAAATAAGTCCAAACATAAGGTAACTATTGTAAACCTTTAAGGAGTTCCCTTAACTGGCCTTTATCTTCAACATCAGAGCTTTAATGATAATCACAACTCATTTAGGTGTAAAGTTCTTATCAACACAAATTTATTAAGCACAAACACGAGGCAGCTGATGTGAATCGTTAAGGAGTTCCCTCGGCTGTCTCCCGGCTCCATCATCAACTCCGAACTTTATTAAATTGTAGTGCGTTAAAACACTTAATGAAAAAACTTAGAAAAGCCCTAGACGCCCCTTTGATTTTTTAAATTTCTTCTAGATTTACCTAGTCTTCCATCATCAGACCCTAATTTCCTAAACATGAGACTACCTTGAAGATATCGTCTTTCTAATAAAACAAAAACATGTGGCACTCGGGGCTGCCGCGGTAAAGCTATTTTATACTAGCGGCCGCCAGCGACTTCGTTCGCGTTGAGTTAGTAATGCTCTGCTCCTATTAGTCGCAGCGTGATGTTTTATAGCCTTAAGCCTTTCTGGATTAATGAGCTATCCAACGCAAAAAGAATTTTTCAAATCGGACCCGTAGTGCCTGAGATTAGCGCGTTCAAACAAACAAACTATTCAGCTTTATATATTAGTACTAGCTTTCCGCCCGCGGCTTCGCCCGCGTGGAATTGGGTTATATCGCGTTTTTTAGATTTCCCATGGGAATAAAACTAATTAAATGACGATTGATCAGTTTTGAAGGATTGATCGTAGAAGGGAGAAAATTTAGGATTGTATGTATTTTTGTATTTTGTAATAAAATAGAAACTAAAAATGTTGTGTAAAAATAAAAAAAACAAGTAGGGGTGGACTACCCCTAACATTTAGGGGGATGAAAAACAGATGTTGGCCGATTCTCAGACCTACTCAATACGCTCACAAAATTTCATGAGAATCGGTCAAGCCGTTTCGGAGGAGTATAGGAACGAAAACTGTGACACGAGAATTTTATATATAAGATAGATGTTCGCTAGTACCAAATTTTGTATGGAGAAACGCATGGTACTATACATTGAATCTGCGCTCACGCGCAGGGCTGCAGATCTGCATGAAAATGCAGATAAAAAAACGCAATCCTGCGCGTGGCTGCGGGGTAAATCGCAAAGGTGTGCACACCGAGTTCCGCAGTATGTAGTTAGTAGGAATTTTTTTATTAGTTATTTATGACATAGTATTTTTTTATTTTGCCAATTAACGTATACATTTGTATAAGTATGTATTTTCTTTTTTGTAGTTTATTTATTTATTTGTTTTTTACCAGTGACGTCATTGAAGGAGTGCGAAAAATGGTGGCGATTTAGCGACTAAACTATATTTGATGTTTTATTTTTGACTTTGATAAAGAAATAGAAGCTATGCGACAGCTTATAATTGACGTCATTTTCGTGATCAGCGCCCCGAAAACCCGTCACGATACCCAAGTCAAAATATCATGAAATATAATTTCGGCCATCTTGGATTTCAAAAATGACGTCATTTTCGTGATTAGCACCCGCGAAAACCCCTTTCACGACACCCATGTCAAAATATCATAAAATTGGTGTCAGCCATCTTGGATTTCAAAAATGACGTCATTTTCGTGATCTGCACCCCCGAAAACCCCCGTCACGACACCCATGTCAAAATATCATAAAATTGGTGTCGGCCATCTTGGATTTCCCAAATGACGTCATTTTCGTGATTAGCACCCACAAAAACCCCTTCCACAACACCCATGTCAAAATATCATAAAATTGGTGTCGGCCATCTTGGATTTCCAAAATGACGTCATTTTCGTTATTAGCACCCAAAAAAACCCCTTTCACGACACCCATGTCAAAATATCATAAAATTGGTGTCGGCCATCTTGGATTTCCAAAATGACGTCATTTTCGTGATTAGCACTCCCTAAAACCCCTATCACGACACCCATGTCGAAATACCCAAAAATTCATCGAAATACCAAATTTTAGGCGAAGTTATCCGCAAACAAACATAAAAATAAAAACTTTTTACAAAAAAACAACCGACTTCAAAAACCACTACAAAGTGAAAAATAACTAATTTCGGAAGTTAATAATATAATTTCACAGTCTTGCCTAGTCCCAAAAAAAAACATGAATTTTTTTTTTGAAGGTCAGTTCTGCAGAAATTTATTTGACCCTGATTACGTTTTCCCTTAAAATAATAAATAATGATAAATTAAACTTTATTATATTATTTTTCTATCCCTTTGTCCATCTGAATTAGCTAACTTTCAATCTACAAAACTAACTTCCAACCCTGAAGTTACAGTCATAACATATTTAGTTATAAAGGTCTAATCAATACACATTAAATAAGCCCAAACACGTGACAGTTGCTTCCGATGTGGATTCCCTTGATATTCTGTCATCTCCATCATCAGGTCAGGCCCAAATCTTCACGGTTTTATAGTATCATCCGATATAAACACGAGTATCAAGTTGTCACCCGAAGCGTACCTACAATTTTCGATAATTGGCCTAAATTTCTCAGAATTTCCATTATCGACACTGACGTGGTAACAATGGGATTACATAGGCAGCATAACCCTTCATATAAAAAAAGAATGGTCTAAATAGGTTCATTAACCATAAAGTTATCAGCGACAATAAATCGAACTGAGAACCACCTTTTTCTGAAGTCGGTTAAAAATAAACACCGCAGAATTTTTATTATGAAGTATCGTCAACATTTGTTTGAGTACATAATAACCAAAAGTATTTGGGCGCACCAATAAACAAAAATAAAAGTGCCATGTCTGTTACTTCTGTGGTCTATGAATTTAACTTGTATTTGTAAGTACTTCGTCCGCCAGACGGCGCTAGTAATATTTTGGGAAGTATTGTAGAGGTGGGGCGCGGTGAAGAGGGAGCAAATGCTCGAGGTCATTTGGTGAGGGTACGACCTTAAGGTCGTACCCTCACCAAATGTGTGTCGAAAATTGTAGGCACGCTTCGGGTGACAACTTGATACTCGTGTTTATATCGGATGATACTATAAAACCGTGAAGATTTGGGCCTGACCTGATGATGGAGATGACAGAATATCAAGGGAATCCACATCGGAAGCAACTGTCACGTGTTTGGGCTTATTTAATGTGTATTGATTAGACCTTTATAACTAAATATGTTATTACTGTAACTTCAGGGTTGGAAGTTAGTTTTGTAGATTGAAAGTTAGCTAAGTCAGATGGACAAAGGGATAGAAAAATAATATAATAAAGTTTAATTTATCATTATTTATTATTTTAAGGGAAAACGTAATCAGGGTCAAATAAATTTCTGCAGAACTGACACATTTAAAAAAAAAAAAATCATGTTTTTTTTTTGGGACCAGGCAAGACTGTGAAATTATATTATTAACTTCCGAAATTAGTTATTTTTCACTTTGTAGTGGTTTTTGAAGTCGGTTGTTTTTTTGTAAAAAGTTTTTATTTTTATGTTTGTTTGCGGATAACTTCGCCTAAAATTTGGTATTTCGATGAATTTTTGGGTATTTCGACATGGGTGTCGTGATAGGGGTTTTCGGGAGTGCAGATCACGAATATGACGTAATTTTTGAAATCCAAGATGGCCGACACCAATTTTATGATATTTTGACATGGGTGTCGTGAAAGGGGTTTTTGTGGGTGCTAATCACGAAAATGACGTCATTTTGGAAATCCAAGATGGCCGACACCAATTTTATGATATTTTGACATGGGTGTCGTGAAATTGGTTTTTGTGGGTGCTAATCACGAAAATGACGTCATTTTGGAAATCCAAGATGGCCGACACCAATTTTATGATATTTTGACATGGGTGTCGTGAAAGGGGTTTTTGTGGGTGCTAATCACGAAAATGACGTCATTTTGGAAATCCAAGATGGCCGACACCAATTTTATGATATTTTGACATGGGGGTCGTGACGGGGGTTTTCGGGGGTGCAGATCACGAAAATGACGTCATTTTTGAAATCCAAGATGGCTGACACCAATTTTATGATATTTTGACATGGGTGTCGTTACGGGGGTTTTCGGGGGTGCAGATCACGAAAATGACGTCATTTTTGAAATCCAAGATGGCTGACACCAATTTTATTATATTTTGACATGGGTGTCGTGAAAGGGGTTTTCGCGGGTGCTAATCACGAAAATGATGTCATTTTTGAAATCCAAGGTGGCCGAAATTATATTTCATGATATTTTGACTTGGGTATCGTGACGGGTTTTCGGGGCGCTGATCACGAAAATGACGTCAATTATAAGCTGTGGCATAGCTTCTATTTCTTTATCAAAGTCAAAAATAAAACATCAAATATAGTTTAGTCGCTAAATCGCCACCATTTTTCGCACTCCTTCAATGGCGTCACTGGTAAAAAATAAATAAATAAATAAACTACAAAAAAGAAAATACATACTTATACAAATGTATACGTTAATTGGCAAAATAAAAAAATACTATGTCATAAATAACTAATAAAAAAATTCCTACTAACTACATACTGCGGAACTCGGTGTGCACACCTTTGCGATTTACCCCGCAGCCACGCGCAGGATTGCGTTTTTTATCTGCATTTTCATGCACATCTGCAGCCCTGCGCGTGAGCGCAGATTCAATGTATAGTACCATGCGTATCTCCATACAAAATTTGGTACTAGCGAACATCTATCTTATACAACGTGGCGCGATAATGGCGACATTAACTAAAAACACATATAATTTGTTACATTTTGGCGTCATGAAGAGATTTTATTTTCATAAAATGTTATTATTAACGAAGTTACTTAAATTTTTAGAAACTACCATTTAGAGCAACCTATATTTAGAGAGCGTCAGCTGTCGCGCAGCGGTCATTTGCCGAGGTCATGGATCATAGGTTACAGGTACATTCGTGCGGAAGAGAGATGCAAAACATTATCTTTGTCGACGGCGCTCGCGCAAGCGACATGCGGCCCACCTCCCCTCTACCCACCCTACCGCGCCTCCGCAAATTATTAAATATTTATTTTTTGTTCCTTACTTCCTTAGTATGCTAGACGAACGCGTGTCTGCGTGTCCTTGACACGCATAATACCGGCTGTGCATAATTTCGTTAAATACAAGTTCTGTGAATGTTTTTGTGGAAAAGACGCTTAGTCTATTGTTTTATTAATTATTTTTGTGTAATTAGAATAGTAATTAGATTATGGTACCGCGATAAAGACGCTTTGTTTTATTTTAGTTCGGTCGTTTTATTTCTCGTGTTATGAACGTTATTTGTGTTATCTTATTTATTAGTACTTGTGTAAACTTGTCTGTGTCCGCCAACAAGGTGAACTCATTGAACATAAGAAAATTTAAAATAAAAGCAGTGACTAGTGATGAACTGATGATAGTTACTTATAAGTAATAATAACAGTTAAGTGGGATGTGATTAGTGTTTGACTATAACTAGTTCCGCTGTAGGTACCATTAGAGCAAACAGCGCGCGCCGCCGGATTCATTGATAAAAGCCGACAAAGAATCTTATTACCGATTACGAATACGTAGGTACGGACGACAGCAGGTCAAGCCGCCCGAAACCGTCAGATATTATCAATCAACCTTGAGCCTTAATGCTTTAGTGATAAAGTTGAAAATCGGATAAAGACATCTGACTGATTGTAACCTTAGCTTGATGTGATGTCGTCCGTACGATTTACGCTTGTGTGCTAGCCCGCTAACTAGGTCTGTACGCGAAGCGACGCGTTCTAGCTCCGAGCACCTCCGAGGTAAGTAATTGCATGAATGAATTTTTGCAAGGGTGATCCCAATTTTGGTTACTTTTATATTATTTATTTTGTTTGAAAAATTTTTTTTTTCTTTTTTCGAGTTATTTTAAAATATCAAATGTCATATGATTAATGGGCACTAGCACTACTCGTGTGTTAATTTAATGTCACCATTATGGAGCCACGCTGTATATAAAATTCTCGTGTCACAGTTTTCGTTCCTATACTCCTCCGAAACAGCTTGACCGATTCTCATGAAATTTTGTGAGCGTATTGAGTAGGTCTGAGAATCGGCCAACATCTGTTTTTCATCCCCCTAAATGTTAGGGGTAGTCCATCCCTACTTGTTTTTTTTATTTTTACACAACATTTTTAGTTTCTATTTTTTTACAACATACAAAAATACATACAATCCTAAATTTTCACCCTTTTACGATCAATCCTTCAAAACTGATCAATCGTCATTTAATTAGTTTTATTCCCATGGGAAATCTAAAAAACGCGATATAACCCAATTCCACGCGGGCGAAGCCGCGGGCGGAAAGCTAGTACTAATATATAAAGCTGAATAGTTTGTTTGAACGCGCTAATCTCAGGCACTTCGGGTCCGATTTGAAAAATTCTAAATTTTTAATTAATTTTTACCCATATGGGTGCAAATTTCTCATCAATATAAATGAATTAAGTCCAACCACAAAGCAGCTACTGTAAACCTTTGAGGAGTTCCCTCAACAGACTGTCCTTCGTCTTCATTATCAGACTCCTAATGATCATAACAATCCATCTAGGTGTAAAGCTCTTATCAATACAAATTAATCAAGATATTACACAAGGTAGCTGCTGTGAATCGTTGAGGAGTTCCCTCGAATTTCTCTCGGCTCTGTCATCAGATCTATTGCAGACATTCATTTTAACCTACTTATATGGGTGTAAAGTTTTCATCAATATAAATGAACAGAAATAAGTCCAAACATAAGGTAACTATTGTAAACCTTTAAGGAGTTCCCTTAACTGGCCTTTGTCTTCAACATCAGAGCTTTAATGATGATCACAACTCATTTAGGTGTAAAGTTCTTATCAACACAAATTTATTAAGCACAAACACGAGGCAGCCGATGTGAATCGTTAAGGAGTTCCCTCGGCTGTCTCCCGGCTCCATCATCAACTCCGAACTTTACTAAATTGTAGTGCGTTAAAACACTTAATGAAAAAACTTAGAAAAGCCCTAGATTTGATTTTTTAAATTTCTCCTAGATTTACCTAGTCTTCCATCATCAGACCCTAATTTCCTAAACATGAGACTACCTTGAAGATATCGTCTTTCTAATAAAACAAAAACATGTGGCACTCGGGGCTGCCGCGGTAAGCAATTTTATACTAGCGGCCGCCAGCGACTTCGTTCGCGTGGAGTTAGTAATGCTCTGCTCCTATTAGTCGCAGCGTGATGTTTTATAGCCTTAAGCCTTTCTGGATTAATGATCTATCCAACGCAAAAAGAATTTTTCAAATCGAACCCGTAGTGCCTGAAATTAGCGCGTTCAAACAAACAAACTCTTCAGCTTTATATATTAGTACTTGCTTTCCGCCCGCGGCTTCGCCCGCGTGGAATTGGGTTATATCGCTTTTTTTAGATTTCCCTCGGGAATAAAACTAATTAAATGACGATTGATCAGTGTTTAAGGATTGATCGTAGAACGGTGAAAATTTAGGACTGTATGTATTTTTGTATGTTGTAAAAAAAATAGAAACTAAAAATTTTGTGTAAAAATAAAAAAACAAATAGGTCTGCATGAAAATGCAGATAAAAAACGCAATCCTGCGCGTAGCTGCGGGGTAAATCGCAAAGGTGTGCACACCGAGTTCCGCAGTATGTAGTAAGTAGGAATTTTTTTATTAGTTATTTATGACATAGTATTTTTTTATTTTGCCAATTAACGTATACATTTGTATAAGTATGTATTTTCTTTTTTGTAGTTTATTTATTTTTTACCAGTGACGTCATTGAAGGAGTGCGAAAAATGGTGGCGATTTAGCGACTAAACTATATTTGATGTTTTATTTTTGACTTTGATAAAGAAATAGAAGCTATGCCACAGCTTATAATTGACGTCATTTTCGTGATCAGCGCTCCGAAAACCCGTCACGATACCCAAGTCAAAATATCATAAAATTAGTGTCAGCCATCTTGGATTTCAAAAATGACGTCATTTTCGTGATCTGCACCCCCGAAAACCCCCGTCACGACACCCATGTCAAAATATCATAAAATTGGTGTCAGCCATCTTGGATTTAAAAATGACGTCATTTTCGTGATCTGCACCCCCGAAAACCCCCGTCACGACACCCATGTCAAAATATCATAAAATTGGTGTCGGCCATCTTGGATTTCCAAAATGACGTCATTTTCGTGATTAGCACCCACAAAAGCCCCTTTCACGACACCCATGTCAAAATATCATAAAATTGGTGTCGGCCATCTTGGATTTCCAAAATGACGTCATTTTCGTGATTAGCACCCACAAAAACCCCCTTCACGACACCCATGTCAAAATATCATAAAATTGGTGTCGGCCATCTTGGATTTCCAAAATGACGTCATTTTCGTTATTAGCACCCACAAAAACCCCTTTCACGACACCCATGTCAAAATATCATAAAATTGGTGTCGGCCATCTTGGATTTCCAAAATGACGTCATTTTCGTAATTAGCACCCACAAAAACCCCTTTCACGACACCTATGTCAAAATATCATAAAATTGGTGTCGGCCATCTTGGATTTCAAAAATTACGTCATATTCGTGATCTGCACTCCCGAAAACCCCTATCACGACACCCATGTCGAAATACCCAAAAATTCATCGAAATACCAAATTTTAGGCGAAGTTATCCGCAAACAAACATAAAAATAAAAACCTTTTTACAAAAAAACAACCGACTTCAAAAACCACTACAAAGTGAAAAATAACTAATTTCGGAAGTTGGTGTCTTTCGTTTGGTATTCGTTTTAGACACCGAGTTCCGAAATTAGTTATTTTTCACTTTACATAGTGGTTTTTGGAAGTCGGTTGTTTTTTTCTAAAAAAGCTTTTATTTTACATTTTTAGTTGTTAAAAGTACTATGTATTCAGTTGCATCCGGTCAGACTGGAAGCTGACGCAAATATAGTTGGGAAATGACGTACTTTTGTTTACTTTAATTTTTACCCGTAAGTACCTATTCCCTGAACTGCCTATGGTCTTCATCATTAAATTTACTGTAGACTATTATTTTAACCTAATCGGAGTAAAGGTCTTATTAATATAAATGAATGAAGTCCAACCACAACGTAGCTACTGGAAACCGTTGAGGAGTTCCCGGAACTGGCCTTTGTCTTCATCATTAGAGCTCTTATGAGAGTCGCAACCCATCTAGGTGTAAAGTTCTTATCAATACAAATTAATCGAGCCCAACCACAAGGTAGCTGCTCTCAATTGTTGAGGAGTTCCTTCGACTGTCTCTCGGCTCCATCATCAGATCTACTCCAGACCTTTATTAAATTGTAGTGCTTTAAAATATTTAATGAAAATGCTAAGAAATGCACTAGTCGCCCCCAATTTTTGAAAGCTCCGCTTGTTTTCTCTGGACTTCCACCATCAAACCTTGATATCCTTATCAAGGGACCACCTTGGGAACGTCTTCCTTCCAACAGAAAAAGAATTATCAAAATCGGTTTATAAATGACGAAGTTATGCGCAAACATAAAAAAAAACATATACGGTCGAATTGAGTAACCTCCTCCTTTTTGAAGTCGGTTAAAAATTGAACATAAAAAACATATAATTGAGCAACCTCCTCCTTTTTGAAATCGGTTAAAAAACGAACACCAAAATAAACATCAATAACAGAGACACTCTAAGAGAGTATTATACTCTATGCGACATGCGGTGCGTGAGCGAGCAAGCAGATGCTTTCTCGCTCACGCGCCGCCCGCTTATGCTAGCGGAGCGCGCGATGACGAACGACACGGGTTCCCCCTTCGAGAGCTTGTGGCATACTGAATCTCAATAGCCCGGGCAACAGAAATGATGGCGAATGCGCTCAGATTGTTGAACAAAATTTTGATTTTGGTCGTTTTAAAAAAATATTTCTACAATAATGTTCGTCATGAAATTACCTATCCATTGGTGTAAGAACGCAATCTAAATAATGCTTACTTTCCGAGGAGATGCACGTTTATGATAATTATTTCTCTTGTCAGTGGTTTCGTTGTGAAGGAATTATTTAAACATTATACTTAATAAAATAAAAAAAAAATCTACAATTTTGGAGCCAAGATTATGGAGAAAATTTACGTATTTTTAATAAGTTGATATTTCTTTTGGATAAAGAGTAGATAGCTCCGGAAAACTACATAAAAACGGCTTGCGGTGTGTTTTTCCTCTGGAGCCGCCTCATGCCGGAACCCGACGAATCGCTTGGCGGCAAGACTTTGTCTGGTGGGTGGTAACTTCTGCCGGCAGCCGTTATTATGGCCTACCACCGAGACTTCACTTTAATTTTTACCCGTAATTTTGATTTCAAAACCAACCTACTGAACTTATTTCTATAAAATTCCTATGGGACCAAAATTAAAGTATAAGCATTGCTAGAGAAGCGATTACGCAGCTTAAATTCAGTCTCTTGATTTTAATTTTTGTTGCATAAGCATGACGATTAGATAGTGGTTGTCCTATGTTAACTTTAATGCTATGAATTGTTGAGGAGTTCCCGCGACTGTCTCTCGGCTCCATCATCAGATCTACTGCACACCTTCATTATAACCCATATGGGTGCAAAGATTTCATCAATATAAATTAATTAAGCACAAACACAAGGTAGCTGCGGTGAATCGTTGAGGAATTCCCTTGACTCTCACCCGACTCTATCATCAAATCTAAAGCGGACCTTTATTAAATTGTAGTGCTTTAAAATACCTACTTAGAAATGCACTTGTTGTCCCTACGATTTTTGAAAGTTCCCCTTGATTTCTCTGACCTTCCATCATCAGATCCTAACCTGATGACTATGGGACCACCTGGGAAATATGCCATATCAAACACAAAAAGAATTTTGCAAATCGGTCTAGGCGTCTTAGAGTAATCGGTGAACATACAGAGTGGTGCTGAAAATACGACAATAAATGAAAACACGAATAATTCTGGTTCATAGAAATAATCCTAAACCATAGAAAAAAATCTAACATCAAAAATAAAAAAAAAATGAAAATTTCGAACAAACTAAATCGCATAAAATTGCATACCGCAGGATGCGGCGGTCATTAACCTGTAAGCGCTTCCTTATTAACATGTACATCATGTAGAAAAATGAAAACTAATTTCCTGTGACTAAACTAATGGACAATATTTGTATGTTTTTTTATGGGTAGACTGAGAATGTGTTGAGATACACGATGTTTAATTTATTGTCGTATTGTCAGCACCACTCTGTATATATGTCCTCCTTCTCTATTTTTCGAAGTCGGTTAATAAATGCTGGCAGTGAGTACTGCAAGCATTTATTAACCGACTCACAAACTGAGAGAAAATGTGAGAGTTCACATACTAGGAGTCGTGGCGTAGACGAGATGATGGCGGCTCGGGGTAGACGCGACTCCACCGCCGTTTTGAAGATTTTTTCGGACGCCTATTTACAGACTTAAAATGTAGGAAGCACAGCCGCTTGCACCTTGACTTCACATAGAGACAACGCCTTGATCGTGCCGCGATCATGCCTCGACTTACCAGTGAGCGATGCACTTCATGCACCTAAGAGCTTAACTATCAATTTATTTTTTCGGGTTTCATTAGGTACTGCTGCACCTGCAATGTATACAATCAACGCTATAAATACTGATTACCCGCCAGATATTGCTTAATTCTGTGAAATACTTGTTTACTTCGGATACCAAATCGCATAATTAAAGTAGGTAGATAATAATAGGTCAGTAGGTAGGTATGTATGTACCTATATCAATGTAAGTACCTACGTTATTCAGGGTTTCTTGTTATTGTGATGTGAGTATATTTTCTTGAAACAAATAGGCATTTAGGCATGGTTTATGGAAAGGAGTTTAATGTTAAATACACAAAAACATAGGTGTCTGCAAGTTATTTTATTCGTGCTACAAACATGTATAAAATGTCACATTATCTGCAAGTGGCGCCACAGCGCTGACGGCTGCTTATCAACTCCGCCATTGAAAAACATCGTTTACGCAAGCAGTATTTTATCAATGAAAGCAAGTTTTTCTTATCGTCCATAGTAGTACTTGTATGAGGTGAGGACTTGGGAACTCGACGATTTGATGTACAGATGATAGCACATCAAGCTACTACAATCTGTCAAAATTTATTAGACTTTATCGGTAAAGCATTAAGACTCAAGTTTGATTGAGAATATTTGACAGTTTCGGGTAGCTTGATCTGCTGTCGTCTGTACATACGTGTTATTAAGAACTTAGTGGTTGGTAGTGGGCAGTGCTTGAATTCTGCCCTAGATCCATTGATATAATATTAAACAGATATGATATGCTCTAACAAATTAACCAAAATAAATGTGCCCATCGGAACAGCAGCATACACATTCAAATTTTTTATTCTGCGTACATTTCACACGTTGGTACAGTGTGAGTGAGATGGGGCGCAATCTAAAGCATAGAGAAGAAAAAGATAGCTAGTGTTTGTCGTTTGCGCTGTTAGTGTGTGTCGTTTGTTTTTACGAGTGTATCGAGAGTGACTAAAGCGAGATGCTGGATTTACGTTCTTTTGTACGCTTCATTTGCAGTGCCCTAGTGACATATCTACCTTAGTTTAATATTTTATCAATGCCTAGATCCCATCCTACCATGGGAGGATGTTTGTTACTTTCCACACAAAAAGCACTAAGAGGATTTGGATGAAACTTGGCACACAGACGGATTAAAAACCGGGGTTAAGGGGATAGATACCCTCGAGCGGCCAAAAACGCTCATCTTTCAAAGTTTATTCCTCCAGAATGCCTTGATCAAAAATTTTTAAAAAAATATATTATAATCATAGATTCAAGCACAACATATTTAGTGTTTATTATTTTCTATACGGCCTATATTTACGTCAAAAGAAAAATATTTCTACACGGCGTTTTTTAACTTTTAAATCGATATTTCTCTTAAAGCGCTTAGACTTTTTTAAATATTCTTACTCGCAGTAACGTGTATCTGTAAGAGGTATATAATCATAGTTCTATTTTAAAATTGATGAAATATTTAATAAGAAAAGTAATAAAAATGAGTGTCCGTACGAGTTTCCGCCTTGCGAGGTTCAGAGGGGCTCTATGCGGGACGCGGGCGCGGGTCGGCCGGCAGTCTCGCGCCAGCGCTCGTGAGAGGTGGCTGTGTCACTTTTTGCTCCGTGCACCCTTGGATACTAATGTAAAGACATGCTTCAGAAGCGTAGAAAATAATAACGACGTAGTATGATCCAGTACAAGTCTGTTTAATTAATGATCAACAGCACAGACATCAGTAACTTTTATACACCATTGAGTCAAAACACTAACGAATAGTCACAAAACTAATAGACAACGGAAACGGAAATTATCAGGTATTGAATAAAATTAAGAAAAAGTTAATAGTAACGCTAGTAATTGTCAATAATTGTGTACAGATATTTGGATTAACCTAAAATATCGAAATTTGTTTATATTTATTTATTTGAACAATGCTTGATTCAATAAATAAATATCCGATGGGCGGGAAGACTAATGCTCGAGAGGAATTTATAATAAAAGTTGGCGGTAATCGGAAGTTGCATCAATAATTCTAAAATTAATAAAATAATTGCCGAAAGACCGGAAGTGTACTTCCAAGTGTGATTTTAGAATAAACTAAGGTTTTAAAATCCTCCCAAGTAATTTAAAGTAATCATAATAAATTTAAATTAACATAAATAATTACGCAACTACGATCAATATAAAATAATTATGAAACTAAGTATAGCTTCATAGATGGGCGGGAAGCGCAAGCTATAACACTAAGTACTTCGAGTGCAACGAAGTATTTTTAGTGATTTTGTGTATAATTATTGAATGTTTGCATTTATTGCCGCGCTGGGATGCTTTACGTGATTTTTTAAGATGCTTTATTTTGATACTAGCTTTCCGCCCGCGGCTTCGCCCGCGTGGTGTTCGATTATATCGTGCTTTTCAGATTTCCTTCGGGAACACCAAATTTTTCCGGGATAAGAAGTACCCTATCATTTAATCCGGATTTCTAACTTTACGTCTACAAAATTTCAAAGCAATCGGTTCAGTAGTTACAGTGTGAAAGCAGAACAAACAAACTCACTTTTCCATTTATAATATTAGTATGATTCGGTTATATCGCGCTTCTAGATTCCTTCGGGTTAAAGTTATTTCTAAGTAGGGCATGCAATACCGGTTTACCGGTTTTCATTTTTACCGCCTTTTCTTCTTTCGTCTTTTTTCGTAACTATAAAATTACCGGTAAAAAAATATAAAACCGGTAATTTACCGGTTTTATGTTTTGGGCAAAGTTGTTCATTTATTCACGCATACGTCAAACTTTCCATTATATGTAATGTTTGACACTTAAAAGTAGCTTTGACGTAAGCATTTGTGACGATTCGTGTCATTCATTAGTTTGTATAACTGTACTGTACAACGACTATCGAACTCCAAATTTTCCAATGACTCCAGAGCTAGACGAACGTAACCAGTCTTACTAGCTTGGCAGTGCAGGATTGAATACCGTATTGGTGGGGCCAGAACACTTATCGGTAAACTAATCTGCTTCAGGGAATGTGATACTCGTCCTAGAGTGATACGCTTTGTAAGGCGGGTATTTTCAGGTACAAATACCAACCTACCTAACCAACCTAACCTGTCAGGGAGCACATCGACTTCCTGAAGCAGAAAATGTACGGTACACCCAGAATCGCACTTTCTAAAACAATGAATGGTGGGTTTATCGACCAGACCAAGGTGGCTGACACTTACCTACTGGATGACGATGCCATGTGTTCATTCTGGCGCAGTATCTGTTTGGTGCCTGTCGCTTTTTGGATCAAATGGTTTTCAATGTTGCACGCTCGCTTGAGTCTGGTTCGCTACCTCAGTTCCTAACAACTAGAGTAACCCACCTGCTCCGTAAATCAGGTAGCACTGCGGAACCCAAAAATTATTGGCCATCCAATTTTAAAGTTAAAATTAACAAACATATTGACAGCAACTCATCATGTCTGCCTCTCAAAATGGATGTAGGAGCGGCTCCCGCGGTACTAAGGAGCTACTCCTTAATAACATGGCCATTACCCAACAAGTTCGTCGTTCCCAAAAGGATCTATCGACATGTTGAATAGTTTTTTTTTTGATATTGCCTTTCACGGACACCAGCTCCTCACATATGTAACAAATACTAGACTGAGTAATTGTACGGTTTTAGCTATAAACAAAACATTGTGAGGAGAAATAAATGAATAATAATAATTATTATTATATAATAAGGCCTATTATGACTTGGTGCCACATACAAGGCTCATGCGGGTGATGGAGTTCTATAAAGTTGATGCAACTCTGCACACCATCTTGATGACGTGTATGGCTAATGGAGGACGGTCCTTCGCTATCCTGGATATCGAGATATTCATAGGAATAGCGATCCGAGCCAGGTCTATTCCAGGGCGATACTTTGAGTCAACTTTGATTTTGCTTAGCCTTGAATCCTCTAAGTACACTGCTGGAGAATACACGTCTAGACTATCGGCTGAGGAGAGGTGGTCAGGTTATATCGCACTTCCTTTACATGAGTGACTTAAAATTCATTGCTCCCCACAAATTTCAACTGAAGGAGCTAATGAAAATTACTGAAACTTTCAGTAGCGTTATCAGGATGGAATTTTGTGTGGATAAATGTGTGGTCATGCATGTAAAGCGAGGAGAGATTGCGGCATCCATGGGAACCCAACTCACGTTCCGTAAACCTTAGAGCGCTCTCTGCATCTGAAACCTATAAATATTGGGTATGTCGAATGCTTTATACGTATCAATGTTACTGGTATGAAGCAATCGCTGAAGAAACGTTTTGCATCTCATATTCATCTTCGCGTCGCTGAAAAAAGTAATAAATAGTCTTCTATTAAGCGGAAATAAGGTACGAGCCTTCAACGGTTGGATCATCCCGATTTTATGTACTCTTTCAGCATACTAAAATGGACTCGGACCGAAGTCGACACCCTGGATAGGAGGGTCCGTTCGGTGCTGACTACAATTCAATTGCATCACCCACTGACATCGGTTATGAGGCTGTATTAGTTTATACCCCGCGAAAAAGAGAAAGTTGAAGCTTTTTAAATGGTAAGACCCTCCACAATCGCGAGATATGCAGTCTCAGGGAATATTGTCTAAAAACCGACGTGGGAATGCATCGAGATGTGGTCGCGGTTGACAAGGGAATCACTCCGCTCTCCTTGCCTTGGCTAAAAAGAACTGGTGCAAGCCAGTATACCTACTTGACACTGAAGATCGCATTGAGGTTTAGCAAGCTACATTGAGGTTATTTCCGGGTTCTAAACGGGCTTGATGTAGATTTACCAGCATTCGTTGGCTGGCTGCGTTTTGAAAATGAAAATTGTCTAACTTAATCTAAAGGTGCTACATTTACGCTTGACTGCGCCAAAGAAAAGGTCATGGTTTTAAAAATTGTGTTTATATGCTCATTTTAAGCAATATGTAACATGTTCACTACAATTGTACCTTGTGTACTTATTTATTTTCTGCTTTAAGACTACCCAATCACATAATTAATATTTTGGAAAAAAAAATATAAATTTACCGTTTTTACCGGTTTACCGGTAAAAATATTTCAATTACCGTTTTTTTACCGGTAAAACAAAAATTACGCTAATTGTATGCCCTATTTCTAAGGCCACACCTGTTCATTCCTCCAATAAAAATTAAGAACATCTCAAAAAAAAAAAATCGTCAAATTTTTGCTAAGTACAAAACAATAATATTTTCCTTCCCTAAAAAATATATAATTGATACTTGTAATTTAATCCATTTGAAACTTGATTAAATTTCCCCAATTTTTTTTTCTAGTAGATAAATTAAAACAATTTCTTTTTTTCATTCTTTAAGTTCATTAGTCTCAGGTGTTCATTACCTAAAATTTGGTCAGCAAAATTTTTTAAACAATATGTATTCTAAATAATATGCACCTATTTTAGTCTGACCTGTGAGTTTTATTTAGATGATGGAGTTTCCGGGATTTTTTTTTAAGTCCTGGTAAGTATCAATGGGAATTATACCAAAAACGCTAAATGCTATATAATAACTATAAATAAAAAAGAATAAACCGGTTCCCATTTTGCATTAATCATTTTTATAAATTAATATTTGTTTTCCCTTTTTTAAATAAAAAAATCCCTGCAACGCAGTATCGAAAACAACATAATAAAAGTAATTACCTAATATGTTTCACTTTAGGGCATGAGTTTTGATACCACGTAATTCTTTCTATATTAGGTACTTTTTAGACAGAATAGTATACTTTATAGACATGGTATGGCATTCTACGTTTGTTGCGAGCCGTCCGCGCTCGAAGCAAGCGAGTAGGGAACGTGCACGTAAATATGATGCGGGGTGCGCGGGGGTTTCTGCCTAGCCCCGCCCAGATGCGCAAGGTCATCGTCGTTACTAATCGCCTTAACATACTACTTTTTATCACGATGTTTCCACAGAGCCGCAACTTATGCGGGTAAAATCGCGGGGCACAGCTATTATTTCATCATAATTATGAACCTACTTAATATATTAAAGTAGGTAAGAACGATTTTCTCTAGAAACCGTACGGAGGGCGGGTCTGAGCAGTTGTGTTGCGATGTGTGCCGGGTACGATGCGCCAAATGTTGTTGTGTCGGGAGTTTGGTCGTGGAGAGTCTCCAGATCAATCTCCATCTAAAGCAGCATTGTTTGGTCGCGTTGGTCTTGGGTTTAACATTGCATCACCTCGCTCAACTGCTGTCATCCTTCCTATTCCTTAGTTTTTTAAGTGAATAGGCTTAATAAACTAGTGCGCTTTACCATCAACGATTGCATCACTTCAGGCGGGATTGCAGTCAAGCACTAGTTTATAATTATTAAAAAAAAAAGATAGAAATAATGAAAATGTTGCAACTGATTTGAAATTAGAGAAATATCATAGTAGGTCCGCATTTAGGTACTATTTTTCCCTAAGCTTATAAACACTTTTTTGTTTGCCGTAATGTTGGGTAGTAGGTTCAACTTCCATGTACATTCTAGCTTGTATTGTTGGACTGCAGGGATTAGCTGAGGCCTCAGGTATCCTCTCCTTACAGTACATTAAATTAGCAATTGCTCACTGGGTCAGTTCAGTCAGAACTGGGTCAGATAAGACCCAGTTACCGGATAATACGCTAGATACCCTTTGGTAAGACTGGTGATCAGACTTTCAGATTTTTGACGATCCGTTAAACGATTGTCAACGACCTACGGCACTAATCACAGCTGGGAGTTTGGGACTGATGGATTTACGTGCTTTTTTTTATCAATTATTTATAAACTAGCGCTTGACCTCAATCCCGCCTGATGGTAAGCAGTGACGTAATCGTTGATGGTATAGCGCACTAGTTTATTAAGAGCCTATTCACTCTAGCTTTGAAGACACTCAAATTGTAGTCCTACGGAAACACCGCCGCTGGCAAATTGTTCCAGTCCCTCGATGTACGTGGTACAAAAGAGGAGGTGAAACGTTTCGTCCGGATCGTAGTGGTGTTAACAACGTAAGGGTGGAAACTCGCCGTACGACGGGTCGTCCGATAGTGGAACGGAGATGGGGGAATTAAATCATGCAATTCCCTCGCACAATCCCCAAAATGCATCCTATAGAACACCGAAAGGCTGGCTACTCTACGCCTGTGCTCTAGGCTTTGGAGACGGTCTCGAGTTAAATAAGGGTCACCAATCAGCCTCTGCGCCCGCCTCTCCACTGAATCCAAAGTGGCCAGGTGGCCAGTGGACACTTAGCAGCACCAGCCCAAATGTGGCTGCAGTACTCCACACACGAACGGACCTGTGCTTTGTACAAAATTAGAAGCTGCCCCGGTGTGAAGTATTGCCGGACCTTTGCAATAACGAGCTACGGAGGGGTATCGGTGAGTAAAGATGGTCACTCATTTACCTACCCACCGTAACTTAACCTCATCGATCGACCCGTGCGACTGTTATAAATTAATAGCGACCGCCAGCGACTTCGTTCGCGTGGAGTTAAATATGCTTTGCACCTATTATTCACAGCGTGATGTTGTATAGCCTAAAGTCTTCCTGGATTAATGGGCTAGGTATATAACGCAAAATGAATTTTTCAATTCGGACCAGAAGTTCCTGAGATTAGCGCGTTCAAACAAACAAACTTTTTAGCTTTATATATTAGTCCTAGATGATTTAGCCACGAGCCCTTTTTCCAAATATTCTGTTTTTTGCAAGCTATCCTACTCATCATCATCTCAGCGTTAATCCCAGTCGCAGCCGAAACTTTTTCAGCTCTGGAGTCTGGAGTCCGCTTTACCAGTCTAACTGCTGATTTTGGCGAAACTTCGATATTTTCCGTGAAGCGACTGCCGTACTCTGACCTTCACAACCCGAAGGCGATATCAAAGAATTGCAGTTAGACCAATTATTGTTTGTTTGCTCCTTGCGCAGCGGCCGCGTTCGTTACCGCTACGCCACAGAGGTGGTCGTTGTTGCAAGCAATCCTACTATTCTAATTTTATTATAAGTAAACATAAAATCACGCCATTTTTGCATATAGGTTATGCAGAAAGATATATGTAATTATGGTAATATAGGACGGCAGTCGCCAGTGTTGTTTAAGTCACATGTATCTAATAGAGGCGAGCCTGTTACCACATCTACTACAATTATTTAAGTAATAATCATCTGCGCTGCGCAGTAATACCGCAATAAATTTTCATATGCATTACGCGCAGTATAAATCCATTAATTGATAAATAACTTCTCAAGAAGCAAAGTGGGCTAATTGAGCGCCCACAAAATCTCAAAATTTGGACTGAAATCTCGGCCACAGCGGTCGAGGTCTCGAATAAAATTGTCTTACCACGAGATTAAATCTCGAAAAACGTCTGAAGAGTTCATCGAAAATGAACCTGTAGCCTAATTTGTCTGAATAGAAATCGTGGCAACACAGCGTAGCGTGAAGCGACAACGTCGCACTCGCACTAGATCGCGCCATATCATCAATTTCATCAATCAATAAAACTAATTTTATATCCTTGTAAATTATTCGCGAATAAGTAATTTAATAAAAAACCATTTAAGAGTGTCTCAGAATATGCGTTTTTTTATTTACATGTTGTAGATGCAAAATGTGTACATTTTACTGTTCGTAAACAAATTATTATGTTGCTATTTATAGATCCCATGTCGTATATAATAATGTCAGTTTTGAAATATTTTGATTTTCGTTTTAGGCGATGGACAAGATTGTATATCTGTAAAAGAGCTCAACATGGCTAACGTTAAGGCTGAAACAGTGCAAAAGTGGATAATGAATTATCCTAAAATAATTTTTTATCCTGTTAGTAGTACTATTTATTGTACAAAGTGCGAGAGCCAAATGAAAGCTATCAGTAAGAGCAACATTACCAGACACATTGAAGGCGCAGTGTATCAAGGAAAAGTTAAGCGGACGTAAGAGGAATTTTACTTCGACGTTGTAAAGTTCTTGATCCTCCACAACATTCCTTGGTCGCAAATGGAAAATTCGGAAAAATATATCTTTTTTTTTAATATTTAGCGGTACCTGTTGTTGCGTTTGTACTAATCGAAAAATACCCGACGAATCGCTTTTAAGAAAAGTTTATTTAGTTAAGTATTTTAAGAAGAAACTGAATTCAATTATTGAAGCCAATAAAAATGAGAAATTATGCATATCATTGGATGAGACAACAGATTTTTAGGTCGATATATTGTTCATTTTATAATAAAAACTCTGCATCCTTCTAATAATGTTATCCGGCCTTATTTGATTGCTTGTAAAGTATTAACATCAGTAAATGGTCAAACAATCACTTAATTTGTATTAGAGTGTTTAGAAAATTTATGGCAAGACTCTTTTGAGAGAAAAGTCAATAATATTTTAATGCTGTGCACTGACAGTGTAGCATACATGCTATCTGTTGGTCGAAATTAAAAAAAAAATCTACTTGAAATGAAACACGTGACATGTTTGGCGCACGCTCTTCATCGTTTGTCTGAGCAGATAAGACTAGAATATAACGATGTAGATATAAAATAAAAATAAATATATACGGACAAATCACACAGATTGAGCTAGCCCCAAAGTAAGTACGAGACTTGTGTTATGGGTACTAACTCAACGATACTATAGTCATATTTATATTCATTTCAAATGTTAAAAAAGTGTTTTTAAAAGCCCCAGGCAGAATAAACATTTTCACACCACAACCAGTTGTTACGTGATGGGGCACGTAATAACTGGACGTTCGTATGAGAAAAAAAAAAAATAAAAACAAAGGCATAAAGTCACAAAAACCATAATCCAGAAATTCTCAAAGAATTATTTGAGAATTTCTGGATTTTGATTTTGGTGGTACAATTTCATGCAAGGAGTGAAGCATAATGCTATTATACAAATTTCGCATTCATATTTTGACCGCTTTTCTACTTTTCTTGTGCTACAAAACCTGCACCGTTTGTATGTAGACAATGCTAAAAAATGACTTCCTCTTTGTCCCAATCTTATTTCGTCCGGAACTCCGATAACACCACCTTTTTTGTTTTTATATACCACCGGATCTTGTTTTTTGTTTGAGACATGGCCCGATTTCAAACTTCTAGTTAATCGTAATCGAAAATCGCGGTGAATGTTGTTACTTTCAAACAAGAACCAAAACATCCAGAACCAGGACTTTTTTGATCTGCGGCCAATTAAGTAGGAACTACGATAGTGGTCAAAGTGATCCACACCACCCATACTCCTTGTGTACTCTGGGATCGCAGTAGGACAGAACATGTCTTTCTTTTGCCCGTTCTTTTGAGTTCTCTGGATCACTTCCACTTTAGTTGGGTTAACTGCAGTTGTTAGGACAAAAACTTCTTTAGTGTCTTGCCATTTGACCACAGCACAGGGATGGCAGAAGCGGTAGGTAAACTTTTCAGGATCCAGGTGTTTTAGGACGTGGCCGACACAGAACTTTAGGTAGGCCTTTTCAATTCATAAGTACTGATCCTGTTGTCAAAATACCTCTATGATAAAGAGCTTCCATGAGAGCCAAAGAAGAGAAAAGGTTGTCAAAAAATTAATGTGTGTTTCGTGGTAAATTCCTTGCAAGTTTCGTTACAACTCTGTAACCTAATCTTTCCTCATTGGCTTTTTGGTCTTTGCCCGTGTAAATATCAAGTTGATATAAGTATCCGGTTTTGGAATCACAACGGCACCATGCTTTAAAGCCTCTCTTTTTGGGCTTGGCGGACATGTACTGGTTCTTGCTGTCGCGCCCTTTAAATTTTATCATGCTTTCGTCCACAGACTGGAAAAATTCTGTTGAGAGAATCTAATAGGGGTCTTATTTTTTGCAATTTGTCGTGATTTTTGTGATTCTGGGGCAAATGAGTTGATTTGAACAAATGTAGATTTTCTAAAAAAAAAATTAAATCTCTTGCATGTGCATTGTACCACTAATCTATAATAAAGTTATTGTAAAAAGGATCTGCGCTCCAATAAAGCTGTAGGATATCTGATTGAGGATTTATACCCATTAGAATGATTATAGCTAGGAATGCTTTTAGTTCCGTTACGTTGGTGTCACTCCAGAATTTTGTTTGTTTCATGCTCGCATATTTATTTGTGTATTCAACGATCATTTGATCAGCTCTATATCTGACTGAGGATTTACACTCATTAGAATGATTATAGCTAGGAATGCTTTTAGCTCCGTTACGTTGGTGTCACTCCAGAATTTGCTTTGTTTCATGCTCACATATTTATTTGTGTATTCAACGATCATTTGAATGATCTCATCTGGAAATAAGTTAATGAAATATTAAATGGGGAGCCTCTGTTGGCTATATGGTTTAGTAGGTTCTAATAACTTGTCAAAATTGTACTCATTAAAATGTTCAATATGTGTAGTCCATGTTCTATCCCGTTCTCGCAAATCAGCATAAGTTGGCACATACGTGGACAAGCTAGAGGATGGTGCAGGCAATCGAACACAAGGTGTCATTGCTTCATCATCAACAGAAGGAATAAGCATTTCAGAATGAACAAGTAAGTCAGGCAATGATGCAGACAAAACACAAGGTATCATTTTTCATTTCATTTTTTTTTCAAGGTATCAAAGCAGGTAAGTCAGGCAATGATCCAAACAAGACATAAGCTGATTCTTCATTAACAGGAGTAAGCATATCAGGCAAGTCATGAGACGGTGCAGAGTTGCAGACAATGAATTAAAAGGTGGAATTTTCTCGTCAGGTGAGTCTTCGTAAGCGTTATTGATAATGATGCGCATCATCGCCTAATATTTGTAATAACTGTCGGTTTGACATACCTTGGATTTCGTTCAATCTTACGTCGAATGGTTTTGGGACATAAACTAAATATGGGTCTTCATCTTCATCATATTCTTCATCCTCAGATGAAAACATTTCATTTAGCATACTTTCGAGTTAATGATCGTTTAGTACCTGAATAACAAAAATACACTAAAGTAGACTGACAAATTATGACGAGAAAAGTTTACCACCCACTTTTATATTTCGATAAATGACCGTAAGTCCTAAGTAAAACCCGTGGCAAAAACATAGTATAAAATAAGGTAAAAATTTTAGGATTTTTTTTGGATGGGGGAAGGGGGAAACCTCCCTCTGAAGGGGGGATAATGAAAACTTATGGTTATAGAGAAATTGAAAATTGTCAATTTTGAGGTTCGGTCCAATGATTTAAGGGATATGGCGAAACAATTTGCGTGATTTTTAATTTACTTAACTATTCAAAGTAGATTTCAATAAGAAATAAAAAACATTTTTTTTAATACATAGAATTCGGTGCTGGGAGAAAAAAAAATAAAAGGAAAATTAAGCTTCGCCATGGAGATTCATTTGAAAAATTAATTTTTATTAATTTTTAATCGCTTTTGCGATTCAGTACACAACAAAAGCGATTCAGTATGTGTACTGAATCGCTTTTATTAATTTTTCAAATGCATCTCCATGGCGAAGCTTAATTTTCCTTTGGATATATGAGCCAGTCGGCAAATTTACCTTCGTTTTCTTGGTGCTCCAATTCGTAGACAACGATTATTTCTCTATAATAATTATACCAATCGGCAATGGTTAATAAAGAGACAGTAATTTAATGTTTCACATTTTTTTGTTGAAATAACTTGTTGTATTATAATTTTAGACTAAAATTGCTATTCAGACAAAAATAATAAATAATAATTTCAAATAAATAATTGGACAGGTCTTCAACAACAAGTGTAACAAAACGCAATGAAGCAAAAGGACCCGATTCCTAACCATTAAATTGTGAATTTAACATGATTTTTTGTGAATCGATTTCTCGGAAAGTATAAGTTTTCATCACTCGAAATTTTACATAAGGGTGTCTACTGTTTTAGGCCAAGGTCTTTCAGTCCTAGAAATCTTGCCGCCCACTTCAGCCGTCTATATAGGAAAGTTTATCCCAATGTTTAAAAATTTCTAGTTGCAAAACTAACGGCCGGCCACAGATCAAATTGCTGCAAAAGTGACATTTGCGTTCCGTCACACTTTTTTTGTGTGTTACAAGTAATATTTCTAACTAGCGGCCGCGCCAGCGACTTCGTTCGCGTGGTTTAGTTATGCTCCGCTCCTATTGGTCGCAGAGTGATGATATATAGCCTAAAGCCTTCCTGGATTAATGGGCTGTCCAACGCAAAAATAATTTTTCAAATCGGACCAGTAGTTCCCGAGATTAGCGCGCACAAACAAACAAACAAACTCTTCAGCTTTATATATTAGTATAGATTATGGAATGCAATCAATTATTGATGAATTGAACAATTATTGAGGAGGGTATAGCCTATAAAACACCAGCCTCTCAAGTATGATTGCGCGGGTTCGATTCCAGGTCAGGCAAGTACCAATGTAACTTTTCTAAAGTTATATGTACTTTCTAAGAATATCTTGGACACCAATGACTGAAGGTGAAGGAAAACATCTTGAGGAAACCTGGACTTTAAGTCTGAAATCGCCAACCCGCATTGAGCAAGCGTGGTGATTAGGCTCAATCCTTCTCTGTATGAGAGGAGACCTGTGCCCAGCAGTGGGACGATAAGAAAGCAGAGGTTGATGATGATGTATAGCCTATAGGCTATTTATCATCACGCTAGGACCTCTTTAAGAGTCGCGCTAAAAGATAGAAAGTCAGAAAGAACGCTAATCGAAAACTAAGTTACAGCACGGTTGAGCGATGCGATGCGTCGGGTTAGGTCAGGGCAAGAAATTCCACGAAGTCGCGGGCGGTATAGCTCCTGCCTGGTGTGCTTCTGCTTCAATTTTAGATATTTAGACGGCATCGTAAAACGTTTTATAGGTACTTTTCGTGCTTGAAGTTTTCAAGTACCTACTACATTCAGTGTAGTGCCTAGGTGGATAGACAGCAAAGATAGTTACATAAATCATAACGCGTCGTAAACTCGCCTTGCGGAGAACACAAAGTGATATAAAAATACTAAATGTATTTATAGTTTTTTGATTCAGGTAGCGTGCTGCACGATTATATTCCCTATGTGTGCAAAAACAGCTCTGGTCCATTCGACGTATAATTTCCTCGCATAAATAAATATTAATACGCCCACGTTTGTTTCAACAAGGCCTATATGTTAATTGAGCTCCTGTAACCTACTGAGAATAATTTCCAAGGCTTCAACGCATCTTAGAAACCTGGTCGGGTCATACAATAATATTAACAGAGTAGAGAAAATATTATTGTTGAATCAGCACCCTAATTGCGTAACAGAGTATCAATCACAATCTGAATAATTTTGAAAAATGTTGCTAATTAACTATTTCGTAAATGTTCGAAAAGTTTGTCTACTCAACATCATAAATAACGCAATGGATGTTGTTGAACTGTCAAAATGAAAGCCTACTGTTGGTGTTCCGCATGGGCGTACCCAGTTTCTGGCCCAGGGAGCGGCAATTTAGGCCTAGGGAAAGGCAAGTCAGGCCTTGGGTTCAAGTCTAATATTTGGAGAGGGTAATCTTTGAGCGCTATAGGTAGTCGCACGCAGTTTTTTGGCAATTACACCGTACATTTTGTCAGTGTTTACTGCGTGGTTTATTTAAAAGTTAAGATAAGTCCTCGTTTACACTTTGTTTAGTATTTAGGGGAGTTCATACGTGTTCTGAGAGATTTCTATTCAATTGGGTACGCCCCTGGTGTTACGCAATTACCCGTAGTTCATTATGTACCAAAACACAATGTAATACGATAAAAATAATGTAGAAAACATCACACGTGTATATAATAATTTCTGAGTAGTGCGTTTTTATTGGACATAATTGGCCCATAAGTTTTCCAGGCATGGCCGACGCATGATGTAATGCGTTGTTAGTAATGTGACTCGAGTGTTCGACGCGCAGTTGACCCCAATCGCCCCCAATCGAAGGACTAAATTGTTTGTCTAATCAAGTGATATTATGCTTAAAAATAGTGCGATATATTTTAAAGTATGTATTTCAAAGTTACGCGTTAGCTTTACGAAAATAATCTGTGAAGGGAATTCCAACTGGGCACTTAATTGATTTTGTCTCCAAAATTCATGATGGATAATATCCGTAGCAACATCACAGTGACAACATATCATATGCTGATTTTCTCCAAAGTGCTCAACTGCCATCTTCCCTCCTATTCACAAAGTTTTTTTAAGTGAATGGGCTTAATAAACTAGCGCGCTTTACCATCAACGATAGCATCACCGCTTATCATCAGGCGGGATTGCGGTCAAGAACTAGTTTATAATTATAAAAAAAAGAGTGCGCTTTCTTTAATGCAGTACAGTCAGGAAACTGTAGTGGCGTTCTAATTCTTCTTCTTCCAGTGCGTCTTCAATCCTGAAGGTTTGTCGTCAGCTTCTTGTACTCGGTTTTGTCAACCGCGAATCGGAACAGATTTTTGACGGTACGACTATGTACAGTATCCAACTCCTGAATAAAGACAAGAGGGTGTGTCTATTGCGTGTCTGTTTTTTGTGTAGGTGGAATGAAATATATTCTATTTATACTTATATGTATACATATATATAGTATGTAGCCAAATATGTCACCGCTATGACCATTGGTTACAGACAAGGCCGCAACCCAACATCGGGGGTTGGTCATCATAGGTGCTAGGAGGATTATAATGCTAATAATAATAACTGCAGTGGAATAAGAACGAACGAAGCGAGCTTGAATTTTCTTTAACTCACCGCTGCAGCTATTTGATTAGGTTAGTTATCCATCGCCGCCTGTAGTTGATTCTACGTGGGGATCGTGCGATCGATGCTCCTGTTCGTGGCCCCGGTGGGGACCTCTGACCTGATGGCTAGCAGCATCGCCATAGGTACTACGGAAATAGCAGAGAGCGTTTGCCGTCTGAATCATTAGGGCGGCCTGCGTACTGGTTGGATCCTCACCCTAGGACTGGGAGACAAAAGACCTCACGTTGTTGTACCGGTGGCGCAAGGAAGCGCTGATGCGGGGTGAACTGCCGATGCAGCAGCAGTTCGAGAACCGTCGGTCGCAGCTCCGCGAGGTCCTGGTGGCGGAATGTCGGGACAGGCTTTACGTTACGGATGATAGACGTACTCTCGGGGTATGATTGGCGCGAAGGCGTCGCGTGGCCGCGATGAGATGTGCCATGCCCTTATCTCAGAAATAGGTAGTAACCTGTCGCTGCGATAAAATGCCGTAATCGAGTCGGTGGTCGGCAGCGAAGAGTCCTGGAACGTGGTGGAAAGGGAGAGGGAGCTCTCGTTCACTCAGCCGGCCAGCAGCAGGCGGGCAGTCGGCGGAGAGCGGATAACGCCCTCTTTCTCTTGTAGTTTTCCAAATGATGATAATTTATGTCGGATGTGGATCGTAGCCACAGGACTAACAGATTGGGCACCAAAACCGTCATCATAAATTTGCCTAAACTTATTTCAACGACTTTCTAACGGTGCCAGCATGAATTTACGATAAGTCATTTTGAAAGTCAACATTTTATTGGGAACCCCAAAAAAAAAATTCTTAGCACTATTTTCAACTGTGTATCCAACATGGATAGTTGGATTCCAACTATCCATCACGCAAGAAAATGATTTGACCCAAGCAAAAAATTAGGAACATTCACACGAAGCATCTTTTATTTAAAAGACAATAAGGTGTACAATCAATAAAAGCTAATTAAAAATAAAGTGGTTGTATTATTTATTAAAAAAGCCGTTAGTCAGATACTACTAACTTTTCTTTCTTTAGGTATTTAGAATCATATCATCATCAGTCTACTTTCCTGCAATTATCGTAATTTATTTGAGTTTAGGTACATGTCTGATTCCTTATAACACAAGCTTATTCAGATGATAATTGATTTATCCGTGTCAATTTTAGTCTTTCTTTTGTTGCACTTTCACAAATAGAGGCGTACAATTTCCTCACGCGGTAACCCTAAACATGTGACAGTATTTCTGTTTTGTCAGTTTTTGCTACACGCTGTGTAGTCGTCTATATCATTCTCTGGTTACGGCTAAAGATGTAATTAACAACGGCCGTTCGAAATTGTCTATGATTTAGTGATAGGAATTTAAAGTTTAGGTGCTATCGATTGTTACATTGATTTGGGTGGATTTTAGGGGCAATAGGCTATTTGACAGATTTATAATTTTTATCTTGAATTACTTGGTTGCGGTTAAGAAGTTCATCCAAAGTATTTTTTTTAATTTTAAATACGTATTTCGTAAGAAATATGCAAATAAAAATTCAAAATTAAAATAAGCCGCGAAAAGGATATAATCAGCAATATGGCGTTGCGCCTGGTAAATGACGTCACAAGCGGTTTTCGGTTCTCAGTGGTGTTTGTTTTTAATTATTATTTGCTGTTGTTATCTAATAAAATGGTTTACAAGTGGTGTACTGTACTGGGTTGTGCAAATAAATCGATAAAAACCCCCGAAAAACAGTTTATAAGTTTGCCGGAAACAAGCGTATGACGTCATCGCGACATTAGCCAATCCGGATCGTTTCACAATGTGTGGCGCGAGAAACAAAAAGCCAAACATATTTTTGTGTTTTGGATATAATAATTGTTATTATTTTTTATTAAAACTCTTGTAAATGATATAAAGAACCCTCATTTTAGGCAATAAAGCAAAAAATCACAAATAATTGAATACTGTCAAATAGCCTATTAACGGAATAAACCACGTAAGTTCCTTAACAAAAGAGATGCAAGTTCATATTCTAAATAGTCAATTAAGAACTCTTTGTATTTTTACAAAAACATGGTTTCATATTTGGACTAAACAAAAAATGATATGATCCGTATGACGTTTGAAACAAAATAGTAAGATCAGAGGGTATCTATATCTAATCCTCGTAATTTTTTCATACGTATAATTTCCCTACATTTGACATTTGATTGTCGCCGAGATGACACTACAATTAGATTTTGAACGGGATTGTGATTAGTGGAGGGCATTCAAAAAAAAATTTTTGAGGTCCCACTTCTTCTATCATCATCATCTCAATGTTAACCCCAGCCGCATCCGAAACTTTTTTCAGCTTTGGAGTCTGGGATCCGCTTTACCAGTGTAACTGCTGATTTTGGCTAAAATTCGATATTTTCCGTGAAGCGACTGCCGTCTGACCTCCACAACCCGAAGGCGGTATTGAAGCATTGCAGTTAGACCCATTGTTAGACTTTTGAGGGCTCCAACAACCTATTAGATGTTCGTATGGCAACCGGGACTAATAGCTTTACGTTTTTTCCGAGCCACAACTAGATCAGTGCAAATATTCATACAAATATTTTCACTGTTTGGGGGACGAACCCGCGCCTGCTTGTGCATCGGCCGCGTTCGCTACCGCTACTCCACGGAGGCTGTCCACTTCTTCCATGAGCCTTAACAAATAAATCAAATGACTTTTCGAACCACTAGCTATCCAGAAAAAAGACTTTCGTTCGTGTCTGCGCAATCAGAAACTTCAGAATCGCAGTCAAATTTTTAGAAGTTCAATATAAATCCTTATAGAAACCCTGTTTTGCAATGTATTATAAGTACATATATTGTTCGGCCGTTTGACAAGCCAATGAATAAATTTAATGCACCAATAAAATCAGGAGATTTCTACTAACAATGGCAAGGAAAAATGTAGTAGAGCTTACTAAAAAAAAAAAATACAATTATGCGCTCTAAGCAACGATATAACTGACCTATGAGAATGTAAAACATTTTTTCATTATAGTACTCATGCGTGTGAGTTGCTGTGAAGTATATACTTCCAAGGTTGCAGTCACACGTATCTAGGGCGTCGATCCTCTTGTTATTACTAATTGACCCGCTTGAGGTGACACTGTCCGTCGTGACTTTTCGCAAGTCTACTTATTGATGCCAATGTAAAAGTTATTAAGCTAATTTACTGCGCATTGCAAATAAGCGGGAAGGTACGATAATATAAATACTAGGAATAAATCTAATTTTGTTGTACCTACATACCAACAACAGGGCTTAAGAAAATAGGTGGCTCTCTCAGATGTCAATGTATACCTATACTTTTATAATAAACTTCCAAGCCTGCAGCCTAATCGGCGAACACATTTTTGTCAAATGATTGCGACAAGTTGGGATCGTTTAGACCGCAGTTCAAGCTGCTGGTTCAAGAGCTGGGGTAAAATCCTCTATTATTTTAATCATTGTGAAGACTATGTGGGTCAATTTAGGTATTATTTATTATTATTTTTTCTCTCTGGTCTGTTAGTGTTGTGTTGATCTAGCAGATTGCCTCATTTATGTGGGCTACCCAAATGTCCTTTCTTTGGTTTTGTTTGTCGAATCGTCATTTCTGATTAATGCTTGCAATGACTGGTCAAGTCCTCTGTGGTTCTTCTCTTGCCTTACTGACCATCTTCGACATTGATCTATATGGCCTTCATATGATTGGATCAAGATTATATGTGGACTTTAAGAGACTATGATCTCGGAGATGGTTTGAATATTAGACACCCCACCCATACCCGAAACCCCGTCCTCAATTCGTTTTTAATATAATTGACATGTGTTTGTTCAAACCCACTAACAGAACTTACTTAGACCTACTACTATAGCCTTAATAAAATTGAAGTATGTACATTGCTAGACATTTATTTCACCTCCGTGATCCGTACCTATATTCAGCTGGATGAGTTGAGCCAAACTAAGATCAAGTCATAGAGATCGTTCTATGACTTGATCTTAGTTTGGCATTAGACTTGTTCATAAATTCTTACATACCTTTGTAATCTGAATATCTAGTAGGTTTCTGTTTATCACTTAATACATTTTAGTATCGGCACATAATCATAGAACATCTGCTCGAGTTGCTTTCCATGCCCCAGCTTGTACTGTAAGTGTAACAAACTAATGAAACCTGGATGCAGTTTTGAGCCGAGGCCCGAGCGAGTCATTGGGGCGAATATCCAGCTAAAACATTCACGGAAACTTATAGCGAGTTTTTCAGCCAAGTCCGTAAGCTAAACAACGATATAATACATACTTCCTCATAAATTGTTTGTTTTTATATTCACTATTTAAGTTTGTGCGTATGTTCAGAGACTGCGGAACTACAATAAACTTGTTCAAGTTGCCGTCATAATATTGTTCAAAAGCAATATTGCTCTCCGGTAATTGTTGCGAACACTGTTTGTTAAAACACATTACAAATGAGTAACGGCGGTGTATTTGGCACCAAAGCTGAATGAGACTACGTTTTGAATCGCGCAATCATAGGACTCCTCAGTACAGTTAAAACGATTTAAAGCGTAACGTAGACACGAATGTGTTTACACCACAGAATACATAAAGACGTGTATATTCTGTGGTTTATGCTATTAATGTTAGTTAAATGATGGTAGGTACGACGATCTCGAAGTTAGTACAACTGCGTATTATAACGTAGACTAGAAGACCCAACTGCAAATATTTCTTTCAATATTCAAGTTTCCAGACACATAATAAAATCTCCCGGATATTTTCAAGTAGGTTACTGATAGCATGTAGAAAATGTCCAAGAGATTGGAAAGTGATTTATTGGTTCCACTGATTTCGTCTTCGTTCAGCCCACCAGCTGAACAAAGATAAATAGAACCTCATAGCATTTTGGAAATATAGATTTATTCATACAATACCTGCCCACTCCAGATCTCCCCTTGGCGAGAACTCAGTACTATGACATTAGGTTACAAAAAATGAAAATCCTTTATTTTTCTACTAGGTACTCATTTATTTATAAGAACCAATGTAGTAATTTTCAGTTAGAAAAAGTTGCTTGCGAACACTTAAAACTATTCTGAGGTATTCACGCTGAGGTAGTATAAGGCTGGTTCATCTGTGATATATATTTCTTTTAAAGTGTCTAACACAAGAGACTGTATGTATTCAACCTGAAATACAAATAAAATCAAATAACTTACCTGGTTTATTAAATTAAATATCCGTTTGTTAAGAGCACATCATTTATTTACCTGATGAGCAGGACAGTAGCCATCGTCTGTCGATCTAGCGATTGTAATCAATACCGGCGGGGGTATGTCCTTCAATAATGGCACCAGAGCCTTCTTAACTAAGTTTTGTATCTCTTCTTCAGAGCTAATGTGGTAAGGCAGTCCTCCTTGGTCTCGCGTACAGCCTCCTGCAAACACGGCCCACCAGTCCGGCTTTTCATTTAATCGTTCAGCCTCTGCCAAAACTGCTGATGCTAACTCGGCTACCTGGGTAATATGAATATTGTTTATGAAGTTTTGGTTCTTTTATAACATTATATTATCAATTATCATTATTATGATTATACTTACCATGTCATATAACTGTGATTTTTCTCCTTCATATCCGTCCAAGGTATCGTATTGCTCCAAATGTTGGAACAAACATTCAAGTTCTGCAAGTTGTTGTTCTCGTGTAGCGACAACTCTATCGATTGTTTCCGTTTCGTTGTCGTCGGGAAGTTTAAATTCAAATATTGGTTGCAGTCGATCGTAAACATTGATATTTTCATACAAACCCAGAAATGGATTTCCAGTACTAAAAAAATCTAGATCAATATCGAGTACATAAGGTTGTGAAATATTAAGGTTTGATATGAGTTTCTGGATTTTGTTTTCAGAGAGCTCGGCTGATGTAAATATAAACTTTCTCTTATTGACTAGTTGTGACGAGTACAGTGCGTCAGAGAGGTAGTAAGGCTCCTTGCAGTCAACTCGCAGCTCGCCCGACGTTGGATGATCGCCGACGTGTATAGGTCGCGTGTCGTCTCGGAATTGACTCGCCCACGGCGGACGCAGCCACACTACTCGGCTGATATGTCCAGCTGCCGCTGCCGGTACAATCCAATTTTCTATTTGTAATAATGGCAAAACATGTCTCCCAGAACGTGCTTCCTCTCCTTTCAATTTACGATCAATGAGCATATCAGGATGCGCATCTAAGTGTAGTAGAGTCGTTCCTTCTAATGGTAACTTCTTGCCTCCAATTGCTGAATATATAAATTGTAACGCATCATTATGTTCTTCCACTACATAAATAGGAATTTTTTTGAAACGCTTCTGAGGCGTAAATTCATTACAGATTTCAGCCATTGATTTTATTAATTTCTAGGTGTCTTAGAATTTTTATTAATGTCGTAACATGTTCGTGTCTTAGAACTGAAAACAAAATATCTAAATTAGAATAAATCCATTTTGGTCTGGTATCTCAGCTGACTTTTTCGTTTTTATTCGGAAAAACTTAAAACAAGCTAAAATAAAGAAAATCAATGGAATAAACGTACCTACTTAAGGAATTATATAATAATGGAAACAAAAGTACTTAAATAGGAATAAGCTGACCTACTTTCACGAACTCACAACCACTCAACGTACTACTACGATTGAGGTTAAAATTACCAGAAGCCTAAAGTTTACATTGCGAAAATTTCATACGTTTACCCTAGAAATCACCATTTTACCTATTACCCAAACAATATAAACCGGGTCCATAATATTAACTACAGAGTATTACTTATGTAAACAACCCAGCCCTCCTTTGCCGAGACAACAGACCTTCGCTCTCGAACTTATTTAGTCTATTCGAGGGTTTTCCAATTTGGGTCAAGGTCAAACGACGGAAAAATTGGAGGGACGGCCCACCCTGTCGATCATAGCAACTGCGCACTTGTTACGACCAATTTTGCATGACTGATCCACGCCAATGAGATCGTAACCATTCAGTTTCGCATTTACGGGGGCTACTTTTAAGAAGACTTTTGATACCAGCATTGATAATACATTAATATTGGATGTACTGAAATAAAGATTGCTTAGTATACTTACTAGCGATGCTTATGAGGTGATAGGTAGGTACCGACAAGCGACAAGATCGTCCACTGTCTAAGTAAGCCACCTCAAACATTTAATGACCGTCGTTAGAAAGTATTGAAGCCGTATTAGAAACCAAATACATAATACTTTCTGGTCATCTTTAGCGATGACGTTATGATGTGATCTGATTGGTTATCATCACGGACTTAGGTCCGTATTACAGAACGCCACTCAAAACTCAAGCTCTACTTAAGTCTCGTTTCAAGCCAATTGATTGGTTGAAACTGGTTTTAAGTAATGCTTAAGCAGAGATCAATGTTTGAGTTTCCTTCTGTAATACGGACCTAAATCTGAAGGGGGAACGCTGTCTTGATTTGGTTTGTGTGACTTTTCAGGTTTACTTTTTTTTTCTTACTATACCTTTCTGTATAAGTCCGTTTTCTTACTTCTTGTAAAATCGATATGATTCCGTAGACAATAGTATGGGCTACGTGTTTGTTTGTTATATCTTGCTAACTATTAAGTTGTAATGTAACTGTTTTTAGACGAAATAACTACAATTGTATCTGTACAGCATACAAACTCATTTAGTATTTATTAATATTGAATGAGTTTTTGATATTGTACCAATACTTAGAAAACCACAACGATAATATTCTGAGGATAGAACCAAAACATCAAGTAGCCATCACTTTAGTGGGGCGTCATATTATTTGTATTCATCGGCTTATTGGTATGGGTATGGGTTGCGGCGCGCGAATCTCATCAAAGCGGGCCATGAGCGTTTTCCATTAGCGTCGGCAAACTTCCGGCTGGCGCGCTGCGTAGTTGCGCGGTAGCTCCAGCGGGGCCGTGGCGCGGGTGTTGCGGGTGGCGGGTGCAGGGTGACGCGGAGGAGGGGTGTTGTGACGGCTCTCGCTGGGGTCGATAGCGCGCGTCACTGACGTCACTACGCTACTACGCCCGCCCAAACATACCCCCGCGCGCACCTCTCCCTTCTGACCTATTGCGCCGTTACGCCCACCTGGGTCAAGGTGTGGAAGCCCGCTGGACCCGCCCGGATGTTAAAGTAACTTCAGCCGACATTGTTATACTATGTTACGTAGTTAAATACAAGTGACCTATTGTTTTTTCTTCATACCTACACAAATAGTGGCCCAAGTCTGAAAGGATATAAACTTTCATTGATACTGCCTGAAAGCATTCATTAATGACGCGTAGGTACCTACGTAACGTGGCCCTTAATAGAGCTCATACTATGAGAGCTAATTGGTTTACTACGATGTACGCGATTACCATGTGTTATGGCTTATGGCACTTCTATCATTGAATGCTAATGAAATAATGGTTGATTATAAATCAAGGGCAATAGGTATAGACCGAAAACATCTTTTTGAATAACGTAGGTGCACAAAAGATTCGATCTAGAAGTTTATATGTACCTACATCTAGCAAGGTTATCAGTTTATATTCAACCCAAAATATTGGAATAATTATACGTAAAAAAACTGATTTAAGACTTGTGTGGACTTGACCTAAAATGTGGCTGGGGATACCTAGTGATAACAGGCTTTTGAAGCAGCAGCTGATTTAAAATACTTCGTAGTCTTGGGCATCCCAACGGAACGAATATAAAAACGTGGGCTCGACTGGATCCGTGCCACCCGGCTGAGTGGCGAGGATCGGGAACTCGCCTGTCAATACCGAAGCGGCAGGAGCACTGAGAGAGGATGGTAGATCCAACATGAGTACTGTATAACTGACTGATCGAAACTATACTGTCTTCCAATCGAGCTACGAAGAATATGAGGGTCCTAGGCTAATATAATTTGATCGATCCAAAGATATTTTTACTACCGACAGTCCCATGAAGTTCCGTCATTCCAAATCGTAACAAAATTTTTGCTTATTTGCAACACTATGTAACACATAACTTTAGAGACTAAGGTTTATTTTTTGAGATAGATTTAGTGTACTTACCTACCTACAGTTGTGCAATGTATACTGTATAGCACAGGGCTTAGAACGAAACCCTGTGGTACTCTAGTTGCGATGTAATTTGATGTACAGATTTTTCGTTTTTTACCACACTGAGTGATCATCAAGCATCAAATGAGATTGAATTAAAACAATTGCTACAAACTGCAACTGACTGCTTATTATTCCTAATATAGATTCTGTGTTAGCATATGAAACTGAAAGAATGGATTTAAACATAACAAACTATGGTAGACCCAATCTAAAGTAAAGGTATGACTGGTATGAGAAACATAGTGTAAAGTTCACTCATCCTAAATAAAAATCAGAAGATCCTCAGACCAGACAAACAATTTATGGTGGAAGTTTTATGTATCTTAGTTGCGCGGTAAACTCTGCTTGCAAGATGCAGGATTGTCAGTATGGCATGTTTTTCACATGTGGTGTTATAGATAGACACATTTATAGCATACTAGCGGTCGCCAGCGACTTCGTTCGCGTGGAGTTGGTTATGCCTCGCTCCTATTGGTCGCAGTGTGATGTTATATAGCCTAAAGCCTTCCTGGATTAATGGGCTATCCAACGCAAAAAGATTTTTTCAAATCGGACCAGTAGATCCCGAGTTTAGCGCGCACAAACAAACAAACAAACAAACTTTTCAGCTTTATACAGTATGTTAACTAACACAGGGCGTTTCCGTTAACCCGAAATAGTATAGCATACATACATGCCAAAAAAAATATTTCCATTCGAAAACAAAATGTTTTAAAATTTTTTCCAATAAGAAAATATTCAATAAAAATTTTAAATTGACATGTAAAAGAAACACACTGTACACGCGAACATGAAAGACGGAAACGTCGCAATTTATTTATACATGATGACTACTATTTTGATTTAAAACAGGAGGTTTCAAATTTATTTCCAATTAGAATTTTTTTTATTCGAATTTTTTTATGCTTATTTTTCTATGCTGATATTTTTATTTTAATCTATTAATGATATATATTAACGAGTTTAAGGGAACGCCCTCTGTTATTTAACATACTGTATATTAGTATAGATTAAGAGCGTTTACTAAGCACAACTGGCAATGTCGCAGTTTTAGTGGCATATTTCGTGCCTTTTAATTATTATTATTTAATCAAAGATAGGCCATAACATGGGCTGCCGGCGGAAGTTACCACCCACCAGATACAGTCTTGCCGCAAAGCGATTCGTCGTGTTCCGGCATGATGACTGGTGAAGCCGTACGGAGGACGGGTCTGAGCTGTTGTGTTGCGATGTGTGGCGGGTACGATGCGCCAAATGTTGTTGTGTCGGGAGTTTGGTCGTGGAGAGTCTCCAGATCAATCTCCCTCTAGCACAGCATCGTTTGGTTGTGTTGGTCTTGGGCTTAACATTGCATCACCTCCCTCAACTGCCGTCATCCTTCCTATTCATAAGTTTTTTAAGAGAATAGGCTTAATAAACTAGTGCGTTTTACCATCAACGATTGCATCACTGCTTACCATCAGGCAGGATTGCAGTCCAGCACTAGTTTATAATTATTAAAAAAAAAAAAAATTAAAAATGTGTTTCACTACCTATTTACAATTAGGTGAAAGGTGTGTAAAAGGTAAGAAATCATTGCATTTATAGTTATATTAATATGCAAAATAATGCATTGGAAAATTGCAAGGCGTTATTTCCATAGTAATATAACTGTAAACATTAAGGCTACTTACTTTATTATCCACTGTTCACCTAATTCTAAAAAGTTAGTGGAACAAATTTTTAAAATATAGCTCCAGTTTAATAATAAAAATTTAAAACCATGAATTATGACAGTAAACTTGAACATGATGTTGCCAGTTGTGTACAGGCATCCATTCTGAGCCCAGTGCTATAAATGTCTGAGACAAGTTGACAAGCACTAGTGTTTTCAATAAAATAAATTTATTTGTTTGATAAAACAATTCTTTTAGCTTCAGCTGTAAATTAATATAAACTAAAGATAATAGAAAAATCATGACTGTCAAAATAATTATGCATAAAACAACCTGCACTAAGTCTATGTGGACTATGGCCCACCCCTTCTAATAGAGTGGAGGCCATTGTCCTAACACTAGGAACATTATAGGCTGCTCATGTTTAAAGCTGAATTGAATGTGAAAGACAATAATAACGGTGACGGTAATGGTGACTATGTACATAAGTTATCTAGATATAAATGAATACTATTTGGAAAGTGTCTGTTAAAATTTTCATCTGATTATATACAACTCATTACAGTTCCATGATTGTTAGTAAAATACAAGGGCTAGACTACATAAAAAAACTGGCTCTAGCTAAGCTAGCTAAGCTAAGAGTAACTAACTGGCTGGCAGCAGTTAGTTACTCTTTAAGCGGCACTCAGAATTAATTTAATTAAAAATTTAACTTTGGTGTACATAATAACCACGGAGTACGGTACATATACCTATTGGTAAATTACACTGTATTATGGGAAATATACATCATAAATCTCTTACATTGTGCCTTCCTAAAATCTTGATGTTAATAATTAGTTTCACAACAATTAGATACATAAAAAACAGTATAATATTATTAACATTAACATTATTGAGGTTCAAATATTTGTTATGACATTTGACGATTAGCATTTGACAATTGACACTGACAGTGACAGTTTATGGATACTAGTTATTTTAGATTAAAACGTAGGACAGAATCGTGAGAATCGGGTGTGTATGTCTGAATAGGGCATTAGAATCAGATTTATATTTCTAAGGTGCGTATTCCAGAACGAAACTCAAGCATTGATCTCTGCTTATGCATTACTTAAAACTAGTTTCAACCAATCAAATGGCTTGAAACGAGACTTAAGTAGAGCTTGAGTTTTGAGTGACGTTCTGTAATACGGACGTAAAAGTCTATGTTACTTTATTTTTGCCGCGGGCCACCTCATGTAGATGCAGCATCATGGGCAGCGTTAGGGAAGCTCCGTAGTGTCTTCTCGTCCAAAATACCTCAGTCCCTAAAGACAAAAGTCTATAACCAATGTGTTACGGGTGATGACATATGAATCAGAAACGTGGTCCCTCACTATGTGCCTCATAAGAAAGCTCAAGGTCGCACAGAGAGGTATGGAGAAGGCTATGCTAGCTGTTTCTCTACATGATCGAATCAGGAATGAGGGGATGTCGTCGACATAGCCCAGGGGATTACCCCTTTGAAGTGGCAGTGAGCGGAGCACATACCACGTAGAGCCGATGGCCGATGGCCGATGGGGCAGAAGAAAGGCTCTTGAATGGCGACCACGTACCAGCAAGCGCAGCGTCGGAAGCCCATCGGATGATCATCGCATGAGTGGACTTCATGTGGCTGACATGATGATAATGATGATGTACTTACATAGCTGTTCAAAATGCCTAATAATTTTCTATTTGTAATAAGGAAGGTCAAGTAAATAAACGAATGAATTCAAAAGAGAAAGTCATTAAGAAAGAGGGTAATAGCAAAATCATCTGTAATATCATAATATTGTGTTCATTATTTCTGCTTCTATTTGAAGACGAGTTAGAAGAATTATTTTTTTCTCGAGACAATAACGACCTTTCAAAATTTTTACGCGTTTTAAATAATAAAAATTCCTTTCTCCAGAGCAATTTGTGGCTGGAGTGGAAATCTCTATCCAAGTTAGGGTAAACATTAAACTGAGATTGATTCCTTAAAAACATGGAGAGACTGAGTAGTGAGTATGAATAGTTTTAACAGAGGAAATGTGACTTTAAAAATGCACACTTTTTTGAAACAACTCGTCCTCGAAATCTAAATGGTATAATATTTCATTAGAGAGTCGACATTTTCTGTAACTCTCGGTATTGTCATTTTTGATAAAAATGAAAATGTTCCTTTAAAGTTTAAGTAAACATTATGCCTTCCCTGTATTTCAGATTTCATCCTATCAAACATGACTAAAAAGGTGTTCGCTCAGAAATAGAGATGGGCATTTACCCGGTAAAAACCCGAACTATGGGTAAATACCCATTTATACCTATTTTTACCCACCCAATTTTAATTTTTACCGGGTAAAAATTATAATCAGTTTAATTTAGGGTAGATCCGTAGTTACATCGTTATTATTATCGCAGATCATATTTTGATCAAGTTACAACCTGACACTGACCAGTAAATTGCAAAAAAATCGACAAAATCTGAATTACATGGGCTGCCACTACGGAACAGGCTATTTGATAGATTTATAATTTTTATCTCGAATTACTTGGTTGCGGTTAAGAAGTTCACCGAAAGTATTTTTTTTTAATTTTAAATACGTATTTCGTAAGAAATATGCAAATAAAAATTCAAAATTCAAATAAGCCGCGAAAACGATTTATTCAGCAATATGGCGTCGAGCTTTGTAATTGACGTCACAAGCGGTTTTCGGTTCTCAGTGGTGTTTGTTTTTATTTATTATTTGTTGTATAACAACAACATATTAAAATCAAATAATAAAATGGTTTACAAGTGGTATGCTGTACCGGGTTGTACAAATAAATCGATAAAACCCCCAAAAAACAGTTTATGAGTTTGCCGAAAACAAGCGTTGATGCGCGTATGACGTCATCGCGACATTAGCCAATCCGGATCGTTTCACAATGTGTGGCGCGAGAAACAAAAAGTTAAACATATTTTTGTGTTTTGTATGTATTAATTGTTATTATTTTCAAACTCAAACTCATTTATTGCATTTTTTATTAAAACTCGTGTAAATGACATAAAGAACCCTCATTTTATGCAATTAAAGCAAAAAATCCCAAAAAAATGAATACTGTCAAATAGCCTACTACCATTTTTTTGTTCTGGATGAGAAATCGTCAAATGACCTCTCCCGCTCTAGGCCTGTGCCTGTGTGTGCCTGTGCGCCAGGGCCACGGTTTCTTTTTAGGCCTCTGCCTCGAATCTTGCGGGCAGCGGGGTGGCGGTGGCGGCGGCGGCGAGTGAGCGGCAGGATCTTATGCGTTAAATCAAACGGACTGGTTCTCGAAAACAGCGGTGCAGCACAACGGGGCGGTGGCGGGCAGCGAGCGGTGTACTTCTCGCGCTCGAATCTTGCGGGCAGCGAGCGGTGTACTTTAAGTGAAGCGGTGATCGAGCGTTAGGAATAAATTTGAATCAAAAAGTTGTTGCCGCCATTGTTCAAACATTTCTTTCGCGAATAAAAACAAATATCTCGTCGACACAATCGTGAACACAATACTACGCGGCTGTAGTGACGCGCGATCTGCCCGCTAGTTTCGAGAACGGGTCTTCGATGCCCGCCCGGCTCCCGCGCCGCTGCCGGCACCGCCCCGCTGCCCGCAAGATTCGAGTCAGCGGCCTTAAACAACCCGAAATCCTTTTTTTTTTGTTTCCGGGGTGGAACATCCTCATGCGATGTCCGCCGCCCTGGGGCGGGCGACCGGTCTGTCGGACTCTTAATGATTGAAAACCACCCCAGTGTTTCATCTCACACCTACACCGGGGGGTTGCGAGAACGAAAACTGCTTCCGCATCCTCCATTGATGCTGGCCCGCCACTGTGGGTCCGGTCCGGCGGGACAGGTCAGCCGCCTAATTCACACGCCGCTCCAACTGTCCGGGTCAGCCAGCGCGATGCGGACAGGGGACAGTCACAATGAGGATATCGCCTCAGCATATATGAGCAACCAGGGAGGTGGATCATAGATGCTGAGGCCTGTATGGGGACTGCATATGCTCTTTCTACATAGAAAGATCATTATGTAGAGGCGTGTTCTTCAATCTGTATCTCTCCATGGTGAACCTTAGTGTTAATATAGAATCCATGGTTCCGTACCCTGGACGAAACCCAAATTGACACTCCCGAGACAGCATACTCCTGCCGAATCTGAGAGTCTATAATCCTCTCAAAATTCTTCAGGGTGTGTACCGAGCCCTTGCCTTTGAAGACTGGAGTAATAATACTCAGTCCCCATTGGCTTGAAATTTTGCCGATCAGGAACACGCGGTTCAGAAGGTTAGTTAACATGCCCGCATCGCGAGGACACATCGCCTTCCAGGCCTCAATGGGGACTCCGTCAGTTCCGACAGCTTTCCGATTTGCCATGTGACGAAGAGTCGTTTGGACTTCCTCGGGCGTTATCGGGGGCACTAATTCAAGATTTGGAATGAATTTCGGTGTCTGCACCTCTTGGTGCTGCTTATTCAGCAGCTCGTGGAAGTACAAGCGCCATCTCTCCTTCACCGTGAGGTCTTTGCATAGCAGGTTGCCAGTAGGGTCTTTTACACAACGGATATATCCTATGCCGCTTTGACCCTGGAACATGCCAATTTGGAAAAGATCTTTTGCCCCTCAGATGATTCCTACTTCTCGTAAAGCGCTTGCAAGTGGTCTGGCTCTGGCTCTGGCTACAACTCTTTTAGTGGCACGTTTGACAACCTTATATGCGTCGCGATCTGGATGCATGAGAGCTATGTTAGGAGTTTCTCTGCGTGATCGAATCAGAAATGAGGATATCCGCAGAAGAACCAAAGTCACCGACATAGCTCTGCGAGTCGCTAAACTCAAGTGGCAGTGGGCAGGGCACATTGCTCGTAGAACCGATGGCCGATGGGGCAGCAAGGTTCTGGAGTGGCGGCCACGTAATGGAAGACGCAGCGTAGGGAGACCCCCAACAAGGTGGACCGATGACCTGGTGAAGGTCGCGGGAAGCCGATGGATGCGGGCAGCACAAGACCGGTCATCGTGGAAAGCCTTGGGGAGGCCTTTGTCCAGCAGTGGACATCTATAGGCTGAGGAAGAAGAAGAAGAAGATCTGGATGCCACGTTTTAAAGAGGGCTTTCTTCACCCTAGTCTTCCTCTGGACTGTGTCGTCCCACCACCAGGTCTCCTTTTCACGTTTGCGGCCGCCCTTAGAGACTCCGAGCACCACCCGCGCCGCCCCAATAATGGCTGCCTGGATCCTGCCCCAATGGTCTTGGACATATTCTTCATCGGTCCAGCGCACTTGTCTCTAATAACCGATGCGAACTCCTAGGACTTACTTCATCAAGCAGCCGCCACCAAATCTGGTGCCGGCGGTGCTCTACACGTCTACGATGGGCCGTTACGCAGAGATCTATGACAAGAAGGCGATATTGTCCAGTGAGACTCTCACCGGCTATGACTTTGCAGTTGGCTGCTTTGCCGATGTGGTGTCTCCTAGTCGGTAGAAAGTCTATTCGGGTAGCGCTTCGCCCGTTGCGAAAGGTGACAATGTGCTCCTGCTTCTTTTTGAAGTAGGTGTTCACGATTGCAAGGTTAGCGGCTGCACACGTTTGGAGAATGTTGTTTCCTTCTGCGGTGCGGCCGCCGTACCCAAAGCCGCCGTGAACACGCTCAAGCCCGACACTCTCCCCACTCACATGACTGTTCAAATCACCACCCAAAATCACTCGCTGGGATAACGGTAAAATGTCGAGCTGGATCCAGAACAACATACTTTCGGCGTCACCACACCAGGAAAAGCATAACGGATTTTCCTGGTTTTGGCTCGCTTCTTCAGCCGTATCCGCCTCTGACACGTTAGACCTAGCCCACAGGTCACAGGAGTCGGGCGTAGCTCCTGCGCGCCGTTTGCAGCGGCGCCCTAACTGTGTCACGTGCATTTCTTCCTTTCCTATTCATAATAGTTTGGCTTGTTTTGCTTTTACGAGTGCGACTGTTATCAGACCACTCAGCTCCGAGGGGAAAATTGGCGTCAGCACCCCATCCGTAAGTCAGCGGGTGCACCGTCAGGCAGGTGGGGTTGACTTGGGTCCCAAAATGGTGGTAGGACCCCAAAGCAATCCAGTACCTGATCGTAGTATTGATGACAAAGCCAATTAAATAACAACTCATTTTATACCCGGTATTTATTATTTTTACCCGGTAAAAATGGGTATTTTTTCATTTTTACCTATTCTACCCTTTTTTACCAATTTTTACCTACCCATTTTTTACCCACCCGCCCATCTTTACTCAGAAATAATCTCTGAAGCCATTAGGTATTACAGGTTGATTGCAGGTTCTTCATTCGTTGCTTCATCCGTAATATTTTCTTTTAGGTTGTCTTTTATTTCACCTTGACATTGCTTATGTGCGCTCCTCTCATTCACTTTTCTTTGAAATAGTCAATCTGAAGAGCATCTTACGACCATAAACGCAGTTTCAAGTTTCTCTAATTTGTGCCAATTCCCTTTGCCTCATTTCCCGGGACATGTTTCTCTGTACTGACATTTTCAATATTTTTTCATTTTAGTTGTGGAGAGATACCTGCTGCATGCTTAGGCTAGTAGGAAATGAATCCGGTCTGAAAGAGAGGATATGGTAGAGCTTACGAATGTTGCACTACAGGCAGTCTCCGAATGGGGTAAAGGCAATCTTGTAGCATTAAATGCCGCCAAAACACAAGCGTGTCTTTTCACCTTTTCAAAGAGCCCGTTCACCTAGGCTCCTACTTTTCGGAATGTATCCTTGGAGTGCACCGACGCCACCGACCGCCTTCAGCTGTTGGGCTTGGGAGTTGAAATTTCCTCGAACCTAAACTTTGGGCGGTTCATTGAGTCCAAGGCCAAGGTGGCTGCCAGAAAACTTGGCGTCATTGCAAAAGTCCGGCGGTAGGTAGTACTTCACACCAAGGCAGCTTCTAATGTTGTACAAAGCAAATGTCCGCTCGTGTGTACTGCAGCCACATTTGGGCTGGTGCTGCGAAATGTCACCTGGCTACTTTGGATTCAGTGGAGAGGCGTGCGAAGAGGCTGATTGGCGACCCAGATTTAACTCGAAACGGTCTCCAAAGCCTGGAGCACAGGCGTAGAGTAGCCAGCCTTTCGGTCTTCTATAGGATGCATTTTGAGTGAGTGAGTGTGCGAGGGAATTGCATGATTTAATTCCCCCATCTCCGTCCCACTACGTCACGGGAGTTTCCACCCTTACGTTGTTAACACGACTACGATCCGGACGAAACGTTTCACCTTCTCTTTAATACCACGTACATCGAGGAACTGGAACAATTTGCCAGCGGTGGTGTTTCTGTCGGACTACAATTTGAGTGTCTTCAAGGCTAGAGTGAATAGGCTCTTAGTAAACTGCGTTGCGTGTGCTTTACCATCAATGATTGCGTCACTGCTTACCTTCAAGCGGGATTGTAGTCAAGCACTATAGTATCACAGATTACAGAATACTACATACAGATACCTAATGGTGAACAACAAAATGAGTCCAGCTCAATGGGGAAGAAAACTGACAAATGTCGCCACTAGAGGCGCTGATATCGTTTGACCCAAATAAACTGTCAAAACCCATTGTAATTTGATCGAGTTCACGTTGTTTATAAAAAAATATGCCGAGTTGTGTAGCAATTTGTTGCAATAGTAATGGAAATCACTCTTTCCCTAAAGATACCTATGCATTTCAATTAAGAACAGAATATATAAATAGATTTCAGTAAAGATTATGTTGATGTCTCCATAGCTTTCTGGGGGCGGTAAATCAATTTTTTTCTCTTGAATTTCTTGTTCTTGAGGAAGTAAAGAAGTAAAAATTTCGGTCATACGATTTAAGTCTGGATAATAATTTTAGGTTAATAGGGTTGAAACTTTCAAAATGTGGCAATAATAATTACATTAATATTTACTTAAATATAACTAAAGAAACATTAAACCTAATACAAAATTAATGTAACTTAAAACACTAATAAGTCTGCATTCATTTTAAAGTCTGGGCATTGTTATTTGCCTGGTAATTAGATCAGCTTTTCGTCCTTTTACTGAAGCTCCTTTAGAATTTTAACTCCTTTTTTAACTTGAAACAGTCCATGTACAATACATTGCTCTGCTTTACCTAAAAAAAACTCGTCAAACACAAAACAAAAACTCAACTTAAAACGTGATACGACTGACAGCTAATTGTTATGGGTCAAACGCCATCAGCGACATCTGTAAATAGCTTTGCGTTTTCTTCCCCATTCTGGCAAACTGTCGAACAAAAAAAGTTTCTTAAAGAGATCACTAGAGGGCCACCAGGGCGCGCTGGACCGGCCGGCTACTACCTTCATGTTCATCTATGTCTTGTCTACATTGTCATATATACATCCATGCGTGGTGCATCGAGAAATACGCATTCTAAAAGAAGATAACAGCAATATAATGGTTAGAAGACATCTTATCATAACCTAAAAAAATATGTTATAACAGGATTAATTGAGTACACTGCCATCTATTGTCTCGAGTGTAAAATAAAAAACATTGTCACTACTGAGCCCATTTTACCGTGTTGTTTAATTACGTTATTTATACGTGTAAATATAGCATTGAATAAGTAAATTAAAATTGTTGAAAATATTAAAAAGGCTATCAACTGCACGTAAGTTAAAATCGTTGCTAAGTTTTGCACCGCAACCAATGCTGCCATCTATTATCTTTTGATAAGAACTGAGAGTCTGTTGTACGCAGGGGGGGTTCACTTAGAACATCATCAATTTTTACAGTCGACAGCGACACCTGAACTCTTGCGAGTGAACAATTTGGCAGCCATCTTGTCCCTAGGGTCAAATAAAGGTCAATGACAATGCCATATTTTTTCATTTTAATTTCATGAAAGAAGTAAGATGGCGGATAGAGAATCAAACAATTTTATTTTATTTAGACTTGTGTTGAATTAATGTAACAAGTGCACGTGTTAATGCCAAAATTGTGGTGTCTCTTCATGACGACAGGATGCAGATGGATAAATTACCATGGTTATGTGTTATTACAAAATAATAGGTATACTTATAAGTAATCCATACAAACTTTCAACCCCAAACTGTTAATTTGTGACACTTTCGGCTAATTTGTAATATTATTTCTGTGTGTGTCAGCTGTGAAGTTTCCACTCATAAAATAAATGAATTACTGAATACTTTTTTTTATTCATTAGAAAACCCAGACCTTTAATATACATAGCTACGTACGCATAGGTACGTAGCAATAATATATATAGCTACATATGCATAGGTATGTAGCTATAGTATACATAGCTACATATGCATAGCTACCTATATCACTCACTAGTAGTTGTTCACGCACAAAATGTAAGGGGGCAGCACTTTCCATACATGCAAATTTTACCACAGAGTTGTCACTCTTTATTAGATACTTACTATACTCTTTGGTTGTACGTGATGGGACCCCATGATAGTATATAATATTATAGTTTATGATTTACAAAAAAAAATCAAACTGTAATTACTTCATTTCAGGATTGTTTGATCTCTTGAGTGTCTTTCCTCTTCCTATTCTTTTTTTCCAACGTTTGATTGATTTCACAAAGCATCTGTAGCAGTCTCTACGATCAAGGTTCCTACCATATTCAATGAAAGAGCAGCATAAGGAAAAAACATAGCAAATCGTGCCTGTTCCTATATTTTGGCTTGTAAACCATTGTAAATCCCCGACATGTTAGAAGTACATATGTATTATCATAAGACTGACCTCTGAAATTGGCCACCCCTAGGCCGCGGGCCTATTAATTATAAATCCAGATTGCCCTGAACGTTTCGGACTCCATAGCGTTTTGAAATATCATGGGTCACAATACTCACAGTGTAGTTTCTTGCTCAGTCTTCTCCATAGAAAAATACTTTTTTGAATGGGCGACTAGAACCAATTCTAATCTTCATATATGACGTTGAAAGCCTGTAACATAGGGTAGCGTGTGTGTTATTAATTATTATACATACTATTTGGATGATAGATAGGTACGGTAGTGTCCCCCAAGCAATTGTTTTATTACCGCTTTTGTTAAAATGAAACTTCACTCAAGGTAAACTGTGTAAAAATGGAAATTACCAAGTTAAGCCTTTAAGGTCCGTATTACAGAACGTCACTCAAAACTGAAGCTTTACTTAAGTCTCGTTTGAAGCCTTTTGATTCGTTGAAACTAGTTTTAAGTAATGCTAGTCTTGAGTAACGTTCTCTAATACAGAACTAAGTCTAACTTGCTCTGTTATACTTAGCCATTTCATACATCTGTCAACGAATGAAAGGTCAATTGCCTTCATTAGTATTTTGCACCCTATACTTATTTATATTTTGCATACCTTTATGCGAGGCCTTCCAAATACAAACTGTTTCTTGTTGAAGTTATTTTGAGTGGGACATTTGATTTAAAATAACTTGATAAGATTTGTAGCCCCAAGACATGCCCAAGACTGTCTTCAGCATTCTGCAACATTTAAATTTCCTCGTCTAGATACTTCCTTTTCGTCTCCTAAGTGCCGTCGGAAAACTCTTGTTACATAGCCGCGGAACCACACGACGCTCCCTATCGATTATCGTGGCAGGTACAAGGTATTTTTCGTTTATCAGAAGACGACGAATCTAGTCATGATAGGACAGAGCAAAAGCATTTAAAACTAGGTATCTTTGGCTTTGCCCAGTCGGGTAAAAACTAAAACCATATTAAGACTAAAATAAAAGATCGTAACATGTAAATAATATCGATTTTCGTTAAACTGAGTCATATATTGGCACTAAACCAGTAATTTATAGAGCTAATTGTACAGATTACATGTGATTTCCACTTGGTACTTGTGAGGATACTATTTACTTCTCACACTTGGAAAGTAGTGTTGTATTGATGTGATTATTTCTAAATAATATTAAATCACATCAATACAGTGATTATTTGGTGAAAAATGCTGCTTCCCTCCCTAGAGCGAAAAATTCATGCAAATTAATTCCCACCTACGCCAGAATGAACTTTAACAGTAGAACTCCTGTTAGCTGTGAAGAGTTTTATGAAAAAAAAAATAAACTAATTAAAAATAATGCTACAGCCATGTGCATGCGTGGTACCTACTAAACAGCCAGTGTGAACAGAGTGCAATAAGCCGCAACAATTACGCCGTGAGTTCCATATTAATTTAAAATGTCGATATAAATTGGTGGAATACTAATCTGTTATGGTTATGTATCTGGGGCGAAATTCAAAAAAACTAGTTAAACAATTAAAAAAGAAAACTACCTACCTACTTTTATTTTCATCATATTTCAAATGAAATGTAGAGTGTTTAAGAGGGGGTATAAAGGTAAATTGTTGATTTTAGATTTGATTTTTACAGTCCATAATAAGCTACAAATTATTTGGTTTTTCAAATATAGATATTACATTATATTTGAGAGAGACTGGTCTGAGTGAAAACATGAAATTATAATATTTTCTCGATAGAAAAAAATCACAAAGTTGCATCTAGTTTTCAACTAAATTCAATTTATTTTCAAAATTATGCCTATTATTGAGTCAATATTTTAATGCACAATATAAAATTATATTACCGAGGGACTGTATTAGGGATTTCATAAAATATTGTATATTTTACGAGTAATTATAAAAAAACTGGTTTGCCGCTTACTACGTTCTTATTCCGCGCAGAACACTCTCGTTCTGTTTCGCCTGGTACATGCGCAGGGTTGCCAACCAAAAACAACGATTCCTCGTACATGTGTACCTCAAAATCTCGTATATTGACTTTAAACCTCGTAGTCCTACTGTAGTACTAGACGAGTACTAGTCTTCAACAGGGACATCGGAAAGAACGTCTAAAAAAAAAAAAAAAAAAGCTCATTCGTCAAAGTGGAACTAACAGAGCTACTAACTAACGTAGCTATCCGTCAATCAGAAAATCTATGCGATTTACGTATGAAGATCCTACAATATGAAAATCTCGTACATTATTGTACGAGGTTCATAGCATCCTCGTACCTCGTACGGAAGACCACAAATCTCGTATTTGTACGAGGAACCTCGTACAGTTGGCAACCCTGTACATGCGTTACAAGCATGTTTTGTTTCATTGATCAGTTGCGATCGCTCCGTTGAGACGAGAGGACTGCGCTTCTGTGCTCCGTACCCGTGAAAATACTTTGACGAAATTATGGCAAACAAAAAAAATCAAAAAACCGCTCTAAAAGAGAAAATAAGGAATTAAAACGTCAACTCATGGCTAATTGTCAAAGGTTTGTTTATTAATTTTAATTTATAATGTAGTTGTAGGTTTTAATACGCACTGAAGTAATGGTGGCCAAATAGTATATGCAAAATAAATCGATACCCTGACCATTCGCTTGTTGAGGGGAGTTTACTTTGCGGTTTGTTTGGTTTATATGTGCTCAACTACAAAAAAATATATTTTATACTAAGTATTTGTATGAATTCGAATTATTTTTGATGTATAAATATGAACGAATAGACATAAACGGAGCCATAGTACGCTATATAGATAAAAAGGAAAAAAGTAGAAGATTTTCATAAAAATACTACTAAATTAATTTGAATAAAAATACAAGTATATGAAATTAATTATTTGAAACGTTTTTAGTGAGATAACCCCTATATTAAGGTAGCCATGACACTTTTTTTATGACGTTTGATTGCAGGCGATTTTGACAGTTCTATTTTCCCGTTGTGTTCGTGTCGAGTGTTGATTTGAGTTTATTGTGTTTATTTAATGGGCCGTATGTTCGGAATTCATATTTTGTTTTTTTCGCAGTCATATGGTAGATAATATAAATACGATAGCCTTAGATACACGACACGTCAATCAAATGTCACTGTCGAAATCTTATTTCGCTTATTGCTGACCACCATATTTATTAGTAGTAGTGTTGCACTCCTTGACCGAGTTAAATTGAATCTGTATAAAAACTAAGCCAAAATATAGGAAATTAACATTAATAACAGTTAATTATAGTGTAACAATGTGCTGACCCAGGCTCCATACATTTCTGAAACATCTCCATTAAAATTCCCAATTTAAAAAACTATCGAGTTATAATAATCTCACTTTCATAGGTAAAAATGCAAAATGTGCTTTATCTTAAAAGTTATAAAGTTCAAGGCATGTATCATCTGGCTACTTGTTACGAAAATCTTAGCGGAATATAAAAATAGATTTTTACACTTATTCCTTATCAAAACGGGCTTATAATAAGTCGGAAACTGTAGTTATCATATAAAAGGTGAATATATACCAGTTTTACATGTTAGTTCTTCAAAATACGATCTTTATAAGGTTTGTTTTCATTTCATTTTTTAACAGATCTACCTTTACGCCTTTGAACGAACTTGATCCGAATTGTGATGAACTTTTGAACCAAAATGGTACGTAACTATGCTATTTTAATATTTTTTGTTATGGGTAAAATATTATAAATATAGTTGGTAAGTTATCTGTAAATATGCCATTTCTCAAAAGCACCTTATGGAAAAGAATGTTATCCAAGCAAACTAAGTAAAGACTTACATCAGCCATAGTTACATTATACATAACACCAGGGGCCCTAGTCTGCTATTGCAATAGTGTCAAAATGCTCGACTTTTAATATCATAATGACCGATTTTCACAAAATCCTTAATCTGCTAACAAAATGGCGTGCCAAGTGGTCAATCACTGAACGAAATGGCATAACACGGTAATCTTGTAAAAAATCACAAATCAATGACTGACATACGCGGTAATCTGCTAAAATTTTGACAGTTCTTTTGATCATTGAACTGTTACGATGACGTCTTTGTACAAACATTGCTTTTCGAAGCGAGGCAGCTCGATGGTGGTGGTGGTTTTGTACAAAAAGTGTGATATCTATTGTGTTTGTGGAATATTTGAGAATGTTTTCACTACTAGCAAATATTCTTGAGCTAGCCAACGCAGTGGATGCTAGAGAAAGAAGATAAGCAGGAGACGTGGGACTCATATCGCTTGACGAGTTTGAATACGAATCCCTTTATTGATATTCCCGAGGCGGAATTTGTGAAAACGTTTCGCCTTGAATATGTCTCATTAGGAGGGTTAATTGAAGAACTCATTCTCCATATGGCCAGACTGCATCGAATCGATAGCGTATGGACAGAAATTAAGGTGAGGAAACGTAATTTGACAATTGATGTATTATTCTATAGTAATCTATAGTTACAAACACGACATAGATTGATTAATGTTATATTTTTATTGCAGATTCTAATAGCACTTGCATTTTATGCATCGAGGTTCTATGAGAATTTTTATTGCTCAAGGTGCCCTCCATAAAGTTTCACACATTACTGTGTCTACTGCAATCAATGAAGGAACAAAGACTTTGAAACTAAAAAATATACCACAAATATTGCAAACATGCCAAAAGCATTATTGCCACCTGATGAAGATTATGCAGGAACACTGCGGCAGGTATGTAATTTCTTTTAACTATGTTGGTAAAGGTACATAATAGTTGGACTTTTATTAGTTACTTTATTTATTTATAGTTAACTAAAATGGTACAACGTTAATTACATTAATTAACTTAAAAACTACTACTAGAACTAACATGCAACAGTGGACTCTCTCGCATACTTTCTTTCTCAGAAGATCAAACATACACCCATAAGCTTATTCCATTCATCTGCAATCCTGTCACAACATAAATGAGACCACTATACCTATTAAAATTCAACATTTATTTATAACTATACATATATCTATTTTCTCATAAACTAAATATCAACTTTACATTAAGTCAAAAAGATTTATTATACAAAAAAAAAAGACATTTTGTCATTTAAATAATAAAACACACCAATAATCAGTCTTTTAATTTAGGAGGAAAGCAATAAAAAGCCCCTAATTATCAAGACCATAGCAGGGTGAATCGGGATCTTCTTGAAGGTTGGTCGGGATCACTGCAGCACTGCACTTTTGTTGACATACTGTGGAAAAATGCATAAAATAAATTAGCAGGTATGTAGTGTAAACCCTCCTCAATATTCTAGGAAAGTATGAAAATACTCTAATCATTATTAAAATGATTTAACTCTTTGTTACAGATCCACCGCAGTATTGCACAAAACAGAAATTTAAAATAAATTATTATTCTTTTTAATAAACACTGTTTCCTTTACTTTTATATCCCTTTGTAACCCATACTGCTAGACATCTTCTATGGACATACTTAGTAGGTTATAGGTTGTTCAATATTTTAGATCTCTTCTAAAATATATTTAATTAAACTAGCTTTTAATAAATTGTCAAATTTACCTCTTGCATTCTCCAGAAATCTGACTCAGAATCTGGTGACATTATAATTCTGCAGGGTTTCTGTAAAACAAAACTAACTTTAATAAAAAATTCCAACTTATACCTATATAATGTGAAATTTGTAACCTAGCGCTTAGTCTGTTTCATTTACTTTTATATCCCTTTGTAACCCATACTGCTAGACATATCTTCTATGGACTATTATTATATTATTATATGGACATACTTAGTAGGTTATAGGTTGTTCAATATTTTAGATCTCTTCTAAAATATATTTAATTAAACTAGCTTTTAATAAATTGTCAAATTTACCTCTTGCATTCTCCAGAAATCTGACTCAGAATCTGATGACATTATAATTCTGCAGGGTTTCTGTAAAACAAAACTAACTTTAATAAAAAAATCCAACTTATACCTATATAATGTGAAATTTGTAACCTAGCGCTTAGTATGTAGTTGCCATAAAGATTTTAAATTCTGGCCAATGTACTACTGATTTAAACCTACATCTAACACAAGCTTAGCGGGGGGTTTTATATTTAATTGTTATGATATTGTTTTCAAAGCTACTTAATTCTTATTGTAGGTGTTGTATAAATAAATAAATAAAACACCCAATGAGTGGAAGTTTTCATTTTGAATAATTAAGTTTATTCTACTAAACTTTCATAAAGATGAATTACGAATAATAAACAGTACTTAATTACCTTTTTTGACACAGATGTCTCGGTGAACTTGAACTATTTTTGCTGTGATGGAGCTCTGTCGATTAATGACTGATTAGTCAAGTCGTTGATGGTCTGAGCATGCAAAAGACGACTCAGCGTTTCTGACTTCAATAGCATCCATCCTTGAAGGATGATGCACAAAAATATAGTACTCTGTGATGATGCATCTTGGAGTTTACAAATCATACTTCGCCTTTTATTGACGCGGCTGTAGTGGCCAGGAGCCATATCTCGGCCTAAATTTGCTGATTGTTTTATTCTTGTTTTTCTTTATGTAGTAATTATAATTTTAATAATATAAACAAAAATAAATACATATCAAAACACCAGCTGTTAAAAAAAACAAATAAACGTGAGTCAGTTTGTATTAATATCACATTTGACTTTAACAGATAACAAAATTTTTAGTTTTATAGTTTCACAATAATGTTTTTTGCTATTTAATAACTATTTTCTACTCTAGACTGCTTATAAAACTTGTAATTAATATTTAAAAATACATATTAACAAAATCTTCCTTAAAGAAATGTTCAAATTAGGTAGTAGTTTTTAGAAACTCATTTCTACTAACGAGTTTTATAATAATGGCAATACAACCATGACCATTCCGAAAGTAGCAGACTAGGCCCCCTGGGGGCCTAGTCTGCTATTTTATATAATTTTGTCATTCCAGCACGTTTCCATTGTCATTTTGCTATTAGCCCCTAATCTGCTCTATCATGAACATCGGTCATTGATTTCTTATCGGAATGGTCATTGTTGTATTGCCATTATTATAAAACTCGTTAGTAGAAATGAGTTTCTAAAAACTACTACCCAATTTGAACATTTCTTTATGCAAGATTTTGTTAATATGTATTTTTAAATATTAATTACAATTTTTATAAGCAGTCTAGAGTAGAAAATAGTTATTAAATAGCAAAAAACATTATTGTGAAACTAGAAAACTAAAAATTTTGTTATCTGTTAAAGTCAAATGTGACATTAATACAAACTGACGTTTATTTGTTTTTTTTTAACAGCTGGTGTTTTGATATGTATCTAATTTTGTTTATATTATTAAAATTATAATTACTGCGTAAAGAAAAACAAGAATAAAACAATCAACAAATTTAGGCCGAGATATGGCTCCTGGCCACTACAGCCGCGTCAATAAAAGGCGAAGTGTGATTTGTAAACTCCAAGCTGCATCATCACAGAGTACTATAATTTTGTGCATCATCCTTCAAGGCTGGATGCTATTGAAGTCAGAAACGCTGAGTCGTCTTTTGCATGCTCAGACCATCTACGACTTGACTAAGGTCATTAATCGACAGAGCTCCATCATAGCAAAAATGGTTCAAGTTCACCGAGACATCTGTGTCAAAAAAGGTAATTAAGTACTGTTTATTATTCGTAATTCATCTTAATGAAAGTTTAGTAGAATAAACTTAATTATTCAAAATGAAAACTTCCACTCATTGGGTGTTTTATTTATTTATTTATACAACACCCACAATAAGAATTAAGTAGCTTTGAAAACAATATCATAACAATTAAATATAAAACCCCCGCTAAGCTTGTGTTAGATGTAGGTTTAAATCAGTAGTAGTACATTGGCCAGAATTTAAAATCTTTATGGCAACTACATACTAAGCGCTAGGTTACAAATTTCACATTAGTTATGTATAAGTCGGAATTTTTTATTAAAGTTAGTTTTGTTTTACAGAAACCCTGCAGAATTATAATGTCATCAGATTCTGAATCAGATTTCTGGAGAATGCAAGAGGTAAATTTGACAATTTATTAAAAGCTAGTTTAATTAAATATATTTTAGAAGAGATCTCCTAAAATATTGAACAACCTATAACCGACTAAGTATGTCCATATAATAATATAATAATAGTCCATAGAAGATATGTCTAGCAGTATGGGTTACAAAGGGATATAAAAGTAAATGAAACAGTGTTTATTAAAAAGAATAATAATTTATTTTAAATTTCTGTTTTGTGCAATACTGCGGTGGATCTGTAACAAGGAGTTAAATCATTTTAATAATAATTAGAGTATTTTCATACTTCCCTAGAATATTGAGGAGGGTTTACACTACATACCTGCTAATTTATTTTATGCATTTTTCCACAGTATGTCAACAAAAGTGCAGTGCTGCAGTGATCCCGATCAACCTTCAAGAAGATCCCGATTCACCCTGCTATGGTCTTGATAATTAGGGACTTCTTATTGCTTTCCTCCTAAATTAAAAGACTGATTATTGGTGTGTTTTATTATTTAAATGAAAAATGTCTTTTTTTTGTATAATAAAACTTTTTGACTTAATGTAAAGTTGATATTTAGTTTATGAGAAAATAGATATATGTATAGTTATAAATAAATGTTGAATTTTAATAGGTATAGTGGTCTCATTTATGTTGCAGAAAATAGATATATGTATACTTGTATAGTTATAAATAAATGTTGAATTTTAATAGGTATAATGGTTTCATTTATGTTGCAGAAAATAGATATATGTACCTATAGTTATAAATAAATGTTGAATTTTAATAGGTATAGTGGTCTCATTTATTTATGTTGTGACAGGATTGCAGATGAATGGAATAAGCTTATGGGTGTATGTTTGGTCTTCTGTTTAAGAAAGTATGCGAGAGAGTCCACTGTTGCATGTTAGTTCTAGTAGTAGTTTTTAAGTTAATTAATGTAATTAACGTTGTACCATTTTAGTTAACTATAAATAAATAAAGTAACTAATAAAAGTCCAACTATTATGTACCTTTACCAACATAGTTAAAAGAAATTACATACCTGCCGCAGTGTTCCTGCATAATCTTCATCAGGTGGCAATAATGCTTTTGGCATGTTTGTAATATTTGTGGTTTATTTTTTAGTTTCAAAGTCTTTGTTCCTTCATTGATTGCAGTAGGCACAGTAATTTGTGAAACTTTATGGAGGGCATCTTGAGCAATAAAATTTCTCATAGAACCTCGATGCATCAAATGCAAGTGCTATTAGAATCTGCAATAAAAATATAACATTAATCAATCTATGTCGTGTTTGTAGCTATAGATTACTACAGAATAATAAATCAATTGTCAAATTACGTTTCCTCACCTTAATTTCTGTCCATACGCTATCGGTTCGATGCAGTCTGGCCATAAGGAGAATGAGTTCTTCAATTAACCCTCTTAATGAGACATATTCAAGGCGAAAGGTTTTCACAAATTCCGCCTCGGAAATATCAATAAAGGGATTCGTATTCAAACTCGTCAAGCGATGAGTTCCACGTCTCCTGCTTATCTTCTTTCTCTAGCATCCACTGCATTGGCTAGCTCAAGAATATTTGCTAGTAGTAAAAACATTCTCAAATATTCCACAAACACAATAGATATCACACTTTTTGTACAAAACCACCACCACCATCGAGCTGCCTCGCTTCGAAAAGCAATGTTTGTACAAAGACGTCATCCTAACAGTTCAATGATCATAAGAACTGTCAAAATTTTAGCAGATTACCGCGTATGTCAGTCATTGATTTGTGATTTTGTATAAGATTACCGTTTTATGCCATTTCGTTCAGTGATTGACCACTTGGCACGCCATTTTGTTAGCAGATTAAGGATTTTGTGAAAATCGGTCATTATGATATTAAAAGTCGAGCATTTTGACACTATTGCAATAGCAGACTAGGGCCCCAGTACATCTAGATCTGTGAAAAGCTTAGTTCATACCTAGTTTTTTCTGATTTTAGTACCATTATGATATAACAAACATTTGATTCCACAGTAAAAGTCACACACAATGATAAACTGTAAAACCTAATCCATACATAATTATGACAATTTTCGTTTGATTTCAGAAATATTGAACCACGAGTGTATAATCGGGCAAAGTTAGGTACGAAGAAAAAGAAAACTAATGAAAAACAGCGGAAAATATATATGACGTTAGTGAAGGACTCGTAATAAACAAAGTGTATTTCTTTGAAAGACTTAAAATTATTTCAAATCATGCTCCTTAATTTGGCTGTTACCTATCCAACGTTAAAATCACTGGCGAAACAAAAGTTGGTTTATATTCTAAATTGAAACTTTTTTGTAATATATATATAAAGCTACTTACTTTTATTATAAACACAAAACCTTCAACTTAGATATTAATACAGCAGCAGTTTCTGGTATAACAAACGCTGGCATTGGTTTGGAACAATTTCAAGGACTGTGTACAGCAATGAATGTTTAATAAACATCATAATCAAATTTCTGAAGAATGGAAAACGGCTAACGAAACTATCATAGCCGCGGCTGCAGTGGAAGAAGGCAGGGTAAAAGATGGCATAGCGGTAATCGATGTAATTGCTAATGGTTGCTGGTCTAAGCAGTCTTACAATATTAATTATGCGGCACTATCTAGAGCAGCAGCTATAATCGGAAGACAGTTCGTAGAAGTTTTATTTTTAGAAGTAAAAATCAAATAATGTTGTATTTGTAGTCGTACACAAAATAAAGGTAGAGCAGTAAAAGAACACGTATGTGTATATAGATCAATAAATAACAATGAACCATAAAAAAGTAAAAAATAACGAACGTGTAATAAATATTGAAAGTAACTAGCGCGCTTTACCATCAACGATCGCACCACTGCCTGCACAGGCAGGCTTGCGGTCAAGCGCTGGTTCATACTTAATTTATAAAAAAAAATATTTTACAGTATAAAAATAAATGATTATTAACTTTTCGTTTTATTTATGCACCACAGTCTACTACTAAATTTCCATAGTGATTTTTTATGTTTGAAGTAGGTACATACACATTCTTCACCTCATCCATCAAGCAAATAACAGGATTTATAGTAAAAACAAAAAAAAAACAGAAACAAATTAATAACAACTAAATAGTCATCATCATCATCATCCCAGCGTTAATCCCAGTCGCATCCGAAGCCTTTTTCAGCTTTGGAGTCTGGGGTCCACTTTACCAGTCCAACTGCTGATATGGCTAAACTTTGACATTTTCCGTGAAGCAACTGCCGTCTGACCTCCACAACCCGAAGGCGACATCAAAGCATTGCAGTTAGACGAATTGTTGGACTTTTGAGGGCTCCAACAACTCGTAACGACTGCCACTAGATGTTCGTATGGCAACCGGGACTAACGGCTTAACGTGCTTTCCGAGGCATGACCAGACCAGTGCAAATATTCATATTCATGCATACAAATACTTGCACTGTGCGGGATCGAACCCGCGCGACCGTGTGCGTTCGCGCAGCGGAATGTTGTCGAATTTAAGGATTTTAAATATGCAGATATTTAGTGTATGACGTCGTGTAATTGTGTATGGTAAAAAAAAATTTGTGCGTGCAGCCATTGTGGAGAAATTCACCAAAAACTGATTCCGCTGGGCGAACGTTGTCCTGGCGGAACTTTTTTTAATCCATTGACTTTAGAAAAAAGAAATGTGTCCAAAAATTAGTGTGTATTTGTGTGTAATTGTGTATGTATAAATAAAATTTGTGCATGCATAGACTTCGGAGAAATTCAAGTTTCCGCTGCGCGAACGTTTGGCCATTAGCTAGTTTTCATATAAAGCGCTTACATAGAGAGCTGTAGATTTTTACATACGTTGTTTTGAATTTGTGCATATTTGTGTACAAAACAGATTTAGAAAAAATCGTAGGGCTAAAAAGATAAAAATATAAACGTAAAACACGCTTTTTAGGTCATAGTTCATAAAGTATGCACTTTGGGGTCTAGATTTTCACGTTTATACAAACCTTGTAAGTGTCTGCAACATATTGCCAAATATCAATGATGTTCCTTCAGTAATTAAAGAGATATAGGAGAATTTACCACGACAAAATCACTGTTTACAAAGCAGTCAAATATCACGACATTCTAAAGGAATTGCATGGTAAAATGTATGCCAATAATTAGTGTATTCATTCAACTATTCACATGCAAAATTTCATGTCATTAAATTCAGTAATTAAAGAAAAACAATTAAAATACTGACGAAGCATCGAAAACCTACTTAACCCGACCAAGTTCGGATAGCTATAAAAAAGCGGCCGTGCAATATATTTAGGTAACATCCCAAAATTTACAGTATAATACCGGTATTGAATTGGTATAGGTGATAACACAATTGTTTCGATATAATATAAAGGTCATTTATTTTTGTACATCTACTTTTTTAAATGTATTTGACTATGACAAAGTAGGTACTATTTACATAGTTACTTTATTTTAAGTTGCTTGAGACCGGAGATATAAATAACTATATTAATTTAGGCAAATAAAATTCATACAGCTAATTTTTATTGAATATTTCACGGATCCGGATTTTTACTATAGAGCCCTCAGGGAAATTAAATAATTACCACAAGTAAGTACTACTGTTTTTAAATGTTGATTTATTTTTATATTAGGCAGACTCTCAAACCTAAACAACTGAATAGTCTACTTTATTGATCTGTGATTGTTAATCTGTAATTTTATTATTGGAACTAGAAAATATTAGGTATACTTAGAAATGTTGAGGTTATTTACTGTATTTGCTACTCATTTAAAATATTTTTTGAAAATACCTTTTTTATACAAAATATTTTAGTTTATAAGCACTTTTTTAATGTTGAACAAATATAATACGACTGAATAGTCCAGTTATCTGATGTGATTTTAATTTTTATTGAAGCTCGAAATATTATACGTCTATAAATTCATAATAGTTTATTAAACCTATTTTAGTAAAACACATTTAAGTCTATTGCTGCCGTTGCAAGCGTTTGTTAACGTTATTATAATTACATAATTAAGCATTATATGTAATTAAAAATATTTTTGTACACGGATATTTAAATAGAGAAGTACTTGTTAATTGAAGATTTATTTTTCTCGTAGATAGTGGCGTTATTATAAAAAAAAACATTTTTCATTCAAGAAATGCAATTGTTTTATTTTTTCCTAACGCTTGTGTACGCAACTGTGCCATATTAATAAATATTATATTGGAAGGTTAAGAACGTTCTTAAGATATATGGCACGGCCGCTTTTTTATAGCTATCCGAACTTGGTCGGGTTATGTAGGTTTTCGATGCTTCGTCAGTATTTTAATTGTTTTTCTTTAATTACTGAATTTAATGACATCAAATTTTGCATGTGAATAGTTGAATGAATACACTAATTATTGGCATACATTGTACCATGCAATTCCTTTAGAATGTCGTGATATTTGACTGCTTTGTAAACAGTGATTTTGTCATGGTAAATTGTCTTATAACTCTTTAATTACTATAGGAACATCATTGATACTTGGCAATATGTTGCAGACACTTACAAGGTTTGTATAAACGTGAAAATCCAGACCCCAAAGTGCATAATTTAAGAACTAAGACCTAATAAGCGTGTTTTACGTTTATATTTTTATCTTTTTAGCCCTATGATTTTTTCTAAATCTGTTTTGTACACCAATATGCACAAATTCAAAACAATGTATGTAAAAATCTACAGCTTTCTATGTAAGCGCTTTATATGAAAACTAGCTAATAGCCAAACGTTCGCGCAGCGAAAACTTGAATTTCTCCGAAGTTTATGTATGCACAAATTTTATTCATACATACACAATTACACACTAATTTTTGGACACATCTCTTTTGTCTAAAGCCAATGGATTAAAAAAGTTCCGCCAGGACAACGTTCGCCCAGCGGAATCAGTTTTTGGTGAATTTCTCCACAATGGCTGCATGCACAATTTTTTTTTACCATACACAATTACACGACGTCATACACTAAATATCTGCATATTTAAAATCTTTAAATTCAACAACATTCCGCTGCGCGAACGCACACCGCGCGACCTTGCACAGCGGCCGCGTCCGCTACCGCTACGCCACGGAGGCTGTCAAAATTAATTGTTCAAAATAACAACTAAATAGTAAAACGTCTAATTATACCATTACTTCCCTTTCGCTTTATTTGTCACTAACTGCTGTCTGCGACTTCTTACGCCATGACTTTTTGAATAAAACCATGACATATTTTATTAAAAATTTATATCCGCTATTTCGGATTTCAAATTGTATGATAAGTTCGTAATCAGCACCCTAAAAACCTCGGCCATTGGGTTGTATCTTGTATCCTAAAAAATAATTTAATGTCCATCAGATAGATTTATATAAAATATTGAACACGTATTTTTTATTTTTTCTTTCATTCTAATACTTAGGAAGACATGTTGATTTGAAATGTCGCATTTTTACCACGTAATTAGCCCCCACTCCGTAACTTTAATACGCTATATCTCAGTAGTTTTTGGTAATATCGACAAAATAAAAAATAAGGGTCTTAATTTTTTTTATTATCTATAAGAGGGACTAAATATTTTTTTGATTTTTGATTGATTTGATTTTCATACCTTGGATACATCCCTATTACATATTTTCTAAAATCTATACCCTCCATCTTGAATATTTTTTAATGTCATCTATAATTTTTATCATAACTATAGAAGACTAGCAAAAATACTATTTTAATGAATGCTTTGAGTTGCGCTTAGCCAAGTCTTACCGAAAAAATAAAATTAACAGTATGATTACATTACATACCTTTTCGTTATAATTTAAAAAAATATTTTGTTTGTTGTTTAGTTCAAAGTACAGACGGATAATCCGACTCGCACTTTGCCAATTTTTATCTGACATTTTTGCGTTTACTGTGTACTCGTAAATCAAAACATGGCGTGGGTAAGGTTTTCGATGCGTTGGACGAGTGCGGGGCGTGTGAGGCGCGCGGGTGAAATCCGATTTTTTTCTAGCTTTATACGCCCTCTTAGGGGTCATCCATAAAGTACGTCACACATAAAGGGGGGAGGGGGGTGTCGACAAAGTGTGACATGGTGTGACAAGGGGTGGGTGGGGTACTATGTTTCGTGACATCACATTTCAAAATCGAATATAGCTAGAGGTAATAATCGCGTTAATTGATTTTTCGATGTGAAATTACAAAACATGTGACGTCACATTGGGAGGGGGGGGGGGGTCTCAGAAATGTGAACACCTGTGACAAGGACGGAGGGGGGGCTCAAAAAATCATGAAATTCGTGTGACGTACTTTATGGATGGCCCCTTAACACGGGTTAAAAAATCAATTCCTACTCGGATTCGGTCTAAATACCACCGGAATCGATTCTTTCGACCCTAGGTTAACAATCTACTATTCTTTTTTAATTAAGAAGAATAATTCAGCCCAGTTTAAATACCAACCACGCCCACGACACAAATTTTACGATTCGGGTCACATTTGCGTAGCGTGTCGCGTGAGAACCCCAGAACACCCCACTTAAACGTGGCCACTTTCTCTTAAAAGCCCACATAAATGCGAAGGGCGTAAAAGTTTAACGTGCGTATCTGTATTTGTCTAAGCTTTCGTAGCCCCATAACGGCTGAATGGTAGAGAAAGAATTAAATAAAACATTATTTTAAACTTAAATATAACTTTATTTTAATATTATATGGTTTATTACATGGAAGATATAAACTGGGTCCAAACTAAAAAGGTCTCATGATTAATCATAAAACAAAGTAGAATGACATTGAATCAGATTCTATCCTCAATGATTAAAAACAAAAATGAACACCAAGTGAATTAATAATACCTATAAATAGCAACATATCTTTTTAATAATTAGGTTTACTTCATTAACAGACAATATTGTAAATGCTATTATTTTTCATCCTTTGTGTTGACTTGAGAGCCTTTTATTTGAGACTTGCACCTATCTTTTTAGGATTTAAATGAGGCATCATCCTTAAAATGGCGATTATGTATTTCCGATGTCATATCTTCCGCTTGCTTAAATGGAAATGAAATTACAATTTTTTCTTAATTCTCTTTAGGTCACACAAAAATTTTGTTACAATATCAATGACAAAATGGAGAAAAATCTTCATTTATAAAGCGCCCATAATTTTTTGAACTCCTAAAATACTATAGGTGCGTACTAACGCTTAATCTAAATCGCCATCTTTGTGATAGTCAGAAACTTAACCTAATACAGTGATTTACCTAGTCCAAGGTCACTAAAAATAATGATATTATTAGTAGATTTAATCTACGCATTGAATGAACTCAGTTATCAAATGGATATTTTAAATTATTTGGATATAAAATTTCTTATAACTCCGGAAAGGGTGGGTTGAAAATAACTGTATTTCTATACTTACCCACTATGAATTGCAATCCCCCAAAGATGTCTTGTTTAAAAATACATTTGTATTGTATCCCTTTACCTTTAGAAAATATTCGCGAAACAGGTAATAGCTATTACTGTTGAAATAAAAGTCCATTTCGTATTAAGGAGGTAACGCGAATATTTGCGCAAATATGCCGAGAATAGTGCCAGCACATTTGCGAGTATCAATTTGTTAAATATTTTTGAGGATTTGTTTGAACAATAAAGTAAAAAGGAAAAGTTGTTGTGCGCTGTATTTGTGGTTATCTTTGAAAGATTGCAATTGTCTCACCAATAAGTGAACATATTTTTTTGTACTTTGTTCACTGTCTATATATTATATTATAAAAGCCATATGAGGCCGTAATTTATACTTATATAATTTGACCAGAGACAAAATGAAATAAGATAAACTGTCGCAAAAAGACAAAACATAAAAGGCTTTTAAAGTTTTAAGTAATATCTAAGAGGCATATAGCTAGAGGACCATAGATGAATTAGAACAGAACACTCCATTGAGTTTGGATATCCAGTTTTTCCTTGAATCTTTTTTGTTATATTTCCTCTTCATAATGCTATATGCCTGTTAGACAGTACTTCCTGTCACTTCACAACTTCACCGAATTTATTCATACTATAACTAATAAAAAAAAAATGTTTTTTCACTAATACAAAATTTAATTAAGTAATTTAATTGCTGTCTAAATGTTGCTTCATTATATTTATTCCAGTGTAGAAATGAAGACAGTCATAAATGAACTGTGTATGTAATGCTGAGGATGCCCATAGGGCAGAATCCATAGCTCCGGGTGAAGCGTGAGGCACCGTGTGGCAATGAGGCGCGGCCACTCTGGTCCGCCAACACTTACATTATGCGACAGTTTTCTTCTCCTTCACGAAGTTCACCGAGCTGGAATACCAGTACAACATTATGATAATTTTTGAAACTTAATTCAAATTAGCTCGTCATTTAATAACATCTTTTTGATGACCTATACATATGTAAATCTTACCTGTTCACGACGAGGATATTTATGTGCGAGCTCGCGGTGTCTCTGGGCGCTGGTGCTGACTTGTCGCCGCTGTCTTTCCGACACCGCTACCTCCTACGTGATACAATTTAAAAGTTTAGAAAAGCAGCCCTTTATTATAAATCATCTTCTATTACTCAGGAAATTTGGGTAAAGTACAACGATGGCGTGAAATTACCTCCTGGTCGGTGTTGAGCAGGGCAGTTGTGAAGGTGTCAGCGATAAACCATTTCTGTCCCTTCATGACAATGTCGCGTGGTGGGTCGTGGTCCACGCCGGCGTCGGCCGACCACACAGTGGTGATCGCGCCCGGCTCCAGTTTCACGGTGCGATGGAACTTGAACACCGTCTCCTGATCGCCCGCCTTGCGAAGGATCTGGTAGCCACCGAGACTTATCTCCTATGTAACATAATATAAAATTTAGTATTCAGATAAGTGATAAATGAATAACCAATTCTGGAAATGCTTGGTCATTACATAAAATTGAGACAAGCTTAAATGGATAAAAAAAAGTTTGAACACACTTTCTTGCCCTTGTTCCTGATCTTGACGAAGCTGCCATCGGGGCAGGACTCTGCGACTTCCAGGTCTCCCTTAGCACTGGAGGTGACGCTGTAGTCGTTAAGACTGCGTTCCTCGGTCTCGTCTAACAGAGTGCGCTTACGGGCGGCACGCAGCGGGGTGGCGCGGCGAGACGGAGTGCCGCGGGTGCCGGACGACACACTCATTGACACTCCGCTAGCTGAGGCGCGGGACTCCCGGCCCGGGGATTGGGTGGTCAGGTTCAGCCTGTGTAGAATTGCAAGTGTTACGGAGTTGCAAGTTTTGGTTATAATAAACATGATGATATTAACCCAAATTCATACGTAACAATTTTTTTTATAATATTCTTTTAGGAGTATCAGTAGTATATTTCTTTTAGTATATCAAACGCGATGTAAAACAAAGAAAAAAAAGACCCGACTGCTTCAAAATATCTTAAGCATAAAACTGCTTGAAAAGTGAACTCTGTTCTTTTTGGGTTACTTGCATATTACCTGACTAACATCAAAACCTGCCATGTATTACCTGTCCTCCTCTCCCTCAAGCAGCGCACGATAGGTAGCGATCTCGTAGTCGAGCGAGATCTTGATGTCCATGAGCGTGGCGTACTCGCGCAGCTGTGCCGCCATCTCGTCGCGCAACCTTGCAAGCTCCTGTTCCAGCGACGCCAGGTCCTCTGCGTGACGCGCGCGCTCTGTCTCCAGCTGACGCTCCAGTTCGCGGCAGCGGTTCTGTACAAAAAGTATATTCTTAATCTTATGTCGGTAGACCTATTTGTGTTTTATTTTGTTTACAACACATTTAACCAAAGTATATCACTCAGAAAGTATTGCGACAAAAAGTATTTATGCATGAGAAACTGGACAGTTGTTTAAAAAATTATGATCATTTATAACTAATAATAGGTACGTTCTAAATTCGAAACTTCCCTCTATATTTTTTGCGAGCTAATTAAAATCATCATGTTTCTTTGAAAATTGGATTTGCGTCGAGACCATTTTCGCGCTATGATTTTTTACGATTTCAAATGTCGCCTGAAACCAGACGGAATCATGCGATAAGACTTTAAATGGCATTCATGGATGAAGGCCCTTCTAAGGCAACCGTGTATCGGTGGTATAATGAATTTAAGCGCGGTCGACTAACTTTGGGGGATGAATAAAGAAGTGGTCGCCCTTTGACGGCTGTTACAGAAGAAAACGTGCTAGCAGTGAAAAGTTTGATCCGAGACAATAGACGAATTATATACCAAGAAAATCAGCATAAACTGCAGATTGGATCAGGAAGCCTTCGCGAGATTCTGTACATGCATCTTCGGTTGCGGAGGATAATTTCACGCTGGGTGCCGAACAAGCTCACCGATGCTATGCTCTGAAGCAAGCACGGGTGGAATAGTGCCATAATATGATAGACAAATTTGAAGCTGGCTTATCTCGGCGTGCTTACGATATCGCTACAGGTTATGAATCTTGGATTTATCAAGAAACGAAGCGCCAATCGACGGTTTGGGTGTTTTAAAACGAATCAACGCTTACCAAAGTGAAGCGAGCTAGAAGCGAGGGTAAGATTCGTGATCGCGAGCTTTTTCAGTTTTTCTGGCTACTTGGTGTCAATTCCTTTACAAAACCAAAGAAACATTAATGCTGAATGGTATACTACCAAATGCTGGACAGAAGTTTTCTCTGTTATGAGCAACAAGCGACCAAGCAACCACGACAATGCGCCCGCCAACACCGCAATCAAAGCGAGGGACTTCCTGGACAGTACACCGGCCAAACTCCTGGGTCACCCTCCTTACAGCCCTGACCTAGAACCGTGTGACTTCTTCTCATTCCCAAAAATAAAAGATCAGCTCAAAGGGATACAATTTTCATCTCCGGATGATGCGCTTTCAGCATTCGAGCAGGCTATAGCCTAAACAAGGTTTATGCGGCGGACTGGAAAAAGTGTTTCGAAAACCGGTTCAGACGCATGAAACTTAGTATAGAGGCTGGTGGAGAGTACTTTTAAAAGATGACCTATAGAACATTTTTTTTTATTATCGCAAAACTTTCTGAGTGTCCCACGTATGTACATAAAATTTACTGATTGCATAAAAAAAAAAAACATGTTGTAACTAGTAATAGGAGTCCCCAAAGATTGTGAAAGATTACACTGGGAAACACTGCTTTTGTCACATGAACTTTGTTATGATTTTTATTTATGTTGGTGTGCCCTCATTAAAAATATATAACAGTTTTGTTTCTATGACATTCAGTTTTCTTGTGTTTACATAACTACATTTAGTCGACTGTGTTACTATTGTGTTTGCTAAATAACATTTTATTTACGTCAGTTTGAAAGAAAATCTAAATGATCAGGGAATGTTGTTCAAAATTTTCTAAGTAACCATAAAGCGGAAAATTAGATAGACTTATTAAATGAACTTATGATATTATTTATTTTGTTTGCCTGTAATTGGTTGTGCAGTTAGATTTAAGTTAATAATTTGTATGTATTTATAATGTGTGAAATATCTGTAGCAACTGTTGGCGAACCTTAATTAAATAAATAAATTTAAAAATTTGGAGTGTAATATGTCCTTGAAAATACATATGCTGGACTCTCATCTGGATTTCTTTACAGCAAATTTGGGTGCTGTGAGTGACAAACGAGAGTGGAGAGGAGAAGCGTTATTAAGGGAAATGGAGTCCAAGAATGCTAGCAGATTGTTGGACTTAAAAGGGACCTACCAGAAGCCAAATATTCCAGAAGAAAATCATGAGTATCTATTAGATATTAGGATATACATAATTCTGTAAGTGTGGCTGATTTTTGTACCTATTACTAAAATTGATTTTTGTTCATTGTTTGGTGGCCCTAGTATATTCAAAATTTGATATAATTTTAATGTGACAAAAAAAAAAAAAAAATACAAATTTGTTGACCAGTCTTATCATTGATAAAGGAACTTATATGGCATCTCATTTATTAGTGTATTGATATCTCTGATCCCAAACAAAACAACTAAGAACAAACAAAAAGAACTATTCTGTAAGCCTTGAAAAGCTATTACTGTGTTTAATCTAAGAGAACTGATGTTTTATGAGCATTAACCAAGAACTTATTTGCCATTTTTTATTCATCTGAAACAAAAAATTGATACCAATCACTTTAGTACTTACGCTTAGCGCCGCGTTTTTGTTTTCCAGATCGTTGAGCGTGGCGTTGAGGCCGTCGATGCGTGTGCGCATGGTGCGCAGCTCCTCGACGGCGACGGTGGCGGCATTGCTGTTGCGGTTTGCCGCGTTATGCAGATTCTTCATCTAGAGAAATTATATATTACATTAAATAATATATCAAAATATTTAACTCAGGTAGACAACAATTATGCGAGATTGTGATACTAAACAAGAGTCAGCTTAAAAAATTTCGACACTGAAATTTGTTTTTCAATGTTAAACACCTACATACATAAAGCTCACACCTTTTCCCCATCAAGGTGAGCAGAAACTACAGAAACTCAAGTGCTATGTTCCTTACAAATGTACTTTCCTTTAAATTCACGAAAAGATCATGCTTTTATTATGCTAAGCTAGTCTGGTATATTTATTTATATAGACGTTTTGTCGGACAGCATCAAGGACTCACATGAGCAGCCTCCCTGGCTACTCATGTATGCTGACGATATCGCGCTGGCGGACGCGGACAGGGAACGGTTGGTGCGGCGTGTGAATGCGTGGAAGGACTCGCTTGAGAACGGAGGTCTGAAACTCAACGTGTCGAAGACCGTATACTTGGCCAGCAACACGACAGACCCCATGTCTGTGCGCATAGGCGGAGACATGGTCGAGCGCACGGACCAGTTTAAATACTTGGGGTCTATGCTTCACGCGTCCGGCGACATTGATGGCGACGTCAAGGCACGTATTTCCGCAGCTTGGGCGAAAAGGCGTGAGGTGACAGGTGTCACTTGTGACCCCAAAATGCCGGTTAAGCTTAAGGGACAGGTCTATAAAACCATCATTAGACCTGTTCTCCTGTATGGCAGTGAGGCGTGGCCTGTGTATATATATAATATATATATATAATACTAGTGCGCTTTACCATCAACGATTGCATCACTGCTTACCATCAGGCGGGATTGCAGTCAAGCACTAGTTTATGATTATTTAAAAACATAAATTAAAAACTGTGCTTGAGCGACACAAGCAGGAGCTGCGTGTCACGGAGATGAATATGCTGCGGTGGATGTGTGGAGTTACGCGGAAAGACCGCATCAGGAACTCCCGCATCCGGGGCAGCCTTCGTGTCCGTGACATTGCAGACAAACTGCAGGAGGGTCGCCTACGCTGGTACGGCCACGTCTTACGGAAACCGGCATGTTACGTGGGTAACAAATGTCTGCCATGGCGCCTCCGCCGGGCCGGAACAAGAGGGGTAGACCAAAGAAGTGCTGGCTTGACGTTGTAAGAGATGACATGCATGCCAACAAGCTCTTACCACAGGACGCTAAAGATCGTGCGAAATGGAGGAGAATGTGCAGGAAAGCGGACCCCGGGCTCCAACGCGAAAGCCGCGGATGCAACCGGGATAAACGCTGAGATGATGATGATGATGATGATGAGTCTGGTATATTTATTTACCTTGTTTTCATAGAGAGCTTCAATTTCGTCGCGATTGGCCTTGATGTTGGCTTCCTGTTGTTCGCGCAGCTCTTGTAGACTCTGTTGCAGCTTAGCTTCGTATTGCTGGGCCAGACGGCCATCTATAAAAAAACACTAGATTTAGAACTATGCTTCTAAGGATGGTTCCAGTGGTATATAAGAATGGAAATAATTATAAGAAATGACCGAAACAATGTATGTCAAAATATGAAAAAACTAGAGTTGAATTTAAATACCTCTTCTCTTAGTGTAGGCTGAAGATTGCCTTGATTTGGTAATTGTTTATAGACAGAGACTCACCAATTTCAGTGATTTCGACCTGGCGCCTAGTGCGTGTCTCCTGTAACTCCTGTTGGAACACCTGGTCCTTGAAAGACAGCTCCTCGCGCAAGCTCTGTACGGTGTTTTCCATGTCGATGCGACATAACATTTCCTCTTCCAAGGTTTTGCGCGTATCAGCGTATATCTTGCGCAACTTCTCCAATTCCTTGGCGAGCTCCTAAAAAATAGACATCATAGTTAAATAAATAAATGAAATAAATTTATTTCATATCATTTTGGCTTACATTGCATGTCAAGAAACCTCCATTTAGGCATAAATATGCCTGTAGTTAAAGGTTATTTTCCAGGAAATAGAGATATAAATAGCCTTGTGTAATGTATAAGTTGTGCCTTTATAAGGAAATAGCAACAATAGTCAGGGGGTCATTTAAGCATCATGGAAAAAAAGTATCCGTTAAAGTTTATTATATGATCTATTGGTACTTGCTGATACACGCGAAATTGTGTCGCCATCGGTTTAACGCATTACACAGACGACAGGACATCAAACTACTACAATCTGCCAAATTCCTTTATTAGATTTCCAACTTTATTCTAAAGCATTAAGGCTCACGGTTGATTAGGAATGTTGACAGTTTCGAGTAGCTTGACCGTACTTTTATTTTAAGTAACGATTTCGTTTATGATGCTTGCAAATAGCGTGCGGTGTGCTGTTGGGGTGAAATTAAATTCTCCAACTCTGGTCAAAAGTATACGAACCCTGGCTTCATCTTGAGCCTTCTTCTTGTCAGCAAGAGCTGTGTTGTACTTGTTGCTTTCCTCAGTGTAGCGGGTCTCGTAGTGACGCGCCAAGTTCTCCGCTTGTTGACAATCTTTGGTCTTTTTGTCCAAGCTGAAAATAAATTATATTTCGTTAATTCGTTCGTAAGGTACGATGATATCACATTTTATTACGTACTTAAGGAAGATGAAGGTCTTTATGAAATATCATGACATAAACGTGTGTATTTTGTCAACGCATTGGTATGTAAATAAGCAAACATATCATTCACATAATTAGGAGACGCGTTATTGAAAACACGAAACCGTGAAACCAAACGAGGTAATCCTCAGAAATAAAGCTGTGTTTCCATGCGCGGTGTTGCGCAACCGCACACGGAATGTTTTGGTAAACACGCCACTATCCGGTTCCCGCGTGTTCTTGTCGTCGCCGTGAATAACCATTTTATAATGTATGCATGTATATACGTAGCGTCGGTTATTTGATGCTCATGTTTCCCGCCCATCACGATACAACGTCGTTTTTCGTCGCGGGTACATGATAAACCTTGGCCAATTTAAAAATTAAGGATACAATGAGTCATATAATGCGATAAGGAAGGATAATTTACTGTCTCAAACCAATTGTTAAAGTGGAACGGAAATGCACGACAGATAGCTAACCTTAACAAAATACCTCATCTTTTTTGTGTAGGTATTATTTATACAACTTCAAATTGCTTACAGCAGATTTTTTATTTAGAAATGACCAGAATATGACATAGACATGACGTCATTGTCTTCATTCGGGGTACATAATACCTACCACTGATATTTACAGAAAACCGAGGTCAATAACTAAAATAACGATTACGTTACGCGCTTATTCCCCCGCCCGCGCCCTCCCGAACTTATAACGATCAAACGAATAAATTAAGCCATGGTAACGTTTGTTTTTCGTAGCTTTATATTTTTGTCATGGTTAGGTATTTGTATTACTGTATCAACATTTTGTACGGTAACTGTCCAGTGTAATAATAATTAATTAGACAAGTAATTAGTCTGATGTCTACGTGAGCGGTACTAAGTCGTTGGCGCCTATTAGGATTAATTTTGGCGCATACACTCAAAATACATATCTATAAACACATTAAGTGAGCTAGTTTTTGAAATTAATAAGATATTCTGAAAAAATATCTCCAGAAATTAAATATAAATCAACACGATTATTATAATTTACACACGTGGCTAAAGTAGAATTAGCGATGCGGGAGGCCTATTAAAATAGAGCAAATGAATTCAAGAAAAGCTTGAAGTAGTAAACAGTATGACTAACAGTAATATCGATGAACATATTTTCAAGATGTCGTCAGAAATATTATTAAGTCCAGTTCCGATTCAAAGAAGGCTGTATTGATGTCATAGCTCTACGTTTATGTATGACGGTTACGTCATTGTCAAAGCTTTGATCACTTGAATAAGCAGGAAACACCAAGTTTTAGGCTTAAATTTAAGTAAGCATTAATTTATAACAATAAGCCCGCGATATTCAAATTTTCTTTTATTTTCTGAATCTTAGCCTTAATTATAGTTTGTAAAAGGTATCATGTTTTCATGTTTCGTATTTTACTAGATTACATCGTCGGGAAAGCGCGTTAAGCTCATGCTGTGTGGGAAGCGCGTCGCGTCGCGTCGTATGCGTGTGGTTGACGTAACTTGCCAGGGTCAACAGCCGTGGCCTTTAAGTTAATCGGTATGCCTGGGCGGAAACTTGATGTAACACTAAATAGCCTCTGATTTTAGGAAACTAATACAGTAACATTTATGGCGGTATCTATAGGAATACCGTATGTTGCTATTACATCTTTCGTAAGATGTCTGGTGTAGTCCACCAGACATCTTACGAAATTGCGGGTTCACTTTGAATCTATAACCATTTTGATGAGAGTTGGCCTACTTTTATTTTAGAAAATTGGACACTGGATAAAAATCGAGCTTGTTTTCAGACGCGCGCCCGCGGTCGAAATTGCGGGCACAGTCAGTTTCAGAAAAAACAATGTGTTTTTAAAGCGTGTATCTACATCTAGGTACTTTTATTCCTATGGATGTCTTTTTTTTTTTATCCATAAAGCAATTTATATTGTGTTGAATTTCTATCTACACAAAACTTTTTAACTTATAACAGTGTGTAGTGTTGTTACTAAGATAATTTCTTTTTAATGTAACCTTCGCGGAATTAAATGGTTTTATACTAACTGATAAGTGATAAGATAGAATTACGTTTAAGTACGACAATATGGGAAGCAAGTGAAATGTTTGCTTTCACATTGAGGAGGGCTCCTTGACCCAGTTGTAAAAGTTGCGTGCGCCACGGTCGTGGAATCGTACCCTGGCGATTTAATCGTAACGGTGCCCTGTATAACATGATACCAACCCGCACTGGGTCAGCGTGGTAGATTGCAGCCCATTCCCGCTTACCGAAAGGAGGCCTGTGTCCCAATAGTGGAAACACTATAGGCTGATTATCATGATAACATGATGTGCCTATGAGTAGGTCGAAATTAAATTCTTACTAATATTATAAATGTGGAAGTACCTGTCTGCAGGTCTTTTACCTTTTCAAATAATTACAACAGATTTCATCATAATTTAGGCCACAGGATGACCAAAGGGAAAGGAAAGGATATTTTTTATCACAGTCTACATTCCGGTATAATGTAAAAGATCTCCTATATATTTAGTAGAACTTGATAATTGAAACTTGAAAGCAGAATATATCTACTTTAATAGTTCTAAATGATTATTATCCTCTAATTACTATTGTTTGAAATGATTATCATAAAATTAGAATACATATACTTCAATAGTTCTAAATGATTATTAAGTTGTTTTCAAATAGCCATGTCCATTAAAGTTATATTCTACTACCACTAGCCTTTTTCAGAGGGTATAAATTGTATGCAAATTTTCATTATGTAACATTGAGTAAGTAAATGCTAGTAAACTAAACTATGCTTAAATCTGAGTTATTAACTGTTTCAATGTAAACTATGAACAATTACTGATCTAACATAATATTTTTCACATGAAAATCTAATTTGTTGTTGATATGTTTAGTAGTACTGATCCAATTTGTGTGATAAAAATATATTGTTGATACCTCTGTCTAGACTAGATATTTCATTGATCAAGTTGTAACTAGGGTTGTAACGGAGCTTCGCCTCCGCTTCCGTTACTGCGGAAGTTCCGCATGAAATCGTATCTTCGCTTCCGCCTCCGCACAATTTTTGCGGTTTATTAGGTTTATTTATGTATTTATAAAATAAATAACGTGCAAGCTGCGACGCTCGACAACCGTCCGGCCGCGTTTGAGCGCTAAATGGTCAAGAATCAATTAGTGCGAGGCGGGAATGCGGCAAACACAATTTGTATCTCCTTAATTTTCATTACAAGAAGGTAATATTTTTTTTTACCAAGTATACTACTATTAATGTACGTATTTAAAATAAAGTTTTTGTTTTAATTAACCATAAATTTAAATTTTTTCTATACTTATGTACTTTCACCTCCGCCTCCGTTAACCTCCGCATCCGCGGAGGTGAGACTCGTCGCCTCCGCATCCGCCTCCGCCTCCGCTAACAAGCCTCCGTTACAACCCTAGTTGTAACTAAACTCAAGGTCTACAATTCTAACAAGCTGTAATGTATAACTGTGACCTCAACACCTTGATAGTAACATAAGATTGTCTCCTAAAACTGCCAAACAGAGTCAAGGTGAACTGAAAAGACATTCATTATCATCATATGGGTGTAGCCATGCATAATGCAATGCAAATAAGTATTGCACTTTAGTGACTGATTACCAAAAACGAAATTTTAGGTATTAAAATTTTTGTATCCATACAAAAAACTGAATTGTTATGCATGAAACTGAACTTGTTCCTTGATAAACTTAATATATCGACGCTGGAAAGCAATTTTGTCGTATCTCGAAAAAAGGAAATTTTGTTTTATTGCATTATTGAATTCAGAAAAAAATACTGCATCGGACAGTCTGATCAACGTATTACTACGATGTTTCTTTTTTATGATACAACATTGACTTTTTCTAAACTTTTTTCTGAATTCCATTATGCGAAAAAACAAAATCTAGCCTTTTTTCCAGATACAACAAAATCTCTTTCCAGCGTTGATATTAACTTTTGTTAAGGTGCAGAAAATTATCATTATTATGAATGACTATTTATTTATGATTGTAAAACTGGTTAGTTCAATGATTTTCTAAAAATTAGCCTTTCGTAATATAGATCTGATATAGTAAACTTGAAGTCTTGTTTGTTTCGGCGGTTTTATAAAACTAAATGAACACAGCTAGTGTGGTGTGTGTATAAATCACTAAAGCACATAATAAAATTAAACTTTAAGATGAGACAATTTTACCTTGACACAAATTGTTTGCTATCTAGGCCACTTCCTAAGACTAAATATTTTGTAGGTATCATTTATTATTTTGAGTTACTATTATAATGAAATCTATTTTGAAGTCCAAAATATTATAATCTGCTTAGCATGCAGGTTTTAGTTCAAGAAATTGAGATATTCATACAAAATGAAAATACTGCTTTAGCCATTACCTTTGAATTATAGCTATATATTTGAGTTGGAATAGTATGTACAGACGACAGCTCATCAAGCTACTACCAAAATACCAGATTTCTTTATTATATTTTCAACTTTATCTCTAAAGTATTACGGCTCAAGGTTGATCAGGAATATTTGGCAGTTTCGGGTAGCTTGACCTGCTGTCGTCCGTACTATGTAGTGGAGCTATTTTTAGCAGTACTATATACCAACATTGGTACTAATGAAACTGAAAAATTTGTTGTTGTTGTAAATGATTGTTTATAAACAAGTGTAGCTCTTTCAAGAACATGTTGGCTTGTGCTATATTTGTTACTGCTAAGTATTTTTTCTACATTACCATCACGTTTTTTGTGTAATATTTGAAAACCATTTTAGTGCACCTTTGAATGATTAATATAATACTAGCTGCAAATAAGGAATTAGATATAAATAACAAAATCAATTTTATTATCTTTTGGATACCAAGAAAATGTGTTGTTTATAAACAAATTAGTACAAATTGCGACATCATTGTGAGTTTGAATGCTTATATTGTTATACCTAGGAATGTGATTAGTTTGGTTAAATCGGGCTATGATGTCACTGTGTCGTAAAAGCGAGGTCGGCCGCGCTCGTCGTCACACCGCACCCGCTAAGAAACTCCGCCGATGACGTAAACTTGCTATGCTAAGGTTAGCCGGAAGAACTTGCTTCCACATGTACTACATTTATTTATATGGGCCTAAATGACAATTAAGTATTGTAAAGGGTTACTACTTACCGCTTTTTCAAATCATCATTTTCCTCATATAACCTCTTCAGGTCAATTTCTAATTTAGCTTTCTCACGCGATGTATCGTCTAAGAGCTTTCGGGCATCTTGTAATTCATGCTCATACATTCCCTTTATATTGGAAACCTCGCGTGTGACCACCTCCTGTGTAGTTTGAATCTCACGGCGTAAACCAGAATTCTCACTTTCCAACTGTCTGACTTTATCGATGTAAGCCGCCAAGCGGTCATTGAGATTTTGTAGGGCTTCCTTCTCCTGATGACGGGTGTGCCGTGTAGGGCTTAGCGGGCTATTCGGCCGGCCGGCTGAACTTGAAGGGCGGCTTCCCACAGGAGTGCTAGACTGCTGCGGGCTTTGCACTGATGACACCACACTTATATTTGAAGACGACGTTACAGTTTTTTTCGCTTTTGACGACATTGTAATGTTCTTTTTCTGTCACAATAAATAGAATCAACACAAAATAACTTTACTGCACACGAGCGTACACTCCTTCAGTCAAGCGTAGAGCTCACGAAAAGCAAGCAAACGAAACGAACGCTCAACGCGCCAATCAAAATGCAATAAGCCCAAGCTTGTGTGGTCACGTGACCATTGACTCATAACAAATGTTGCCAGGTTTTTATTAAATAATATGACCGGTTTTGGTTGAGTAGCGCCCTATGGTAGCGCCACTATTCTATCTGTTTTCTATAACAATTTGCCAGTCCCGCCATCATGACCCACTTTGCTCCATCAGCTCCATGACGGTGCAGAAGCCCGATGAAGCTATAATCATTAGAACATTACACTTTTAAATCTGTAATCGGAGTCAGTAGACCATCACTAGTCGAACGTCAAACTGAGGTTTTTTTTTTTTTTGATATGGTATCTCGTAGGTGGCCATTAGAGGCCGTAACTACACACATCAAAGAGTATAGTAAGTATATAATTAAAGAGTGACAACTCTGTGGTAAAATTTGCATGTATGGAAAGTGCTGCCCCCTTACATTTGGCGGGTGAACAACTACTAGTGAGTGATATACGTAGCTATGCATATGTAGCTATGTATACTATAGCTACATACCTATGCATATGTAGCTATGTATATTATTGCTACGTACCTATGCGTACGTAGCTATGTATAATATAGGTCTGGGTTTTCAGATGATTAAAAAAAAGTATTCAGTAATTCATTTATTTTATGAGTGGAAACTTCACAGCTGACACACACAGAAATAATATTACAAATTAGCCGAAAGTGTCACAAATTAACAGTTTGGGGTTGAAACTTTGTATGGATTACTTATAAGTATACCTATTATTTTGTAACAACACATAACCATGGTAATTTATCCATCTGCATCCTGTCGTCATGAAGAGACACCACAATTTTGGCATTAACACGTGCACTTGTTACATTAATTCAACACAAGTCAAAATATAATAAAATTGTTTGATTCTCTATCCGCCATCTTACTTCTTTCATGAAAATTAAAATGAAAAAATATGGCATTGTCATTGACCTTTATTTGACCCTAGGGACAAGATGGCTGCCAAATTGTTCACTCGCCAGAGTTCAGGTGTCGCTGTCGACTGTAAAAATTGATGAAGTACTAAGTGTGCCCCCCCTGACACACATCAAAAGTGTCTAGGGATCAAGCATTTTTATGCGGATTTCTTGAGATTGAGATGTGGCTTTGTAATAAATTTATGATTTTATAAATTTATATGGATCCTTTTTGGTGCATTTCATAATTTGAATCAGGAACTGTGAATCAAATTCGAGTAAAAGATGAAAATCAGCTGTCAATATTTTCCCTATAAAAACATACAACATTGAAGACATTATTAGTGCTACTGTTTCCCTACTACTGATTAAAACCAACGTTATTATGGAGCGGCGACGTCATTTAAGCAGGGAAGAAATGCTCAGAGCCGTGGGAATGATAGAAGCTGGTTCCCAGCAACGTACTGTGGCTTTAGCTCTGAATACAAGTCAGAGTGTTATCAGTCGACTTTGGACACGTTACCGAAGCACTGGTACCGTGGCTGAGCGCCATGGAGGACGGTATCGCTGCCCCACACGGAGACAAGACCGATACATTCAAATCTTAACTCGAAGAGCTCCAACAATAACCGCCATGATGTTAGCCGTGAGGCTTCATCACTCTTCAGGGAACTTAATTAGCGACCAAACAGTCAGAAACCGCTTGCATGAAGTGAAACTTCATTCCCGAAGACCGCTACGGGTACCACCTATAGCAATGCACAATCGTAGGATTCGATATCAATGGGCTCTTGAACACAGAAATTGGGCAGAAGAACAATGGCGTTTCGTGTGCTTTTCTGATGAGTCTCGTTTTGGTATGAGACCGGATACAAGGCGTATACGACACTGGAGAACCCCTGGACGCCAACAGCGATTAAAATCCTGCCAGGAAGTCCATCCTTATAGTGGTGGAACCATCATGGTATGGGCGGGTATTTGGATCGGCGGAAGAACTGAATTGATTTGGATCAGAGGCAACCTCAACGCTCAAATTTATGCTGAAACGATTGTATCAGACGTCATCGTTCCTCTACAAGTGCAAATCGGTCCCTTATTTCAGTTAATGCATGATAATGCACGACCGCACACCGCCAGAGTTGTAAGACAGACTCTCGCCGCAGCTAACATCAATGTCCTGCCCTGGCCTGCTCAGTCGCCAGACTTGAACCCGATTGAGCATGCATGGGATATGCTACAGAGAAGAGCTCTGCCGAATATGGAGGGTATCCAGTCGCAAGAAGACCTTTTTTTGTTGTTGCAACGAACATGGGTGGCCATTCCACAGCGTGATTTGCATGAACTCATTTTGAGTATGCCAAACCGATGTTCTTGTGTTGTTAGTGTTCGCGGTAGAAACACGGATTATTAATTGTTTAAGTTACCCAATAAAATTTTAGAGAAAACTGTTATTTCAGTCTTTTTTTCGAACTTTTGTGTTAGTGGTTCAAATGTCAAATATCTCTTTATTAGGAAAATGGCGAATTTCTTTATTAATGCAAAGGTGACTTGGTTTATCGTTACTGTGACAAACGAAAACACTTTATTTGATGAATCCTTAAAGAAAATTTTAATTAATATCAATCAGGAGAAAAGTTATTGCAAAAATATATGTTGATCCCTAGACACTTTTGATGTGTGTACTTAACTGGACTTTTCTGTGGATGCCTTAATTAAAATTAAAGCCTCCAGCCAGGGGCACTTAAAACTAAATTAAAATTGGGCGACTACGCACTAAGGGCACCCCCTGTGGGGTACGAACCTCGGCTTAGGCGTCGCTAGAGAGGACAGCAAGGGACGGCTGGATCGAATGTGTTCTTAATGGTTTGATGTGATGACCGTGACGTTTCCTAGTACTAGCTCTGAGATGAAACGCCGAAACAAACTCAGAGGTCATTGATGGGACATTATGATATTACTGGTTCAGCTGCGGCGCGGGCTGGCCTTCATCGGACAAGGGACGGGGGAGGGGATTACTACATGGAGCGCGTCGCGATGGACCTCGGCGGGGAGGTCGGTAGGTCGGTCTGTTTTTGTGTAATGTGCTGGTGGCCCTATTGGCCTTTTGGAGGAGGGTAATGGGGTCATCGGGGTATCAAACTGAGGAAAGTTATATAACTGGGATTTATCCGGGAAAATGATTCATGGAAGGTCTTTTTATTATCTAATATAGATCGCGCCAAATATCTAGTCCGCTCTGTAGTTGCTTCGCGCATTTGTACAGTCACGCATACTATTTAAATATATATATTTATACATATATATGTATAAATACACCTGCAATACAATTGGGTTGTATCCTAAAAAATAATTTAATGCCTATCAGTTACATTTATAAAAAGTATTAAACACGTATTTTTTATTTTTTCGTTCATTCAAATACTTAGGAAGATATATTGATTTGAAATGTCGCAAGACGTCACGCCGTGGTACAAAATATACCACGGCGTGACGTAATTAGCCCCCACTTCGTAAATTTAATACGCTATATCTCAGTAGTATTTGGTAATTTCGACAAAATAAAAAATACGGGTCTTTATTTTTTTTATTGTCTATAAGACGCACTAATTATTTTTTTGATTTTCATACCATGGATACATCCCTATTGCGCGAAGCAACTTCAGAGCGGACTATTTATATATATTATATACAACGTGTAACATAAAGGGTATATACATAACAAAGGCATGGCATCTTTACATGATATCAAACGATATTGGAGGGGTTTTTTAATCCTATCTCTTTATGTTATGAAGTTATGAGGAAAAACACCGCCTGTGATAGGCTACTATCATACTAGTCGCACAGAGATATTGAAGACATTTATCGGATTTTGGCAAGTAACATGACGGGCAACGAGTAGTTATTAACGTATGTAGTGTGCTGCCACGTTTGTTATGATTTGATTTTAAGAAACACACGAAACCGAAAATTTGGTACCAATTTTTTGAGTATTTTATTTTGAGTTGAAACCCTTCCGATATCGTTTGATATCATCTAAAGATGCCATGCCCTTGGTATGTATATACCCTTTTTGTTACACGTTGTATATATTTTTTACCTAAGAACATCACTAAAATCTGAATTTATGGTATTTTATTTTATAGAAGATTAAAAATATTTTTTTAATTATAAATTGGTTGTATATTCATCATCATCATTCTCCTGCCCTTATCCCAATTTATTTGGGGTCGGCGCAACATGTGTTTTTCTTCCATACATCCCTATCAGAAGCCATCTCGGCAGTCACCCCCTTCTTAGCCATATCATCCCCTTCCTCTACTCATAAAGCCATCAACATTCATAATTAAAACTCTCCTCACGACATTCTCCTCATTTCTCCGTAACACATGCCCGTACCATGACAACCGATTTCCACACAACTTTTCAGCTACCGGTGCCACTTTAAGACTTCCTCTTATGTACTCATTTCTTATTCTATCCATTCGTGTAACACCACACATCCCTCTTAGCATTCTCATCTCGGCTGCATGCAATTGCCTTTCATTCATCCCTTTCGTAGCCCAACATTCTGATCCATACAAGACAGCAGGTCGGATCATGGTTTTATATATTTTCCCCTTAAGTTTAAAGGGAATGCGGGAGTCGCAGATTGTTCCCGTGACCTGCCGCCATTTCATCCACCCAGTGTTAATTCTGTGCTTAACCGTCCGATCTATTTCGCCATCGCTTTGCACGAGTGAACCGAGATACCGAAAGTCGGAGCAGATTGGGAGAAGTGCGTCATCAAGCGCTATGGCTCCAGAAGTGGAGAGACCGCCGAAATCGCAGAACATATATTCGGTTTTGGTTCTGCTGATTTTCAAGCCAGCATTCTCCAGCTTCTGTTGCCATTTCTCCAATCTGCTCTGGATCTCAGGTCCATCTTCACCGACGAGAACAATGTCATCGGCGAACAGCATGCACCAGGGTGCCTCCTCCTGGATGTCCGACGTAAGAGCGTCCATAATCAACAGGAAGAGGTACGGACTTAAAACCGATCCCTGGTGCAAGCCTACCGCCACACTGAACTCGTCGGTATTGCCAGCAGCCGACCGGACGTAGGTACGAGATCGACTGTACATAGCACGAATTAACTCTACATACTTCCCAGGCAAACCTTTCTCTTTTAGGGCCCACTACAGCACATCACGAGGTACCCTATCATACGCTTTCTCCAGATCAATGAACACCATGTGTAAGTTCTTGTGTGCACGTCTGTACTTCTCGCACATTTGGCGGAGTGCAAAAGTGGTGTCCATTGTTCCTCGACCTGGCATAAAAACAAACTGGTTTGGGTTAATCTCACTCTCCTCTCGCAATCTTTTCTCAATCACTTTCTCCCATACCTTCATACTATGTGACATGAGCTTTATCCCTCGATAGTTGTTACAGTCCCGTATTATTACACCATTCTTGTGGGATCCCTCCTTCATGCAACAACTTATTGAAGAATAAAGTCAGCCACATACATCCATCTCCTTTTAAACACTTCCATACTTCTACTGGTATATCATCTGGGCCCATAGCTTTTCCATTTTTCATACCTCGAACTGCTATTCTTACTTCATCCATGCTAATTTCTCTTACCAAACCCATATTCTCTTGTACCTCTTTGAGCACGCCACTCCCTTTATTCTCTTCGTTCATTAGTTTTTCTAAATAAACCTTCCATCGCTCTTTTATTTCGTCATCCTTGGACAGAACCTTACCAGCATCGTCTTTGATACATTTGATATTACTTATATCTCTCGTTCTCCTTTCTCTTGCTTTTGTAATCCGGTAGAGCTCCTTCTGGCCTCTAGGGCTGTCCGTTGAGTCATACAACTTCTCCTGCGCCTTAGCCCTCGAAACTGCTACCGCCTTTTTTGCCTTTCTCTTCCATTCATTATAAATCTTCTTCTTGTCTTCTTTTAAACTGTCATTCCCGTTTTCTACACCTTGCCATTCTTTAAAAGCTATTTTCTTTTCTTTGAGTATCTTTTGCACATCTTCATTCCACCACCATGTATCCTTTTCTATCACACCTTTCCCTTTGGATTCTCCAAACACATCTTTAGCTACTCTCCTTATATAGTCTGCCATCTCTTTCCAACATTCATTCACAGATTTTCCTTCCATATCCCCCATTTCAATCATCTTATCTACCACTTGGCTCTTAAACACACTAGCATATTCCTCTTTTTCTATCATACGCCATCTAGTTTTGGGCGAGGGCCGTTCCTTGTTCTTTCTGGATGACACTGACTTTTACCTCCATTATCAATAGTCTATGTTGTGAGACTAAGTCTTCACCTGGTAGCAGTTTACAGTTTTTGACACTTTTAAGGCTGTTTCGTCTTACTAAAAAGTAATCGAAACATCTGCTAGTTCCCCTCCTCTTTCAGTCATTGTACCTACATGTTTATTATAGGTATGTAATATGTATGATGGATATTTGGCGGCATAGAAACTTGACCGTCTTCTCTCTCATCGACCCGCTGTTGATGGGTCTACCTACATCGTCCAGTTGCCTTCGTTGTAAAGTTTAAAAACGTTATGATATTTTTATAGAACGTGTACAAGAAAATGGTGAATCGGTAGTTGGCATTGTTACGCGATATTGTATGTCATTTAATTCACTGAGAAAGTAATTACTACGTTTTATATAATCCTAATTAAGATGTATTAGAACTATTAGAAGACGTATTGTAATTAAACTCAATTACTTGTTTTCAAACCCAATGATAAATTAAACAATTTCTTGAAATCCGACTATTTTGTATGAATGTGCTTTGTCGATTACGAATTTTTTGTGATAAGTAGGCTAATTTGTTGATTAAATTGTGCTAACAGTTCTAAGAAACTGGTGACCCCATTACCCTCCTCCAAGAGGCCAATAGGGCCACCAGCACATTACACAAAAACAGACCGACCTACCGACCTCGCCGCCGAGGTCCATCGCGGCGCGCTCCACGTAGTAATCCCCTCCCCCGTCCCTTGTCCGATGAAAGCCAGCCCGCACCGCAGCTGAGCCAGTAATATCATAATGTCCCATCAATGACCTCTGAGTTTGTTTCGGCGTTTCTTCTCAGAGCTAGTACTAGGAAACGTCATGGTCGTCAAACCATTATGAACACATTCGATCCAGCCGTCCCTTGCTGTCCTCTCTAGCGACGCCCTAAGCCAAGGTTCGTACCCCACAGGGGGTGCCCTTAGTGCGTAGTCGCCTAATTTTAATTTAGTTTTAAGTGCCCCTGGCTGGAGGCTTTAATTTTATTAGGCTTAAATTTAGCTTTAATAAGGCATCCACAGGAAAGTCCGATTAAGTAGTTACGGTCTCCTAGTAGCCACCTACGAGATACCATATCAAAAAACAAAAAATCTAAGAAACTGATCAACATGTTAGCCACAGGGATGATCGATGACTGCATGATTACCGCAGTGGTTATGCTATTGACTGCTACGCTGTGTGTCGCGGGTTTGATTCCCGCACGGAATAAATATATACTTGTATGACTTACAAGTAGCTGTTTCGGGTCTGGCTGTTTGTGTATATGTGAGTTTATATGTTTGTAAACCCACGATACAGGAGAAATTCCTAGTGTGAGGCAACGTTTTATAAATAAAAAAAAGAAACATCGATATTTAATGACCATCGATGTTGAAAGCATAATCATCGATATTTTAACTTCGATGTTGATATACGAAAAATATCGAAACATCGATGTTAATGAAATCAATCATCGAGGTTAACTTACGGCCTCAGGCACGACACGACCCATGCAACTTACGATGCTCGAAATTAAAAAACAGCGATGAATTAATTTATTGTTTAATTGTACTAGAGGGTTTTGGCGGGAAGCTAAGATGAGTGCCATGCTCATTTTTCATTGGATTTTTAAATTATTTGTGGTGTCGTTTACTAAATAAAACCGTGTGATTTATGTAGTAAAAAGTGCATTCAGTGAATAATTCATAAAGAACAGTGAAATATTATAGCATAGTGGCCAGATCATGGCTTTGTACCAAGTCTTTCTCCTAGTGTTCGGTCGCGCGGCCGACTTTTTCGACATGAATAATTCGTTACGTGACATTGGCTAAATGCACAAACCGCGCGAAGCCATAAGAGAAAGAAAGAAGAACTTTTGAAGATTTTTATTTTACTTGAAATTGGCACAAAGTCATATAAACTCTGTTTTTTAATCTCGTAGACTAAATTGACACATGCAGATGTCAAATTTACATTATTAATTTTGTATTAATACAGTACCTACACATTATTTCAGGATAACTTATTGTAAAAAAACGATACTTGATTTTATGAACGCTAAGTTTCGGCACTATTTAAGAATTGCATTAAACTGCCAACACTCGTAATGTCAGTTTAGTCTACGAGATTAAAAAAACAGAGTATAGTGCCTGATAGTGCCACACTACAAAAAAAAAATGTACTAGCGCGCCATCTTGCGCCCAAAGACACCGGTCCGTATTCCAGATCCGGAAGGAAACTCAAGCATTGATCTCTGCATGCATTACTTAAAACTAGTTTCAACCAATCAAATGGCTCGAAACGAGACTTAAATAGAGCTTGAGTTTTGAGTGACGTTCTGTAATGCACCACTGACTTCCGAAATTAGTTATTTTTCAGTTTGTAGTGTTTTTTGGAAGTCGGTTGTTTTTTTTTGTACTAGCCCCGCACGATGATATTGCGATGGAACCTTGTCACAATAACAGCGTTGTGACGTCATCTGTCACACAAAAGGACAGCTAGCAAAAGAATGTTAAATGCAAAATTAATATTAGGGTTAAGGGATTATTTGTATTTTATAATTTTATTACACTCTTTATAAAGAGTGTATGTATAAATTAATATTAGGGTTAAGGGTTTATTTGTATTTTATAATTTTATTACACTCTTTATAAAGAGTGTATGTATAATAAAATTAATATTAATTAAATAATTAACATTCTTTCTTAGGTATACCTACTCACCCATATTCTGACAAATAAACTTTCATTATTAAAAATTTCAAGGAAATAATTTTTGTAGACGTAAGAAAAATATACTTATTCGTATATCTTTCTTACATGTATACTATTTTTTCTAACTACATTTCTGTTAATTTGCGAGCGGGAATTGAACCAGAGTCCACTGTGTAGCAGTCATGTTTTAATTACTACCCACATCTATCAGCTTATAAATAAAACCAGGATAATGTGTAAAAAAATGTATATAGTCTTCCGAATCAGAACTGCTTTCTGTGTCTGTCGTTTCCGATTCACTGTCGTCGCCGTATTTATGACAAATAACTCGTCAGTTATTCGATCTTTATTCCAATAGGTATTCCTCTTCAAGCCGTTTAACATGATTGACTTCCTTTCGCCAGTCATCTGGAGTTATTGACGCCAACGACTCCAACGTCAGAGCTTCAATGCGACTTTCCAACTGCTCCACATTCTTTTCTGACACCCTTATCTTTACCAGGTTCCAGATGTACTCAATGTGGTTGAGGTCGCAGTTGTAAGGTGGTAATCTAACGACTTCATGGCCATTGCCAGCTAATAAATTGTCAATTTTAAAATTTTTCGGCGGTCTGTGCCGTTTAATTAATAAATACAGTTCAGGTTTTGTAGTGTCGTTGGGAAAGTCTCAACAATCAACTGTTTTTTATTGTTCATACTTGGTGGCCTATTCTCATCCCTACTGTGATAAGGGGCGTTGTACATCACAATTTTAGAGTTGCGTGGTATGTTGGGTACTATTTTTTCTGTAAGTCACTTGGTGAAATTCTCAGCATTCATTTGATCATAGTAATCCCCCGTTTTGGTGTCTGCTTTAAACATTAAAAGGGCATTGTCAACAAAACCGCTTTAACTTCCCGCGTGAACTATTATCCATCGGTGGCCGGGACTGTCGTTCCGTCTCACTCCATCGGTTGTTGTTTGCCAACATTTTTCTACCGTGTTTTTTTTTTTTTTTTTTTTTTTTTTTTTTTTTTTTTTTTTTTTTATATGGCATCTCAAAGTTGACCTAGAGAGGTCGTCACTATTTAACCGCGCTATCCTGTGGCTGCCTTAAATGAATTTAAAGCCTCCAGCCAGGGCTATTAAAAGCTAAGCGACTACGCTAAGGGCACCCCATAGTGGGGTACGAACCTCGGCTTAGGGTGTCACTAGAAAAACAGCAAGGGACGGCTGGATCGATTTCTTATATTTGATTCGGTTTGATGACCGCGGCGTTTCCTAGTACTAGCTCTGAGAAGAAACGTCCGAAACAAACTCAGAGGTCATAGTTTGGAGTTTATATTTACTGGCTCAGCTGCGGCGCGGGCTGGCCGTCATCGGACAAGGGACGGGGGAGGGGGCTGCTACGTTGAACGCGTCGCGATGGACCTCGGCGGCGAGGTCGGTAGGTCGGTCTTTTCTTGTGTATTGTGCTGGTGGCCCTATTGGCCTCTTGGAGGAGGGTTATGGGGTCATCGGGGTCTGTGAGGGCATGCCGTGGACGGCGAAGGCGGGAGATGGTGGAGGGAGTGTAATTAGCAGCCGCTGCTATAAGAGGATTGCGGTGCTTGGCAGCAGTGTCAAAGAAACGCCTGGAGAGGCGTTTCATGAACTGCTGGATGGTGGGGATTTTGAGATCAAGATGGAGGATCTCATTACGGACGAACCAAGGGGCGTTTGTGGCTTTACGGAGGAATCGGTTTTGGACTACTTGCATCCTATGGATATGACGCGGCTTGGCATGTGCGAAGACTGGACAAGCGTATGTCATGATCGGGCGTATGCATGCTGTGTACAAGCGCATTTTGCACCTGAGCGACAGTTTGCTACGCGGGTTGAGAAGGGGGTGGAGTCGACCCAGAGCGAAGGCGGCGCGTGAGCGGACCGCCTTAATGTGCTCTGAGAAGTTGAGGTGTTGGTCGAGAATCACACCTAGGTATTTGGCTTGCTCCTCCCAAGGGATCGGCTTGCCGTCCATGGTGATGGGCCGTGGAAGGGTGACTTTGCGTCGCGGTTTCATGTAGAGTACCGCTTGGCTTTTTTTGGGGTTGACTTCGATCCTCCACTTCTTAAACCAGTCAGCAAGGTAGTTGACCGCTCTTTGAAGATGGAGGCGAGTCCGGTCTGGATTGAGTCCAGAGCAGTAGATGGCTGTGTCGTCTGCGAACAGAGCGAGTTGTGCCTTACTGCTTTTCGGGATATCGCTGGTGAAAAGCGTGAAAATGAGGGGGGCTAGTACAGAGCCCTGGGGGACACCTGCATGGATGGGGCGGGGGGAGGAGAGTGCTCCTTCGATTTTATAACGAAAGGTGCGGTTTGACAGGAAGTCCCGTAAGATGAGGACGAGACGATCAGGCACACCGAGTTGGTACAGCTTATAGATTAAGCCGTTGTGCCAGACTTTATCAAACGCCTTCGCTACGTCAAAGTAGACTACGCCTGTATACATACCACGCAGGAATCCTGCGTGTATATGTTCAGTGATACGTAGGATCTGTTGGGGTTTCTACCGTGTAGTGTGCATGTATCCACGTTTCGTCGAGATAAATAACGGGTCTTTTGTTATTACCAAGCGAGTCATTTTCTTTCATACGTCGTAAATATTTAGCCCTCCACGCTTGAATTTTGGGTCTTTGAATTAGGGCGTCTTTTTTGGTAGCATCGTTTAAATTAGTAGCCTAAATCACATTTAATTATTTTTCTTAATGTAGTTTCACTACCAGTATAATTAAGGTCTACTTTTGAAGCCGCCAAGATTTTGCGCATTGTGGGTATTTCTCTCCTCACCGTACACATTGAATCTATAATATTTCTTAAAGCTGTTATGGAAAACCCGTCGAAATATTTCTTCTTTTGTCTTTTTCCTTTAGTAGGAGTTCCCATTTTGCTGCCACTGGCTGTTGCTGACTCATGCTCTCGTCTCAATTTCGTCACAGTATTTTTTGCAACGCCTGTGGCACATGCCACACACTCCGTGACTTTGATAGAATTTTGCAAAATATTTTTAATAACTGTAAGCAGTTGCTTCGGTATTAAAATGTCTGAAGCACTTCTTAAAGCACGGTTTATACTTTCAAGAACTAACTTACAATCCTCTTTCTCTTTAACAAAATAATTGTCCACTTTAATTATAATTTCACGAGTACGACTATTAATTAATTTCTTACTCATTTTAACGAGTAACAGTTAACAAAACTAAACAACAAAACTCAAGAACAACAATAAAACAGGATAACAAAAACAAAAAGCTAACAAAAATATTCGATGTGCGTAAGTGGGTAAGCGCGGACTGAATTTGCGAACGGTACCGACGGTGCGAGTTCGACTACGTCACCAAGATGGCCGCCAATCGCAATATCATCGTGCGGGGCTTATAAAAGAAGTTCCTATTAAAATCGGGTTGGCAATATGCAGCACATTCAATATTCAAATCGTTCATCATTCGATGTCCATCACTATTTAAGACTAAAACCATAGACTAAGGTCCGTATTACAGAACGTTACTCAAGCATTGATCTCTGCTTAAGCATTACTTAAAACTAGTTTCAACCAACCAAATGGCTTGAAACGAGACTTAAGTAAAGCTTGAGTTTTGAGTGACCTTTTGTAATACGGACCTTATAGTATAGTTTTAGGTCCGTATTACAGAACATTACTCAAACTCAAGCTCTACTTAAGTCTCGTTTCAAGCCTTTTGATTGGTTGAAACTAGTTTTAAGTAATGCATAAGCAGAGATCAATGTTTGAGTAACGTTCTGTTATTCTGTAATACGGACCTTTATGCACGTATTACAGAACGTCGCTCAAAACTCAAACTCCACTTAAGTCTCGTTTCAAGCCATTTGATTGGTTGCAACTAGTTTTAAGTAATGCATAAGCAGAGATCAATGCTTGAGTTTCTTTCTGGAATACGGACCTTAGGTCCGTATTACAGAACGTCACTCATTACTTAAAACTAGTTTCAACCAATCAAAAGGCTTGAAATGAGACTTAAGTAGAGCTTGAGTTTGAGTGACGTTCTGTATTACGCACCTTAGTCTTAGGTGCGTATTACAGAACGTCACTCAAAACTCAAACTCCACTTAAGTCTCGTTTCAAGCCATTTGATTGGTTGAAACTAGTTTTAAGTAATGCATATGCAGAGATCAATGCTTAAGTTTCCTTCTGGAATACGGACCTTAAATAGTGATGGACATCATGTATTCTATCTCAATGACTAAAACGTAGTGATTACTTGCTCTGTGGTTTAGGGATGGGCAAATGGAAAAAATATATCGATATTTATTGTATCGATTATTTTCAAATATATCGATATAATCAACCAAAAAATATCTATATTTCGATATATCGATATTATTTGCCCTATTTGCAATTAAATTAAAAAATTGCCAAAATATTCGAAATTATAAAGCAAATACACCTATGGCTGTTTTGACATAAGTTTAATTATTTAAAAAACAGGTTCATGTACCAGAAAAAATCAACATCTTCAACACAACACTTTGCTAATGTAATTTCTCCGTATACGAGGCCTAATAACTGTCGCGCAGGGCATTATTAAAGCAGTAATTGAGTAATTGTTGGTTACTGTTTGGCAATGCAGCTGTCCATGGGCAGAGGTGACCCTTGCCATCAGGCGTGCGAATTGCTTGACATAAAAAACAGTATTGGTCTGATATTGACATCAGGAGCACTCTTTGTTTGAGGCATTTGGCGCAAACAAATTTACCACTGAAGCTACTCTTTCAGACGACACTGATGAAGCTTGACAAGTCAATTTTTTTTTTATTTTTTTTATATGTTATAAACTAGCGCTTGACCGCAATCCTGCCTGATGGTAAGCAGTGACGCAATCGTTGATGTTAAAGCGCACTAGTTTATTAAAAGCCTATTCACTCTAGCCTTGAAGACACTCAAATTGTAGTCCGACTGAAACACCGCCGCTGGCAAATTGTTCCAGTCCCTCGATGTACGCAGTATAAAGGAGGAGGCGAAACGCTTCGTCCGGATATTTCGACAATTTACAATGTAACTTGTGTCACTAAATTTGTAAGAGGAATGGCTAAGCTTGAAGTTACATAATTTGCAACACTTATTTCCTCAGTAGCTTCTTTGAAAAGGCAAAAAAGAGCACTAAAATCCCGTATCTGATAGACTATAATTTTTGTTTGTGTTTGAATCAAAGAAACTAAACTCATACAGCCGTATCATCATCATCATCATTTCAGCCGAAAGAAGTCCACTGCTGGACATAGGTCTCCCCCAAGGTTCTCCACGACGACCAGTTCTGCGCCTCCTGCATCCAGCGGTTTCCCGCGACCTTTCCACCTAATCGGGGGCCTACCCACGCTACGTCTTCCGGTGCGTGGTCGCCACTCGATAACCTGTCGGCCCCATCGGGCATCGGTCCTACGGGCAATGTGTCCAGCCCACTGCCACTTTACTGTTGCAATTCTTCGGGCTATGTCGGTTACTCTCGTTCTTCTGCGGATCTCCTCATTCCTGATTCGATAGCGCAGTGAAACCCCAAGCATAGCCCTCCCCATTGCCCTTTGAGTGACTTTGAGCCTTCTTCTATGGCCTATTGTTAGCGACCACGCCTCAATTCCATAAGTCATCACTGGCAACACACACTGGTTGAAGACTTTTGTCTTAAGACACTGCGGTGTTTTGGACGAGAAGATTTTACGTAGCTTCCCGAAAGCAGCCCAGCCGAGTTGGATTCGGACTACTGCATACCTATTCTTTTTCTAAATTTAAGAAATCGGATTGGTCAAATACATGATGTGACGCGTAAGCATACAGCAGAGCTTCGAAAATATATCGATTTTGATATTTGAAAATAAATATCGAAAATCGATATATCGCGGGACAAAATACCGCCGATATATATCGATATTTTTCTAAAAAATATCGATATTTTGATATATCGATATTTTTTGCCCATCCCTACTGTGGTTAAAACATTTTAGTGACGTGAAGTTCAAGCTGTGAGGTTATGTTTATTTGGTTTACATGTTGTTATTTGCAACCATTCATTAGAAATGGCAGACGTAAATAGTTTATTCGATTGTTTTGATGAGGTGGCTCCAAATGAAGCTTCTGTACAATTCCCAAACATAAAGAAAGAAGATGAAGTGTAAGTTAACCTATGATGTTACTGTTCTACTCCGTAATTCTGGCATCCATGTGATGATTTTGTGCTTTTTATAGAGACGCAAGCTCTGAAACTGAAGGTACCAGTCTAAAGCGGTTACACGACGAGGTTGAGATCATTGAACAAACCACGAAGAAACCGAAACAGGAAGAAGATGATTCAGAGCTCACTAGTGATATAAAGTAAGTTTTGTTATATAGTCTAATGTGTAATACTTATTGAACAGAAGGACAATTCCCGTAATTAAAAACGTTCAAAATCTAGTCGTAGTAGTAAATTTATGTAAATTGCCTCTCGGATATGGCTATACTCATTTATTTGTTCATACTTATTTATTTACTGACCATATCAAATCTAACTTCTATTTCAGTTTGGAACTCCTCAATGCCCGTATAGCGATACATACACTAGAGACTCATGAAGGTTGTACGCATGAGGTGGCAATACCTCCCAACCATGATTATGTACCTCTTATGCCAATCACAGGCGAGCCCGCTAAGCAGTACACATTCATACTTGATCCATTTCAAAAAGAGGCAATAACATGCATAGACAATGTGCAGTCTGTTTTGGTCTCTGCTCACACTTCTGCTGGTAAAACTGTTGTGGCTGAGTAAGTTACTTTTTAATTTTAGCTTTGTTTTATAACCCTTTTTTCAGACTAACAGCTATTTTTCTCTTAAATAAAACAAACAGTCGTATTTTAGAGTTATCTATAATAAAACAAATTAGCTTATCAAACATGTTGTGTGTTGTTTGTGTAACTTATTACCCCTCTATTGATAAACGTTGCTTGAAGTTAAATAGTGATTAGTGACTGTTTAACTATACTTTTGCAAAAAATGTATTATTAAACAATTGCTAACCAGTAGTTAACTTAAAGCAACATTTATGAATAAAGGGGATGGTCTGCTCACCTTTAAACCTTATAGTGAGCTGTTGTTAGTGTCAATCCCTAGCATTTGTTGGAATTTCAGCTCACTCCACACTGATTTCATGTAAGTTTTCTCTGTGACATGGTTACTGAATCACACTGCTGTTTATCTCAGTAAATACACAAACACACACTTTAAAATATAATTCGAAAATGTTTCATCTTTCTAGATATGCTATAGCATTGTCTCTGAAGAATAAACAGAGGGTCATATACACTACACCTATAAAGGCCCTGTCGAACCAGAAGTACAGAGAGTTCTCGGAAGAGTTTCATGACGTAGGTCTCATTACTGGTGATGTGACCATTAATCCTTCAGCTTCCTGTCTTATTATGACTACAGAGGTAAGAATTAAAAAACTAATTAAAGCTAGTAGAATAATCTTATTACTTTTAATTTTATTAATATTCAAACCCATTAATTTTATAATTTTGTAATAAGGCTTAATTATTTTAATGAAATAATATTATTTAATACAGATTTGGTACCTATTAAATCTTATTTGAACTAAATAATATTATAAACCTGTGCATTGCAGATTTTAAGGAATATGCTGTATCGGGGATCAGAAATCATGCGTGAAGTTGGATGGGTTGTGTTTGACGAAATCCATTACATGAGAGATAAGGAGAGAGGAGTTGTCTGGGAAGGTATGTAAATTTTGAATCAAAGATGGTATCCATTTTGATAAGAATAAACTAATAAAATGACTTTTTTGTATAGATCTTAGCATGTTAAAAAACTTTGGTTTTGCTTTAATGAATAGCTCTTTTAACTAGATTATAGTATTGGTAGTAGTGCTAAGTCAAATAAGAACAAGATTGTGTAAGAATGTAAACAATCATCAATTCTATCTTTCTGAATCTAAACAATTAATCTAACATTCCAAGGGAACAGTTTTTTTACAAGCTTTTTATTAAGTTGCAATGTAAGTGTTTGGGTGATATCTTGAAACACAATTTTGAAGCAAATATTATTAACACTCCATTAGGCGCGCGTTCTACAATAGTAGTACACTTGTGCATTTCGTCGAATATTATCGGTTACTCAAGGTCAATCACGCACACGGTCTTATTATTCTTCTATTACTAATCAATGAACATATTAAGTGTCCTTGAGGCGACGAAGAGCGCGCGACTACTCGCGTGACATTTTTTTCGAGAGCTGCGGTCGGTGTTTATTTGTTATAAGTACAAGTGTATATTTATTACCTTCTATTTATTTTTTTTATGATATATACAATTTATAAGAAGGTTAGTACTAACTAGAGCGATGATTTTCTCTAGAATAATGGCTTCACGCAGTGAAGAACAGAGAATTTCTAGATGGCCCGAAGAAGAAGACACTGATGGTGAAGATATCGTGGAGAATAACCCTGAAGATTTGTTTCTTAGAAGGACAGCCTCCGTGGCGTAGCGGTAGCGGACGCGGCCGCTGCGCAAGGTGGCGCGGGTTCGATCCCCGCACAGTGCAAGTATTTGTATGCATGAATATGAATATTTGCACTGGCCTGGTCGTGCCTCGGAAAGCACGTTAAGCCGTTGGTCCCGGTTGCCATACGAACATCTAGTGGCAGTCGTTACGGGTTGTTGGAGCCCTCAAACGTCCAACAATTGGTCTAACTGCAATACTTCGATGTCGCCTTCGGGTTGTGGAGGTCAGACGGCAGTCGCTTCACGGAAAAATGTCGAAGTTTAGCCATATCAGCAATTGGACTGGTAAAGCGGACCCCAGACTCCAAAGCTGAAAAGGCTTCGGATGCGACTGGGATTAACGCTGGGATGATGATGATGATGATTTGTTTCTTAGAAGAAGACTACTTAGAAGAATCCCCACATAATATGGACACAGAACAGGAGGAATGTGTTTTCTCGGTGGTAGGCAACAACATCAGCCGCCGGCATAAGTTACCACCCACCAGACAAAGTCTTGCCGCCAAGCGATTCGTCGTGTTCCGGCATGATGTCTGGTGAAGCCGTACGGAGAACGGGTCTGAGCGGTTGTGTTGCGATGTGTGCCGGGTACGATGTGCCTAATGTTGTTGTGGGGAGTGTGGGTCGTGGAGGGTCTCCAGATCATCCTCTGGCGCAGCATCGTTGGTCGAGTTGTGGGGTTAAACATTGCATCACCTCGCTCAACTGCCGTCTTCCTTCCTATTCACTCAGTTTTTTTGAGTGAATAGGCTTAATAAGCTAGTGCGCTTTACCATCAACGATTGCATCACTGTTTACCATCAGGCGGGATTGCAGTCAAGCACTTGTTATAACTAATAAAAAAAAAAATGTAGCACCGAGTTTGACTTAGAAAATATTGAACAAGACGCCCAACAATCCAATCTGAATCTGAAGATCTAAAGATGATGTATCCCTAAGTTCTTACAATGTCTCCAGAAACTCCAGACGGTGGCCGTTTACTATATTCTTTGATATGATGAATATAAGTGCAATAAACGGTTATGTTGTGTATGTAATGAACAAAGGCTACAGTATCAAGTCACGAAAAAAATATTTGCATGAAATTGGTTTTGAACTTGTGGCTCAATATAGCATAAAGCGCAGAATATCCATGGAAAATATTCCAAAATCATTAGAATTAAAAGGTGGAATTCTTTTGGGTCTGAACGATCCATCCGAGATGAACCAGAGTCCAGCACAACCCCAGAATACCGGTCGCTTGGAAAATGTTCCTTCTGTGGCAGAGCGCGCAACAACTCAACCAGGAAGCATTGTTACACATGTAACAAGTGGATTTTCCCCGATCATTAGGTTCTTCTATGTCCACACTACACTAAAAATTAAGAATTGGAAATGCAGGACATGAGTAAAGATGGGCGGGTGGGTAAAAAATGGGTGGGTAAAAATTGGTAAAAAAGGGTAGAATAGGTAAAAATTAAAAAATACCCATTTTTACCGGGTATTTATAATAAATACCGGGTATAAAATAAATTGTTATTTAATTGGCTTCGTCATCAATACTACGATCAGGTACTGGAGTGCTTTGGGGTCCTACCACCATCTTTGGGACCCAAGTTAACCCCACCTGCCTGACGGTGCACCCGCTGACTTACGGATGGGGTGCTGACGCCAGTTTTCCCTTCGGAGCTGAGTGGTCTGACAACAGTCGCACTCGTAAAAGCAAAACAAGCCAAACTATTATGAATAGGAAAGGAAGAAATGCACGTGACACAGTTAGGGCGCCGCCGCAAACGGCGCGCAGGAGCTACGCCCGACTCCTGTGACCTGTGGGCTAGGTCTAACGTGTCAGAGGCAGATACAGCTGAAGAAGCGAGCCAAAACCAGGAAAAACCGTTGTGCTTTTCCTGGTGTGGTGACGCTGAAAGTATGTTGGTCTGGATCCAGCTCGAAGGAAAGTTTCACGGGATACCGTTATCCCAGCGAGTGTTTCTGGGTGGTGATTTGAACAGTCATGTGGGTGAGAAGAGTGTCGGGCTTGAGCGTGTTCACGGCGGCTTTAGGTACGGCGGCCGCACCGCAGAAGGAAACAAAATTCTCCAAACGTGTGCAGCCGCTAACCTTGCAATCGTGAACACCTACTTCAAAAAGAAGCAGGGGCACATTGTCACCTTTCGCAGCGGGCGAAGCGCTACCCGAATAGACTTTCTACCGACTAGGAGACACCACATCGGCAAAGCAGCCAACTGCAAAGTCATAGCCGGTGAGAGTCTCACTGGACAATACCGCCTCCTTGTACTAGATCTCTGCGTAACGGCCCATCGTAGACGTGTAGAGCACCGCAGGCACCAGATTTGGTGGCGGCTGCTTGATGAAATAAGTCCTAGGAGTTCGCATCGGTTATTAGAGACAAGTGCGCTGGACCGATGAAGAATATGTCCAAGACCATTGGGGCAGGATCCAGGCAGCTATTATTGGGGCGGCGCGGGTGGTGCTCGGAGTCTCTAAGGGCGGCCGCAAACGTGAAAAGGAGACCTGGTGGTGGGACGACACAGTCCAGAGGAAGACTAGGGTGAAGAAAGCCCTCTTTAAAACGTGGCATCCAGATCGCGACGCATATAAGGTTGTCAAACGTGCCACTAAAAGAGTTGTAGCCAGAGCCAGAGCCAGAGCCAGACCACTTTCAAGCGCTTTACGAGAAGTAGGAATCATTTGAGGGGCAAAAGATCTTTTCCAAATTGGCATGTTCCAGGGTCAAAGCGGCATAGGATATATCCAAGTGCCGTTGTGTAAAAGACCCTACTGGCAACCTGCTATGCAAAGACCTCACGGTGAAGGAGAGATGGCGCTTGTACTTCCACGAACTGCTGAATAAGCAGCACCAAGAGGTGCAGACACCGAAATTCATTCCAAATCTTGAATTAGTGCCCCCGATAACACCCGAGGAAGTCCAAACGACTTTTCGGCAAATCGGAAAGCTGTCGGAACTGACGGAGTCCCCATTGAAGCCTGGAAGGCGATGGGTCCTCGCGATGCGGGCATGCTAACTAACCTTCTGAACCGCGTGATCCTGATCGGCAAAATTTCAAGCCAATGGGGACTAAGTATTATTACTCCAGTCTTCAAAGGCGACAGCCTCCGTGGCGTAGCGGTAGCGGACGCGGCCGCTGCGCAAGGTGGCGCGGGTTCGATCCCCGCACAGTGCAAATATTTGTATGCATGAATATGAATATTTGCACTGGTCTGGTCGTGCCTCGGAAAGCACGTTAAGCCGTTGGTCCCGGTTGCCATACGAACATCTAGTGGCAGTCGTTACGGGTTGTTGGAGCCCTCAAAAGTCCAACAATTGGTCTAACTGCAATGCTTCGATGTCGCCTTCGGGTTGTGGAGGTCAGACGGCAGTCGCTTCACGGAAAATGTCGAAGTTTAGCCATATCAGCAGTTTGACTGGTAAAGCGGACCCAAGACTCCAAAGCTGAAAAGGCTTCGGATGCGACTGGGATTAACGCTGGGATGATGATGATGACTCCAGTCTTCAAAGGCAAGGGCTCGGTACACACCCTGAAGAATTTTGAGAGGATTATAGACTCTCAGATTCGGCAGGAGTATGCTGTCTTGGGAGTGTCAATATGGGTTCCGTCCAGGGTACGGAACCATGGATTCTATATTAACACTAAGGTTCACCATGGAGAGATACAAATTGAAGAACACGCCTCTATATAATGCTCTTTCTATGTAGAAAGAGCATATGCAGTCCCCGTACAGGCCTCAGCATCCATGATCCACCTCCCTGGTTGCTCATGTATGCTGAGGCGATATCCTCACTGTGACTGTCCCCTGTCCGCATCGCGCTGGCTGACCCGGACAGTTGGAGCGGCGTGTGAATTAGGCGGCTGACCTGTCCCACCGGACCGGACCGACAGTGGCGGGCCAGCATCAATGGAGGATTGCGGAAGCAGTTTTCGTTCTCGCAACCCCCGGTGTAGGTGTGAGATGAAACACTTTTCAATCATTAAGAGTCCGATAGACCCGTCGCCCGCCCCAGGGCGACGGACATCGCATGAGGATGTTCCACCCCGGAAACAAAAAAAAAAGGATTTCGGGGCGGCGCCGGCAGCGGCGCGGGAGCCGGGCGGGCATCGAAGACCCGTTCTCGAAACTAGCGGGCAGATCGCGCGTCACTATAGCCGCGTAGTATTGTGTTCACGATTGTGTCGACGAGATATTTGTTTTTATTCGCGAAAGAAATGTTTGAACAATAGCGGCAAGAACTTTTTGATTCAAATTTATTCCTAACGCTCGATCACCGCTTGTAGTAAGTACACCGCTCGCTGCCCGCCCGCTGCCCGCAAGATTCGAGCGCGAGAAGTACACCGCTCGCTGCCCGCCACCGCCCCGTTGTGCCGCGCCGCTGTTTTCGAGAACCGGTCCGTTTGATTTAACGCATAAGATCTTGCCGCTCACTCGCCGCCGTCGCCGCCGCAACGCTGCCCGCAAGATTCGAGGCAGAGGCCTAAAAAGAAACCGTGGCCCTGGCGCACAGGCACACACAGGCACAGGCCTAGACGGGAGAGGTCATTTGACGATTTCTCATCCAGAACAAAAAAATGGTAGTAGGCTATTTGACAGTATTCATTTTTTTGGGATTTTTTGCTTCAATTGCATAAAATGAGGGTTCTTTACGTCATTTACACGAGTTTTAATAAAAAATGCAATAAATGAGTTTGAGTTTGAAAATAATAACAATTAATACATACAAAACACAAAAATTTGTTTAGCTTTTTGTTTCTCGCGCCACACATTGTGAAACGATCCGGATTGGCTAATGTCGCGATGACGTCATACGCGCATCAACGCTTGTTTTCGGACTTTTTTCAAACTTATATACTGTTTTTTGGGGGTTTTTATCGATTTATTTGTACAACCCGGTACAGCACACCACTTGTAAACCATTTTATTAGATAATAACAACAAATAATAAATAAAAACAAACACCACTAAGAACCGAAAACCGCTTGTGACGTCAATTACAAAGCTCGACGCCATATTGCTGAATAAATCGTTTTCGCGGCTTATTTGAATTTTGAATTTTTATTTGCATATTTCTTACGAAATACGTATTTAAAATTAATAAAAATACTTTCGGTGAACTTCTTAACCGCAACCAAGTAATTCGAGATAAAAATTATAAATATGTCAAATAGCCTGTTCCGTAGTGGCAGCCCGTGTAAGTCAGATTTTGTCGAGTTTTTTGCAATTTACTGGTCAGTGTCAGGTTGTAACTTGATCAAAATATGATCTGCGATAATAATAACGATGTAACTGCGGATCTACCCTAAATTAAACTGATTATAATTTTTACCCGGTAAAAATTAAAATTGGGTGGGTAAAAATAGGTATAAATGGGTATTTACCCATAGTTCGGGTTTTTACCGGGTAAATGCCCATCTCTAGACATGAGCAAATAAAAAAAAAATAATCTTTCAATATTATAAGTTCATATCCTGTGTTTTTTTTTAGTTATGTACAAGAAGTCTGATTTTTGGTTCTTCTTCTGGAAATTAGTCATGTTTTATTTGTTTTAATTTTATAATAAAGGTCTTCTTATAAGTACAAAAAACATTTTGAAATTTATAAAAAAATCCTTAGAAAACCTTATATTAAAAATGTTCTCCATATGTATAGCGCGCGACTACTAACGTCTCAAATAGAGGCGCGACTAATGGAGTGTTAACTAGCTGAGCTGAAATGAAAATTACAGGGTACCATACCAACTTACAAGGGACTGTGTCACATTCAATGGCCAATGGGTGCAAGGTTATAGGGGGCCCTAAATTTTAGTGTTATTATTATGTTTCGTATACACATTCAGTTTTTCTTTATGAGCTCAAGAATACATTTATGTCCAAGTATTTTTTTTTCCAATACATAGAAACGTTGATCCTGCTGCCTGACAATGTCCACTACGTATTCCTATCGGCCACTATCCCCAACGCGCGGCAGTTCGCCGAGTGGGTGTGCCGTCTGCACTCTCAACCTTGCCATGTTGTGTACACTGAGTACCGACCCACTCCGCTTCAACATTACGTATTCCCAGCCGGAGGAGATGGGATACACCTTGTAGTGGATGAAAAGGTAAGTTCAAAACTATGTAGTGACAACAGCTGGTTCAATGTGAGGATCGAACTTACTTCCAATTGTTAAAATATGTTTGAATGTCACTACTGCTTGTAATAGAAATCTTTTATCACAATGTCGACATTCCCCGAAAAATATAAGCCAGGGCTGCTAGGTAATTCTAGTTTTCGCCTTTCTGTACTTCCAAAAATGTCTAAGCATATACAAAAAGTTTGACCTACTTTATTTATTATTGATGATGATGGTAAGCACTGATACAATCGGTGATGGTAAAGCGCACTTATATCATTATGTTAGCCCACATTGTGTTGGGAAAACGTTCAATTTTCCTAGCACAAACTTTATACAATACAAATACACATTTCTTTTTCAAACTAGGGTATTTTCAAAGAAGATAACTTCAACACTGCTATGGCAGTTCTAAATAACGCTGGTGACGCGGCCAAGGGCGACCAGCGTGGACGTCGCGGTGGCCCACGCGGCGCCAATCAAACTAATATATTCAACATCGTCAAGATGATCATGGAGAGGAACTTCGCCCCTGTCATCATTTTCAGTTTCAGTAAAAAGGACTGCGAGTCTTATGCTATGCAAATGGCTAAATTGGACTTTAACACAAGTGAGTAAAATTTTAAGGCCTCTGAAATGTCTTAAATGTATTTGTTATAATAATTATGGTTAAGATATTATTATGTCGTGAGGAGAGTTTTAAGTATGAATGTTGATGGCTATAAGAGTAGGGGAAGACCAAAGAAACGATGGATGGAATTTGTGAAGGATGATATGGCTAAGAAGGGGGTGACTGCCGAGATGGCTTCTGATAGGGATGTATGGAAGAAAATACATGTTGCGCCGACCCCAAATAAATTGGGATAAGGGCAGGAGAATGAATGATGAATTATGGTTAAGACACAATAAACTTTTTGTAGTTGAAGAAAAGAAGCTAGTAGACGAAGTGTTTAACAACGCGATGGACGTTTTATCTGAAGAGGATCGCAAGCTGCCTCAGGTCGAGAACGTGATCCCGTTGCTGCGGCGAGGCATTGGTATACATCACGGTGGACTGCTGCCTATACTCAAGGAAACTATTGAGATACTGTTTGGGTTGGGGCTTATTAAGGTAAGAAATAACAACTATATTATATACACATTCAATTAAGATAGATTTCTGATTAACTTCTGTTTCGTCTAATCCCTTGAAATCTTGCAGTTGGTTGGTTTATTATTCTGGTTTCACTGAGTGTCTAGATGGATAATGGCTTATATTTTGTACGAGTTTCCTTTGTCAGGGATCAGCAGGGTAATTGCTTAACACACTCAGTGGGCTTCAGTTTGCCAGTTCAACAATATTCATTGCGTTTTTTCATAGTTCAGTAGGCAAATTTTTCGAACTTGGGTAGCAATGGATTAACAATATACTTCAAAATTATTCCAATTGGTAGCAACAATGTGTGACGCAATTAGTGTACAGGTTGAGCATCCATGTAGACATATTGACTTACCAAGTCGCAAATTCACAACGTCTAATATACTATGTAGGTATGTATTATTTTTAGCAAATTATGCCCACAATTCATAATTTTATTGTTAACAGGCCCTATTTGCGACAGAGACGTTCGCCATGGGACTCAACATGCCGGCCAGAACTGTTGTCTTCACCAACTGTCAAAAATTCGATGGAAAAGATTTTAGATTTGTAAGTATAGTACAATTGCTTCTCGACATCTTTGAGTAAAGTACCCAACGACCATTATTGTGTTGCTAAAGTATATGATTTAAAGCATGTTTAGCCTTTTGAACGCCCATCTATATGTATAATACGCGATGTGTCCTCCTGATGTGTACAATATTTATAAAATATTATGTATTTACGTAATTTTCTTGCAATAATAGTATTTATGATCATTTCGACGAAATGAAATATAGCGAGGTTTTCATCGTGTCCCATCACTGGCTTACTTGATATCAAGTAATTGGCGCTGGGGGCATTAAAATATTTTCTGGCATTTTTGTTTCTATTGAAAATAAAACAAATAAGAACTTATTATGTGTGAAAAAGTTAAAAATATGGCTGATAACAGGGCAAATGTCCGTAAAAACAAAATAAAAGGTCTTGTAAAAGTCGTAAATTTATTTTATACTGTGATTACTTCTAATCAAGTAGTGGCGCTGAGGGCACGAAAATCTCGAACTTGTATAGAAGTGATTGGCGTTCAAAAGGTTAGAGAAAATATGTATTAAATTAGTTAGCATGAAGGTTTTTTGTGATTAGTATACCAATTTAACTTTTATGACATTAATATGAGATTCAAAATCAAATGGCTCGCAGCAACTTCAGTACTATCTTCATTTGTAGATAACTTCAGGGGAGTACATCCAAATGTCAGGTCGCGCCGGCCGACGAGGTCTCGATGACAAGGGCATCGTAATCCTCATGATTGATGAGAAGGTCACGCCCGCTATTGTTAAGGGTATGGTACAGGGTAAGGCTGATCCTATAAACTCTGCCTTCCATCTTACATATAATATGGTAAGTTGCATTTGTTAGCTATTTTACGGACGACAGCAGGACAAGCTACCCCAAACTGTCAAATATTCCCAATCAACCTTGGGCCTTAATGCTTTAGAGATAAAGTTGAAAATCTAATGAGGAAATCTGACAGATTGTAGTAGCTTGATGTGTTGTCGTCTGTACAAGATATTGTCATAATAAGGAGTGTTGCAAGAGCTGGTAATAGCGAATGTTATTTTTTTAGGTACTCAATTTGTTACGAGTGGAAGAAATAAACCCGGAGTATATGTTGGAGAGGAGTTTCTTCCAGTTTCAAAATCAGGCGGCTATACCGGACCTTATAGAAAGTAAGTTTAAATTTGAATTCAAATATTTATTGCTAATATTCTGAAAGAATTTTACTTGAAAAAAGACTAATACCTAATAAAACTACAATTTCTTGCCTGATGTGATATTATTTTGTGTGATTCGTTCAAGGTTTGTTTATTTGGTTTGTTTGGATAGAGAACCTAATAGTAATCGAGCACCGATAACTAATTATCGGTGCTCGATTACTATTAGGTTCTCTTTACGATATCGCACTGAAACTATAGGTTATATTATACCTACTTATATGTAAATTAGCATTGAAATTTAATTATTGCAAGAAAATAGCTCTTTACACACCCACACTATACATTTTTTTGTTGGGTTAGTCTTTTTTATTGACTTGATAGTGCTCTGGCTGTTGAGAGTATGTCATGCTCACTCAAATGTCTCGCTGATGGTGGCGTGTGTGTTGGGTCATTAGGTTCCCTTCAATATGGTAGAGCTGAATGATGCTGATCCATTCGTCATGTTCGTGAACGGACGCCGTCGGAGGGGACTGGTCATCTCTTAGCTGCCACGGCGTATTTTAATTTCTGAATTGATTTTTGTGTGTTTTCATAATGGACGCTCTCGGCGTACAATTTATTTCTGCATCGTTCTCACACGGTTGATTTCAACATGAATGATGTAATCAAATATTTGTAACAATAGCTTGAAAATTTAAAAGAGTGTCCATGGAGTTTCTTGCCCGTTCTTCTCCAAAGGTACCTACTCTTTGGAATGGGCGACTAGCTTCATCTTATTGACTGACCGACCTTCTGACAATTCAAAAGTGCCTGTAACTGGTTTATTTGAAATAAATGCTTTGATTTTGATTTTTATATACTTTCGTTGCACACCAACAGAAGTGAAATCAAAGCAGAAAGAATATGATTCCCTGAGCATCTCGGACGAGCACTCTATAGCGTCTTACAGCGCCATTAGGTCACAGCTCGACCTCTTGGGCGCGCAGTTCAGAGCCTTCATCACTAAGCCGGAGTATTTGAAGCCCTTCTTGCAACCTGGACGACTCGTTAAAGTAAGTTGTTCTAAAATGTTAATATCTTCAATTAAAATTGCTATGATTTGTAAATATTTATATTAAATTTGAATAATATATGTATTTCGGGGCAGCGACAGCGGAGCGGTGTGGTCGACAGCATCTTGGTGTGGTGCAAAAGGGGTCCGAAATGGACCCCTTTTGCACTTTTAGGTGTCGTCTTGAAAGAAATCACGAAGTGTAAATGTGTACCCTCCAATCTTGACAACAACAATTTGAATAGGCAAACCGACAGTTTCGCACCGGAGAAGTGCCCTGGTCTACGTCTCAATCTGAAGCGACCGTTCGACAGTCTCCACTTTCTAAAACGACTTTGTCCATGTGCCGCAATCACAAAATAACGCCACAAGCGTATGCCCCACTACTACGTAAATCAAATCAGCAACCTCAATTAGCGACGATCTCCGACGCATAGATTATTAGCCTCCGGCCCGCGGCTTCGCCCGCGTGGAATTCGGTTATATCGCGCTTTATAGATTTCCCTCGGGAATATTAAATTTTTCAATAAAAGTTAGCCTATATCATTTCTCAAGGAGTCTAAAGATTGTGTCAAATGTCATCAAAATCGGTTGAGAGGTTTAAGCGGGAAAGCGTAACAGACCGACAGACAGACATAATTACTTTCGCATTTATAATATTAGTATGGATTATATTATTCAAATTTAAATAGTCATTCATTTTACAAAGTCGAGTAGTTAACTAACGCCTTTTTGTTATCACGTAGATAAAAACCGAAAAACATGAGTACGACTGGGGCATCATAGTGAACTTCAAACACAAGACTGGTAAAGGAAAGAAGGGCGAAGACAACCCCCTCTCAGCGGAGACTGTCATCATAGTGGACATCCTGCTGCATGTGAAGAAAGCGACGGGAGATGATACAGACAGCAAAGTGCCGTGCCCACCTGGCGAGGTAGGAATATTTCAAAACAAACAAGAAATATAATCTTTTTTGGACAGTTAAATGCAAGACATACATACAATATGTAAAGAAAACCCTGTCCGATCCGTGAAGGTATTGTTAGGTATCGATAACTGATTCTACTAATGCCCACAAAGACAGGCTAAACTTAAAAAAAAAATCCCCCTAAAAAAAAATATATTTCGCAAAAAGAGGTAACTTAACACATGTGCGGTAAGCAACCCCATTCCGCGGGCGGCGGGGGGCAGGGCACGCGGCACCTGTGACGTGGTCGCGTCGCTATTCGCTTATAATATTACCGGTGTTGTCACTTTTTTAAAAATTACCAAATTTCGGGGAAATTGGAATTAATTCCCCGGAAAAAAGGATTATTTCAAAATTCATTAGTATTGTTACTATGATGATTATGTAAAATTTTATATTATATTTGATCAAGTGTTTACCTAACCTTTATTATCCTTATGGGTCGGACAGGGTTTTCTTTACATATTGTATACTGCAATCATTTTTTTAATATTTTTGTGTAATTATTGACAGGCAGGAGATGTGGAAGTTGTCCCAGTAATCCACACATTAATTTATCAAATAAGCTCTCTTCGTGTTTACTACCCCAAAGATCTGAGACCAGCTGACAATCGCAAATCAGTGCTGAAGACTATTGGTGAAGTTAAAAAGCGCTTCCCTGAAGGACCGCCATTATTGAATCCTATAAAAGACATGAAAATCAATGAATCTGTGTTTAAAGAATGTGTTGAAAGGATAAAACTGTTAGAAGAAAGGTGAGATATGATTATGAACTGTTTAGCTAGTTGGTCTGTTAAAGTTTATTTTTAACATGTAATATTCAACTATACTTAATACTAGCGGCCGCCAGCGACTTCGTTCGCGTGGTTTAGTTCTGCTCCGCTCCTATTGGTCGCAGCGTGATGTTATATTGATGTTATTCCTGGATTAATGGGCTATCCAACGCAAAAAGAATTTTTCAAATCGGACCAGTAGTTCCCGAGATTAGCGCGAACAAACAAACAAACAGACAAACAAACTCTTCAGCTTTATATATTAGTATAGATTAGTTTATACCTATCTATAGCTAGACAATGAGGTCGCCCATAATTTATAGTTTATTAGACTACGACCCCGACTTCGTTCGCGTGGAGTTAGTTATTTGAACCCTAAAATATACAGCATACATTTTAAATTTTTGTTATGCTCCGCTCCTATTGGTCGCTGCGTGATGTTATAATCTAAATGTTGTTTTTTCGAAATGATGTTATAGCCTAAAGCCTTCCTGGACTAATGGGTTATCCAACGTAGAAATAATTTTTCAAATCGGTCCTGTAGTTCCTGAGACTTAATTTTAATAATCCTTTATGAATAAAGAACACAGTGTTTAAAGGCTATATTCCTAAACGATGGTTAAAGTTAAGTGACGTTAAAAGGTCAAAAATGTATGGATAAAAAATCGCTAATCACTCGTTAACTTTAAGCAGCGTTTATGAATAAGGGAGATTAAGTATAGATTTTTAGTTTTCACTGCCACATTTGACTTCCTCTCAATTTCTCGCAGATTGTACTCCCATCCCTTACATAACGACAAGAGTCGCGGTGCTCTAACCGCGGCATACGACAAGAAACAAGAACTTCACCAAGAATTGACCCTTGCCAAGGCCGAGCTGAGGAAAGCCAAGAGTATATTGCAAATGGATGAATTGAAGAAGAGGAAGCGAGTACTGCGGAGGATGGGGTACTGTACCGCCGCTGATGTTATTGAACTAAAAGGACGTATCGCTTGCGAGTTGAGCAGGTTAGTATATCTATATTTTACTTAATAAATTCATTAATTCTTTCTCTGACAGACAAGTACTACCTTAACCACAACACAAATAGGTTTAGAACGACTAAGGTCCGTATTCCAGAAGGAAAGTCAAGCATTGATCTCTGCTTAAGCATTACTTAAAACTAGTTTCAACCAATCAAATGGCTTGAAACGAGACTTAAGTGGAGTTTGAGTTTTGAGTGACGTTCTGTAATACGCACCTAAGTTTTGCTAAAGAGTTCTTTAAATGATGAAAGTGAGCATTTTATTTCTAAAGTTTGTTTGCAAGTCCTTTCCCTAAAAGGGGTTAAATAGTGTTTGAAAGATATACCGTGGCACCTGGAGCAGAGACAAATGAAGGAACACGGGTCGAGGCTTAGTCAGTATGTAATATCTGGCGATTTTTGCCGATGGGAAAGCCCATCGGGCAGACACATAGGTATCTTGTAAATGGCAGACAAAAAGCTAATTTGATGTGAAATATGTTTTAAAGTACCTAAATGATATTGATGCAATTTTTCACCATAATTACGATAATTAAGTTGGACATAGCAATGAAAGATATTTTTTTGCCAACACATCAAAATTTTGTAACTAAAAAAGATATACAATACAAGGTTATGGCGCTACATAGTCTGTAAGACTAAGGTCCGTATTCCAGAAGGAAACTCAAGCATTGATCTCTGTTTAAACATTACTTAAACTAGTTTCAACCAATCAAATGGCTTGAAACGAGTTTAAAAGTCATTACTTTTAAACTCGTTTCAAGCCATTTGATTGGTTGAAACTACAAGCATTCTTGAGTTTTAAGCGAGCTTCTGGAATACGGGCCTAAGACGCTAAGACGCTGCATAGTCTGTAACTGTTAGAATAAGTTCTTTATTCATCATCATCTCAGCGTTTATCCCGGTTGCATCCGCGGCTTTCGCGTTGGTTCCCGCACATTCTCCTCCATTTCGCGTGATCTTTAGCATCCTGTATCATCTCTTACAACGTTAAGCTAGCATTTCTTTGATCTACCCCGCTTGTTCCGGCCCAGCGGAGGACTCGCATCAAAGATCGTGGTAAAGGATTTTGATTGAGTCCGTAACTTAGAAAACTAACTCTAGAAACCCTGGTATAGGACTCGTTTACACGACAACCCTCTGCATACAAACAGGCAATAACAACGATTAATTACCTACGTTTTTATTGGGTCATATAACATACTTCTTTTGTCTATTTCCTCCAGTGCCGACGAACTATTACTGACCGAGTTGATATTCAACGGCGTGTTCAACGGCTTGACATCTGAACAGAGTGCATCGCTGGTCAGCTGCTTCGTTTGCGACGAGAACTCTTCACAGTCGTCCTCTACCGGAGAGGAGTTGCGCGGCGTACTTAGACAATTGCAGGTTTGTTAATAGTGTAGAAGTAATATATATAATTAGCCTATATTGTTCCCATTCTTGGGACACCGGCCTCCTCTCGATGAGATGGAGTGGGCCGTAATCTACCACGCGGGCCATTGCGGGTTGGTAGATGTCACATGCCTTCGCAGATTTTGCTTCTAAGACATGTCGGTTTCCTCTCGATATTTTTCTTCACCGTTTTGAGAGAAGTGGTGATGAAATAATTTACACAAAGTAAAGCGCCTGAAGACGTGGTGGCCTAGTGGTTAAAACACCAGCCTCTCAAGTATGAGTGCGCGGGTTCGATTCCAGATGAGGCAAGTACCAATGTAACTTTTCTAAAGTTATATGTGCTTTCTAAGTATATCTTGGACACCGATGACTGCAGGTGAAGGAAAACATCTTGAGGAAACCTGGACTTTCAAGTCTGAAATTGCCATCCCGTATTGAGCAAGCATGGTGATTACGCTCACTCCTTCTCTGTATGAGAGGAAATCTGTGCCCAGCAGTGGGACGATAAAAAAAAGGTTGATGATGATGATGTTTAGGTTTATGTAATATTATTACTTTTATACTTATCACATTCATATATTTTTTCTCTTTGTTCTTACACACTATTGTGTATATTTCTGTTTTACTTCTCCTTTTATTTTTTTCTTGAATTACATGATTTAATTCCCTCATCTCCGTTCCACCATCGGACGACCCGTCGTACGGCGAGTTTCCACCCTTACGTTGTTGACACCACTGCGACCCGGACGAAGCGTTTCGCTTCCTCTTTTATACCGCGTACATCGAGAGACTGGAACAATTTGCCAGCAACGGTGTTTCCGTCACATTACAATTTGAGCGTCTTCAAGGCTAGAGTGAATAGGCTCTTAATAAACTAGCGCGCTTTACCATCAATGATCGCATCACTGCTTACCATCAGGCGGGATTGCGGTCAAGCGCTAGTCTATAACATATAAAAAAAAACCTTTGTATCTTAATTTTGACATATCCTTATGTATTTTTTTGTGTGTATACAAATAATGAAATAATTAAATGATTCTGTTGTATAGGAATACGCTCGCAGAATAGCGAAGGTATCAATAGACGCTAAGTTGGATGTGGACGAAGACGAGTATGTGGGCAAGTTCAAGTACACGCTCATGGACGTGGTGCACGCCTGGGCTAAAGGAGCCTCTTTCCTACAGATCTGTAAGATGACCGACGTGTTTGAAGGTAAGGAGATTACAAACATAGAAATGTGTACTTATCTCATATGTCTGTTTGTGTATGTAACTTTAAATGTTTGTAAACACACTCACGATACAGTAGGCCTAGTATGAATTTTCGTTACGAAACTTGATCGTCGAAATCGAGCGCGTTTGACTCATCGATTGGTCCGCTTAAAGGTTGTAAGAACTCTCAACCAATCAGAGCGCCAAACGCGCTCATATCGACGATCGTGTTACGTAATGATCACGTATACTAGGCATACAGCAGTAATTCCTAGTGTGGGGAAACGTGTTTAAAAAAAAAAAAAAAGAATCTAAATGCTTATTTAAAGTACAAATATATACCTATTATCAATATATTTTCTGGTTAGAGGAGCATCTGCAAGTAATGACTTTCAGACAATCGTAGAGGCTGAGCAATTAGTCCCGATATTTATCTTGCTGGCTGGCTTCCGCGATTTAGCTTTTATTACAACGTCGTAAAATTGATTAAAAAAATAATTATTACACAAGTGTCAGTATCACAACATCAACATTATTTTTCACAATTTCATCGAATATAAGGCGCACTACACACCAAAGCCGCCGACACAACCCGGCGGCTTATGTTGAAATACGCATGTCGGCAACCTTCGACATGTTGGCGGTTTGCCGGCGGCTAGCGTACGCAAGCGCTCATTTACCCGACCATATTTCAGCTGGTAGTGACGTGCTAGTATTTTAACTGCCAAATAAGTTTCTGATGTCGAGCCGCCGACATGCCGCCGGCAAAGTTATACGACCTGCAATGACTGAAGCCGCCAACCTAGCCCGCCGGCAAAAAATGCCGCCGGGCTTTGGTGTATAGGGCGCTTAACGATGTCTTCAACAATTTATTTATGCTTATATTAACATATTTTTTTTTTCTTTATCTTCAGGTTCCATAATTAGATGCATGCGTCGTTTGGAAGAGGTGTTACGTCAGTTATGCCAGGCAGCCAAGAACATTGGCAACACAGACCTAGAGAATAAGTTCAGTGAAGCCATCAAATTACTCAAGAGAGATATCGTGTTTGCAGCCAGTCTGTACATGTAAAAGCTATGTACCTATTTTACTTTGATTATGTAGATTATATTTAATTATAAGTGTTCCAATTTAATGCTGTATTTTATTTAGATATTTTGTGGTTGGTTGATAAAGTAGCGGAAATTATTATTAGGGTATAGTAGCAAAGTTATCTAACTTCGTATTGAAATCGATAATAAGTGTATCACTGTGTAAATTAGTTTGCCTGCATGAAAGGAGCCTCTAAACGATGTACCATCAGATCCTATGGCATATTGACATACCCTGGGTAATAGACTTATTTTTGTTATGGCTATTCCTTTCACCACATGATGACGGTAATACGTCCGAATCGGCCCTTCTCAGGACCTAGCAGTCTACTGACAAAATCAGCCTTGTGTCGTGTAATCTCGACCGCCAAAGGTTCAGGATCAAGCAGAAATTCTGAATTTTCTCACAATATGTATTGCGATATCTTGTGTTCAATAAACCCATTACGATTCCACCCAAAGCAGACCTTACATCCCTGGGCTGTCACTTATCGCCAAGATTTATCACCCAAATTATCTTAACGTAAGGTTTGCTGCTACCGGTGTAAGCATCATATCTACAAAATACTCTAATGATAATAATATCAAAATGATCACACTAATCAAGTCGTAATCGAGGCGTCATATGCCGCAGGACCGACAACCGTTGGGGTAAGCGAGTCCTTGAGTGGAGACCGCGTCTCGGCAAACGTAGCGTGGGAAGCCCTTGGGCGAGATGGAGCGACGACATCAAAAAGGTGGCTGGTAGTGGCTGGCGGAGAACTGCTCAGGATCGAGCTTGTTGGCGTGCCATGAAAGAGGCCTATGTCCGGCAGTGGACGAGTAAAGGCTGATGATGATGATGAATCAAGTCGTTCAATAAATCCTCGTAAATGGCAAGCCATCAAAATGCCTACGCAGAATATTCAAAATAAATAATCCAGTGAATCTGTGTGCTACACCCAAACATCTACGTACATAAGGCCTACGTTGGATGACATATAGTCAAACAGAGTAACACTTCGGTTCGGTATCTATGTCGTTGCTGCAACTTTATAACTCCTTCTTTGAGACTGTAGGTATTCCTCGCCTTTGGAGGAGAAGACAAGTCATTGCAATACCTGATTCTGGAAAGCCACAGATAATCCTAAGAACCCTCAAACCCCATCCTTAGATTCTTCAAATTCGTCAACAGATTATTGTTGGCCCGTCAGCGTCATCGGACGACCCGTCGCCTTGTACGGCGAGTTTCACCATTACGTATACGTAATATACGGGCGTAAGCGTTTAGCCTCGTCTTTTATACCGCGTACATCGAGGAACTGAAACAATTTGCCTGCGGCGGTGTTTCCGTCTGACTACAATTAGTGTCTTCAAGGCTAGAGTGAATAGGCTCTTAATCGATCGCTTTACTGCTTACCATCAGGCGGGATTGCGGCCAAGCACCAGTTTATGATTATAAAAAGACTAGGATCTGAAATGCGAAACACATGAGCAGTTTCTGATGACATGACATCGTGAGTTTTAGGCTTAAGATGAATGAACTTTTGCCCATCGATACAATAAGAAGAAGCTAGAAACTTTTTCATTACACTCGTTACGCACATCCAACATCTAAGCACATGGTAAACATGCCACTACTCTAAAATTGGGGATATGGATTCTTTGAATAAATAGTTAGGAAGAGCACAAGGAAATAAAGCACATAGTCACAATGTTATAAGAGAACTTTATTGTTGTAATTACTGTATATCTATAGCATGAACTGGCAAGTAACAAAAAGAACAATATTTTACTAGAATTACGCTAGAGAACCATGTTCACACATATTGCCGTGCCGAATGATACACATTTTAACTAAGACAAAGAAAGTTATTACAAACAGTGACGTCAAAATTTGCTTTCCAATCCGAATAGTTGTAAAATGTACTAACACGAATTTTGATTATAGTTCTAAAAAGCATTAGAACTCAATTGACAGATCTATTACATAAAATTAAGAATTTTCGATTTATATAAAATGTACGATATAAGGATAAAGTGTTTGTGGCATAGTTTAGACACGAAAGTCCACTCACACGTTTTCCGTCGGCGCCGCTCGCCGTTCTACACAACTATTTTAACGAGGACCCTGTCAATGTGGGATCATTAAGTTGCGCGCCAGTCCCGCGACTCTACAAAACATTGATAAAGACCTTATTAAAATAATCGATATCAATATTGTAATACATGAAAAAATTTAAAAAATGCTTACGCTATAGTCTTATTTGGTGCCTGAATTGATATGTCCAAGAACTAAACGCGAAATAAACGCTAACTCTGTCTAACTATTACATTTTGAGTAACTAAACGAGGTATTTGTTTTGTGTCTATAGTTACGTAGAACTAAATCCCGCGAAGTGCAAGTAAAAATATCTGCACATATTACAAGACGCGAGCTCCGCCTATGCTATGATAAGTATACGCTATTTATTATCGTTTAATACTTAGACGTAACAGTAAACACTCGCCCCGCGTTCGACTGCTATGGAAGACTCGACGCTTACTAGAAGCACTTTCAATACATTACCAGTCGTTCGCCACTCACCAGTTTCAACAATCTCTACGCCATTAAATCGACTCCTTACTGTATTATTTATACAAAATGTACAATTTCTCAAAAGCGCCTTCAATCAACGATATCTGGTGTATATTGTGAGTATGCCGTGTACGATATGATTATGTTAGCTAGTCGGTGATATGCGTACGCTGATTACAGTAACCTCGCTGTTACTGATTTGGGGATATGTAGAGTTAACTTTATTATTGCTTTAAATTGTTAGTATTTCTCTATTGTATGTAAGAGAATTGCAACATCTAATATTTTCGTGGGTAATGTATTCTAACTATTGTACCATATAAATGTTGGTAAAACTCAATATATCTACTATGCGACTCTAAAAACTCTAAGCCCGCTCAGCCCCTGTAGCCCATGTAACATCGCTTCGTAGCGAAGCGAAATCGAATACCAAACCAACCAATGGCGGGAACGATTGACCACGTGATTTATCGCGTCGCGTGATCTATCGTTCCCGCCATTGGTTGGTTTGGTATTCGATTTCGCTTCGCTACGAAGCGATGTTACATTGGCTACAGGGGCAGTTCTCTTTCCGCTTAATATTATAATACGCGAAGTACAGATCAAGAGATTACTGTAATCAATCTACGATACGTAGAATGTTTAGCTTGCTATTGTCCTGCGTACTAACTCACTATCGGTTCCATACACTAAACTCCGTGTGAACGTGACACGTATACAGTGGTTTGGCACTCAATCTGTCGGCTATGTTAATTAGGAATATTTGTATAGGCATTTATGGCTTTTGTACTATTTCAAAAGTTTGCATTATAATGGACAATAGCAAGCCGTATACTCGTGTACATTAATGACTATTCAATATATGATATATAAAACTCTATTTAATGTTTAATGTAAGTATGTAGATTTGATCATTACTCCTATGTAACATTTAGGTTAGGTACAAACAAGTTAATAGGTAAATACGCTTATTCTCTTATACTCCGAAATTTGAAATTTACGTATGAAAGTATTATGTCAGTACTTATCCAATGTCCCGAGGCCTTGGCTTCTCCATTTGAAACAATCGAAAGAGAACATTTTGATATGCAAACAATTATTGTTATAGATCGATATGACGAAGTTATCCTTTACGACAGCAGAAGTCGAATTTGAACGACCTATATATTAGCAACACACTTTCTTAAAATTGTAGTAGGCCATTAAAGTTAGTAAAATATTTACAATAAAAATACGAAACTGTTTACAGCTTCTTTACGACATTACTCGAAGATTAGGCGAGAAAATCACTAACGACTAGAATGGAAAGTCGTCAGAGACGCAGGCGTCGCAGCGCTTGGGGACACACCTCTTGGGCGCATGGGCTGGCTGGCTCACAGCTTTCTCGCGGTTGGCTCACAGCTTTCTCACGGCTGACTCACAGCTTTCTCACAGCTGACTCACAACTTTCTCGCTGGCGCTCAGCTTTCTCACGGCTGGCTCACAGCTTTTTCACGGCTGACTCACAACTTTCTCACGGCTGGCTCACAGCTTTCTCACGGCTGACTCACAGCTTTCTCACAGCTGACTTACTTGTGGCTCACGGCTGGCTCACCAGTTGGCCCACCGACGCACGTACCTCGCCCTCAACAACAACATGCTATCAATAAGTTTGTTCCCCTGTATGGCAGTGCGTGTTAGCGCTGCGACGCCTTCTCGACGACACAACGACTTTTTACATTACACAGGCACACATAAATTCAGCAAAAAAACCTCTACAAACAAATATTCTTCTTATTTACATCAACCCCTATGCAACTATTCAATAAGTTTGCGATAAATTTGAATGACAGATATAAAGAAATAAATCGAATTAGGTCTCAACATAGGTAAATTTTTCTAAAACAGTTTAAACGATATTAATATTTTACATTAATTATCTTTCAATACCTATTAACATTAGCTATAATTTATAAGATCTCCAAGTTTGTGATAATCCTCGATTTATATTTAACAAGATATTCGTTACCTACCTATTTACCGTATGCGTCTGCATCAGTTACAATATGAAAGTGACAACTTAACAGAGAGGAGAAAATATTTTAATAATCATCGTACCCTAACTCGACTATAATCCTGTCTCAAAACAAGATCAAAAGTTCACTTGGTCGGACCAAAACTTCAGTCGGTAAAATTGATCAAAACTGTGGCTTGCTGCGGACCGCAGACCGCCACACACTCATACAGACCACACTCCGCTTCACTCACATCACTCGCAAGAACACTCGAACGCCTTATTCGGTAGAAGCTTTCCCTGGAGACGTGAAACTACGAGATAACAGTTAAAAAATCGACCGGTTATTGAATCTGAGTGGGGTGTAGAAAGCTTCACGACTCGCCGGCGTCCCGGCTGGTGGTAGACTGCTTAGGGGGAGCTGCGCAGTCACGTGACCAGCAGCAGTACCAGCGCCGCCCCCGCCGCCCCCGCACCGACACCCGCGCGCGCCCCGCGACCGCACGACTGGATCTCAATCTCCTGAAGAAAACAAAACTCAATGTTATGACCTCTAGGTTTCGAGCAGTAAATGCTACCGTGAAAGATGGTAGTTTTTTCTAGCAACATCTTTAGGATAATGTCTCATTTAAAAAGATTTTTGAAGAACTAGTTATTTAACGAACCCATTGATCTCAGTATTTTCAGGAGCATTTGGGTATCAAGCTGTCAATAACTGAAAATAATAGGATAATGATGTAGATGTATAGATTTGAGGCTTAAAATATTTAGGCAGCTCGCCCCTCCCGGCAAGGATCACGTCCGGGTCGAAGGCGCGTTGTGTTTTACGCGCGCACACGCGACGATCGGCACATCGGCCCAGGAGGCATCGGTCCTTGTGGACCCCCACGAGATGCCGACCGATGCCTCCTGGGCTAGGGTTGCGGGTTTGTTAAAAAATAAACCGTGGCCCTGGCGCACAAGCAAGTGAAGAAACACGAGTGAGTTTTAGTCAGTAAAAGACTAACATGCCTTTCCGCTTCGCCCAGAGCGGGAGAAGTCATTTGATTAATTCCCATCCAAAACAAAAAAAAAAGGCTAGAAATATTAGGGCCTCTTATCAGCCGATGCCAGATGGGGCCGACGGGTTCTCGAGTGGCGACCACGCAACGGAAGACGCAGTGTGGGTAGGCCCTCGACAAGGTGGACCGACGACCTGGTGAAGGTCGCGGGGAACCACTGGATGCGGGAGGCGCAGGACCGGTCGTCGTGGAGAACCTTACCGCAGTGGATGTTTTTCGGCTGAAATCATGATGATGATGACCAGCGGATAAGCCTCCAGCTAGGGTTACATTACCTCTGGATGGTAGGAGCCGCAGTGTGCGGGGCGTCGTCGATGGTGTCCGGCGGCGCGCCTGCAGGCCTGCCGCGCGCCCGCCTCCCGCGGCCGCACGTCGAGCCGCTTGGCGCCGCACGGACAGAGGGTGTCCACCACCAATAGGATCAGGTTGCTGTGCGGGATCTTTTGCACACTGAACGGCCTGATATACACATAGTAACTTATTAGTATTCAGTATTCACAAACCCTAAATAATTCGAGGTCTTTACGAAATAAAAGAACATATCTCGTAAAACCTTGGACCAAAGGAGATGTTTCAGAAATGTATGGAGCCTGAGCCAGCACATTGTACACTTAATGCTAGGTATAGTTACGCTATAGTTAACTGTTTTTAATGTTAATTTCCTATATTCTGGCTTAGTTTTTATACAGATTCAATTGAACTCGGCCAAGGAGTGCAACACAACTACTAATAAATATGGTGGTCAGCAATAAACGAAATAAGATTTTGACAGTGACATTTGATTAAATTGTCATATATCTAAGGCTATCGTATTTAAATTATCTACCATATGACTGCGAAAAAAACGAAACATATATTCCGAATATACGGCCCATTAAATAAACACAATCATCTCAAATCAACACTCGACACGAACACAACGGGAAAATAGAACTGTCAAAGTCGCCAATCAAACGTCATAACCACTGCCATGGCTACCTTAATAAAGGGTTACCTCACTAAATAACGTTTCAAATTACTAATTATATATACTTGTGTTTTTATTCAAATTAATTTAGTAGTAATTTTATGAAAATCTTTTATTTTTTTCCTTTTTATCTATAAAGGGTGTATCTGATATCGACGCACAAACGAGTACCATGGATCCAGTACATGATTCTGAACCCCCCAGTGGTGGAATTTTTCGTCGGCTTTTTCATGATTTAAAAAAATATTTATGTAGTTTTTTACACTTTAGACAGTTCATAATTGCTATACTTTTACAACCTAATAAGATTTTAAAGTAAAAATTAATTAATTTGCTAATTACACAAAAAAGCACAATGAAAACAAAACTCGAAAAACTGTCTTATCAGCTGATTTAATAGAATTCACATCAGGGATCAACGACATACCTACAAACCCGCACGGCGGCACGCTTGCAACGTTCAAATGCCAAGCCGACACTTTTTTTCAAACACTTTGAATTCTGTAACTGTTAATTAACGACACAAATGACTATCATAATTTTATTAGTGGCATGCGGTCTAGCCTTTTCGCGAAGTTTGCGTTACGATGTCAGATACACCCTGTATAGCGTACATAGGATGGCCCAAAATGAAACATCTCCTTTTATAGCTAAATATATGAACAAAAGATAAAGGAAGAAAAATGGTTATTAACGCGAAAACTGTAACTGGTAATTTGACACATGATTCTAGACCCCTTTAACGGAATGGAACGATATAAAACGTTGTTTTTTGTTTATGCGAAACCTGAATATAGTTTGTTCAGAATAAGCAACTGAATCGATTCCAATCTTTTTTACACCATGTTATAATTTTTCCTAAATACATTTAGAAATTGTTACAGTGTGCTTACCGAGCGGGCACGGTAGATCATAGTACTCTGCGCTCGCGCAACAGCTGACGTCAGAGGTCACCGCACGGTTCGCCCGGCCGAGCGGAACGTGAACCATATTTTTGTTGGGACAGCCAATTGAGATAACAAGCTCATAACTTTGTGATTTTTCATGATATCTTTTTAAAATTTTGTACATAGATTCTTTATTTAAGAATACTGTACACGTGTTTCGGGTTTTGCATAAACGTAAATAATATTGTATAGGTAAATGACCGTTACCTCTCACAGCCAGAGTTATGGCAGTTGGTGAGCTTGCCCTTAAGCGGCTGCGCTGTGTTTAGTCGTGAGGATTGTAGCGTGAACAATTCGGCGCTAGTGTCGCAGGGCCGCACGGCAGCCGAGCGCGCTGCCTCACGCGGCGGCGGCGGAACGCCCCCCGCGGCGGGCGGCGGGGGCGGCACACGCCCGCCATCACGCGTGCTTTCCCCCAGCCCGTCGATAATGATCTCGTAGGTGCCGCGGTCCCTGTCCAGATCATCGTCGTTCTCCATGTCTTCTGTTTCATAATCTTCGTAATCTGTTACCACAAAAACATCAGGTTCATAGAAGACTAGGAACTATAAAAAGCAAATCAGAACTGCCAGAAGGACAGAATTGCGGACATTTTGCGAGTACATAGAAACCAACAATGAAGCCGCAAAGGGACCGCAATATACTGGCACCACAATGTATAAAAGGACACAGTGGATCGCTAGGTAACGAGTGTAACGACGCAGCTGACGAACTGGCTAGAACATCAGTCTGTGGACCGCAGTCTGTCGTGCTTATACCCTTAAATCAACTACGCAGATGGCAACACCCAAGTAGAAAATTGGTAGACCCCGTCACCAGACTGCAGACAGTCCAAAGAAACCATGCCATCCCTAATTAATAAGCTAACCAATCGACTGCTACGCCTGAACCGGAGTGCCTGCCTGCTCAGCCCGTTGATGAAACCGATGCACATGTGCTCTTCGAGTACACATGGCGTTACCCAGATTAAGCCAGAAAGCCTCAGGACATCCAGATCGTGTACATAATATGTTTTCAACAAGCCATGAGATTTAATAAGCTTCTGCTGGGAGGAGGGCTGGTTGGAATAACTACCGACGGCCGCTACCAATGGGGACGTCTCTTGGTGGCGGCCGTTAGGCGAACTTGAACGATTAAGTGCGGAAAACAAACTCGTAATATAGAACATAGAACTTTTAGCACAATAGAATTAGACCGACAGCCGACGCTGGTCGCTGTTAAGCTTTAATTTCTATTTAATATAATAAAAAGTTATGTTCATTGAATGTGTTGTCTGCTTACCAACTTCCTCCTCGGCGTAAGGCCTGGCGTGTGCACGTACCGGTTCCCAAAGCGGGAACCACATTGCAATCAAACTGGTGAGGTATCCGCCAAGCCAGGACAGTGGCTTCAGAGGCTATATTAAACAAAAAATGAATAAGTAACTAGGATCCAAACCAAAAATTCTCTATGCCACATTTCTAAGAACTTCTTACCGTAATTTTATGTCCATCTCCGCTAAACGAATTCCTCGAATCCGGACATCGGCCTTGATGATCGTGCACAACCACCTTTTTGTATATCCTATCCTGCACCAGAGAATCCATAATAGTACCGTCGACCTGGCCGAAGAACCGGCCTGTTTGTGAGACGTCCTCTGACAGTATAATAAATCCGTTGTCGTCTAAAATGTAACAGTCCAACTCGTCGCCCGCGCAGGTTTTCTTACAAGACGTACCGCCAGTGCACTGTTGGGAAATGGACAAATCATTAGATAGGGTCGAATGGAGAGTCGTCGATTTGAGTATGACTTACTGCAGAAGTGACATTGAGGAAGTGTTTTGCTAGTGAGTCTAGCTGGAAATGAAGCCCGACTACTGCGGCGGGGGCTCGATGACCTCGAGACTCCACGAAGACTGCGTGCGTGGCCAGCACCAGCGGCGGCCGACCGCTCAGCTCTTCGGCTTCTGAGCCGTCGCGGAACGGCACCGAGAACACGAAGCTCTCGGGCTCGATAGCATGGTGTTCTACTGCCCGACGGTACCATTCAGAGTCGTAGGCGCGGGCGTATCGTTCACTGAAGTGGCTGTAAGGTAAGGTTTTGAAGATTGCAAGGAAGAAATGGCTTCTGTTTACCTAAGTTATATCTAATCATTGAAATGCATGATGAAAAATCTTACTCAAGATATGATCTCCTTTAATCTAATTAATATCTTAAGTTAGTGACGTTATTTGTATATGAGTGACTTACGATTCAGCAGAGTCAGTATTCCTGGAGGTGTTCACATTCTCGGTCCACCGTAGCAGACCGGAGCGCGTTGCGATGAACGACAACGTCACCACGAACTTGTGGAACCGTCCTTGTCTGTAAAGATATTATGAGGTAAGCATCTTATATTGATTAAGTTTTCTGTAAATTTGGGCACCCCGCTGCAGTTTCTGTTTGATTCCAGTTGGACTGTGGTAAGTAGGCACCCCGCTGCAGTTTGGATCCCGTAATTATTTGACTGATGATTTTATTCTGTCCAAAGTTATTGTTCATCAAATCCAACACGTTATTTAACTCTCTTGGATTTTTGTTTCACTTTATTTCTGCAAACGTCTGCATTCCGTGGAGTTTTATAATAAGTTTCATTATTAAAACAGAAATATCCCAGTATCACCGTGAGTAGGGTTTGTGTCTATTGATGAACAGATTTAAAAGGTAGTTGGTAATTGCTGAAAATCGAGTTGAGAGCCGTGAAATAGGAGAGGCCTTTGTCCAGCTGTGGACTATAGTCTGATGATTTTGATGATGACGTAGGTATAAAACACCACGCAGAATAATATAAATAAAATTAAGAAGAGCATAAGGAAATTCCGTGCTGGCTAAAAATCACACAAAACATTTTAATGAATACATTTTACCTGTTCCTCGGTAGCTAGACATCATGAACGAATAACTCATACATGAAAAATTAAATTAATGGTAACAATTGTAAAAAATCAAATTACCGATGAGTAAGTGCCCAATGATTACATCCACGTCAATAGTCTTGACCACTGACTATGCTTGAGATCTCTTTTAATTCACACAATGTTTTCTTCGAAACAAAGTTTTAGGCATATGTAAGTTAGGCGAACTAAGGGCGTCATGAATAGGGTTGAATCCTAAAAAATAATTTAATGTCCATCAGATAGATTTATAAAAAATATTGAACACGTATTTTTTATTTTTTCTTTCATTCAAATACTTAGGAAGATATATTGATTTGAAATGTCGCATGACGTCACGCCGTGGTACAAAATATACCACGCCCCGACTCTGTAACTTGAATAAGCTATATCTCAGTAGTTTTTGGTAATTTCGACAAAAAATTAAAAATACGGGTCTTAATTTTTTTTATTATCTATAAGACAGACTATTTTTTTTTTTTGTGTTCATACCTTGGATACATCCCTATTGCCCCTATTTCGACGGATAAGCTTCCATCTATAAAGAGCTCTTCTGTATTACTGCATATGGTACTTGCACAATTGACAACTATGATGGAATATTCTCATCATCTTTATAAAATAGCATATCCATTGTCCAAAATTAACGGTATTTTTGTGCATTCAAGAGCAATTCATATTTTTGCGTACAACTCCATTCCTCGTGATTTCAATCCAATAGATACCTAGAGTACGTCCTTAGCAGTAACATACTATGTACTAACATTTCTAAATACTTGTAGTTGAGCTAATCTGAAGAGTTACGTTACCTTGTAAGTAGTGCCATTAAAGTCGCTATCGGGCTGTTTGTGTGACAAACACAAACAAATTAGTCATCCACATAAAGTAACACAAAAAGCTGTAATTTTATTTGGTGGTAGTGGTGCTGTATTCTCATGCAAAAAGGGCCTTATTTTTATTGCGTGACTTTATTTGAAAGGGCTCCTCTTTTTAGTGGCAGTACGAGATTTTTATCTATTTTTTTTTTATAATTATAAACTAGCGCTTTACTGCAATCCCGCCTGATGGTAAGCAGTGATGCAATCTTTGATGGTAAAGCGCGATCACTTAAAAAAACTTTGTGAATAGGGAGGAAGACAGCAGTTGAGCGAGGTGGTGCAATGTAAAACCCAACAACACGACCAAGGATGCTGCGCCAGAGGGAGATTCGATGTGGAGATCCTCCACGTCAAACTCCCGAAACAACATTTGACGCATCGTACCCGGCACACATTGCAACACAACTGCTCAGACCCGTCCTTCATACGGCTTTACCAGACATCATGCCGGAACACGACGAATCGCTTGGCGGCAAGGCTTTGTCTGGTGGGTGGTAACTTCTGGCGGCAGCCGATGTTATCGCCTACCACCGAGCCTACCATTTAGTTATGACTGAATGGCCATATCCCACTGGTTTGCAACGACCAAGGCATGAAAAACTTGCCCTTCATGGCGCCTATTCTCTTGATCACAAACTAAAGTAATCTTAAGTTAAATGCATTTTTTTCTTTTTGTTTCAATAAGAAAAGGATAGACGATAACATTTTTCTCGGTGGTAGGCCATAACATCGGCTGCCGGCAGAAGTTACCACCCACCAGACAAAGTTTTGCCGCCAAGCGATTCGTCGTGTTCCGGCATGATGTCTAGTGAAGCCGTACGGAGGACGGGTCTGAGCAGTTGTGTTGCGATTTGTGGCAGGTACGATGCGCCTAAAAAATCTCCAGATCAATCTCCCTCTAGCGCAGCATCGTTTGGTCGTGTTGGTCTTGGGTTTAACGTTGCATCACCTCGCTCAACTGCCGTCATCCTTCCTATTCCTAAGTTTTTTAAGTGAATAGGCTTAATAAACTAGTGCGCTTTACCATCAACGATTGCATCACTGTTTACCATCAGGCGGGATTGCAGTGAAGCGCTAGTTTATAAATATTAATAAAAAAAGAAAATTAGTTTAACCCTGCCAAAGACAGTTAAGGCGCAATTATAAACATGGCGACCAAAAATACATCAATTTACGTCAGATGCGGACTAATTTCACAGGTCTAAACTAACATATTATGTTCTGTCCTTTTCATAATAGAATAGAAAGAAACAGATGCACTAAACTTAAATTTAGTCTAGTTTCTGAACCAGGGAATCGGAGCCAATGGCGGCGATTCTGTTGTTCACAAACTAAACTAATTTTAAGTTATGTGTATCTTTTTCTTTCCATTTCGTTAAGAAAAGGATAGAAGATAACATTTTAATTTAATCCTGTCAAATTGAGATACTCCATAGACGTTTAGACGCGATTATAAACATGGCGTCTAAAATACGCCAGTTTACGTCAGGAGCGAACTAATTTGACAGGTCTAAACTGACATTTTATCTTCTGTCCTTTTCTTAACGAAATGGAAAGAAAAAGATGCACATAACTTAAAATTAGTTTAGTTTGTGAACAACAGAATCGGCGCCATTGTGTGCCTTATTGATATTTTAATCGATATTTCGAGATAGAACCTCGGATATAGTCAAAACGGCAATGTTCTTGTAGTGCCACTTAAAATTGTGGATTTGTCCCTTCAATTCAAAAATAAAAAGTGTTTGCCGAGATTAATATTTAAATTATTTCGAGTAATGCTTCAAATCATGCTCATTTATAAGTTGTACTTACTGGGAGTGGTGACTCGCATGTCCAGTGTGAGCGTCCAATTCTTTGATTACCATCGCATCCCTAATCAATGATTGCACTAAAGTTTTGTCACCTGAAAACAACAATTGCTTTTAGTTTTAATATAATCTTTTTTTTAATGTCAATGTTTTATTTAACCGACTTCAAAAAGTAGGAGCTTACTCAATTCGACCGTATATTATATGCTTTTTTTTATGTTTGTTCGCGCATAACTTCGTCGTTTATAAACCGATTTTGATAATTCTTTTTCTGTTGGAATGAAGACGTTCCCAAGGTGGTCCCATGATAAGGATATCAGGGTTTGGAAGACCGGAGAAAACAAGGGGAACTTTCAAAAATTGCAGGGGCGACTAGTGCATTTCTTAGCATTTTCATTCAGTATTTTAAAGCACTACAATTTAATAAAGGTCTGGAGTAGATCTGATGATGGAGCCGGGAGACAGTTAAAGGAACTCCTCAACAATTCACAGCAGCTACCTTGTGTTTGGGCTCGATTAATTTGTATTGATAAAAACTTTACACCTAGATGGGTTGTGACTGTCATAAGAGCTCTCATGATGAAGACAAAGGCCAGTTCCGGGAACTCCTCAACGGTTTACAGTAGCTACTTTGTGGTTGGACTTCATTCATTTATATTGATGAGACCTTAGCACCCACATTGGGTTAAAATAATGGTCTGCAGTAAATTTGATGATGAAAACCATAGGCAGTTGAGGGAATACTTAGGTACGGGTAAAAATTAAAGTAAACAAAATTAGGTACGTCGTTTCCCAACTATATTTGCGTCAGCTTCCAGTCTGACTGGATGCAACTGAATATATAGTACTTTTAACAACTAAAAAGTGTAAAATAAAAACTTTTTTACAAAAAAACAACCGACTTCCAAAAACCACTTCAAAGTGAAAAATAACTAATTTCGGAAGTCGGTGTCAAAAAACGAATATACAAAAGCAAAGACACCGACTTCCGAGATTAGTTATTTTTCACTTTGTGGTGGTTTTTGGAAGTCGGTTGTTTTTTTGTAAAAACGTTTTTTTTTCAATGTCAATGTTTTATTTAACCGACTTCAAAAAGTAGGAGCTTACTCAATTCGACCGTATATTATATGCTTTTTTATGTTTGTTCGCGCATAACTTCGTCGTTTATAAACCGATTTTGATAATTCTTTTTCTGTTGGAAAGAAGACGTTCCCAAGGTGGTCCCATGATAAGGATATCAGGGTTTGGAAGACCGGAGAAAACAAGGGGAACTTTCAAAAATTGCAGGGGCGACTTGTGCATTTCTTAGCATTTTCATTAAGTATTTCAAAGCACTACAATTTACTAAAGGTCTGGAGTAGATCTGATGATGGAGCCGGGAGACAGTCGAAGGAACTCCTCAACAATTCATAGCAGCAACCTTGTGTTTGGGCTCGATTAATTTGTATTGATAAGAGCTTTACACCTAGATGGGTTGTGACTGACATAAAAGCTCTGATGATGAAGACAAAGGCCAGTTCCGGAAACTCCTCAACAGTTTACAGTAGCTACTTTGTGGTTGGACTTAATTCATTATATTGATGAGACCTTTGCATCCACTGGGTTAAAATAATGGTCTGCAGTAAATTTGATGATGAAGACCACAGGCCGTTGAGGAATACTTACCGGGTAAAAATTAAAGTAAATAAAATTACGTCGTTTCCCAACTATATTTGGGTCAGCTTCCAGTCTGACCGGATGCAGTTGAATACATAGTACTTTTAACAACTAAAAAGTGTAAAATAAAAACTTTTTTATAAAAAAACAACCGACTTCCAAAAACCACTACAAAGTGAAAAATAACTAATTTCGGAAGTCGGTGTCAAAAACGAATATACAAAAACCAAAGACCCGACCGACTTCCGAAATTAGTTATTTTTCACTTTGTAGTGGTTTTTGGAAGTCGGTTGTTTTTTTGTAAAAAAGTTTTTTATTAAAACAGGGGGTTGCGGTGCAAACCAATGTACCGCAACCTCCGATTTTTTAGCCCTTTCAGCCTATATTATTCCCATTACTGGTATACCTCCTCTCGGTGAGAGGGAGTGGGCCGTAATCTACCACGCGGGCCCAGTGCGAGTTGGTAGATGTCACATGCCTTCGAAGTTTTACCTCTAGAACATGCCGGTCTCCTCACGATGTTTTCCTTCACCGTTTTGAGAGCAGTGGAGATGAAATAATTTACACAAAGTAAAGCGCCTGACGGGCTACGAACTTACGACCCTAACTTACTAGCGGCCGCCAGCGACTTCGTTTGCGTGGAGTTAGTTATGCTCCGCTCCTATTGGTCGCAGCGTGATAATTAATGGACTATCCAACGCAAAAAGAATTTTTCAAATCGGACCAGTAGTTCCTGAGATTAGCACGTTCAAACAAACAAACTCTTCAGCTTTATATATTAGTATAGATATGTGAATACGCGCAGTTAAGCGGACCTCGGGCTCCAATGCGAAAGCCGCGGATGCAACCGGAATAAAGCTAAGATGATGATAAAGATACGCACAGTAATAAGAGTCTCTGTCCTGTTTCTTGTGCGCGTTGTGTAGAGTTAGGGCTCGCGGTCTCAGTGACATCCACTTCCATCCGGGTCGGCCCGCGCGCGACAGGAAGTGCACCAGCTGCTCCTCCGGAGAGTTGAACGACTGCTCCGATGTGGATGCGTATTCGCAGTAAACCCTAGAGTAACACTTGCTTAATAATTTCTGATCGGATATTTTGATTATGATAATTAAAAAAAAATACAGATTTAGTCCTCCTACATCCACTATGAGAATGAGACTGGAGCGACTTTAAGCAAGACCGAAGACAACTTCGGATTATCGAAACCCACTCTAATTTTATAAACGCTTAAGAGGGAACTCTATTGCCGAGGAATTTCAAAAATAGGTATTTGAAGAAACTATTGCCGTCTCGCTTCTCATGCCTTCTCGCGTCTCACGGGGAGTGGTCGGCACTCCCCGTAAAGTGCGAAAGTGACAGTTGCAGCTCAGGCTGATTTTACCTACAGAAATGTTGACCAAAAGACGTTTCGTATTCCGCTGTTTTCTTTTTCAAATCATGACAGATCTCAATAATTTTTGTATCAAAATTTAGAGGAAAAGTATACCTATCTATGCTTCTATTATTTTCTTTTTTGTCAAAAACTTACCACATTTGTCTAATAGTCGACTAAACATCGCATAAAATGAGTTATGAAATATCATATTTCTTTAATAATCAAGTTTTGTAAAAAATCAAATGATATAATAATAATATACGTAGGTATAATCAAGGTGTAAAATTGTAGAAAAAAAAAAGCTCTAAAAGCGTTATCCACAAAGAAAACGGCGGAATACGTTTGTATAGAGAAAGCACCACTGGAGTCCCCTCTTAATTTTTTGTCAATGTTTGGGCCTAACTATGCTTAAATTAAAAAAAAAAACATAAGTGGTAGGCATAGGTACGTATTCCTTACCAGTCAGGGTGAACTTTCCAGTTTTCGCCTTTGAAGTATTCCGTGACTGCAGAAATGATAAAATAAGTCAGTCTATCATTGAAACGTGTTTGAAACCGATAAAAAAAGTATATTCTTCTCCACGTTAGCATTCTAACAAAAAAAATCATAATCCATACCAAGTTCTGCTGCTAGAATTTCATTTCCACTCACCATTAACAGGACTATGCTTGACCTCCTGCTCTGCCTGCAGTTCATACATGCCATACCCGTCAGGCAGAACAGCGGCCAGAGAGAATGGCGTGCCGTCCACAGGACTGTAGAAGTACCGCTGTCGTCTGGTCGCCACGCGCCGCATGTTGTCGTATTGAACCTTTACCGCGATTTCGGTTTCACCTTCCCGTTGTTCTATCATGTCGTGACGGAGCTAGAAAGGGTTATTGATAATGGAAACTCTTGTTGAGGAAAGAAAACTGTTCACGTTACAAATGTATAAACAATAATAAGTTTTTACTTATTTACATTTCCATTTTAATTATATTTTTCTTTTTTTTCTGCGGGTATTTTGGCGTGGCTATCGGGCATATGGTAAACTTCATTGTTGTTGTGTTTTCTGGTGTTCATTACTATACATAGTATTGTATAAAGTCATGTGTTCTTTTTTTAAATTAACAGACAGCCGTGCTGGTAGGGATTTTTTCCCGCCACTTCTTCTTCCCAGCGAAAGCACTAGGAAGTGTCGATGGGTGGACGTTTTGGGGGACTTTTTTGTGTAATATTGACATTCAAAAGGTGCTGATTCTCAACTTAATTTGAATAATTTTCATTTTGATTTTAAATTTTAAGATTTATAATTTTTTCGTCAAATGGTTATCAAATAGTATCAATCCCTCTGAATACTTAGATGTGACTTTCGTTTTTGTAAACAAGCCTGAAATATCTGAGGATCAAATATACATATACCCTTGGGTTACTTTTAGGTGCGCATCCATTTTTAGTAAACAAGCTTAAAATAACCCATAACCCCATTTAGACCCTTGGGGTGCTCTAAATTTAAAGTACGATACCGAAGTAACCCAAGAATCAAAATTAGATAATTAGGATACATGCTATTCCCATTTTAGAATAATTTGATCCCGATATAACCGTGAACCAAACATAGATGATTGAGGTACTCCCAACTTAACACATAAACTTAATTCAAAGTGGTGACTTACATCAAGCAGTAGCGAAGTGAGGTTAACCCTGGAGTTCTCATCGGAATCTACTAGCAGTTCCACATCCGTCAGGTCCACACTCGAATACAGAGGACGCAGCGTCTCGGTGTACTGTGGAGTATAGTAGCCACATTTAGTATAACCGACTAAACTCAACAAAATTTGTAGACTAAATTTAAATTTATCCTCAGTAACGAATCAAAAAAAATAATTCTTTATGATAACTTTCAGTACTTACTTCCTCGTTCGTATGCTGTAACAAGATATTTTGGATTGATAAGTTTTTAGACGAAATTAAAAAGCAAGTTTGGTTTTAAATGTACAAAAATACATACCAATGGTCTCAAATCTGGATGATATAATACATGCCCGTTGTTATCCACCATGAACGAATAACCGTTCACACCCAACTGAAAATACGTTGTATATATATTATAAATATATTAAATAAATAAATATATACGGACAAATGACACAGATTGAGCTAGCCCCAAAGTAAGTTCGAGACTTGTGTTATGGGATACTAACTCAACGATACTATATTTATAATAGCTACATATATAGATAAACATCCAAGACCCAAGCCAATCAGGAAAAGATCGTTTTCCATCATGACCTGGCCGGGGATCGGACCCGGGGCCTCCACGTCGCAGGCAGGCGTGTTGACCGCTGCACCACGGAGGTCGACAAAATGATGATGATATTGATGTTTTTAAATGTGATTTATCTACAGTATATGGGTAGTAGTAGAAATGTTCGAGCTATGGTAGTGTACTCACCTTATATGGTGGCACGAGCTTCTTCAATTGATCGATAGGCACATCGGTCCCCACTACGCCGAGCAAATTGGCTTCTCTTTGCTGAAAACAATAAGATTGAAATAAGTACAATTCATCATCATCATCAACCTTTTTATCATCCCACTGCTGGGCACAGGTCTCCTCTCATACATAGAACGATTGAGCGTAATCACTTCGATTGCTCAATTGTTGGCGATTTCAAACTTAAAATCCAGGTTTCCTCAAGATGCTTTCCTTCACCTTTTAATCAGTCATTGGTGTCCAAGATATACTTAGAAAGTACATATAACTTAGAAAAGTTACATTGGTACTTGCCTAACCTGAAATCGAACAGGCTTATTGATATACGGATAAGGTAGAAGATAATAATAGATACATACCGTGTGGTTTCTCCTATCAAATATGGGTACGGTGACGGAGGACATCAGTTGGCCCATTCCATCATCAGAGAGGCTACTGCTCTGTAAAGATAGAAACACAAAAATTAAATTCTGCATCAAAGTGAATTCCAGGCCTTGTAAAAATTGGCTTTTGTAAGTTAACTATGGGGCATTTGATTAATTAGCTTTAGATTTCTTATGCAAATGAACAAAATTCTAAAGGCGTTTTAGTTTGCCTCACGTCGTATTTCGATCAAAATTTCGTTAATGAAGACTGAAGTATGAGCAGTGCTTTTATGCTTTCTGGGCATTTTATGCTTATGTCATTTTACCGCAATCCCGCTTTATGGTAAGCAGTGATGCAATCGTTGATGGTAAAGCGCGCTAGTTTAATAAGAGCCTATATCATAATACTCTAGCGTTAAAGACACTCAAATTGTAGTCTGACGGAAACACCGCCGCGGGCAAACTGTTCCAGTCCCTTGATGGTATCATTAAGTATTTTTGTACATAAATATAAAGTCTACGTACCCTCCCGCCAACATACGCAGGACTCCAGTGCACCGGGTGCATAGTCTGGTACATGACAAGCGGTCTCGCCAGTACCTCTACGAAGTGCAGCACCTTAGACTTGATCTCTGAGTGCTCATTTATTGTCACATAGAAACCTGTAGGATGAACATTTTTAGGCATTATTATAGAGAATACTGATATTGCTTAAAGATCAACAGAATACGACGAAGGGTCATAGGAACTCCAGCAATTTCGGAGCGGGCAGGCAGAATGCTTTATTATCCCTAGGTACCCGTCCCATTACATTTGTTTTTTTTTAACATTTTATAATATCACATACACAAACATCCAGACCCGGAACAACTACTTAATAGGTATATAATACAAATATTTGTTCCGTGCGGGAATCGAACTCGCGACACGCAGCTCAGCTGTCAATAGCTTAACCACTGCCCTAACTGTGCTCAAATTTACTCCCTTTTCATCCATCATTCCTCACACATATAAGATAACTAATGATTCAAGGAGGATCATTAAATGATCATAGATCAGAGATGACTATACCTTTATTCGTGCAAGCCATATCTTTCATGTTATGTCCAGCGGTGGCATCTCCGCCAACACGGTAGGTAAAGATGCGCACGGGCATGTGCGGCCAGTTCCACGTGCGGAACACCCCCTTTACCCCGGCCGCTCCCCCGCCGGCGCCTATCACTGCGATGGCTTGGTTACATTGACAGCCTAGACCTGTGCGGTTGTACTGCAAGGAAATACAATAAAAGGTTTTGTTCAGTCTGTTTATCACCTTTAAAGCAATGCAATTTTTCTTTAAAACTTTGTTTATCAAAAAGCATGATAAAGTGCACAATCCTGCACTCCCTCATCGTATTTCACAGTAAACAAATATAATATTTATTTCAATGAGAAGTGTTCAATGTTACCACTTTCCGTTTGTTACCTTAGGTCTCTTGGTACAGACATCCTGTACTTATTTATTTATTACAAACTATATGGTAGGTCAGGACTCTAGGGCTTATAGGACTTAGAGTCGTAGGGACTGTTCGGCTTATAGGTCTTAGTTTAGGTTTTTTTTTATTTACCATATAGGAGTATGTATTGTCGCTACCTTTATTAGGGGTAGTCATACAACAAGTGACTATATGTCGGCCAAATTCGATAAAGAATAGAGGTAAACAAACCGTTGCTGGGTAACGAGTAGTTTACGCCTAAAAGAAATAATATGTTAACAACCTTTTCTAGATAGATGATTTTCATAAAAGTAAGAATTCTACTTCCTACTAATGTAAACAGTTTATTTGTTTAGATATTTATGATTTGCATAGAACACTTAACCGATTTGAATGAAATATGACACACATGTAAGCTAATTTCCTAATAGGTTAAATTTTTTTAAATATATATATATTAAAGGTTAAATTTTTTTAAACATATCTATACTAATATATAAAGCTGAAGAGTTTTTTTTTGGTCGTTTGTTTGTGCGCGCTAATCTCGGGAAATACTGGTCCGATTTGAAAAATTCTTTTTGCGTTAGATAGCTCATTAATCCAAGAAGGCTTTAGGCTATATAACATCACGCTGCGACCAATAGGAGCGGAGCATAACTAAACCACGCGAACGAAGTCGCTGGCGGCCGCTAGTATATTATACTTAGTCCATACTTGAAAGTATTACAATGAATGTGTTATGCAGTTGAGTTGATCAGACAAAGTCATGCCGCCAAGCGATTTATCGTGTTCCGGCATGATGTCTGGTGAAGCGGTACGGAGGACGGGTCTGAGCAGTTGTGTACGATGCGCGAAATGTTGTTGTGTCGGGAGTTTGGTTGTGGAGGGCCTCCAGATCAATATCCCTCTGGCGCAGCATCGTTGGTCGTGTTGTTGGGTTTAACATTGCATCACCGCGCTCAACTGCCGTCTTCCTTCCTATTTACTCAGTTCTTTTGAGTGAGTAGGCTTAACAAACTAGCGCGCTTTACCATCAACGATTGCATCACTGCTTACCATCAGGCGGGATTGCAGTCATGCACTAGTTTATAACTATTAAAAAAAAAAAATATTGAAATACGAAAAATCGTATTGACAAATGCCTCAACTTTATTCATTGGTTGAATTCCACAAAACGTGTTTAATACCTGGATTTCATCCATCTTTCTTTTTTGTAGGGATATCACGTAAAATTAATGTCGACTTTTTAATGGTTTTTCGAAATACCAAGTTATTATGCATGTTATTTTAGTGATTCTATTGAAATATGCTGCAATAGGAATTGTTAATAAATAGCTAGCATGTAAAAGTCGATAATCATGTAAATAACAGGAGATTTGTAAAACGTGAGTTATGATAACCCTAAATTGGTTTGTTTACCTCTATGCTATAAGAAGCTTGTCGAGAATATAGGTACCATCTTTATTTCAATGACAAGTGACTAACACTGTTTAAAAACTTATAAAAATGTTTGAAGTTGTGGCGTAAACTAGACTTTACGTAGGAATTAAAGTTAATTTTCTGTAAATACTTACAAACTTAATTAGAAAATTACCGGGTAATTATTTTCACAATTCTGTTAATATAATTAGCTCTGCATCGTCCTGACGAAAATTTATGACGCATTTTGTTAAAATTTTATTATTTAATTACCTCACCTTTTCAAATTGCTTCTTTTGTTTCCGGAATATCTCTAGAATATACAACCCGCATTTAGTCCTTCAAGTGGACGCACTATGCTGAAACCAAAACCGTAACATACAACATAGTTCTTACCCGATGTAAGATTTCAAAGCCAGTAGTGAGAGCGCCAGTCAGGTTGGCCACTCCTCCGGAAAGTTCAGCGTTCCATAATGCCGTCTTCAGTTCTCTTAACGTTTCTGGTAGAGCCTGTAACAAAATGATTATCGTTAGCTACGCATGTAAAACGTATATAAACCTAGTTATAGTCCTATTATTTACTTTAACTAAGATTGGTTGTAAGTACTACTACAAAACTGTTGTTCCGAAACAGTATTTTATTCCCAATTGCCAATGCATTCCTTACGAAAAGAAATGATTCCGAGATATAAGGTACGTTTCTGAATCACTGTTCACTTTACTACATCCCTTTGTCTATAATTCGCACAACGTGGCCCCAAGTGCTGTCGAGATATCCTGCAATTTTATTGGTTGACATCAAAAGGTAGTAAAACGTAAAGGCGTTTGAAAATATGAATATTCATTACATTCTCTTCATTAGGCGATGCCATTGAGATTAGGAACGTGACTAATTTATAAATTGTTGTGCCTCTCTTCTCTCTCGTTTGCCACTTTTATGAGCAAAACAGTAGTAGTATATCAAAAAGCAAAAGTACAAAAATGACAGAATTTCTTTGTAAACGAGTACAAAATGTAGGAACGGCATTGCGTTAGAAATTGTGTCCGTAGGTAAATTATGTTAGACCGGCATTATCTTCTGAAGAATCTGCAAGGCCTCACCTTGGCTCGTATTGTTTAATAAAACCAACCAAGTTCTGTGTGCAACTAACGATGAGTTAAAGTTGTGTCTAACCGCGGACGAAGGCTGCAGCTGGGTGCAGGCAAACAACCTTGAAAGTTGCGGCGAAGGCCCATTGTTATGAGTGCCAACTACTACCAGCATGTTTAGCGTTTATTGCTTAGCTATCTTCAAGTTTAATGCAAAACAAGGAAGTAGGTACGCCCAACTGCTGACGTTGAGTTGTTTATGTAATTACTCATGCAAGTTGTAACATAATTACCCATTGTTAAGGAAATGTAGCAAGTGTGAACAATTGTATGTACAACACGCACGCACTGCCGCTTTTCTTTTATAAAATTTAACCGGATTATTTTTGACGTGATGTGAAAACAGATCTCAAATCTGTATTTAACGTGTCAAATAACTTAACCGGTATTGCTTACAAACAGTAAATAAGTCATAAGATAACAAATAAAGCGTTTGCCGAGTCGTTAATGTGAACAAACACACGAATATACTAATGAAACATGGTGCGTGTTACTCTTAAATATACAAAGTTTCATTTCGCTCGGGACGACGTAAAGCCGGGAATGTTTGCCATGAAGGTAATTGTTGAATCGTATATTAGCGAAGTTGCCGGCTCTAGAGCGAACCAGCCTTTTGGACGAATTCAAGTACCTAGGTACGGCTCGATGTGTCGACTGGCATCTATTTTTGATGACATGTAATCAGTATTGGTTTAAAACTTTAATGTAAGAAGTATTTTTGTTAATTTCTCTATTAGTTTAGTGGAAGCCAACTTTATTTCCGTCGCTTTTAATCCAAAGATCATATAGTTGCGAGAGCAGGAGTATTATCTAGTCATCGATCGGACTTGTGGCTTGGCTCGACCCGCTTGGAGAAAGTGTGCAAGTATCGCAGCAAAGTTGCAAGCTCGCGCGATAAGGGCGCGGCCGCTCCCTCCCACCTGTCACAAGCTACGCGCCGCTCTCTTCTTTGTATCGTTGATTTTATCTCTAAACTTTGAGGAGACTTATGAACTGAATAAAGTGTGCACGCTAAGATGATATTCTCGTTCCAATATAGTTCTTTACAGACACTTCGGGAAATGCGAGGATGTCTTAACAAGTAAGAGTTAACAGCGAAAGATGATGCCGATAACAGCCGGCTTCGAATGTGTCGGTGGCTTTAGATTTTCTTTTATCGGAGTTTACAGAACTCTACAAGCGTACATCACATACCTACACAGTCAATGTACTACTAAATATGAACATTGCCTTCACTTTGTAACCACCAGTCACCACGTACCTTTATCTATATAAAACTACCTTAGTCACCGAATTCGATACCAAATAATAAATCAAACCAGTTGATCGTACTATCGGAAATGGATTTTGAAAAGCTTGGGGTATAAATATTTAAATGTTGTCTGACACTTAATGAATGTCATGTTAACATTGGGTAAACCCGAGGTGGGTATTGCGTGAGTTAACCCATCGATTGATGAATGTGTCCTCCTGGCCCTTCTGGTGCTCGCGTGTCACCACCGTGGTAATGAAGTGGTTTTGTATGAACCCCTAATGTTGTCCTTCTCGGAGGTGGTTTGTAAAGATCACCAGCTTTATTTGTTTCAAACCACAACGTGGTAAGAGTATAGTTCTTGTCAATGTTTAAGTCTATTTTAGTTGATGTTGACAACAACGGTTGTTGTTAAGTCAACATCTATAAATATATTAGCTAAAAAAATTGGAAGACCTGTGGCAACTCGCAAGTAAGGTGGTTGAATTCGTGGTCGTTGCGACTTGCAGTAAGTCATTTTGTTTGTATTTCGCTGTAAATGGTGTTAAATTAACGGCTGTTTTTGTTACCGTAATTTTCAAGGTTATAAAATTTAGTTTTTGAGAATATTTAAATCATTTTTTCTGTTTTGTGTTGTACTTTTTTATGTAGGTAAATCTCTCTCCTGATCCTAAAAATATGTATTTAGAATGGTTCCGATCGTTAATACAAATCTGTTTTTGAAAAACAATATATGATCATTTACTGGTAGGTAAGCAGAAAACGTACCTATATAGTTTTATGAAATGGTAATCGAACAATCACGATCAAATTATTAACGTTGCTTCAATAATGTACTTAATTGTGGCGTTTGTGTGCAGTGAAACTAAAATGATCTGATACCCAATATTAATGGCGTCGCATTAAAGTCGGCTCCATAGAATCCATTAAGGTGCGTACACACGATGACAGATGAGTATCGGTGCCGGAATAGCCACGCCGACACGCGATACTTGCATTTGTCGCCATCATTTACATCCTTGTGTACAGGCAGATTTCATTGAGGTGCCTACTAGGGTTGCCACCCGTACTTTATTATAAAGTATTGTACGTTATTTTAGATAATTGTACTTTATACTTTATGAGAACAATAAAGTATACGAAAATACTTTATTTCGCATGATTTGATTTCTTCGAGGTTTTGATATGTTTAGTACAGCGCCACATCCCTCATCATTAGAGCAATACAAATTATCTTTTAATAATGTGGCTAGATTAAGTGCTCATAATACAAATGCTAATTTTGGTGTTAATCATTCTTTATTCACAAATATAAGAGAGAGAGAGAGAGAGAGTGCTCATAATACAAATGCTAATTTTGGTGTTAATCATTCTTTATTCACAAATATAAGAGAGAGAGCCATCTTTTTCCCACATGGCATCGTATTTCATAAAAATCTTCATCTACTGATGCTACAATTTGTTTTCAATTCCTCTCTTCTTACAGCAGAATGTGAAAAATGCGCATAATTGTGTAAGACACACAACGAGCTTTTTATCCCATGACATAGAAAACGTGATTTTAAAAATGTATGCACATTTTAGCATTTACAGAAACAGTGTTTTCTGTGATGAATAGCAAATGGCGTGACGAAAGAATCAAAGCGTCTCTGAATTTAATAAAAAAAAATAATTATGCTTACGTATTTACTTATTTAAATTTAGACTGTAAAGATGCTGTGTAATTCATCATCATCATCCCAGTGTTAATCCCAGTCGCATCCGAAGCCTTTTCAGCTTTGGAGTCTGGGGTTCGCTTTACCAGTCCAACTGCTGATATGGCTAAACTTCGACATTTTCCATGAAGCGACTGCCGTCTGACCTCCACAACCCGAAGGCGACATCGAAGCATTGCAGTTAGACCAATTGTAGGACTTTTGAGGGCTCCAACAACCCATAACGACTGCCACTAGATGTTCGTAGGGCAACCGGGACTAACGGCTTAACGTGCTTTCCGAGGCACGACCAGACCAGTACAAATATTCATATTCATGCATACAAATACTTGCACTGTGCGGGGATCGAACACGCGCCACCTTGCGCAGCGGCCGCGTCCGCTACTGCTACGCCACGGAGGCTGTGTAATTGTTTAGTAAATATGCTAATTTGATACAGACTGCAAACACCAATAAAAAATTGGTTTTTTAAACATAATAATGAAGAAAAAAAAATGAACTTTATTTTGATACTATGTACTTTTTTTTTCTTACCTATAATAACCAAAGTACTTTATCTGCAAAATGAAAAGGTGGCAACCCTAGTGCCTACGGTTATTTGGTGCATACTTCTGACGTAGCTATAATACTAATCCTACTTACTTCTGAGAACAACTACTTCATTTACCATGAATTTTACATACAGATACCGAATATAAAGGCTACTACTTCGGGAATTTACAGTGACATAATCCAACATAAACTTTCCACCAACCTGTAGATATGTTCACTATATTCTGTAATTAAGAACATTGTATTCGTCTTTGCAGTAGGTCACAAAGATAATGGTATTTTGATTCGACGATATTAATAAAATTCGTCGTCGGTATTTCCGCATGCCCTTGTAATATACAAATATTATTAAGTTTTCCATTGACCCGAAATTCTGATCCGGTTTTTATGAAGTTTCACATATATTGCTTCGCTATGCTTTGTCTATACCTACCACAGTTCATACAGCCACTGTTATTGCTGTGATGTTCACTATTATATCATACTAGCGACCCGTCCGGCTTCGCACGGGTGCAATGCTGATACTAAATACATTACAAAAAAGCTGTTAACGTTGTATAAAAAACATAGCGGCCCGCCGCCCAACCGGCTGGTACCGCCGCAAATGCGACGCCCCACAATTTTTAAATTTGTAATATCTTCGAAACTATTTATTTAAATCATGTGCTGCAAAGGGCGATTTAGAACTATATTAAAAAATAGGGGTGGATTACCCTTAACATTTAGGGGTATAAAAAATAGATGTTGTCCGATTCTCAGACCTACCCAATATGCACACAAAATTTCATGAGAATCGGGAAAGCCGTTTCGGAGGAGTTTAACCACAAACACCGCGACACGAGAATTTTATATATTAGATTATTTTTCATAACAAGTGATTTCTGTATGTTTTAACTTTTCGGTCTAGTACAAATATCAGCAGGTCAAGCTACCCGAAGCTATCAAAATTTCTAAACTTAATGCTATACCTACTGATAAAGTTGAAAATCTATTAAAGAAATTGGACAGATTGTAGTAGCTTGGTGGGCCCGGCGTCAGATTCGTTTGTATGTAGGTACCTACATACATACCTACATACAATCTGTACAGTTCAGGCAGTACATTGCTGCGGCCACAGCGTAGCCTACGGCCGTGGCTATCTAAAGCGGTCAATTGTATATGAAATACTTTGGTTGTAATTATCACAACCACGACTAGCTGGTGGTTACCATTTTAGCATTTACATCTATAATTTCCTTTTGGAATAGTTAAGCTTTCTTGTGTGTGGTTTTTGTTAATAAGAATAACAACCTTTTGTTCATTAAGATAATGTTTAGATTCTAATTTGAAAATATAGAAGGCACGTTACTTCAAAAGCTATTCTTGACTGGCCAAGTCAAGAATGGCAGGACTTTCAATATTGTGTGGTGACGTTCCTTAATTAAAACCTACTCCAAACAGGGCTTGTTATTTAATCATGCCCGCATATAATAAGTAGAGGTCTAGAATTCTACCGGACTAGTCTTAAGTTAGCTTTTAATTAATTAGACCTTTCTAGAATCTAGGATTTCTAACCGTCTAACATCGTACCATCTTCATTGTTTAGTGGATTATGCTGAAATGCCTTTTCAGCTTTGTATAGCCGTTGTGGAGTTAAACATTAGATGTACGTCTTCATAATAATAAGGTCAATGGATGTTTAAAAAAAAAATTAAAATTTTATTTATTTATTAGATATACAATCCCGCCTGATGGCAAGCAGTGATGCCATCGTTGATGGACGAGCCCGCAAGATTATTACGAAAATATTCGCTAAAAAATTTTTTGTGAATAGGAAGGAAGACGGCAGTTGAGCGAGGTGATGCAATGTTGACCAAACTCCCGACACAACAACATTTGGCGCATCGTCCCCGGCACACCGCAACACAACTGCAGAGACCCGTCCTCCGTACGGCTTCAACAGACATCATGCCGGAACATGAGGAATCGCTTGGGTGCTAACTTCTGCCGGCAGCTGATGTTATGGCCTACCACCGAGAAAATCACAAATCACAAAAGTGATGATTTCACAAAAACTGATTTAATGATTGTGAAATTGGTGCGATAGCTTATTCCGCTAGTACAGCTTATTCTTTATGATTTTTCGATAGCATACCAATTTTAATCCGTTTTACCCGACGAGATTCGCAATAATTAATAACACACGAGTACTGAGCTTCCATTCTATCATATTCCCGAGCTTTTAATATCATCTCGATTTCATGAACATTTCCATGCATTTCAGTATTTTTTCCAATTTTTTGATGTGATCTTGGCATGACCCAAACCCAGCATTATTAATGCAAAGTCGTGGACAATGTGCCCCGCCAGTAATTGACACGATGGAGCAAATTGACACTCATAAAGCGATATTAAAAGCTTTAAATACGTGGGTAGGTTATAGGTAATTCAAAAACGAATTTACGTCATGTTTAAATCGGTACTTGCTGGTTTGAAGCAAATTGTTTCGCCCACGTATCTGCAACCCTTGTTTTAATTAAACTTATGTCGTCTAATTACTCTTGATTGCTGTTCGCGCTTAGATAATAATGTGTTGGAAACTATTAGCAGGGTTTTCATATTTTATAAAGCGTTCCCTTAGCGACACTTACTAATTACCGTGTCGTTACTCATGAAACGCCCATTTGAGTGGAAGTAATGAACATGTCATTAACTTATCTACTCTTATTCACATTATATTGTTTCGCGTATTGCATTTCGAACTATAAAAACTTTTTTTACAAAAAAAACAACCGACTTCCAAAAACCACTACAAAGTGAAAAATAACTAATTTCGGAAGTCGGTGTCAAAAAACGAATATACAAAACCAAAGACACCGACTTCCGAAATTAGTTATTTTTCACTTTGTAGTGGTTTTTGGAAGTCGGTTGTTTTTTTGTAAAAAAGTTTTTATTTTACACTTTTTAGTTGTTAAAAGTACTATGTATTCAGTTGCATCCGGTCAGACTGGAAGCTGACGCAAATATAGTTGGGAAACGACGTAATTTTGTTTACTTTAATTTTTACCCGTACCTTAGTATTCCCTCAACTGCCTGTGGTCTTCATCATCAAATTTACTGCAGACCATTATTTTAACCCAATGGGTGCAAAGGTCTCATCAATATAAATTAATTAAGTCCAACTACAAAGTAGCTACTGTAAACCGTTGAGGAATTCCCGGAACTGGCCTTTGTCTTCATCATGAGAGCTCTTATGACAGTCACAACCCATCTAGGTGTAAAGTTCTTATCAATACAAATTAATCGAGCCCAAACACAAGGTAGCTGCTGTGAATTGTTGAGGAGTCCCTTCGACTGTCTCCCGGCTCCATCATCAGATCTACTCCAGATTAAATTGTAGTGCTTTAAAATACTTAATGAAAATGCTAAGAAATGCACTAGTCGCCCCTGCAGTTTTTGAAAGTTCCCCTTGTTTTCTCTGGTCTTCCACCATCTAACCCTGATATCCTTATCATGGGACCACATTGGGAACGTCTTCTTTCCAACAGAAAAAGAATTATCAAAATCGGTTCATAAACGACGAAGTTATGCGCGAACAAACATAGAAAAAAAAAGCATATATACGGTCGAATTGAGTAACCTCCTCCTTTTTGAAGTCTGTTAACAAAAACAAAATATGTTTGTTCTGCAATCTACAAAAAATAACTTTGTTTATTCTAGTCATTTCTGTATCCGTACACACCTATGCTAATATTTATGTAGTAAACCGTTTTGTACCCAAATACATACAGTATTACACCGACATAATATTAACTTACGGATAATCGAATATCCTAATAGAGCGTGAACAAATAAATACTGAAGGATTATTCGAACGCCTACGGACATCCCTGATACTGGTTTTGCGGATCGGACTTTCCTACTCACTAAGCGATTTGGAATATTGTTATTAGATATTTGTGAAATCATATTAATCACGGAGAACATCTTAGTTTCTGGATGCCTCGATGAACATATTATAATCTATACTAATATATAAAGCTGAAGAGTTTGTTTGTATGTTTATTTGTTTGTTCGCGCTAATCTCGGAAACTACTGGTCCGATTAGAAAAATTATTTTTGCGTTGGATAGCCCATTTATCCAGGAAGGCTTTAGGCTATATAACATCACGCTGCGACAAATAGGAGCGGAGCATAATTAATTCCACGCGAACGAAGTCGCTGGCGGCTGCTAGTATCTTATACGTTAGAAAGAAATTTCACTAAGTTATAAGCTGTTTATGTGTGGGTGGTAAGATTCAATAACATCGAAACTAACGTTAATAAAAAGCCAATAGTCGATAGTCCAGGGCGTGAACTTTGATCTAAAGGTCGGGGCTTCGGGCTCGACCGTGTTGAACTTTTGTTAAGCTCATAACGCGGGCGTTATTAATATATATCATTGTAATAACATGTTTCACCCATTATTTGCTTTTCAAATAACACTATTTCGATGTTTTTTCGAAGTGAATGGGATAATTTATTACTATTTTTCTCACGTTTCTTAATAATTCAAATCGTTAGAACTTTAAAACCGATTTCAGTGAAGCTTGCCAACTTGAAGATGAATCACAGCTCCGATCAAGAACTAGGATACTTTTAATATTAAAATAAGATTTGATTTTCTTGGAATATCCAGTGATAAATGTGTTTTCAATCTGAGCGTAAAGAGCGAGATCTTTTAAATATTTTCCAATTTCGAGTGCTGGGGAAGAATATCTCAGAAATATTACGTAAAATTAGCTTACCTGAGCCAAAACTTTGGTGTAGCAGGAATGTAGCTCGGATATCGTGTCGCTGTATCGGTAAATGTTGACGAAATCATTCGGTCCGAGAGTATCCAGTAAAGCAGATACGGTAGACTTTGCCAACCGCCAGTAGGAGGAGCTCAGATCATCTGAGTCATCCAGTAAGATCACCAGGTCTTTGGGAGACGTCGCGGCTTCCACGAACCAGTTTGAAGACCTGAAGTCGTAGAAGTCCCTCGCGTGATGTGAATAACCGTCTTCTGGGGGCCAGGACATGGCTGCGAGAAACAAAAAGATGTTTGAAAACTGAAAATATTTTAAATAAAACTTCTTTTTTTATAAATGTGTAGTAAGGTCTCCGTAAAAATAAAATATTAATGTAAAATTTAAATATAAGTTTGTTACTATTTCAAAAGCAATCAAATAGTTTATAACTAAGTTTAATATGAGACGATATTAGTAAAATGTTTGAATTTCATTTGAGGCGAAGTTAGATTTAATAAACCTTTTACGTAGCGCGCGCAGCCTTCGTAGCACACGTAGCGTAGAACAACAATAATGATTACATTATATTAGAAAGGATTTTCTTTATTTGATTTAAAAAAATATGTTTCGATTTTGATGAAATCAATGCTAGAAAACACCTGTTTTCATAGTCATACGTGTTTCTAATAAATATCAACAAGTATTTACTACTATTTACCTAAGATAAAGTGTTTGATTTATATTTTTGCAACAAATACAGTACCTATGTATTTGTTGCAAATGAGACATGTAAGTGAAAAAAGATACTTAGTAAATTATGTTTCGTTTTTTTTACATACCTGGGTACCGCCTCATAAAGCCAGTAGACGATGCGTAGTACTGCCATGATAAAGTGGGGTCAATCTCGTAGTTATTTACGAACAGGGGGTCCAAGTGCTCCGACCACGCGATCTGATTCTGAACCTCGCCATCTGCGACAACACACCAAGTTTTAACTTGTCTTATTATTTTGCAGCTTGTTACGTTTATAGCCAACCGTTCTTTCGGAAATATTTAATTGGATAACTACGTCCAAATAAAATTAGATAGTTGAAAATTAAAGAGTGATGAATACAAACATAATGTGCCTTTTAGTACTAGTGAAATTTATTTATTTTAATTTTAATGAGTCAGAAATTGAAGTAAACGGCCAGTATAAAGCAGCCTATGAAACCAAGAATAATTAGCTAATTCAGCCAACAAAAGAATATAATAATAGTATCCTAAAACGAGCTTTGTTTTTAAAATATTCTTTTATTTGAATTGTAGTTGCCTACAAATTTTATAAACAATAATAAACTTGTTTATAAAGCCGCCACAAGCACGAACAACTTTAAATTCAGCTTATTATATGTAAATTATTTCACGTGCTGTTAAACTTATGAATTATGTATGAATGCAGTAACTTTTCGTTACATAATAGAGGATAATCGCGACACTGTTGGCACTCTGTCCACCAATTAGGGAGATTTTCTTTAACTACCCATTAAAAGAAGTGTAATTGGCAAACTTGGTTCATTGGGCAGCCGTGATTGCTTTCTCCTGGACCGCCGGCCGGAAAAATTAATGGTTCGCCTGTGTACTATGGGTTTGTTAAATAAACGCACCAGGCCCTATGTAATTACGCCCTTTAAATTAAATACGGGCTGCCAAACGATATTTTGGGGTTTCGGGAAGCGTGAAGCATTTTGTAGGAAGTTTCCTGTATGTATTTTTTTTGCTGACTGATTCAACCTACGTTACGCAGCGATCTTTACCGAGATTTCGATTATGTTAGTAATATAAAGACTTCTCCTTCCATTTCCAATTTGACTAGATTCGTTTTTAATGAAATACCCAAAACGCGGACGTATCATGTAAATAATCCTAAATCGAAAAACCTTCCCGTATCGTAGCTTTCAGAATAATCTTTATTTAAAAGCTGAGCAAGTCCTAATGTTGTCAACAATAATTCATCATTGATTTCAAATAACGTTTGTTCGAGTGAGCGCTACTAAATAGTGAGGAATACGTCAATGTGTCCATTAATCATCAGTGGCCACCACCCTGAGACCCTCCGTCCTCCCGCTTCCCTCCCGTGTGTCAACAATATATTAGCTTCCATTATTTAGGGACGGAGAGGTGTTGTATTTTTCGCTTGCGTTTTTTTATTCCGCAGAAGGCATGAGGTACAAACTAAGTTGTCTGTATGTCTTGTAACTTGTTGTGATGTGTGATCGTAGGTGACCTAGGTCTCGAAGAAGATTGACGGTAGTTATTATTAATTATTTAAAAGGCTTGCCTAGACACTGGTATAAATTTCTTTTGAAGGAGATAAGTTATTTTACTATCTAAGATTAGTTATCTTCGATTACATATTTTAAAGATCTTACAGAGTAAATTTACTTTGAGGCTTTAATTTAAAACCTCTTTTTTTAAACTTTGCCCCACACTAGGAATTACTCCTGTATCGTGGTTGCTTTTACAAACATATGAACTCACATACACAAACAGCCAAACCCAGAACAACCACTTGTATGTGGGTTATAGAAATACTTGTTTCGTGCGGGATCGAACCCGTGGCAAAGCAAAGCAGTCGAAAGATTTAACCACTACGCCAACGGTGTCATTAAATTACACACAAGAGTACAAACCTTCAGTATTAATATAAAGATTTACTTTGAAACTTTTTTCAATTATTGCTTCTATAGAATAACACAATTGATGTTAAATTTAAAAACTGTTTTTGTTACCTCGAACATTACATTATATACAAGAGTACAAACCTTCAGTATTAATATATGGCGGCATAAGTACAGCACTGTAGCTGCTGTTGACAGCGATGTGGTCGAAGTGTCTGCTAGGCGTAAGAGTCAAGCGTCGTGCTCTCGCAGCCAGAGTCCCGTCATCTGCGTGCACATTCAGCCATCGTGCATCGTAGTATGATCCTGGTGCCCCATCACTACCACCATTGCCGGCTGACAAAGCTGCAGCTTCTGCACTGTCCATTATGCGCTGTGTAACAAAATAATCATATTATTATTGCTATGTAGGTTGAGCTGTTGTTATATATTACCTATTATTGTTTTAGCAATTACTCGAAGAAATTGTGTAGGTATATATATAAAACCAATTGTATATATCTACAGTATGTCCTGAAACAAATGTACATTATCAGATACCTCTATTAGAGTATTATGTTATAATAGATAAAGGGTGTATCTGACATCGACGCACAAACGAGTACTATGGATCCAGTACATGATTCTGAACCCCCCAGTGATGGAATTTTTCGTCGGCTTTTTCATGATCTAAAAAAAATTATATGCATTTTTTTTAACTTTAGACCGTTCATAATTGCTATATTTTTATAACCCAATAAGATTTTAAAGTAAAAATTAATTAATTCGCTAATTACACAAAAAAGCGCAATGAAAACAAATCTCGAAAACATATCTTATCAGCTGATTTGATAGAGTTCACATCAGGGATCAACGTCATACCTACAAACCCGCACGGCGGCACGCTTGCAACGTTCAAATGACGACCCGACACTTTTTTTAAACACTATGAATTCTGTAACCGTTCATTAACGACATAAATGACTATCATAATTTTATTAGTGGCATGCGATGTAGCCTATCCGCGAAGTTTGCGTTACGATGTCAGATACACCCTGTATATTGCCTACATATACCTACTAAATTTTGGTTTAACAAATACATAGTTATTTTACAACTAATAGGTATTTGATCATTACCAATGCTGTTATATCATTAGAAAAACTAAAAATGTATCAAAAAACACATTTTGTACAATATTAATACTGTATTTTTTGTCCGGACTTTAAACAAACTAACTGCAATGCTTCGATATCGCCTTCGGGTTGTGGAGGTCAGACGGCAGTTGCTTCACGAAAAATATCGAAGGTTAGCCAAATCAGCAGTTAGACTGGTAAAGCGGACCCCAGACTCCAAAGCTGAAAAAGCTTCGGATGCGATTGGGATTAACGCGGAGATGATGATGACTTTAAACAGGAGCAAACAAAACAACAAATAAAATAATATGTCCATCCTAAGCCGACATCAGTCCCTAACGAAGGCAATTGTTAAGCCAAGCGTTTGTAAAAACTACCGGCTGTATTGCGACAAGTAAAAGTATTAAAAGCACGCCGGTTTAAAATAAAAGTTTGTATTTGTGTCAACATTTCCCCTTTGGTATGATTTACAAGGGTTGAAACAGTCAAGTCATGGAGCGAGCCGCGGCCCGCGAGCACAAAGAGTGGCCGGATAAAAGCGGTAGACAATTGTCGGCAATTAGCCGGCGTGGAATTGGGCTGATCGATAGCTGCCATTGTCCCACAGCCAGGCATTAGCGAACGATCAAAAATAATCAGCTCCACTCCCCCGCCACACCTTTCTCTTGCTTTATTGAAGACAGGACGTGTTTTCTTGAGCGCAGGCTTTTTATAACCTTTTTTGGGAGATTATCCGTCTTTGCTTCATTTTAGCATCATAACTAAAGTTAATTTGGTCAGAAAATACCTACACAAACTGAAAAAAGAAACCGCCGCTTCGTATTTTTTTTCTTAATTTGATTTTATTAACCTTTTGTTCGGCGAAATAGTATTAGCAAGATAAATAAGACTTTTGGTAATCTGAACGCAGACGTGTTAAGTCTTAGTTTAGGTAGTATCAAAATATTACAGAATTAAGTCGATGTAGATACAAGTTAAATATAGTACTCAGACAACATGTTAAAAGAAAGATATCGTCGATAAGTGCGGTCGTTTCCAGGTCACCTTGCATGCAGTCATTTGGCAATCCTTTGACCTCTGAGTTATTTGATAATAATGATAGGGGTTGCGTGATCTTAACGACCCAGAACAGATTGCCTCCATAGCCGTATGTTGTTCCACGTCGATTGTATAAACTTCGTTATTGTAACATCTAGGCCATTAGGGCACCTCTATCACACAATTAGGTAACTAAAATGTTTTTGAAACAAACCGCACTTTGTTTTGTTATAGTTTCAAACAAATAACTTATATACATAGTTGAAAATATTTGATAATGTTTACTCGATGAAAACTTTATCACTCTCAATTAGACATGCGTTCAACATTATTCTAACTAGCTCTTATTACGTATTCTGAAGCTTAAAAAAGGTCTACAGAAAACACAGTTTATAAATGAGAGTTTTTAGTTGTGAGACGAAATAGCCCCATCCTAGGAACAAGCTCGCGAAGTGGGGGCGAAGTAATTAAAACTTGCACTGAGCTGAGCTTGCCTCCTACACCACTACACCGCACTTGCAGCGTCCGACACTCCACGCAAAAGATTTTTTTATTAAAATTAATCCTTTGATAATAAGGAGAAAATCTTTTAATCTGGGTGCGACGCGATACATATTTCGAAATTGAAAGTCGTCTCTATTGTGATGAAGTTTAATATACGGTACTAAAAATACAAAAATATATTGTTAGTAGGTATAACATAGTAGGCACAAACGAAAAGTGTGCTGCGAATAAACGCAATTTAAATCGCACAGCTAATAGAGAAAAGCAGTAATTAAATAATTATTACAAGACACCTCAAATATTTTATCTCGGCCATTAGGAGCGACTCTGAAAACGAAGTATTCTTGGAACAATACTTAGCGCCGGCCGTAAATACATTCCTTTATTTTGTTTCAGCTACAGTTTCATTAAGTGCGAAATGTCGGCGTCGTTTTTTCTCCGTGCGACGCCCGCAGCGCAGCAATCCCCTCGATTTTTCAACTTTACTGTTGAGCTAAGTTTCGCCGCTTTTGGCCTACTATTGCAGAGTCCTATTCCCAAATTATTGTGTGAACTATTCTGTTTGCGAGCTCCTTGTGCAGATAAATTGACTTTTTGCAATGCATTTTTTACAACCGTTTGTTCAAGTTTGCTGTTTTAGTTGTACTAAAACAGCAAGGAACCGCAAGGAATGTAACGCACATGCTGTATAACACCTTCAATTTGAATAAGTATTTACATAGTTGAGCTTATAACACGTATGTCTCATTAAAGACGTTACTTGCAAGAAAATTTACAAAGACCGTTTCGTAAAAGTATGTAAAAAGAGAAATATAGAGCCAGCGTCGATACGCCACTCTCATTTGTAGCAACCGGTAAAGATGAGGGGTTGAGACGAATAAAGCGAAGATAAACGCCTCAGATAAACTCAACGTATTCACTATGATTCCGTCTCGTTGGCGCTCAATGTGCCGCTATACATGACGCCTTTAAATAACTACCACATGACAAATATAAGGAACATTTTTTTGCCAACTCGGGCCACCAGCTCAGTTGGCTGAGCAAATTTGCAAACTTAAATGGAAACGTAAAGCACATTGCAATCTCAAAGTCACTACAAAATGTTCAATAATAACTTACAAAATAATGTTGAGACAAGTTCAAACGATGAAGAGCTGCCTTCTTGTCATGAGCGACATGTTTTCAGACGGGGTTAGTGAACTTTGGTCATGTCACGTTACGTATCGTGTATACATAAATATATGTCCTTCTTGAGCGCAAAAAATGCACTGGCAATAAAAATATACAGTAACGTAGTATTTTAATATACTATCACCATTATAATGAAACACCATAATTTTGTAGTGTTAGTATACTTCGGTTAATTCACAATCACAACAGCAAAGCGAGACATCGTCACCTGTTAGTGACTTCATTCATAATTGAATAGTTCCGCGTCATGGTATAACATCTAATTTGGGAGCTTGTGGAGTGGTGTCGGCGTGTTTACGGAGAACGTGGTTTCAGAATACGATGTGGAGTGTGACATACCTAATGCAATAAGTCTGCAGCGATGTGCATGCTGCTGCATCGTCTGTCATGCACACATGAATAATCCACACACATGCAGCACACGCCGATACTGCATTTGTGATGCTATATGATGAGTGCAATGTTTGAGGAGGTACCTACTTGAATGGAGGTAAAGAGATGATTAAATAAAAAAAAAATGTAAACAGTTCTAGCTAGGTGTATGGATCATAATAAACTAGTGCGCTTTACCGTTAACGGTTGCGTCATTGCTTATCGCAGTCAAGCAAAGTTTATATCATTTCAAAAACTGCGCCATATGAAAAGATTTTCGGCAATTTTTTTTTATTAAATTTTAAACGTTTTAATCCAAACGGATTACAGTGATATAATTATCAGTTATATCTACACATTTAATTTTATTTATAAACTTATAATTAAAAGTAGCTAATAGACGAGGACAAAATCACTTCAAATTCAGTTTTCGATTCCAACTAATTTCACGTTGATTCTGCGAGCTGAAATGGTTAGTCGAGTAAAATGAGTTATAGTGACTGTAAGATATGTGCGAGTTAACTTCATTGATATTAATGGAATACTGTAATCTTAACTCAGCATTTATTGCTTCCACACGTGGGGTTAACTGGTGCTATAATACTTTAGTTTTTACTTTGCCTGGAAATAAAAAGCAATGAGTCGCTGTCTTATATTAGGCTGAGCTTAGGTGCTGAAACTTGATGAGAATAGCCGAGTCAGGCCTATGTTCAACAGTGGGCTGCTATGAGGCTCTTGATGATGAAATTGAAAACTAATTATTATCCTACGGGGCATTCGTATCTTTTGATATAAATCCCGCTAGTAGACACGGATCTCATAAGTTTTATCTCTAGAAGACACGGATCTCATAAGTGTTATCTACATAGTGACTAGTCTACCGGCGGCATGCTCCCCGTACATCAAGTTCGCGGCGGTTCCGCAATAAGTAATACCTAACAGTTATTACGACACACGTGCAAACACTTCCCAGTTGCGCGCAAGATATAGGTTTCAAAGTTACAAACTTGAAATTGTACGGAGACGTGGTGGGATGTTGTTTTACTGTAGGTATCACTATACCATGACAATATTATACGGCTTTAAATCAAGTCTGCTAGTGAATGCAAAACTAATCCCGTTTGGAGCAGCACATAAGTAAAGTACACACACACAGCACATATGTAAGTAGTAAAATCAAATCACAGATTACAAAATATATCAAATGGACAATCTGATTAAATGACTACGCGATCAAGCAAGATAATGTACCTTGTTTAAAAGCTTTATATGCCTTTTCTCGGTGGTAGGCCATAACATCGGCTGCCGGCAGAAGTTACCACCCATCAGACAAAGTCTTGCCGCCAAGCGATTCGTCGTGTTGCAAAAGCGAGGTGATGCAATGTTAAACCCAACAACACGACCAACGCTGCTGCACCAGAGGGAGATTAATCTGGAGACCCTCCACGATCAAACTAACGACACAATAACATTTGCCGCATCGTGCCCGGCACACATCGCAATACAACTGCTCAGACACGTGTTCCGTACGGCTTCACCAGACATCATGCCGAAACACGACTAATCGCTTAGCGGCAAGACTTTGTGTGGTGGGTGATAACTTCTGCCGGCAGCCGATATGTGCATGGAACGTTAAAAAAGTGATGGGGATTTTTTAAAACAACTAGTTTTCAAAAATTGTAAAAAGTGAGTAAAATAATTGAATTTTGACCTTCGATATCTACATAAAAATACATACAATACATCTACATAAAGTATAAAAATAAAATGCTTTAAAAGTGGTTCTCGGCTTCTTCAAGTGTATTTTTAAACCAATCCATATTACCTTTTAAATGTCATATAACGATGACATTTAAAAGATAATATTGGTATTTGCCAGCCCTTCCAGGTGACCGCGAGATCAAAAAAGTCGTTGGAGTATGAATTATGAACAGGTACTATTGAAGTCCTGGCTTCGGAATATGAAGAAACGTAATCCGATGTGTCGACAGAGCTCAACTGTAAGAAATCGCGAGCGCAAACTAAATCTATTTACGTTTCACATGTCAGAAACTTTTGCTACAACATGTAATTTGAAAACGTGCATCCGACTGTAAATGGGTTGATAAAGTTGACGTGGTATGTAAATCAGCAAATAAACCAAACAGCGCTAATTACTTAAAATAGTAATAGGAAAATTGCTATTAAATATATGTATACTATCTATACTAATATATAAAGCTGAAGAGTTTGTTTATTTTTTTGTTTGTTTGTTTGAACGCGCTAATCTCAGGAACTACCTACTTGTCCGATTTGAAAATTCTTTTTGCGATGGATAGCCCATTAATGCAGGAAGACTTTAGCCTATATAACATCACGCTGCGACCAATAGGAGCGGAGCAAAACTAACTCTACGCGAACGATGTCGCTGGCGGCAGCTAGTGTTTTATAAACATGAATGTTAGTTTGTTTGTTACGCTTTCATCCGAAAACTTTTTAACCTATCAAGGCAAAACACTGAAACAACTCAACGATCATATCATGTATCATAATACCTATGTTTAACAAATAAAATTAATTTATACCTACACATATTCTTGGAGGTACCAGAAGCAACATTTTTTTTTTCCATAAATACAAAATCAATACTTAGACGCAACTAGTGTCTAAATATATGTGCGATTGACTTCATGTAATCAGGTCACATCGGTATCTCTTCTTTAGCCTATAGCCATCGGTATCTCATCGAGTCATCATCATCTCAGCGTTAATCCCAGTCGCATCCGAAGCTTTTTCAGCATTGGAGTCTGAGGTCCGCTTTACCAATCTAATTGCTGATATGGCTAAACTTCGACATTTTCCGTGAAGCGACTGCTGTCTGACCTCCACAACCCGAAGGCGACATAGAAGCATTTCAGCTAGACCAATTGTTGGACTTTTGAGGGCTCTAACAACCCGTAACGACTGCCATTAGATGTTCGTATGGCAACCGGGACCAACGGCTTAACGTGCTTTCCGAGGCACGACCAGACCAGTGCAAATATTCATATTCATGCATACAAATATTTGCACTGTGCGGGGATCGAACCCGCGCCTCCTTGCGCAGCGGCCGCGTCCGCTACCGCTAGGCCACGGAGGCTGTCAAATACAAAGACTGTCGGTATCTCATCGAGTATTAAATAGTAAAAGCAAGATAAGTTTGAATTACATTTTAGTGAGCAGACTGTAGGTATTAATTAAATAAACCTATTCATGTAACGTACCAAATTACTAGCCTCACATAATATACATGTAGCCAGTAATTTATTTCTGAAATGAGCAATAAAAATTCATTGTTTTAGTCACCCTTTTTACAAAATTCTGATGTAATCGTATAAGCGTCGACATACTTGTCACAGAAAATTACGTTTTTTTGCTCAATCCGTGCAATTAAACTGAAATAAACATTTACAACATAAAAAGTCACTGAACAATATTCATACTGTAATAGCCTTTCAAAATGTCAATCTTCTTTGCAATTTATTAAAGTAAATGATCGCATGTCGGATCTCAATGAACTAGTTGGGATTTGTTCTGTAGAAAAAGTCCGGGAAGCGAGTCTTAACAATAACATGATAACCTGTTTATTAGAAGGCGGTGGTCGCTAAATTGAGTTTGATATTGAAGGAAGCGGTGCAGGTCAATGATCCCCACCCTCTAGCCCGCCGGCTATCCCTGCGCCCACGCTTAAATTAAACCTACGTTTCACTTAAAATTTCAGCAAAATACATAAGCTGTTTTAAAAATGTTATTTTCTTTTCAGCAATTTTAATCAAATGTCACACAGAGCTTAAGACTGCCTTATAAAGAGAAACCTTCGCCCTGGAGCACAGGGAAGTGAAGGATCACGGGTGGGTTTTAGTCGGTAAAAGTCTGACACGCTCTTTCGCTCTGCCCAGAGCGGGAGAAGTCTTTTGATGATGACAGCCTTATAACTCTTTTAAGCTTCATTCGCACTGCATTATGCCATAATAGTAGAGGAATAAAATATAAAACCACACTTCTTAATCTTACATTTCTTTATCACCTAATCTTTGGAAGAATCGTAATTTCTAAAAGCATGAGCTATTGTGCTGATATTACTGTTTCGTTAGTGGAGGATGCTGTTCCATCTCCGTCCTTAACATTAGCAAGGGCTAGCCTGCTATAAATTGTGTTGTCATTTGATATGTATAAAATGTGGTAGGTATTATCGGAGTATCGGGTATGGTGTAGTAGTGCAGGCGACGGGGCGCGCTTTAGAATATTGAGTAAGTAGCCTACAGGAATCACCGCCCTCTATCCTGGCGAGAGGGCGCGTGCGAGCGGGACGGGGCACCGTCTCAAGACTGCGAATCAATAAAGTCCACTCGTATAAGTCGAGCGGTGCAGCGACTGGATATGGGTCACGGTGCACTCAGCCCCCGAGATGGTATTTAATAACCCTCTACACGCTCAGACAGATATTACTCGATCCTCTTTCCGCCCGCGACGTGTTTAAATGTAAGCGATGGATCGCCTGGAAAGATTTTTAAATGCGCTTTCAAATCGTTATGACATAATAAATACTGAGATCGGGTTTTTATGCTTCGCATTTTTGTGTTTGAAAGGGCTGCAAGGAGGAGGTTTGTGAGCGACGTCGTCAAAATGTCGCATCGGAGATGATTGTCATAGCAATTTCCGGCACCGATTGCGCTCCAATGGCGTGAATTATGTCAGAAATTTCTTGTTACAAACAGCTGGTGTTTCGCAATTTGCTGATGGTGGCATTAAGGTCGGGCAAGTGCAGTGGTCTACTTGGTGTGTCCTCACCCCGCGTGCCGCCCCCACTCGGTGGGCACCCCGCTCGCCCTGCGGCACGCCGCTGGAATTTGGCGGTGCGCCTTGCACTTAGGCTTGCTCCGGAATTTAAGCATACACATGTTGTATATTGTATAGCTTGGGAAGCGTAACGTATTACCTTACAAGCTGAGCGGATATTGTGCTCGCTTGTGTGGCTTCTAACCTTTTGACTTTCAAACGATTTAATAGAAATAAAATACGTTGAAAAGATTACTTGAACAGAGCATAAGTCAAACTAATAACTTAAAATACATACACATTAGGTAGTTATTATTGTCGATCACTATTAAATATAAACGATGTCCCAGTAAGAGTGCACTTTTCATTTTAAAATAACAATAAGTATTTTATCACAGAGTTGTGATATTTTTATTGTATTGTAAAGAAGGCATGTTCCGATTTAGTAGGGAATAAAATATCCGGCAAATGACCCCACGGCTCCGAAGACAGGCCATCACAATTTTCATGAATTTCTCCATGACTTTTGCACAGAAATGTGGCTGTATCTCACCGATGTCGCATTGGATTTCTAATTTGAGCTCAGGACTTGTTTCGGGTGTATTCACAAAAACCCACGTAAAAAATTACACGGTGTTAAATCGCACGATCTTGGTGGCCAGTTGACATCAGAATTTCGTGAGATAATGTGTTCTGGAAATCGTTTCTGCAATTAGTCGATTGTTTCATATCATTTTAAATATTTGGGACACTATGTTACCGAAGATCTTGATGACCAAATGGACATTGAAAGGGAGCGCAGGGCACTGGCGGTTAAGAAAAACATGCTGGCACGCAGGTTTACTCGTTGCAACGAGAATGTTAAAATCTCTCTTTTTAAAGCATACTGCCAGACTTTTTACACGAGTAGTCTGTGGTTCTGTTATACACAGAGATCGCTCAGTGCCCTGCGAGTCCAATACAACAGCGGTTTCAGGATGTTGCTGGGGTTGCCCCGTCTCTGTAGTGCATCTGGCATGTTCGCGGTAGCCCGTGTTGATGGCTTTCATGCCATTTTACGCAAGAGGACCGCCTCCTTGCTACTTAGAGTACGGGGTAGCACTAGCAGCATTCTGAAAGTAGTTGCTGATAGGATCGACTCCAAAATAATGGAGTGTTTCATGCGGGTCCTAGTTAGATAGTAAGGAGTATCTGGCTGAGCTTGTAAATAAATGTAGGTATATTGTCTTACTTTTTATTACTACTAATATAGGCTTAAGATTTTTGTATTACTAAGCGAATATGGATACCTACTGTCCGAAATAAATTATTAGTTCATTTATTTTTCTGCACATACATATTATTTTACATTTTTAAATATTTATATAAAAACATACAAAAACCATTTAAAAATATAAAAAATAGTGTTCCACCGATGGCGGGAGCGGGGTCCAAGCTACCGGTGGTTATCGAGGAGTAATGCCTTTTGAATCAGGCCTTTGATCCAACTGCCTAACGAGAGCCTCAATAGATGCTGGTCGAGGCTCTTGGCTATCAAACCATTGGCCGATACGACAATCGGTAGTCATTGTACCGATTGTCGTATCGGCCAATGGTTTCCATTCATCCAGCCGAGTTCACATTCCACATGTCAACAACTTCGTGCGCCAAGTCGAGTTATTATTATTATTATTATACGCGGAGTGGAAGGTTTCACCGTCCTGCTGAAATCACATGCTGTCCAGATTCATGCCGTCCAGTTAAGGCCACAAGAAGTCCGCGTATAAGCGATTTCGGCGTAACTTTCCCCATTTTTGTGACGAGTTTTCACAATGATAACGCATTGTTCTTTCAAAAAGCGCTCTATTTTTAATAATACGAATAAACAGGTATGACAGCTATTAAATTTCAGAGTTGCCACTTGCATGAAAAAAAAATATTCCAATTTTAAAAAGTGCACTCTTTTTCAGACTACCGTTACATATTGACTGCCCGTCCTTATTCAGTATAATATATGTTAGACCTTATAGAACTATCAAGATATCTCAAATGAGTAACAAAGTCAAAAGGCAAGTGTTTCAATGTGTGAATTCAGTACACCCTGCAATAAGCTTAACCCATTAGCACAAAAATATTTGAATATCTGACTGCATTATAATTTGTGAACATCATTGATAATAATCACTAAATAAATCTATAATTATTTATTAACTGGACATTACATTGAATAGATATTATTAAATAACTGTCATGTCAACAACAAAGTCATGAAATGGTGGCAGCAATATTATATTACGTTACTTAGCTATATATTTGGTTCACATTGTTTTTCCACTACACTACTAAGCTTTTAGAGTTTAGTTTCAACACTAGTCATTTCCTTTTAATGCGAAATACTGCCGAAAAGATTTATGAGTGGCCAGTAAGTTGCTACGAAGTGCTACGCTTACCGCTACGTATAAATCTCTTGCTACAAATGCTCGTAGACGGTAGAAAATGAGACAACGTGGCGTAGTTGCAAATTGTTGTGAATTCTAAATTGATTTGGTTAGTGTAGTTGAAGCAGGTATTCCAAGTGTTTGAAGGTAGCACCTGGGTTCGCATCGAGCGACGTCGGAAACTTGCATCAAACATGCGACAAGCCCGCGGGTATGTGTACTCACTTGACGAATTGTTAGCGTTACATTATACGAATTATTGAGTTTATCATAGTTGGCGAAGGCATGCATCTATAAAGCGGAGCATCGCGTGACATTATTAAGACATTGTTTCTGAAATTAGTTGCTGCACAATTTAATCCCTGTATTGAACTAGAAATAGTTTAATTAAGCATTACCGCATCGATGCCTCGTATCGACCTTTAGCCACGTATCACAATTTACCATTAGATATTCGAGATCTAGAGAGAGAGATATTCGACTACCTACATAACAAAAAAATAATATTAATTTATTAAAATCTTGTGTGCCTGCGTAGGTATTCCAATGCGTATATGAAATTTTGTTACGAAAAAAAGCATATCGACGCTGTAAAACGATTTTGTCGTATCTGGAAAAATGCAATTTTGTTTTATTGCATAATTGAATTCAGAAAAAGTTTAGAAAAAGTAAACGTCATATCATAAATAAGAAACATAAAGGGAATTTTGTTTTATTGCAAAATTGATTTTGCAATAGAACAAAATTCCCTTTTTTTCAGATACGACAAAATCGCTTTCCAGCGTCGATATGGAATACCTAATCATTGGCCAGTATAGGTATTATCAGTTAAATTACTCTTAGAGTGAATTGTCCGAAACATGTTTCAATTTCAATCAATTAACATCCCAAATTCTATCAATTAAAGTGCTTCAAAACATATGATAGAGAGAAAGATCAGCCAGATGCGAGCAATAGGAAATTATTTTGTTTCATGTAGGTATCGGGATGGCAACGAACTCATGTTAATTGAGCCGGGGTTCTGTCAAACTTATTTATACTAGCGCAGACAACATCATTTATTCTGGGAACTAGTGAATAACGCGGTGTTTTTATTAAATGATTTGTAATCAATACAATCAATGCACCTTTTTTTTAATTAATATAAACTAGCGCTTGACTGCGATCCCGCCTGATGGTAAGCAGTGATGCAATCGTTGATGGTAAAGCGTGCTAGTTTATTAAGCCCATTCACTTAAAAAAACTTAGTGTATAGGAAAGAAGACGGCAGTTGAGCGAGGTGGTGCAATGTTAAACCCAACAACACGACCAACGTTGCTGCGCCAGAGGGAGATTGATGTGGAGACCCTCCACGACCAAACTCCCGACACAACAATATTTGGCGCATCGTACCCGGCACCCATCGTAACAGAACTGCTCAGACCCGTCCTCCGTACGGGTTCAACAGACATCATGCCGGAACACGACGAATCGCTTGGCGGCAAGATTTTGTCTGGTGGGTGGTAACTTCTGCCGGCAGCCGATGCAGCGATTGCACTTGTATAATGAAATACTAAGTTTGATTCCTTTGAATTTAGATTTAATGAGTCTATTTAAACTGTAGAGATACCGTGGCCGAAGTGAGAGAGACTGGGAGAAGTCATTTGATGATTTCCTACCAAAAAAGTATATTTGAATTTTTTATTATACATATTAGACACTAGCAACATATACTAGCTGCGCCACGCGGTTTCACCCGCGTAGGTTTCGATATGCTCCGCTCCTATTGGTCACAGCGTCATGTCATATAGCCTAAAGCCTTCCTGGATTAAGGGGCTATCCAACACAAAAAGAATTTATACAGATATAAAATCAGACCAATAGTTCCTGAGATTAGCGCGTTCAAACAAACAAAGAAACAAACTCTTCAGTTTTATATATTACTATAGATTATTATTGGTGATTGTCTATTTTGAAGGACTGATAAAAACCAACTTAGGAAGAGCAAATCAATAACCCGCATGTTTTGTAAAGTATGTTTGATGGATAGGAAAAAATCTAATGACAAACTGCAATATTAGATACTTAACATAAAAACATATTATTTTATATATTTTATAGTTTTTTTTTTAACGTTGCTCCACCCTCGGAATTTTTCCTGTATAGTGAGTGCGTTTACAAACATATAAAGTCACATACACAAACAGCCAGACCCGGAACAACTAATTGTAGACCATACAAATATTTGTTCCGGGCGGGAATCGAACCCGCGACACGCAGCGCAGCAGTCGATTGCTTAGCCACTGCATCATCATCATCATTTCAGCCGAAAGACGTCCACTGCTGGACATAGGCCTCCCCCAAGGTTCTCCACGACGACCGGTCAATTGCCTCCCGCATCCAGCGGTTTGCCGCGGCCTTCATTAGGTCATCGGTCCATCTTGTCGGGGGGTTACCCACGCTGTGTCTTCCGGTGCGTGGTCGCCACTCGAGAACCCGACGGCCCCATCGAGCATCGGTCCCAGCCCACTACCACTTGAGTGTTGCAATTCTTCAGGCTATGTCGGTTTCTCTCCTTCTTCTGCGGATCTCCTCATTCCTGATTCGATCGCGCAGTGAAACCCCAAGCATAGCCCTCTCCAAAAGGCTCAAAGTCACTCGTCAATTATATTAGCACACAAAGTTCTTTTTAATTACCGGGGAACATACACGAGTAATTTTATGCAGTCTTTACAAGCAAGTACCTATCTACAGTAATGAAATACTCGTGTTTGTAGAATAGAGGTAATTAGCGCATTTGAAACTAGGCCGTTAGTTGTGTTGCGACCACCGGTTCATTGCGTCTAAATTATGACACGAATGCGTACAAATATACATTTAAAACTTTCAATTTACTTATAGGGTATCTCTGACATCGACGCACAAACGAGTACCATGGATCCAGTACATGATTCTGAACCCCCCAGTGGTGGAATTTTCCGTCGGTATTTTGCTGATTTAAAAAAACAAAATTGGTTTTTCACTTTAATCCGTTCATAAGTGCTATACTTTTATAACACAATAATATTAATACAATAAAGTAAAAATTAATTAATACGTTAATAACACAAAAAAGCGCAATGTGAACAAAACTCGAAAAACTATCCCATCTTTAATAGAGTTCACATCAGGGGTCAATGTCATACCCACAAACACGCGCGGTGGCACGCTTGCAACGTTCAAAGGCCGAGCCGACACATTTTTTTAAACACTGTGATTTCTGTAACCGCTCATTAACGATATAAATGACTATCATAATTTTATTACATAGTAGCATGCGGTGTAGCCTTTACGCGAAGTTGGGTTACGATGTCAGATACACTCTGTATGTGCATTTTCATCTCATTTAGGTACTTTGCTGAGTAAAATAATATAACAAAGATCGTAATATGCGTCGTAGACATTAAGCTACGCGATCTCGTAGACTGTCTACGAAATCATGATTTTATGGTACAATCAATAATAATTATAAATTGAAATGATTAATGGCTGTCTTGGATTTCCTAATCATGTAATATATAACTAGTCAAGCTAGTTATAACCTTTTAACATACGTACTTTTAATGAAGCAAATCTTTTTTGATTGTTATAACCACACTTTTTACGTATTCAGTGACATGCCGCGAAAAAAATGTATCATTTGCAGAATTTAGTTGATAATGTAAGCAGTATGTAAGCAGTTGTAGTAGTAAGCTATGGTGGCCTAGTGGTTAAAACACCAGCCTCTCAAGTATGAGTGTGCGGGTTCGATTCTAGGTCAGGCAAGTAGCAATGTAACTTTTATAAGTTGTATGTACTTTCTAAGTATTCTTGGACACCAATGACTGATTATAAGGTGAAAGAAAACATCTTGAGGAAACCTGGACTTCAAGTCTGAAATCGCCAACCCGCATTGAACAAGCGTGGTGATTACGCTCAATCCTTCTCTGTATGAGAGGAGACCTGTGCCCAGCAGTGGGACGATAAAAAGGTTGATGATGATGATGATGAGTTGATAATGTACAGGCGTTACAGGCTCCAATGGATAATATTATAATACTAGCTTTCCGACCGCGGCTTCGCCCGCGTGGAATTCGGTTATATCGCCTATGTCCTTTCTCAGGGTCTAAACATTGTCTGTGCCAAATTTCATCAAAATCGGTTGAGAGGTTTAAGCGGGAAAGCGTAACAGACAGACAGAGTTACTTTCGCATTTATAATATTAGTATAGATTACATTTTATACACATTCACATTAAAACAGTTTAGAAAACTAGGTAAGAAAATGAACTACCCTGATAGCAAAATAATAATAATAATGTTTATTTCATCAATAAATTGTAAAATGTAGTATACATCTGGTTATCCATACAGAGTGTTTGAGTTTGAATATATTGAGCTAATATTTGGTGTAGCTCCCGAATTTTCAATCTAACCTGTTTCATTGTAAATTTTTGTGTGTTTAAATAAAGCATGGTGGCAGGCGGGACCGCGCGGTAGAGGTTAGAGGGAGGGCATCACCCGCGGCCACTGTTTACATTATACCTATTATATTATTATGATTTATTGCTCAATCGATGCGCCACCCCGCCCCAGACACTCGGGTAATTTCACCGAAATGTTCCTAAACTTCATGTACCTACATGGAGGAATTTGAACTATGCTTCAACTTTAAAGGAATCAGATGCTTTGATACGGCGAAGGTAGCTACTGGTAAATAGTTTATATAAAAATAAAGCGGAATTTATGTGAGCATGAGAGACTAAAATAATATGCTTTGTCTTTTGTGCACAACGCCAGCTACGTCTTTGAGTCGGATATTGATTTAGCATTTTATGATGTTTGTGTTTGTGTATTTTGAGGCACTTTAAAACTGAAAAGTGAAATTTCAATTTTAAAAAAATCAAAATCAAAGCATATATTTCAAACTAGCTTTCCGCCCGCGGCTTCGCCGTTCGTGGAATTCGGTTATATCGCGAATTTTAGATTTCCCTCGGGAATATCATTTTCTTATTCAATAAAAGGTAGTCGGTCGGTAGGTGGTCTGTGCCAAATTTCATCAAAATCGGTTGAGAGACAGACAGAGTTACTTTCGCATTTATAAATTTAGTGTTGCCCAAATTCAGTCTTGGTCTTGCAGTCTTGGTCTTGTTCTTGCGTTTTTGCAAGACCAAGACCAAGAACAAGACCGCGTATTTTTAGCAAGACCAAGACCAAGACTGACCGTGCAAGACTTGAGCAAGAACAAGACATAGCCTGCAAGACTCTTGCGTCTTGCAGCTAGGACTTAGCGCTATTTCACTGAGTAGTTAGGTGTAACAGTTCGGTGTATAGGTAGGTACGCTTAGGAATTCTATGAGATGCAAAAAACTGTATCAAAGAATATGAAAAACTGGACCTATGCGCATTACGACTAATACCATAAACATAGCGAATAAAAAAATATCTATTAAAATCAAACTGAGTGCATGCATAGTTATGTTTTAACCATCGGCACTTTGATAATGCGGCATCAAAGGTTTTGTACTTACTTCTCAAAGAAATTTGCCGCTTTTCGGAAGTACATGGTTATGATACACGCGCCGGCGGCTTCTTTTGAAATCTAAAACAATCGTTGCCGCCACGCCGAAATCATAACATTTGACACTATTTGATTGCCGCCATAGGCACAGTAGACAGAGAACAGTAGATTATCTAAGGCCGCCCGCAGAGTTATTTGCCTACTCTTGCGTTGAACCCTAGGGTTGTCACTTTGATCTAAATTTATAGAATAAAAAGCATATTATGATTGAATATTTTACCAATTTATAAATTTAGTAAAAATAAAAAGCCTTTATTCACATAACATTTATTATATTAAGTTACAAATTTGATACCGACAAAATTTTTATGACTACTTAAGTGTAACACTAAATTATATTCTAAAGCTCGTAAATAATGATAAATTTTAAGTGATGTGTGATATGGGAATCGATATAACTGGTTCTTATCAGAGAAGATTGTAAGTGATGAGTACTTAAATGTAACACTAACACAATAATATTCACAAGCTAATAACTAATGCTTAAATGATATAAAACATGAGAACGTAAACAATAAATACGTAGTTCTTATGAAAAAGTAGACATTAGTAAAGCTAAGATTATGTATGGGTAGCGAATATTTAACAAATGATACCTTACTTTAATAAAACCGCAAAACCTTTTTAGCCTCATTAGTTTCTGAGGTACAATTATAATGATTGTTTATATGGGTACTGTGTAATGTTTGTTTATATAATCGGATAGCAACAGCTAGCTCAAATGCAACAAAGGCGCCGCTCGCTTACTCGCTATTAAGAGCACCTCGCGTTGCTGTTGTCGACGCGCGCGTCGGAGGGATTAAAGGTTATAATGTTATAAATAAAATTCTACGCAACCCTAAGCGTTAGTCGGTTACATTTTACTATAATTTTATTAATTTAATATTATGATTAAGACGCCATATTTGGATCAAACAACACATAAGACATTGTGAAATTGTCCTTATTACACTATACTCGACAAATACGTTTACTTAAACGATATTTCGTACTCAATCCTCTGTTTTATAGTAAAACTGGGCTTCTTAAAATAAACTTAACTTTAAACATAGTAGTCAGGAAGTAAATCTGGGAATACAATTATATGGAAAAATGCGACTCGGGTACGCTCTTAATAAAGCAAATAAATTGTGAAACAAACAATACATACAGTATGTTAACTAACAGAGGGCGTTCCCGTTAACCCGAAATAGTATAGCATACATACATGCTAAAAAAAAATATTTCCATTCGAAAACAAAATGTTTTAAAATTTTTTCCAATATGAAAATATTCAATAAAAATTTTAAATTGACATGTAAAAGAAACACACTGTACACGCGAACATGAAAGACGGCAACGTCGCAATTTATTTATACATGACGACTACTATTTTGATTTAAAACAGGAGGTTTCAAATTTAATTCCAATTAGATTTTTTTTTATTCGGATTTTTTTATGCTTATTTTTCTATGCTGATATTTTTATTTTAATCTATTAATGATATATATTAACGAGTTTAAGGGAACGCCCTCTGTTATTTAACATACTGTATATCACATTTTATAATAAGATTTAAGTTGTACTTACATTTCTGGTTCAGTAGGAAGTATGAAGAATGATAAGTCCGGATTTGCGAAATCATTTTTGAGGCACCCGAAAACACTACAATATTTTTTTCCCCCTTTTGAAGTCATGATACTCGTAATAATTAATATTATGGTAAGTGGCCGGCGAGATTTGATGAACGCGAGCGGTCATGTAATTTACGCGCGTGCTCACAGTCACGCGGCACAGCGCGTCCGTATTGCCGCCATCCTATACCATCCTATATTATGCCAGCGTGTGCGTGAAATCGCGTACCGACACGGCGCTCGGCGCGCACGCATACATTCAAACCGAGAGCGTCTCGTTTATATGAAGATGTTTTACTGTTCTCTGTCTATTGTGCCATAGGGCGTAGGTATACTCATGCAAAATAATTTCGAATTTTAAGAGTACCTACAGGTGTTCCAAAGAATAAATAAGTTTCAGAGTGCTTAGAATGAAAATGAATACATTATACTGATCACGCAAGTAGTATTATGATTAGGATAAAATGGTAAGGATAGGTAGTAGATGTCATATTAATTCATTCTAGTAAGTATATATTATAATATTGATTACTTATATGGTTTTAAACTAATTACTTAGATACTATTATTGTACATTTAGTCATTATATTTCTTAAGTTTTTACAAGAATAAATAGCAAAAAAGTGTTCAAATATCACCCGTTTAATAAATATTGTAGCCACTTTTAAATATACTTGAAACGTGTAAAAAAATTCTACAAAAATTTGTTATTTTACATGTTTTAGCAAATGTAAGCTTATAAATCATAAATGTTTATTAAGAAACAGTTACTTCCATGGAAAACGACATATAGGTCAGTTGATTTTTCGAATTTCTTATCAAATCTTCAGTTAGTTATTAATCTGCTTGATCTTTACTATGGCTATGTTAATTCAAGCTCACAATGTTCCAATTCTAATACGTTTTTCTAAGATTTAAAGTAAACTTTAATAAATAGTAATAGACTAATAGGTAATTGCAAGACTTGCAAGACTCTTGCTGCAAGACCAAGACCAAGACCAAGACTGGGAGCGCAAGACCAAGACCAAGACCAAGACCAGGTGTATTGGCGCAAGACCAAGACCAAGACTGGCTAAGTCTCGTCTTGTTCTTGCATTTGGGCAACACTAATTTATAATATTAGTATGCATAAACCAGTTACAGGCACTTTTGAATTGTCAGAAGGTCAGTCAGTCAGTAAGATGAAGCTAGTCGCCCATTCCAAAGAGTGAAAGGAGAAGAACGGGTAAGAAACTCCATGGACACTCTTTTAAATTATCAACCTATTGATACAAATATTTGATTACATTACATCATTCATATTGAAATCAACCATGTGAGAACGATGCAGAAATATATTGTACGCTGTGAGCGTCCATTATGGAAACCACAAAAAAATACAACAATTCAGAAATTAAAATAACCCAACAAATAGATAAGCATGCAACACAGCACAGCAAGTACATTGTGCTCACACGTGTGCCATGCAATTACACAATACTAAGAAATTGAATCTACACAATGCAAAGATAGTTTTGTCCAAGGTTCAGCAGCGCTAATAGTGTTCCCGAATACTAAGTTGATTGAAAGGGATCATATTCAAAATTCTATTAACAAGTGGTAATTGATTCAGAAACTCAATATTAGCACAAGTTCATTCAACAATGCGTCAAATTGGAAGTGCATAGTCAGAACGCAAACACAGCGACAGAGGAACAAGTGCATTCAGCGAGATCTGCCGACGTTGCGCTGCACCGCGCTCAGCCTCACACTGCTCTTTGAATATCATGCTCAAGCACCACCGGGCCTTTATAAACTATTCTATGCTTATGTAGATATTCCCCGAGTTATTAAATGTTGACGGTTGAAAATCACAAGAAAGAGGAGAGAATCCACAAATATTATTTATTTTATCCAAAGGTTTTCCTCGTCTTGTAGTTTCCCATCGTAGTAAACGTGGACTATAGGCGACGTAGCAATTTCTTTCAGTTTTTGATCGATTTAATTTGCACGAAGGCTGCTCGCCATTGAATTGAAGCACGTTGATAGAATTTCGTACCGGGTACAAATCACAAAACATTCCAATCCCTCCGGTTAATTGAATCCTGTAGGCCTTCATTAGAGATGGCGGGGGACGATTCGACAAAAACGAACTTTTACGGAAAGGAGAACGTGGGGGTACCGACAAAAACCACAAATGACATTCGGGAGGTGGCACGGATCGAATAATTACGTCGGCGCGGCTCATGCTCAACTTGGCTTTCACACTCCAAACATCGTCACTCCTTCATAAAACTTTGCATACAACTTCTCACTGCCTGAATTATTACATGTTTTACCAAAACGTAAGTGCTTAACAAACTTTGTCTAAGTGAAAAGATGACATGGGTACCTAAATACTTGTCGCGTGTCATTCTGTGTACGCAATCAAACACCAAAGAGGCGACGAGGTTTTATGCAAAACTTTGCTCAAAGAAGCATTAGTATTTATAATATGTAATGCTGCATATAGTCAATGGAAAGAACTCGCGGAGAGATTTATTCCCTCGATATTGTCAACTTAGCATTCGACTGAAAGTTGCCCAGGCAACAGCAGACAGAGGACTAGTTGAGATTCAAAAGAATTCCAATATCAGTGGAAGCGGCAAATCGTGAAGACGAGTGTCCGCGGGCGCGAGCAGAGCGCGCCGCGGCGCAGTGAGGTGCGGTGCGGCGGCGGCGCGGCATAACTTCGACAGCGACCATTGCTGAATATGTTAATGTCGGAGGCGCCACACTTGCTGTCGCCGCAATATCGTTACTTTCAATTCGCAACTCGCCCGCTTCATCGTTAACACATTCCTATTGAGTTTTATACCGAAATGGAGCTGAGCGGTTTTATTGCTTTTGTTACACAAATTGGAAAGTACCTATTTGTACTTAGAAACGTATAATTAAAATGCGCGACAATTGCACGGTTACGTGTTGAATGAAAGATTTAACTTTATTATTATATAATCATGTTGTGACTGACCTTTATTGAGATTATTCCATCATCTGTTTCTCATTCCATTCCTGTTTAAAATTGCTACTTTGCATGTAACTATTCTCTGCCTGAACAATCCGTTTACACTCTATACATAACAGGCAATGTTAGCATCGCTCGATCTCGACTCGCATGTCAATTCACTTTGAAAGGATTTCTATATTTTGAACTAGATTGACCAACACAGGCGTGGGCGTACGTTAGCGTTGTGCCTACACGACGCGCTTACAACATACACTCGTCCTCTCACTATGCAATACTTCCAGCTTAAATAAATGTAACTCGCTACTAATTAAATTGAATCACCTAATTTTATTTGTGTAGGTAAGCTTTTAATTCCCAGTAGGGATTATTTGGTTAATTGTTGCATGTATGGGATGTTTCAGTGCGCTGTACCTACAGAACCAAATAAAGGAGTTCCAACTATGAGAACATATTCTGAAGAGATATTGTGGGAGGCATAATGAGACATTTTATGTTTTGTGACTTTGTAAATTTTGTATCTAATATAACGGGTTTTTTTCCTGTTCTTACTTTTTCTTAAGATAACAGACACCGTCTAAAAGAATAAGCTTATATTGGCGCCCGCAGAAGATGTCTAAAACTTTGTACAAAAAAGTTGGAAATCCTAGTGGCCGTAACTCTCTATATTTAACTTTACGCAGTTTATTGTGGGACAAATACTTATGAAACGATTAGTCATCATCATCATCATCATCTCAGCGTTAATCCCAGTCGCATCTGAAGCTTTTTTCAGCTTTGGAGTCTGGAGTCCGCTTTACCAGTCTAACTGCTGAATTTGGCTAAACTTCGATATTTTCCGTGAAACTTATGAAACGATTAGTATCTGCATTATATGCAAAAGTTATTTAGTATTCAAAGGACTAAGTACACCAAATAAAAACGGCGCCAGTACTTTACTCACGCAAAACTTTGAATGTTGAAATTAATTGAACATAATCTAAGATCTGTTGAGCCAGAATGTCACAATGAGAAATTATTTTCACTTTTTCTGACAAATAAAAAAATGCCTTTGGGGAGTGTAAACAAAGGGACATGACAAAATACAAATGAGAAGCTTATCTAAGGCCCGTCATTTATAGGCTTACTTAATATTATATTACGCTTTTAATAGAACTCAAGCCATCCTCAATTGACGAGCTATGAAGATTGTATGTACTTTCGTTTAGAATATTCTGAAACTATATATGTGAGTAATCTCCATAACTATAATAGTAGAGGTCCCAGTGTGTGAACAGTACTTCAATCCGCCCTTCAACGTAGTAAAGTTCAGTGACATTCGCTTGATATGAAGCATTATAAGTATATGCTTTAAGTTCCATTCCGACCATGTCGAACGGTTACCCAACAAATACTTTAAAGCTGACTTTCTACTGTACTGTATTGTTACAATTTGCAATGTAAAGAAAGTAGCTGTAGCACAATAGGCGAAGAGATCGATTTCTAATGAAAACTTTAACAATGTAATTTTACGTTACCATAAACTTAAAACAGTGTGAGTGAGTGAATTTATTGCGGCTTATTGTTTTTATAAATTTATATATAAAGCCATATTACACCCTTACTCTGAATGTATTTTCTATGAATAGGTAGGTACTGTGGGATTATTTCATTGAATTATAATGTTAACAATATGCAGAGCCAATCGATTAATTCATATTCATTTAGTAAATTACATAAATAAATACGTAATACTTAGATTGGTTATCTATGACACATAATTTTGGATACAGGCTGACATACAGATTGTGTTTGGATTGTGTTATGGCCGGTTTGACAGATTTAGAACATTAGAGAAGATGGTCCAAGAAAATACTGAAAACAAATTGACTAGGTTTGATTTTGTCAGACAAAATAAAGCTACAGAGAAGCAGAACGTGCTGCGCCGTAGGTTATGGCTTAGCGAAGCTGTGAGCGCCAACGACATATATATACTAATGGGCATGTCTTGGAGATGAGAATTGTGGCACTCCGAAAAAAATAGAGGAAAAGAAGTTTCGTCTATCATTATCTCTCTCAAAATCATCAATCATCTATGATGAAAGAGATAGTGGTAGTCTGAAAGCATAGGCTACCTCTTTCACTCTTTTTAAACCAAAAAATTACTGCTGATTATACGTGTACGGCATGTCCATTAGTATATGACATATGTCTATGGTGAACGCTAAGCATAATTTATGGCATAGCAAACGTATCGAACGGTTAGTAGTGTTACTATTGTAAACTACGGAGGTACTAAAATAGTATTATGAAAATTGAAAATGTCACAGTTTTTTTGTATTTGTTGGTATACTCATAACAAAATATGTATATGTAAAGATTAGTGGCTCACCATGACGGCGTTGATCTTGAAGTCCATGTGGTTCTTGACCTCTGCTGCGAGCTCACGCACGAGCAGCAGTCCATCCTTACGCACCACGTCCACGTTGTACTCGTGGTATTTCTGTATGAACAATATTTACAAATTAATTTGTTGTTCTAAAGTACATGGTTCAATCTGTCAGTGCTTTAGACTGCTATTCAGTTATGACAATTTATTTTGCAGTTTTGAACAAATATAGGCCCAGCGGGGGGCACCAATTTACTCATTTATGAAACCGATTTGTCCACCACGGGCTCATCAGGCCATATTTCTTATAAGAGTTTGGAGGGAAATCGGAACACAAAGTTTCAGAGTTTATGTAGACCGTACTAACCAAACCGTACCTACCTACCAATATAGTAGAGATATCATGAACTGCAACCAAATTATCTCTCATCAGCAAATACATACAAAACATCACAATAGTTCACAGCAAATAGACTAGTGCAAGTAATATCTGTGTAGAGCACGCGTAATTTAATGCTTTCACGAGCACAGATAAACATTGGCAGGCATGTAGCGTTCGCATAATTTGTGAAAATGACAACAATCGTGTCGCATTCGCGCTACATTACGCGTTGAGTTATTGGTTCCCAACATGGCGGCGCGGCGGCGCTCGGGGCGGACCGCGCGCGACGCGGCCGAGACCTGTCAAATTTAAAAATGGAACGAACACATCCGGAATTTGGCGAATGCTGGTTGCCAAATTATTGTTATTCGGCAGAGGCGCCCGCTCCGTGCTGCCTTGTTATTGAATTTTGGATGTGCCCGATGTCGCCTTTGTTGTACTATCAAATCTAACGAGATGCGTCACTGTGCTTATAATATTTTTTTATTAACGTTTCCACCGACCGCTTTGACAAAAACGCCGCTTATCTGTTATGGAAACGTGAGCCTGTAATAACAAAATTAACTTCGAACATTTCATAGATTAAGGATGAGCGAGGAAATAAAAAGGAATACAGCTTATAGATCGGAGGTAATACTTTACGGAAAACTAAAATGGGGAGAAATAGCTTGGTTTAATCCTTGCTTTAATATAATATTGTATGATCAAAGACAGTGATTTAAGGTCTATGAGATAGATCAGATAGATAAATGCGTGTAAGATTATTGGTTGAGTGTGTGTACATATTTATTTATGTATAAAAGTAAAAAATATCATAAAGTTAACTTTGATATATCTACTTGTTCATTTCCAGTTTATAAAAGAAAACCATATTAATTGCTTAAATAGAGTGGCTCGCTAGTCGGAGCCGAGTGGCCGAGGAAAGGTCGCGTCGGACGGATATTTGATTTGATCCCGCCTTATACACGCGGCCTATTTGTAGAGCTTTAGGGCTGCCAATACTAAACGTATAGCTCTGAGGATTGTTGTTTGTATCTTGATGATTTTAGACTGATTGAAAGCAAATAAAAGTAGTATTATTTACAAGCTCACTACTACATATGAATAAGTACGATCACTATATGCACTGTATGATACTCATACAGTGAAACAAATGTAGAGGAAACATTGATATAATATCAATGGATATGCTCTAACAAATTAACCGAAATAAATGTGCCGATCGGAGCAGCAGCACACACATGCAAATTTTTTATTCTGCCTACATTTCACACGTTGGTACAGTATGAGTGAGATGGGGCGCAATTTAAAGCATAGAGAAGAAAAAGATGGCTAGTGTTTGTCATTTGCGCTGTTAGTGTTTGTCGTTTGTTTTTACGAGTGTATCGAGAGTGACTAAGACAAGAGATTAGAATTATAATCTTTTGTACTCTTCAAGTTCAATGCGCTAGTGACTTACCTACCTTAGTTTAATATTATATCAATGAGCATATCATATCTGTTTAATATTATATCAATGAGAGAAAATAATAAAATGTGTTAAAAATTTATAGTCGAATATATAAATGTAATGATAGTGAAACGATGATATAACTAACAAAATTTTCACAGGACCTTATTTAGTTTGACGTAAAATTTTATTGATAAAAAATCTGATACTTCGGGAAAAAATTTTTTCGATAATCGAAATAAATGTCATTACATGACTTTGGGGCATCAGATGTTGAATTTATTGACCCTTGGATCCAAACTGCAAACCTGCATTATGCAGGAACGGGGCTGTTAATCGTCCCCCGTTGTTTATTATTTTAATGGAACTCATTTAATAAGAGCTATTTAAAATTAATTACAGAACTGTATTACCTAAACTAACAAAACCATGGACATTCCCGCCAATTTTGTGATACATGTCAAATAACGACTTCATTTTACTATGGTGGCTATGGTTTTAAATACTTATTTAAAATTTTCAATAAGTTTTATGAGTGGCATTAGTATGTCTGCCGTGCCCTTATCACTACCGGATAGCAGCGGTTTTAGAACCGAACGGCCTGGCACACGACGTTGGGAAGACACCAGACGGGATGACCATATAAGGCCCTGGAAATTAGGCAGATCTTTGGTGTGGGATGCAACATGTGTTGACACCCTTGCGCCATCCCATCTTCCTTACACGATTTGCTCTACTGGAGCGGCTACTGCTGGTGGAGAGAATCTCAAACGGTGAAAATATTCTAACCTGAGATCGAATTATATGTTCGAGTCGTTTCGTAAAGAAACACTAGGGCCATGAGTTCCGAAGGCATATTTGGTTTTTTGAGATATCATAAAGCGATTAGTCGACTCTTCACCTGTCCAGGCCGGCTGTTTTGTTTATTGCCCAAAGAGTTAGCACCGCTAGTCAGCCTTTTGGGCATTGTTCCTGTTGATAGCGATGCGAACAAAATTTTTGATGCCCTGTGATTCCCTAAACAAATTTTGCTCATGTACATACTATTATTTTTAATGCTAGCTTATATAATAGTATAAGCTAAATATTATCTATATCTTATCTACGAACCCGTACTGAGCCAGCGTGGTAAATTACGATTTCAATAACCTCCATACTCTGCAAGATTATGGAGCCTGTATTGAACTTCCGCCTCTTGGAATACCTGGAAGGTAAAGATCTCCTCAGTGACCGACAATACGGGTTTCGCCGCAATCGTTCAACTGGGGACCTACTAGGGTATGCCAATGACTTGTGGGGCAGACCCTCGAGAGAAATGGGGAAGCGATTATCGTCTCCTTAGATGCCGAAGGCCTTCGATCTGGTATGGCACGCAGGCCTTTTGAGTGAGCTTCCTGCGTACGGCATTTCCGCTGACCTGATTGGCCGGGCAAAAGACTTTTTGACTGGAGTCAAAAAGTCTTTTTTACCCAGCCAATCAGGTCAGCGGAAATGCCGTACGCACGAGACAGGTGCTCATCGGAGCCCATATCGACTAATGTCTACTAGTGTTCTTCAGTTCTGTTCTGTCTCCTGCTTGTTATGGAGGGAAGTGGAAAAAATATCTTTTTTCTTACTCCTCCTCTATTCTTTTCTGATTAATTTCGTTGCAGGACCCAAGACAGTTGAATCGTTTCTCCGGGACACGTCGAGCTTCATTGGTCTCCACTGTTGATTCTGGGTTTCAGGAGTTGCAGTGGGTGGGAAAGGTGTGGCGGGTTTGGTCCCAAAAAAAAAAATGTGTTCTTCAAGGGTCTGTTCTCTCTGCAACTCTGTTAATGCTGCATATTACCGATCTGCTGAAGCCTGGTAGCTGTGGGTATGCAGATGACAGCACAGTTGTGGAGAGATACTTACCGGGTGCGCGGGCTAGTAAATCAATCCCGTCCGAAAGAGAGACTATGGTAGAGCGTACGAATGTTGCACTACAGGCAGTCTCCGAATGAGACGAAGCCAATCTTGTGGCATTCAACGCCGCTAAAGCACAAGTGTGTCTATTCATATTAGCTCCTGCTTTTCAGAATGCGTCCTTGGAGTGCACCGACCCCAGCTTTTGGGAGTTGAGATTTCCTCGAAGCTTAACTTTAGGCGGTTCATTGAGTCCAAAGCCAAGGTGGCTGCCGGGAAACTTGGCGTTATTACAAAGGTCTTACGTACATCACGCCAAGACAGTTTCTAATGTTATATAAAGCACAGGTCTGTTCGTGTGTGGAATACTGCAGCCACATTTGGGTTGATGCTGTTAAAATGCCACCTGGCAACTTTGAACTCGGCAGAGAGGCGTGCGAAGAGGCTAATTGGTAACTCAGATTTAGTTCAAAACGGTCTCCAAAGCCTGTAGCAGAGGCGAATAGTAGCCAGCCTGTCGGTGTTCTATAGGATGCAGTTTTGAGTGTGCGAGGGAATTGCACGACTTAATTCCCTCCTGACAAACTGATCCGTTCCATCATCCGATGACACGTCATACAGCGAGTATCCACCCTTTTTTCCTTACGTTGTTGACAATACTACGATCCGGAAGAAGCGTTTCGCCTCGTCTTTTATACCGCGTACATCGAGGGACTGGAACAATTTACCAGCGGCGGTGTTTTCGTCTGACTATAATTAAGGTGTCTTAAGGCTAGAGTGAATAGGCTCTTATTTGACTAGCGCGCTTTACCATCAACGTTTGCATCACTGCTTGCCATGAGACGACATTGCGGTCAAGCACTAATTTATAATTTAAAAAAAAAACGGTTATTATATTATATGCCCAAGTAAAATAGCATGCAAGGAAGCTGCACAGACCAGGGATAAAATGTCACAACTGTAACTTAATGAATAGATAATTCAAAAATCATTATAAAATAAAAGACGACTAATGAAGTGAAAATACATATTTATTCGGTAAATAGGATATCGAAATCACTTTTCAATGTAGATAATGTTTATTACATAGATACATAGCGATAGTAGACAAAACACTGCTTGCCTTAAAACGAATTTAAGAGATTCTATCATAGCCTGGCACATCTCTGTCATAGTAATAAACGCCAAATTCGCCGAACAGCATCAAAATAGACGATTCATTAGGTAGTGTTGTATTTAATTCGTAATTTAATCGGTAGGTTGGTCGGGGAAGCGCCGGGCACTCCAGCATCACTGCGGCGGGCGGTTGCATAACGCCCGCGCTCCCCGCCGAGGGACGCCCGGACACATTGGCTAACAAGGAACCTAAATTCAATTAAGGCAGTTAATTTAATCCGCTTTGTGTGTCAACACCACCCTCGCGGACCTATGATTAATCCTATATATTCAACTATTTTAATTTATTCTAAGGAGTTGGTGTGCAATTTGATAATGTTTTGTTAACGTGACAGTAACGAGCTGACAGAAAATTAAGAAGAAAATGATCACTACAATAAAATTAAAAAAAAAGACTTTATAATTTAAAGCTTTGTTTTTGTAAAATTTATTAATCTATTTTTGTAATGAATTAGTAAAATTTGTCCTGTAAAAACCAAAGTTAAACAATTATAGAGTGACTTAAAGATACAAATACAGCTGCTAACATAACGTTATGGCTGATCATTAAGTATGAACTCACCTACTGCTGCTAAAATCGTAATGACGATAAATCCACTCCATGATAAAAAAAAAATAAACAAATGCGCCAACACAGCATGACCAAATTAAAAAGTCTTGTCTCAGAACCGAACCGACTTATGGATAGCTGAATGAATGGCACGTCGAGCATTTTCAGGGGTCATCGTCCGGCAGTAGCCGTACTATAGGAACTTGTACTACTACCTATAGCTTGGAGATCTGCTTCATCTGCGAATATGGCTTCTGAATAGCCGTATTACCGGGTATTTGCTGGCTGTGTTAGAAGCTCTGTATCTGTTGTACATTGTGAAATATGTGGTGTTTGATCATACCTACAATATGATTGAATACAATGGGATAATATGCTTGATTTTTAAGCACTATAATAAAGCCTGTATTTTTAAATTTGACAAACGCTAAGTGTTTTCATCAACAAAATGCTGATAGACCCATGGATCCGCGGCAGTTGAATAATCAACTATGTTAAATAATAGCGGTAAAAACGCGGCGTCATGGTCGGCGGCCGGTTCGCTGGTCCGGCGTTTCTTGCCCACACCGGACAGGATTTTCCACTCCGCCCGGCCGCATTTGTGCGTACTACGCACAAGGGAACTCCATTTGCCAACAAAAAATATGTAGTGAAAAGGGCAGGATCGCCTTATGTGCTGTACAAATCTAAGCGAATTCCAAAACACGGCCGATGGGAAATATATTAGGTGGGCGCGCCTCTCAACAGTTCAGAATACATAGGATGGAAATAAATAATGGCGGTGGTCGCGGACGAGCCTCGATCGAATCGGTTCACACCCTGTATGTCGACATGATATATGAACATGGATGGACTTGATCTTGAAATGAAATCTATTGTTGTTATAGGGAAAATGTTTAAACAGTGTATTTCAAAAAGGATTTCACTTTTTCGAAATGAAATTGAAAGACAGTATTTGAATATTTACAGGATTTTGTAAAGTTACGATTGAAACTATACCAAATTTAATTCAATTGTTACTGAATATTGATTAATAAGTTTTCGCAGAAGATACTAACTCCGGTAATAGGACGACCGCGGGTCTATTGTTTCTGTGTGATTGGGTAGCCCTCGGGACGTAGTAGATAGCTTCTTTACTTATTATAATGAAAGCTTGAAAGTATGTGGAAATATAAAAACTGATATTCCGTGCATTCATACAAGTAAGTAGAGCATCCTTTGCAGTAAATTTAATTTTTATTTTGATTTTTAACATTTTTAGAAGCGTTTGTGAAAAGAATCTTGTGAAGCTGTAAAACATGGAAATTAAGAACTTGTTATATTATTTCATAATATTGAATACAGGAGTTGCAAGATATTTTTGATGCAAAAATGTTTCAATTTTCAGCAAGAACTGTTAAAAAATATTAACGTAGGAAATTATTTTGATGTGAAAAAGTATTAAATTTTTATGAAGACCTTTTTACTCAACAGAATATTTACGATGTAGTATCTGATATTTTTTGATGAAAGTTTAAGATTTTTTTTAAATACATAATATTATCTATTTTACTATGTTATCAAAAGTAACTGGTGAAAAATAAACATTTAAAAAATTAACATGTAAATTCTCAAAAAAATTTGTATAGAAAATTCATTAATAGGTAACAAATTATAATTTACTACCAATGTGTAAACTAGCACAGCTTCCGTAAACATCAGAAAAAGAAAATTTTAAAAACAAACCGATGCATAAAGGTTTTAACCAAAGAATGAGACATGCTATACAGTTTTTACTTTTTAAACGACGAAAATACGAACCTAGAATGAGTCCCGATATATAAAGCAAAGACGGGCGCTTTTTTCTTTGGCAGAAGTTTTAAAAAGAATGAAAGGTGTTCGTTGCTATTATTGTGGACTACAATGAGCCGGGAAAACAAACGCTCCCCACCTCTACTAGGTACGCACTTTACTCTTGTATGACTTTGACTTCTCTAGATAGCTGTACAAGATGTATTATAATTTGTTACCTGCACGTGTGCCTGTTTAATAATAATAATCTTTATTCAAAAACTTACACAACATTGTAAAAATAAAAGCTACAAAAATATTCTTATACAAATACATACATTCTTCATCTTATTGCCTAAATAACCTAGGTATTATGTGTGACTAAAAATATACATAAAGGCATACAGAACGTATTATTATACAGGGAATTATGTAAAATTAGCGACATGCCCGAGCTAGGTTTATTAAACCTGTGTTTCAGGCTAATGCTAATGGGTAGTTAATATTTTGTTAAGTTCAAAGTAATTCTTCACCTTGATTTTTTGTTTTCTTTATTTACGTTGGCCCACACTAGGAATGACTCCTGTAACGCGAGTACGTTTACAGATATTTAAACTCTCATGCACAAACAGCCAGACCCAGAACAATTATTTGTAGGTCAAACAAAAATTAGTTCCTAGTCCCCGTGCGGGGATCGAACCCGCGACACACAGCGCAGCAGCCGATCGCTCAGCCACTACACCAACCGTGTCGTCAAATTATTCACTTAATTTTATGAGAAATCCAGTAAATGCCTCTGTGTAACATTTCAAAAGAGCGTTGTATCACTTTATCACAACCCTATTCAATGAACCTGTCGTTCAAATGTATTACGCAGGTAATTCACCCCTAGGGACAGTGTCATCCTTACCAATTAAATTTTAATTTCGACGGTTCGCTAAAATGCCAAACTTTTAATACGTGGCAGCGATTAATTAAAAATGTATTAGTAATGAAATTTGAGTTTTCGAAAGGCAAGAGCAAAGCGAGCCGAACGCCTTGGAATTTCATATTCTCGTTAGAATGTCGAGATTGAGCGTGCTGAAGATTCGTTTCACTGTTAAACTTCATTTTGAAACAGATTATTGCAGTTGCTACTCTTCTGCGGTTTCCGATTCATTTTATGATGGATTTATGTATATTTTACTGGGATTATTAGACGCTACAATATTAATAACTCTTGCGTTTACACGGTGTATACATACATATTACCATAATTTCAAATTGTGGACGTCAATTGCTTCATCCTGACTTAATTATAATGAAACGGAACAGTGAATGGAAAACCTTAATTGTAAAACTTGATATATACAATATGTAAAGAAAACCCTGTCCGATCCGTGAAGGTATTGTTAGGTATCGATAACTGATTCTGCTAATGCCCACAAAGCCGGTCTAAACTTAAAAAAAAATCCCACTAAAAATACACATATTATTTGTGGTAGGCAATCCATGCGCGGGCGACAGGGGGCACGGTACGCGGCACGTAGTCACATGGCTTATAATAATACCGTAAAAATGGTGATGTCACATTTTAAAAATTAGCAAATTTCGGGGAAGTTAACTGTTACTATGACGAATTGTTACTATGATGTTTACGTAAAATTTTATATTATATTTGGTCATGTGTTTACCTAATCTTTATTATTCTTATGGGTCGGACCGTGTTTTCTGTACATATTGTATATCTATTCCCAGATATATCTGTGTTCTCTATAACAATTATACTCTATCCACTGAAACAATGTCCTGCGAATTTCTAGACATCAGTTATGTAACGCTACAATAAATTAAGATTACCCCTAATTAAACCCTAACAGTAATTACCTTAATAAAATTAAGAGAAGAAGCTTAACAAACTCCACTAATTTCAATTGTCCACTTGTAATCTTTTGAAGCGAGTGTCGCTCTCCGGCAGCCCGGGCCTGTTCCGGCGCGCGGCCGTAACTAGCGCACTCTGGCGGACGCGCAGAGTTTAACCTAATTTGATTGTAAAGTGAATAGTGAAGGCCTGGACCTTCACGGAGTAGTGGGTTTAGGTCACTCGTCTCCTTTTGTGAGATATGGGGCAAGGTAATCAACAGACACAAGGTAGGAAATAACTTTGTCGCGACTCGCGTGAGCTCAGAACTATTTTGTTCTTACCTTTGTAGGGGAGTCGAATTTTGCCCCGAATTTTATACGAGATGGGTTAAATTGTATTTAACTACGTTATAAGAAGAACAGGATCATGCTAATTATATAAAACTAAACATTAATCATTTAGGTACTTTGATTTAGGGTAGATTTCCTAATTAAACTTATGACTATTTACTGAAAATATTCTTTAGGTCTGCCCAACAACAATTTTAATCAACGAAGTAACGACCTAAAAAGGTTTTATTATCAATAGGTAAGTACAAGCAAACATTAATAAAGAAACTACATTAGATAGAGCCGAAGGCACGTAGGAGTGAACAACAACAATGGAGCAGCTAATAAATAAATAGCAAAGTTAATAATATAAATGATTTATTGAAGTGATAGCGGGCAGGGTACGGCCAGGGCACAGGGTAGGGGGTCGATCAGGCCTATAATATTGAATAAGTTGCGATGGCAAAGTTTCTCGCGAAACATCACATTATTACTTGGTCGGCGCTATGTACACGGAATTTTGATTATTTTATTACAACGGGCGAGACGGTGTTACTTTCATAAAGGGTTTTTCAATCTATACAATATGTAAAGAAAACCCTGTCCGACCCATAAGGATAATAAAGGTTAGGTAAGTACTTGACCAAATATAAGATAAAATTTTACATAATCATCATAGTAACAATACTAATGAATTTTGAAATAATCCATTATTTCCGGGAATTAATTCCAATTTCCCCGAAATTTGGTAATTTTTAAAAAAGTGACAACACCGGTATTATTATAAGCGAATAGCGACGCAACCACGTCACAGGTGCTGCGTGCCCTGCTCCCCGCCGCCCGTGGAATGGGGTTGCTTACCGCACATGTATTAAGTTACCTCTTTTTACGAAATAATATTTATTTTTTTTGGGGATTTTTAAGTTTAGCCTGTCTTTGTGGGCATTAGTAGAATTTATCGATAACTAACAATGCCTTCACGGATCGGACAGGGCTTTCTTTACATATTGTATATTTTATCTAGTAAAGAAAACCCTGCCCGATCCGTGAAGGTGTTAGGCGTTAACTGAAATCCTACAAAGAAACTCCCGAAAAAGCGAGGTAACAATACATGATAATGCATGCGCGGGTGAAGGGGCAACGCGGCATGGTCGTATCACTCATAAAATACTGTCTAAAATGGTGCTGTCACTTTTTTAAAAAATACGACCGACAGCTTGCTTTTTACATGTGTTATGTATATCTACTTACTGTATCCTAAATAATATTTATTTTTTTTGGGGATTTTTTTTTAAGTTTAGCCTGTCTTTGTGGGCATTAGTAGAATCAGTTATCGATAACTAACAATGCCTTCACGGATCGGACAGGGCTTTCTTTACATATTGTATATTTTATCTACTTTCCTACACAATATGTAAAGAAAACCCTGCCCGATCCGTGAAGGTATTGTTAGGTATCGTTAACTGATTCTAATAATGCCTACAAAGCCGGGCTAAACTTAAAAAATAATCCCCCTAAAAATTAAATATTATTTCGAAAAAGCGAGGTAACTTAATACATGTGCGGTAGGCAAGACGGTAGGCATGCATGCGCGGGTGAAGGGGCAGGGCACGCGGCATGGTCGTATCACTCATAATAATACTGTCTAAAATGGTGCTGTCACTTTTTTAAAAAATACCATATTTGGGGAAATTGGAATTAATTCGCGGAAAAGAAAAGATTATTTCAAAATTCACTAGTATTGTTACTATGATGATTATGTAAAATTTCATATTTTATTTGGTCATGTGTTTACCTAACCTTTATTATCCTTTTGGTTCGGACGGGGTTTTCTTTACATATTGTATAGAGTTCCATAACACATCGGTTCTAGTCCTATCGATTTAATGTTGTGGGTGTATGCACGCTAAGTAGAATGTAATGATTTCTATACAATACACTTCGCCATCAAATCAGTAGAAAGTACACATATCGTCACTTTTGTATAATAGGTTTTATTGATTACCTACATATTTACATAATTTTCACCGCTATCAAAATTCAATGATCATCATGAGTTTCAATTTTCAATGCTAAAAATTTTATATTAATGGTATTTGATATAATTTCGCTAGTTCTACCTACAGCAAAATTTCACTAACATTAAATATACAAAAGTAAATTGAATTTCGTTGAAATAACTATACACATCTAAGCAACTTCAGCGTAATATGTTACTCATACTGACTGATTATTCATATACTTGGTTAGCGTAATAAAAGGCGTTCCACAACCCGAATGGTGTCCAGGCTATACAATATGTAAAGAAAACCCTGTCCGATCCGTGAAGGTATTGTTAGGAATCGATATAACCCGCGCAGATAAAGAAAAGATTTAAAAAAACTTTTTTACAAAAAAACAACCGACTTCTAAAAACCACTACAAAGTGAAAAATAACTAATTTCGGAAGTCGGTGTCTTTGGTTTTTGTATAGGTATTAGTTTTTGACACCGACTTCCGAAATTAGTTATTTTTCACTTTGTAGTGGTTTTTAGAAGTCGGTTGTTTTTTTGTAAAAAAGTTTTTATTTTACACTTTTTAGTTGTGAAACGTAGGTACTATGTATTCAGTTACATCCGGTCAGACTGGAAGCTGACGCAAATATAGTTGGGAAATGACGTAATTTTGTTTACTTTAATTTTTACCCGTAATTTTGAAGAATTCTCTCGACTGCCTATGGTCTTAAACATCAGATTTAGGTACTGCAGACCATTATTTTAACCCAATGGGTGCAAAGTTCTCATCAATATAAACGAATTAAAACCAAACACAAAGTAGCTACTGCAAACCGTTGAGGAGTTCCCGGAACTGGCCTTTGTCTTCATCATCAGAGCTCTTATGACAGTCACAACCCATCTAGGTGTAAAGTTCTTATCAATACAAATTAATCAAGCCCAAACACAAGGTAGCTGCTGTGAATTGTTGAGGAGTTCCTTCGACTGTCTTCCGGCTCCATCATCAGATCTACTCCAGACCTTTATCAAATTGTAGTGCTTTATATACATAATGAAAATACTAAGAAATGCACTAATCGCCCCTATGATTTTTGAAAGTTCCCCTTGATTTCTCTGGTCTTCCATCATCAGATCCTGATGTCCTTATCATGGGACCACCTTGGGAATGTCTTCTTTCCAACAAAAAAAGAATTATCAAAATCGGTTCATAAACGACGAAGTTATGCGCGAACAAACATAAAAAAAAAAAAAAGCATATATACGGTCGAATTGAGTAACCTCCTCCTTTTTGAAGTCGGTTAAAAATGGCGGCGGATACTTATGGTCCGGTTGACAAAACATGCCATTGTTCAATCACAAATCAAAAGTTAAGATAGTAAAATGTCAAATTTAAGTTGTAAATGTTGTTACGTTGTAAACGTAAATATGACATTTTACTTGTCTGTTATTGTGTTTGTTTGTATTGTAGTTTTTGTTGATTTTAATTGTTCAAACTCAACAAAAACAACAATATCAACAAAAACAACAAAATAACAGAAACTTTAGCGGAACGAAATTAACGATAACTCGGAGTGCGTCAAAGTAGCTTCAGTAGTTTGGAAAGCGAATCCTGTATTCCTGATCGATGATTTTTTTTGCAGCGCTTACTTCACTGTGTGAGTATAGACAGCGATAGAGAGTGAGTGAGAACGCATGCGAGCGGACGCCATTTACAGATCTTTTCTTTATCTGCGCGGGTTATAACTGATTCTACTAATGCCGACAAAGCCGAACTAAAGTTTAAAAAAAAAACCCCTAAAAAAATAAATATTATTTTGCAAAAAGAGGTAATTTAATACATGTTCGTTAGAACACCCTTCTGCGGGCGACGGGGGGCAGGGCACGCGACGCGTGGTCGAATCGCATAAGCGTAACGTCAAAATGGTGTTGTCACTTTTTTAAAAATTACCAAATTTTGGGGAAGTTGGAATTAATTCGCGGGAAAAAAAGATTATTTTAAAATTCATTAGTATTGTTATTATGATGATTACGTAAAAAATCATATTTTATTTGGTCATGTGTTTACCTAACCTTTATTATCCTTATGGGTCGGACAGGGTTTTCTTTACATATTGTATAAGCAGACAAGTAATGTATTTAATTTTTTATCAATTACCTTTAAATAAAAATTTATTACGTCGACAGTTTTTAGTACTAGGATGAAAATTATGAGACACTCAAATCTTCTTCTTCTTCGTTTCGTTCTTGACAGAATGGTCGTGGTCACTATGACTGAATTCGAGACGTTAATGTAGCTCGCCCCACGATCTCTCTCCATCTATCCCTGTTGAACGACAGTCTGGAGCATTCCTTTAAACGTCCCCCCACTGCCGACTTGATTTGGTCGGTCCACCTCATCGGTGACCTTCCACGAGGTCTGTATCATTCTACTCTGCCCTGGACGACCAAACGTTCTATGGAGTCACTCATGTGGCTTATGATTTTTTTGACTATTAATAATCTTGGGCGAGTTTCAGTGCAAAAGTTTCCAAATGTTTTAAATGTTGAAATGAACATGCAGTATGTATGAATTTACATATACTATATGCTTGATCATTTATTTTAATCAGTACACATTTCTACAGGGGCAGCCCTGAGCACATAAAACCTAGTAAAAGTCCCCACATAATTAACATTACAAATAGCATCTAATTGAACCCATTAAGCGATCAAGATGCATCGATAAGTGACTAATACCATACTTTAGTAACAGTTGCTCTATCCCTATCTCTGGTCGAACACGTAACTGGGTCGCGGGCTGGGGGAGTCTGGGATGTCGGGGGTGTTTGGGGCGCCAGGGGGCGCCACGGGAGCGGACTCGTAGTTTTTGTACGTACGCGTTGGACCGGCGATCCGGCTTACTTGCTACACGCTCTCTCGCCGCCTTCAAGAGAGAAACATCACACGTACCTCCACGCACGACTTTCAGGAAATGGAAACTTCTTTTTTGTTTTTTTAGTTCGTTTTCACATGCGGCTTTTACTACGAATGCAAATCTTGGCATTTACTTCTTTTTACAAACCTTTCTGTGTAACGATTAAGTGTTCCTATTTTGTGTTTCGTTATACTTACGTTTTGTATTTGATTCATTTTCGTAAAATGCCTTCCGAACTCCCATAAGTCGACACCGAATTTTAGCGCCCAGTTTTTGACTCTGTAACAAAAATAACAATTTTAATGAAGGCTTACATGACTTGTATCAGTATTCAGGAAATAAGACGAATGTTAAAAAATGATTACAAAATGGGGGAAACAAATTCGCGCGGTTCTCAGAAAAAAATTAAACATTTATCACAAGTCTGTAACAGGGAAGTTAATGTGATTGGGGAAGCAGGTTAAGCTTTTTTTTCACTTCGTCAAGCACCCCGTATTCGGTAAGAGTTTACTCGTACAATTTTTTATCGCATTACGAAGAATGAGACTAATTTAATGAATTACTCGATACCTGGTGCCGCCATCGTGTCGCCACATGAAATGTATGTTTAGTTAACGCTAAAAACCATAGTGCCCTGGACTTCATGGCTGTGAACTGATCGAGCGCACGCCAGTGTGCGTTTGTGTGTATGAGTGATATCTCAACATTCCATATATCTATGGAATAATAATAATAATAATAATAATTATTATAATTCATAATACATTCCATATATCTATGGAATAATAATAATAATAATAATTATTATTATTATTTCATCAAGAAAGGATCAGATTTCACATAGTTATAATGGTTTATGTATACAAATAACTGATCTATACACCAAAAGAGGAAACTCTGCCTCTCAAACTAGGCGGTAGCCTGTATCTTGAGAGACAGTGATTCGTTGCTTTAACTAATTGTTAATATAAAAGTGGACTGGGTCGTACAATATTAATGAATGGTCGTGATAATGCCAATAATTTCAATTTCCTACGCTACATGTGTGAATGTGTGTGTGCGTGAGTGTGTGTGTGTGTAAGAGGGTGTGTGTGTAGTGTGAGTGGGTGAGTGTAATGGAGAAATTTAGGAAGTTAGGTGACATACTTGAGTAAGGATTCAGTTTCCAGATAGTCACGCTCCAGAAGCCATTCCATCAATTTTGATTTTATTTCATATTTATTTAGATTGACAATATTTAAATTTTTGTGAACTTGTTTGTATATGTGTGTGCTTAAAGTATAGTATTGGTGTTGTGCAAAGGTAGTTTTATGTGGGGTACCTATCGGTAATTGCTTTCTTTTTGTGGGGTCAGCATGGGGAACGCTAGGATGTTTCCTAATGGTAGACCGCAGTACATAGAGTTGGCGCACGGAAAGTACTTTGCAGTCAGCGTAAAGTTGAGTTGTAGGATACCGAAAAGGTTTGCGTGACATCACCTTCACCACGGCCCTCTGCGCTCTCTCAATCTTTAAAAGACTGGTTTTATTTGCTCCACCCCACACCGTTATGCAATATCCAATAACAGATTGACATAAGGCATAATAAACCATCTTTAGCGTTTCGGGAGCAGCCGATTCTCTAAGGGATTTGAAAATATGGAGTAGATTAATAGCTCTAGAAGAAATGGCGTCAACTTGTTTATCCCATCGTAGTCCACCGTCTATTTGGACACCGAGGTATTTTATATGGTCAGATTTTGTAATTGTCGGACATGAGCAAGGTGCAGATTGATTGGAGCAGTTATGAGTTTTCAGGGAGAAACATTTTTCGGGTAAGTTGTTACATCGGATAGCGAATGGGATGAAAGTTGTTTTATCGCAGTTGAGAGTGAGCAGGTTTTGGTTGAGCCATTGCATTATATTTATTACTGCTGCCTCTGCATAATGCTTAACAATATCCCAATTTGGCCCATAGACTATGACCGAGGTATCATCTGCATACGTAATGATCTTAGCATTGGGGATGGTCATTCTGCATAGCTCATTGACGTATATTTGGAAAAGAGTTGGCCCAAGAATGCTTCCCTGAGGAACACCATAGGTAGTTACTACTTCGTCACTTATATGCTCACCTATTTTAACTCGCAGGGTCCGGTTGTTAAGGTAATCTTTGAAGATCTCGAGGATGTTTCCACGAACACCTAGGACTTCCATTTTGGAGATAAGTTTGGGAACAGACACTGTGTCAAAGGCTTTGGAGAGATCTAGGAAGATCCCTAGACATTTGATTCTACTGTCCAGTTTTCTAGCAATGAATTGTGTCAGGTCAAGAACTGCATCTTCGGTTGAGATCCCTGTGCGAAAACCATACTGATTATCAGCAATGAGTCGATGTTTGTTCAGAAATTTTATTAGACCGTTAGAAAGGATCCTTTCTAGTATTTTAGAGAGTGCTGATAGGACCGATATGGGTCTGTAGTTGTTGACACAGTTTCTGCTCCCTCCCTTATATATCGGATGGACGATGGCTTTTTTAAGCGCATCAGGAAAAACACCTTTCTGTAGGCAACAGTTAAAGATATACGTCAATGGTGGCGTTAAGGTTCGACGGCAACTCTTTAGTACAAAGGGAGATATGCCATCCCAACCTATTGCACAGTCATCTCGAAGTTGCATAATATGGGACTCCACCTCCGATTCATCAATTTCAAGTATCACTAAAGAGTCGGTAGTGCTGAGTGACACATTATGGCATGATCTCATAGGTGGGTTTGTGGGTTGGGGAGATTGGGACATGATTTTTTCTGCCAAGTTAGTGCCTATGTTACTAAAAAATCTGCACACTTCGTTAACGGATGATTTTGCGTTATCACAAATGTTTAGTAGTTCAATCGGGCTAGTTTTCTTTTTACTGGTATTGGTGATTTGTTTTATCGTTTCCCAGAGTGCTTTTGGGTTGTAGCGGGATTTTTCCAGTTCACTTTTTTCATAGGCTATTTTTAGTTTACGGATGAGATTATTACAAAAGTTCCGGTATTGCTTATAGGTCGTATTCAGAATAAGATTTTCAGGGTCTGTTTTTGATTTATTGTGTAATCGGTCCCGATTATTCATACATCGCAAGAGTCCGGTTGTTATCCATGGTTTTATTATTCTTTTATTTCTTGGAATTTTAATTTGTTTGGTATGCTTGGAAATTACTGAGGAGATAATATTTATGAACAAGTTCATGGATAAATTGGGATCAATAATTTTATATACTGGAGAAAAATCCGAGACTTCTAAGTCCAGTTTAATTGCATCATAGTCTATGCGAGTAGTTATGCGGGGTGGTTTATTATTCGGGTTTGTTTTAGCAATAGTGAATAAAACCGGTTTGTGATCCGTAATATGAGAGTCAAGTATAAGAGTAGTGACAGGAAGAGAAGTTTTAACGAGTACATGATCCAGACAGCTATCCAGCCGAGTATTGTACCGATGGGTTGGAAGAAGACCGTGGGAAGCGTTTAAAATAAATGTCGTCGCTCTACGTGAAATATCATTATTTTTTCTGTTGCATTTAAAATACTCGTCACATTCGCGACCAGAGAAAGAAAGAATTCTCAGAGGGGCAATTCTCATAGGCGGCCTGGCAGGGGGTGTTTGAACCCCCCAATTGCCACCTTGCTTGCTGGCGGTGGAGGCTGTACACGGAGCTCATGCGATCCATGGCAATTTATTCTATTAGTTAATCTGCCGGTTGTTCGCGTTCCAGGCTGGCCATGATCCGGCCGTCCGACTAGCCCGGGGATGCCGCACGGTCTCCGCAGTTCCTTGCTGGATTGCCGCCATGGGATCTGGAGGCCAAAGTCCTCGCCCTCATATGGAAGTGGCGAGAGGAGGCAAAACACGGACAGAGCTCCGGTGGGATCTCATGGCAATATAGAGAGTACGATTGTCGCAACCCAGTGCTGGGCATGCCACAACACATGCAATAAGTCCTATCTTAGAGTGGCTAGAGTGGCGCTACGGCGCCCTTACCTTCCGCCTGACACAAGTCATCACCGGTTGTTTCGTTGGAGGTTTCTGTACCTTAAATGCTTATCACGGCGTAAACCACTTAGCCATCGAGACACTCTGAACGTTGAAATTAGTAGTACCTATCAATCATAAGCGGGCAGCAAGTTGTCAAAGTGCGTGAGGGTGTATCAAACTTTATTATAGAAGAAGGTCGTAACTACAATTAGTATTGCTTGGCCATAATTTTGTGAGATTGTAACTCGACTTCTGGCCGTGATAGTACATGGTATTAAATATAAAATATTTTATCATGCTTTCTATCTAAGGTAGATTGAAAGTTCATACTGTATTTACTTAAAAGAAAACTTAATTAATATTCATGCACTTGCTTTTCAGTTGATGTTAAACAAGATAGGTAAAGGTAAATATAAAGACCTATATAAAAAAGTTTAAAGAATATGTTAGCAATCACGTAACCATTAGGTTACAAACTGCACTGTTCCTGTCCTGAAACTAAAACTGCACTTTTCATACTTTCAGGAAATATGAATTGCCATTACGATAAAAGTGCTAATATAACTAGGCATTCAAACTAGGTTAGTATTCGTTTAAATAGGTATATGGAGTTCGCGTGAGTCCATTCAGCTTCAAGAATTGGTTACGACATTGCTATTTTAAAATACAACCATTATCTGAATGTCTCTCGTCCGAACTGGACCACGGAAATATTTACACTTTAATAATAATAATGTTTGCTCAGTTTTATATGTACCAGCAACACTATACTACGCTATTTACATTTTTTCGCTAACGTATCTAGTTAGATACTAGTATTAATGGATTTACCGGTTGCCAAAAGCTGTCTCAAACTAATCAAAGTGACCAATTAAATATCGAAGCTTTATTCAGCCATATAGCACTATTATAAATGTCCAAGTGATAAAAGGAGACCCGAAAATGTAACGTTAATAAATCATAATAATAATTTAGCTAGGTAAAATTTATAATAATATTTATAAAAGTAATTGCAAGTATGTGGACTATAAAATATTCCAAATACCAAAATGTTAAAGATATTTTAAGGCTAATTTTATTTACATATTTTTGGAATAAAATTCTAAGAGCTGACTTAAAAATTTCAATCTACGTGGAGGAAATTCCAATTTTTATACATAATAAAACTTTCCATCCCCTGACATTTAGTAGAGCTTAAACCAGTCTATCTATGCGGGATTATTCCTGTCCAGAGCAATCCTGTGATGAGAAATCGATGAAAACAGCGCTGCACCGAAATGAAGAATGAGTAGATGTCTAGACTTTATGCCATAAACCCTTCGCTACTAGTTTTCTCAAGTTTAGAAAAAGTTTGAATCGTTTCATATTTTGCTACACAATTCTAATATGCAATGTTCTAACTTTGAGAGTATATTCGAAAGGAGATGGCTTTTATCTATCCTTTTAGGGTTTTTGAACCTTGATATATTGTCAGAATCTTCTTATCACTGATATAGAAAAAGCAACTGGGAAGAAAATAATAAGGGTTTCGCTTCCTTGTAGATAGCTAATGGACTGATTTTTGTATATTTTATCAAAATGTTTTCGAAGTCGTTTGCAATGTTTTCTGCCCTACCCTTCGCATTCTTTTATTCGTTCCTTTTCTGACCGTATCACGTTCCTATCTATTTTAAAAGATCTCTCTGATAACATAAGTAATAATAAAGGAAATGTAAAAGACGAAAACGGTTCACTGAATTTTTGGGCAAAACTTCGTTCTTATTTCCTTATTCCGTTTCGTTTAATTCAAGTTGTTCCACAATGTCCTCATTAGCAATCAGGGAATGTTTCGCGGGCATTGTTCGCCCAAGTTCGGCCGTCACCGGCACCGGTTCGGAATTTAGAATTATTTAAAACGTTCGTTTGGTAGCCAGCAGGTGCGCGGCATGCAGCCGGCGCCGTCTTCGGGCAGCATCTTCTACAACTCCCTTTTTGAACTATTATGACTATCCTGAGCTTTCTTTCAAATATCCAAATAATTTCACTGCGTATTTACTTAACATGTTGTTATGGCTGTGTCAGTGTCATTTTTTTTTTCCTTTTAGTTAGAAAATCATGTGTGTCATGTCAGACTTTTACCGACTAAAACCCAGCCGTGTTCCTTTTTTTGCCTGTGCCTATCAAACAACCGGTGGCCCTGGCAGACAGTGGATCTAGTGGATCCCGTCAAAATGTGCGGCGCGCAGAGCACTACGGGCCGTCGGGCCGTGCCTCCGGTGGCTGGGAGTTCGTAGCTGTCTCTCGACTTCCAGGATGTCAATAATATTATATTAGTAGTATTATACTATTATTCTCGACTAATATAATATTACTATGGTTTCTAAGAAACAAAATACAAAACAAGATTCAGACAATAAGAAAAAAAAACCGGAGAGATTAAGATTCGAACATGGATTACATTGATCGACCCTTTGCTTAGCCCAAACAACACATGATTGAATTTTAGCAAGGTGAGGATAGGGCCGCCTCAAAACTCAAGTAATATAAACTTACTTTGCCGACAGTTTATTTATGTGTAATATCTGTGCAATGTTGAGCCATCACTCATACAATAAAAGAGAAAGTAGACATTGGTAGAGAGCGCAGGTCTGTACTCATTTTGTTAAGATATCGCATATGCAGCCTGTGAACCGCATATACCTAGTATAAAGCGACCTGCGCGTACAGTACAATAACGCATTCTGGGTGCTTTTTGTGGCCATAGCGGTATAGCGCATTAGGATTGTTTTCGGAGGCGTGCGTCGACGGGTTCAGTGCGATCATGCGGAAGCGGTGTGCTTTCATGATGGCGCGGTTGCGCTCTTCCTTCAACATGGCATCCTGAATGTGTTTTCAGACCGGTAAGACTTTCCCCTCTTAAGTAGGTAGGTAAGAGTCCAGACCCACTTAAGTTAAATTAATATAACCATTAGACTACTAACATTATAATGGTATTATAAATATTTGAAATTTAATACAAACACAATTTAAAATGTTTGTTCGCTGGCACTGTTCATAGCAATGTAGTCATTGCCATTTCAGTGAAATTTATGAACAATTCACATCTCAGTTCAGTGAACTCACTCGTCGTTTGTACTTATATTTTCTATTAGAACTATGCTATTAGTTTGCAAAACGGAGAAAAGGGTCTTAACACTGCAGTGATCCGCTTAAAATATCTTGTTACTGTAATCGGTTTAACCCTGGGGCTGAGCATAGGGTTTCGTGGGCCGGGCAGGGGAGGGGGGGTTAAACCGATTTACGTTCACCTGAATTTAATATCATTCCTTTGCGTATGACAAATTTCTGTTTAAAATACTGGGACTTAGTGAAACGTGAGAAAATTGAACCAAAGCATTGTACGACATCAAAGCGACCTTTTAAATTACTTATCTAATTTTGATTGCTATTTAATTAGTGGCTGAACGTACCGAGGACCTTTGACCTTTTTCTTTTTTTTTGGGCCTAGTGGTTAAAACACCAGCCTCTCAAGTATGAGTGCGCGGGTTCGATTCTAGGTCAGGCAAGTACCAATGTAACTTTTCTAAAGTTATATGTTCTTTCTAAATATATCTTGGACACCAATGACTGAAAGTGAAGGAAAACATCTTGAGGAAACCTGGAGTTTAAGTCTGAAATCGCCAACCCGCATTGATTACGCTCAATCCTTCTCTGTATGAGAGGAGACCTGTGCCCAGCAGTGGGACGATAAAAGGTCGATGATGAAACAAGTAACGATGGTGCTTAAAAGAACTAGTCTCGAGAAATTAGGAAATATCTCACTCTCCCTATTTTGCAGAAAGTATTGAAAAGCTATCGTTATGAACGCTAAATCTCTTAGAATTTTAAAGCGATCGATATAAATTACAGCCGAGGTATTCAAGTAGGTGTCAAAGTAAATTAATTAGAGATAGAAACCGATTATATCTCGGTTGCAGTGAGTCGATAACGGTTGTTTTATTAATCAGTGTCGGCGAGTGCTGGTAGACAGGGTGTCAGACGCGCTGCGCCCTTACGTAAGGCAGCCTCCGAGTCCGTAGTACGAGCGACGTCCCCGCACCCCGCACCCCTCGCCCCCCTCAGCCACGAGCCCCCCGTGCCTCGCTCTAGATCAATACCGGAGCCGGCGCCTTTGACATGTGCCCCGCACCGCGTGCCGCTCTGCAAATATTTACGTTGTGGAAACAGATCATAACTAGTTTCATTTGCCTGTTTGTACGCCACCCGCGACACACCAGCCATAATAAAAACCAATTTAATTGACTAACGTCTAGTTTATGTTTCAATTAGTTTTATTTAATTGCTTATTTTTGCGGTCTTGTTCCTGGTTTTTAATGTTCTGTTGATGAGCGAAATCTTGATGAGTATATACATACCAGTTAACATCAGACACAATAGTTATCAGTTTAGTACAAATTAAAATGTTTTTAAGGTTCAGCGAGTTTTGACTAAAACATTAAGACCACATGCGATGTCGGCCAATCATTGATAAGCCACAATTAAACAGATAAAACAATCCAAATTAATTTCAACTCCGAATTAACTACATTAACGTAAAATGTACAGCTTTATTTTAAATATTCAAGTGTTGCGTATGATAACATGGCTTTAGCTTTAATTTTAGTTTTAATTATACCATTAGGAGAACCTAATGGTATTATTAAAATGAAGTTGACTGATGAAAGCCTACCGCTTTTTAATTGTAAAATATTTCTAGTATAAAATTAGGGTAATGTTTCTGAATGTCTTCGTTTTTATACTGAATAATTAAAGTAACCTGACAGGATTAAAAAAAAAACTGATAATTACTATTCATGCTTGATTAACTAGAACTGAAAAAGTATTCATGTCTGAACCACCCGCATTGAATGTCGCACTCAGACATACAGAGCAACGACGGCATAGCACATCTAGTGCTACGAGATACTACGATCGCTACGGATCGTAGCCTCTCGTAGCATACGCCGCTTGTGCAGATAGTCTACGCTTTTACGAAACAGTTAATTGAGCTACGATTGTAACTGGTACGGATTTTAATGCCGTCATTAAAGTTTACTGTTAGTTATAGTATTATTATGTTAGACCAATGTATTATTCGAAATGTTTTGTTGATATAATCTTATGAAAAATTGAAAACTGAAATAGAATATTAGTTTTTTGTAAACGTAGTTGGTGAACATAGTTTGTCATACCTAACTTGTTTGTACCTAGTTTGCGAAATTTTTGTATGGTTTTACTTAATCCTAAAAAATAGGCACCTTGTTTGATATTTGAAACTTTTCAAAGCATGTAATAAAACAGGAAATGAAATAAAACGATTTGTATTATTCACACGCATTATTGTTCAATTTGAATTCAATTAAATCATCACCAACCAGTTAAAAATAGACTTTTCCATTACTGCGTAGTTAGTCAGGTCGCAAGCGTTACTGCTAAGCATGAGGTCGGTTCTTAGGATGAGCTATGTGTTATTGGACTTTTCATCAGGGATTTCTCAGTAGCCCGAATTTATACTGTTAATGGCAATTAACTTACCCCCTTTTTTTTTGTTGGGATGGGGAATCATCAAATGACTTCTCCCGCTCTGGGCGGAGCGGGAGGGCGTGTCAGACTTTTACTAACTAAAACCCACCCGTGTTTCTTCACTTGCCTGCGCGACATAGGAGGCATTGGTCTTCGTGGACCCCGTCACGATGTGCTGACATCTCTTTGATGCGCGCGTGAAACACAACGCGTCGTCGACTCGGGCCTGGTCCTTACCGCGCGGCGAGCTGCCCACAGCTCACCGCCCCCAAGCCCGCCCCTACGGTGGCCGGGAGCTCGATGTTGTCTCCCGACCAGGGCGACTTCTCACGCGCTCGGCCTCCTCCTTTGCCAACATCACTGCTTCGCAGAAGGAGGTAACGCCCTACCATGCACTCTCGCTCCGGACCATGGTCTGAAGCGATAGAGATCGCCGCCAATCGCCGCCACGAGGACACGGCGGTGCTCTACCCAAGCCGGGCAGACATCCACCGTATGCTCCACCGTGTCCTCAGAGCGATACACACAATGGTGACACCCTGGCGTTCCCTCCCGTCTTATCTGGAACAGGAACCTCTTGAAACAAGTGTGTCCGGTGAGGACCTGCGTCAGGCGGAAGGTGTGGGCACCGTGACGCCTCTCTAGCCTCTCCTTAAAGAGGGGACTAAAGGCTGTACCGCGATCTCTCGCGGCAGCGGAGCTATACCCCGGCGTTTAGCCTCCTCTCGCTACTATCACATGTGGGCGAGGGCTTTGGCCTCGATCCCATGGCGGCAATCCGGCAAGGAGGCACGCCACCTCATCGGAGACCGTGCGGTATCCCCGGATCAGCCGAACGGTCATGACCCTCTGGGACGCGGTCGCCTATCTGGCTAGTCGCTTCTTTAGCGACCGCACCCTAACTGGTGCTCCGTAAAGGGCCATGGACCGCACGGCCCCCGCGTAGAGCCTCCGGTAGGACGCGTTTGGTGCCCCTAGATTATGGAGGAGCCGCCTCAGGGCAGCAATTAACTTTCCCTTAAAACATGGAACATAAACAAAATTGGTGAAATGTATTCTGTACCTATAGAACACCCATATTTTGCCAGTGTTTCGTGATGACTTAGGCAGAGGTGTAAGTAACGTATACCTCTGTTTCCCATGAATATTTGTAGCGGTAAATGACCTTTAATCAAAAGAAAGTAAATTGGAATTATATGCACGAGCACTGATATCATTTACATAATTGTATCATATTATTTATAACATAGGTGTCATATATTGCTGTCTTATGTTTTACCGAGGATGCATTAATATGTGTATTGAAAATTTTATAAGCAATTCTTAAATGTTACGCTACTTTAACTATATTCATTTACGCTATACTTAATTTGAGTATTTCACCATTCCTTACGTGAAAACTGAACGCATAAGACCAAAGCACTTAGTAGTCCGAGCGAACTCAAAACTACAACATTTGGCGCGTTTTTCCTTAGCTATGTTTAAAACTACTGGACAAGTTTTAATGGAACTTCCATTTATATTATCCTTAACAGCTCTGAACCAAGCTATTTAATTAGGCTATTTGTAGACAAAGTTTTGTGATCAATCTCGAGAACTAGCCGAAGGGATACGTAGCTTTATGATCATTTTATAAACAGTCAATAAGGATGGATATGAACGAACCTAAAAGACGAATTCAGCTAGGCTGGACAGTATTTAGGAAGCTTGATCCAGTTTCCTCGTCACGTATTCTGCAGATTCTAAAGACTAAATTCTTCAATCAGTGCGTCTTGCCTCTTATAAGAGGAACGGAGGTAAGTAATAACTTATGGAGCCGAAATGTACAGTCGCGGTACGGCTCGTCTATAAGTTCAAGGTCACTCAGCGAACGAGATATGTTTGGAGTCTATCTGAGGGATGGAATTTAAAATGAGTAGATCCGGGAGCGAAACCGATCTAACTACAGCGTAGAGTGAGACGTCATATCTCCCATATTGTTCACTGCTGCGTTGGAAAGGACTTGTCATTAACATTATAGGCGAGTACATCACTAATCTCCGTTTTGCAGATGATATCGTGGTCATGGCGGAGACCCTGGAAGACTTGAGCAAAATGCTCAATGACCTCAACTGAGCTTCCCAACAAGTGGGTCTAAGGATGAACATGGATAAGACGAAGATCATATCGAACTCTCATGTCGCACCCACTCCAATTCTAGTTGGTTGCTCTGCACTCGAAATTGTTGACGAGTATATATACTTGGGACAAACAGTCCAACTAGGAAGGTCCACCAGGTCATGGTGAAGATCGCGGAAAGCCAATTGATGTGGGCAGCACAAGACCGGTCATCGTGGAAAGCCTTGGGGGAGCCCTTTGCCCAGCAGTGGACATTTATAGGCTGAAGAAGAAGAAGAAGATCCGGGAGCAAATGTAGGTTGTTAACATACTCGTAGCACACAGAATAAGCTGTGAGCCTGAAGTAGCAAAGGACCGACCATGTTAACATGATTCACACGTCCCCCAATAGTCATTCGACTATTGGGGGACGTGTATTTGAGTGAAGACCGTAGTTCGGTCCGTAAGGTCCAGTCAAGCTCGATGAGGGTTGCCAAGAATCTAGTTGAATGAATTGGAGAGACCATATCCAATAGTAGACCGCTGTAGGCTGACGATGATGAAGCAAAGATAAGTAGATTATCTATTGAGATTATTTTACACTGGTTGTTACGGGTTGTTGGAGCCCTCAAAGGTCTAACAATTGGTCTAACTGCAATGCCTCGATATCGCCTTCGGGCTGTGGAGGTCAGACGGCAGTCGCTTCACGAAAATATCGAAGTTTAGCCAAAATCAATTAGACTGGTAAAGCGGTCCCCAGACTCCAAATGTGAAAAAGCTTCGGATGCGACTGGGATATTAACGCTGAGATGATGATGATGATGATTACTTTACATTGGTAAAGGAAGACAAATGAAATCAAATCAAATCGTTTATTGCAATCCATAATGTACAGTTACAGGTGGTAAATATAATAATATAATATTGGAAACAATTATGGACCCTGTTGGGCACAGCAAGTTTTAAATAAGTAGAGAGAGGAAGAGCGCTTCATGTTTCCATTTATTTATTTATTTATTAAGTTTTATATAATTCTTATTCATTTATTTTTATTAATTGTATTAGAGTGAGTATTTATTCAATTGCTATCTCTTTATATTATAATATATATTATATTAATTGTTAAGTATTCATTCATTAACTATTTCTTTAAATATATTGATATTATTTTAATTGGTACCCGATTAAAATTTGTTCATTATTATAAATGTATTATAAATAATATCAATAATTCAGTAGAGACTTAATTCAGTAGAGTAAGAATTGTTTGACAGTACTTAAGGATTAATAATATCTTTAGATTCGTCCGACCACATAAAAAGGTGGTCACGTTTCTGTGTTGTTTTTTTTTTTATATGAATAATTTTTGTTTTGCTCAATCATACTAAAATTAGGAAACGTGTGAGGTCACTTTTCTCACTGTGCACACGTTCCTGCCACCTAAGGACGGTGAGAGCAAATAAAAAAAATTCAATCTCTATGTAGCAAGAGTTCTTCTCTTTATCAAATTGTTTTGAATATTTGCAAATGAAAACTGAAGCTTGAGTTTTAATTGGAAAAAATTATTGAATCTAATAGAGATTAGTTACACTAATATCATTATCATCTACCTAACCCAAACATTGGGTCGGCTTCAGCCAAACTAATATGCGGTCCGATAAATCTGTAAAAGTTAACTAATTAGCCAAGAGGACCATTAGGTTTCTGTTAGAAATATGTGAATACATGAACGTATTAAAATGTTACATTTCGTTTGAGAAACATTTTAATTAACTCATCCCTCAAATTAAGGCAGACTAACTTGTAATTAAGGCGGATAAAGTAGAGGTCAAGGTCGCTATCCATGTCAGAGATCAGTGTGATTGTAGGGAACAAAGTAATATTACAATTTAGTGTACTACCGGCACTTTGCGTAACCGATGGTCAGCCATGGGTTCCGATCGATAATATTTGTCTTTGAAACAACATACGATGTATTCCACGTGAAATCACTAGTCTAAAAGTTGCGTGTTAATGGCGTAAGATAACAAGAAGGTAAGGATTAACAAGAATTGTTACTCATAATACAAAACACAACATTATACGTGCCCTTGTTTTAGTCGCAGATCAGGGTAATTAAATAATGCATATCGACGCTTGAAAGGCAATCATATGTAAGCGACAAAAATTCGTAAATTGAGTTGTATACACCATTCGAACCGCCAGACTTTTCTGCGTCGTCAGGCGGGATTGCGGTCAAGCGCTAGTTTATAACTTATAAAAAAAAAAAACTAACCTGTGAAACTTTGGAAAGTGTGGTAGACAAATCTAGAATCATTGAGTAATTATTAACAAGTAATTAGTAATAAAATAAATATAAAAGTTGGTACGTATTTGCTATATAATCACAAATACTACTGTGATTATATAGCATAGACTACCCTTTTTGGGCACGGGCTGCACGTTGGCAAGCTTCCAGGGCTTTGGCACTGTACCAGTCCTAAATGAGAGGCGATACAAGCGCGTCAATACAGGTGACAACTTGGGCGCACATGCCTTAAGAACAATCGCTGGTATACCATCCGGACCACTAGTCTTATTCACCCTAGTCTTATTAGTGCAGTTGTATCCCAATATTTTTTTTCTTGTTTTAATTATCTCAAACGCTACCTTATACTTATTCATTGTTATTATTTATTACGTATCTTATATCCCTTTCCAAATATATTAAATATGTCCAATACTTTAGAGATATTCTGGAGTCATCTTGTATTACGTCCCACGCATTGATCCCTGTTACTACATGGATAAGCCAACAGATACGTAATAACCTCTGTATTGTAGGTAGGTACAGCGCTGAAAGCTGCATCAATGTGCTTACATCGCGATTCGCTGAACTATGACCGTATCTGATATACCGTTATTGTTTACAGCGCTGCAGCGGCTCAGCGCGATGGAGAGAGGATATTGCAGCTGCCCACATGTTGCTTACAAACGACCAGTGTACTGGTTAAGACGAAGGTGGTAGGATAGAATGGATGAATGTAGTCTACAAATGCAACAACAATAAGAACGAATATTCGGCTATGTCGTACGTTCGTCATAGTTAAATGTTGGATTACAAGTTCAACTTTGGATTCGGTGGTTGCGAACTGTGCGAAGAGGCTAATTGGCGACCCTGATTTGGTTCAAAACGGTCTCCAAAGCCTAGAGCACGTATGCGTAGAATAACCAGATTTTCAGTGTTCTACAGGATGCATATTAGCCGTAGAACCGTTGACCGTTGGAGTAGACGTGTTCTAGAGTGTAGACCGCGAATCGGTTAAGAAGGAACTCTAGTGGTGCTTTCTCTATACAAACATATTCCGCTGTTTTCTTCGTGGATAATGCTTTTAGAGCAATTATTTTTTCCACAATTTTACACCGTGATTATACGTGCCCCTATCATTTGATTTTTTCCGAAACTTAATTAATAAAAGAAATACGATACTTCAAAATCGCGAAAATTAACCCCTTTTTACCGTGATGTTCAGATGACTATTAGACAAACGTGATAAGTTTTTGACAAAAAGGAAAATAATAGAGGTATACTTTTCCTCTAAATTTTGATATAAAAATAATTGAGATCTGTCGTGTTTTGAAAAAGAAAACAACGGAATACCAAACGTCTTTTGGTTAACGTTTTTGTAGGTAAAATCAGCCTGAGCTACAACTGTCCTTTTCGCACTTTACCGGGAGAGGTTGGAAGCGGCGCAACGGCAATAGTTTCTTCAAATGCCTATTTTCCAAATTCCTCGGCACTAGAGTCCCCTCTTAACGTAAGGTGGGACGGCCTCAGTTTAAATGGAGCGACGATCTTTGCAGGATGGCTGGTAGTAACTGGATGAGAGTTGCCGAGAGTCGAGTTGAATGACGTGACTGCTACAGGCTGATGATGATAATTTTAGATCTCAGTGGTAACGGTCACGCCTTGCGATTCGTAGGTTCAGAATTAGAAAGACAGTTGTGGAGGTATGAGGAACAGGCTGTAAAGTTCAGTCATCCTCCATAGAAAAGGGAAGATCCTCCGACCAGACGGTGTTTCAGAGCAGAAGCTTTTAAATATGTACGTCATGAAGAGATCAATATGTTCTATAATCAAAAATCCCGACAAGAGACCCGTGCCCCAGCTGAGGGAACATTATTAAGTCTATTATTTATTTTTAGCAGCACTAAAATATCGTGTCTATTTTTAGTTGTTGTTTTCGTTTACCTGGTAATTAATAAAGTAAATCCCAAGATGCCAAGGTTAACAAAGTCATTAAAAGTCTTCGTTATATTATTTCAGTATGAGTTATTTTGGAATATTTAGGTTCATGCCGTAGTAAAAATACTTTCACGTTCCACGGGCTGGATAAAAACTGTTAAGTCAGAACGTTTATCATTAATGCAAGTTAGATAGAGGGTACAGAACGTTTGCAGGGATTTTGAGAAATTTGGATAGCTCTCTCTCCTAGTTGACTTTTAATGGGCTCCATAAAGAGCCTACAAAGAACTGCCTGGTAAAATGATCTTAGTGTTAGCTGTCAATATTGTCAATCCCTAACATTAGTTGGTGAAATTCCAACTCCGCGCTCCCTTCACCAAAGTTATCACGGTGAGATGGTTACAGAATCGGTGAAATGTTCAATCAACCTGTGCAATTTAAAAACAGGTACCAAAGCGGCCGTGGAAAACCTCAAGCGACCTTTTAATTATATCTTCGAGCCGTTTGGAGTTGAAACCCTCGGGCCGTGCGTTCCGGATGCTCATGGTTTCTTGAAAATATCTCCACACGGCTGTTTGACACTTCCCGTGAGCTCTCTTTTACTTTGGCCGGAGACTAAACATTTTCTTACAACGTGGCAATGCCGCCAATCCAAATCCTAGGTACAGTACAGTCGACAGGCATGCGGAGGATTTTTTCGACGCATTTTAATTTGTTGATAGTTTTAGATAGGTTAGGCTATATTATATTTATTTATTACTAATATACAAAGCTGAAGAGTTTGTTTGTTTGTTTGAACGCATTTATCTCAGGTTCGATTTGAAAAATTCGTTTTGAAATCGAAACCTACGCGGGTGAAACCGCTTGGCGCACCTAGTTTAATACACTTAATAAAAAGTTTATCCAGCATATATTTAATATATTTTATCCTCTTTAATAAATAACGTCATAATTCAAATTAATATAAAATGTTGGGTGTTCACAGTCTGCTTTGAAATGTTTGGTTTAGTCCTAATTCTATTCTTATATTTTTATTCATTAGAACTGAAACTGATTTTACACAAATTACAATGCAGGTACTATACTCGTACATAGCTAATGGAGTTTGTTTGCGCGCGTGATCAGAGTGGCTCCGGGCCTTAGCTTGCCTTTTTTTGATTTCGTTTAAGCTTTACATTTGCACTCCTGATAAAAAGATTTTCAACCCTCCGGTGTGTTGGGAAATTGAATGAAATTCCCACGTTCGTTCACACCTATACACGAACCCCCATTTGTGTAATGATGAGTACAAATTGACTCCATTATTTGAAAAGAAAATAGATTATAAACGAAATGAACATGTTAGATGAGTATTTAATCCAAAGAACTTATTGAAATAACTACTGAACTATGTATATACATAATATATTATATTGTAATAAAATATATATATCAACAAAATGCAGACAGTATCTAATCATTGCCCCCTCTGTTCATAAACGCTTCTTAAAGTTAACTGTGATAAGTAATTGTTTACCCATACAATTTGACGTTTTTTTATAATTAAGAATTATTTAATAGTGCTTGATTGCAATCCCGTCTGATAGAAACTATTGGTGCAATCAATGATGGTATAACGCTAGATTATTAAAAGCCTATTCATTCAAAAAACTGAGCGAATAGGAAGGAAGGCGGCAGTTGAGCAAGGTGGTGGAATGTTAAACCCAACAATACAACTTGATTGATCTGAAGACCCTCTATGACCAAACATCGCAACACAACTGCTCAGACCCGTCCTCCGTACGGCTTCGATATTACGACTTACCACAGAGAACACTCGTCACTTAACTTTAATCAGCGTGTTTTGTACTTTTGACTTTTTTATTTTGTATCAATACATAGTATAAAACAAAGTCGCTTTCGCTGTATGTCCGTATGTATGCTTAGATCTTTAAAACTATACAACGGGTTTTGACGCGGTTTTTTTTAATAGATAGAGTGATTCTTAAGGAAGGTTTGTATGTATAATAAATGCATAATATAGTAGAGAAACACTGAGAAATCTAAAAAGCGCGATAAAACCGAACTCCACGCGGGCGAAGCCGCGGGCGCAATCGACAAGGAAGCAGAGCAGGCCCTCAAAGATCAATATCATCATTATGCTAATATGTAAGAAAGAAGGAACTGACAAACAGTATAACTTTATATGCCACTCATAAAACCTTTCTAATTAATTATCTTTTCCTCGAAACCCATCCACAAGGATAAATAAGTCCTCGTAGAAGCGCACATCGTAACAAAAGATAATGAAACAACCCGATACATTTAATCAGTGGCGCGGATTCGTAATTACTTTAACTGGAAATCCTCGTTAATAATTCAAAGTTTTTACAACCGTTCCATTGTATGAGTAGCCGAGGGTGGGCGGGCTGTGGCGCCATTTATCACGAATTGATCCATCTCGGAACTTTCAACTGTCACTTGTGAACTTTTTCGTTTAGCAAATCGCGACGAAGTATCATTAGAGAAATTCAAGTAAAGAGGGAAAGTGCGCGGGCGCGGTGGATGGAGCGAACTGAATATTGTTCTGTAATTGGCTGTCAATAAGCTGCTTGTTGGTGCGCGGCACGTCCTGCCCTACATATCGCTGCATTGCCAGCCCTTGTGTATAATATAAAGGATGGCCGCCCGGCACCATTAGTTTTATTGAAAATGTTTTTCTTGCAAGATGCTTGAAAAATGAGGTGGATGAGTGTTTTGTTAGTCTTTGTAAAATTAGATACCAATACGTATACGATGGTCATACGTGCCTGCATTTTATATCGGTCAGCAAAAAATATCCAAGTGTATACAGGCCTGGTAGAGAATGCCTTAGGTATTAAGTCCGCCGTTCATGTGCGAAGGAATAAATAAATAGAGAAATAAATAAATAAATATGTTGTATTACATCCATCTAGCTATTGGTGACGTGTTCACCGCCATTATGTAATCTATATTAAAACCAAAACTACAAAAATGATGCAGATCGTTTTTTTTACATTTTATAATGTTCATCATCGTCACCCAGTTTTCCAAACGAACTAAGCTGGGGTCGGCTTCCTTTATAAAGTATTTTTTTTTTCATTTTAACATGTTTTCTGTTGTTTTGTTTAATCGCTTACAAAAAGAATTATTTGGAATGTAATAAAACTATTAGTTAAGGCTTTTTCCGATTATATTTTGCTTCTATGCTTTATCTAAAGTTCATAGACTGCACGGTTAGCGCAGTGGTAAAGCTATTGACTGCTGCGCTGCGTGTCGCGGGTTCGGTTCCAACACGGAATATTTGTATGACCTATTTTGTGTATGTGAGTTAATATGTTTGTAAACGCACCCACGATACAGGGGAAATTCCTAGTGCGGTGCAGTGTTTAAAAAAATGAATTCTAAACTAACTTTATTTTTACGTGAAAATGGTGTAGGTTAAAGAAATATTTGGTTTCAAACTGAAACCAAAAATATAAACTCATTCAGGAATATTGATAACTATCCACGCGTTATACAAATATTTAATTTGTGGAACGAAAAGGGAATTGAACCCGCGACATATAAAAGTCAATCTCTTAGCCATTCCGATAACCGTGCCGAGCAAAAAGCTCGCCCTCAATGCATGACATGGAAATTAATCGTAGCGGGAGAACCTCTGCTTACTCCTTCAGGTAATACCGAAATGTCGATGTGCAATGTTATGTACTAAAGTGACGGTCAAATCGGTTTCTGGAACTCTTGATAACCCTTGCGATGTAATTATAATCGGTTGATGTTTAGTGTTAAAGATCACCCAAAAATACCTAGAAGCATACGAGCGACTGATACGGGCCTTATGAGGCATTATTGCCAGAAGCCATGTGGAACAGATTACAAGTAGATTATACGTTTAAACGAAACCTCAGAACAATAAGTCTAAACTGTGAGGTGTTCAGCCATTGCTAGCTATTGTCAACGCAACCTACATACCTATTTCTATCATGAACTCGGCAACTTGTGAGGAATGTCACACTCCGTTCCCTCTGACAATATCACCAAACGAGTTACAGGAAAAAATAGCGCGAATATAGTCGCAACAGGTGCAAATAATATGATTAATGTAGAGGAAAGTAGGCAGCCGTGGTAACGTGTCAATTTTCAAAATTTCCTGCCATCTCTTCGAATGCTGTTTTCGGTTTCATTTGCGTTATAGCAGATTTTATGTTGAAATATAGAGGTAGGACAAAAATGGCGACTTTGATAGAATAGAAGATTTTCTTTTATAACAAATTACTTATAATTATTTTCACATGTTATTTGCAAAATTGTGTTGTCTCTTCCACAAGAGCCATTGATCAAGAGAAATGAAATTGTAGGTGAAGATTTTATGTAGCTTAAACTATGTATATAATACCTAACAATACAATGAAGAGTTGCTTTTAATATAAATATGATTTAAAGTTATATATAAAACGTATCAAAGGTTATCTTCATAATAAAGACCTATTGAAGTGTATCCCGCCGCTCCATTTGACAAACTCATCTAAGTTATCAAATGTTGCGATGAAACGAATCCATAAATATCTATACGATGAAATGAACTTGTTACCCTTCTTCGAGGAGTCCTTTGATTATGTAAACGTTAAATATCGTGCATATAAGTATTCGTAGTTAAATGAGTCTGTCATTAGCCTCATTTGATACTACTACGGTTTGTAGAGTAAAGCTTGAGTGAATTCAAGATCAAGATTGAATCCTATCTAAATACTACATCTTTTTTTTTGCAGATTATACATTTTATTTTTATGTATAAACCTTCCTTTCATTTGCCTGAAAGAACGTTAATTATTATCTGAAAAGCTTTCTTACATAGAAGGTGCATTGGTGGCCCTAATGGTACGCCATTATTGGAGCAATTAATGGAAAAAGCTTTCGTGTGTCAGCTTACGATAGATAATAAATTGGAAAACAGGTATGTTTAAACGTTAACTGCATTATAATTTATAATAATGTAGGTATATAATAATATTTTTGTTATGCAGCAACTGTTTTGATTGTGTAACTTTTTTTTGCTTTGGAACTTACTTTACGTGAATAAAGCGAAAACAGTAGAACAATATTCTGTTAAAGCATTCTGAAAATTGGAGACTATAAATCTCAGTAAATAGTTTTGTTTACTTGATTTAAATTCATTAATATAGTTATTAATAGGCATTGTACTACAATAATAGCCTTGTTGTTGTCTACATTTCTTAGCTAATTATTGTGATAAATCATTATCTTAATACATACCAGGAATTCTACAATACATTTTATATTTTCCACGCTCAGAGATTCAGCACTGTTACGTGTATTGTATCTGCCATGGGCGTTAGGTTATCAGATGTGAGGGCACTTACTCATTGTGCGGGATGTCCTCAAGCTGGTTGGCGAGCGCAGCGGCCGCAAGCAGCGCGACGAGCAGGCCCAGCGGCCTCCGCGGACACATGCTGTCCATCAGCCCCATCGCACTCCCCACATGACAAGGGCACACGACAACCGACACAGCACTGACCGCTCCTACATGGAATAACACACGGCACTAAACTCTTCTGACAGTGTCACACAGGGGCGTACGTTTGTGCATGAGTCATCGAGTGGTAGTGTCAGTCAGGTTAGGGACCGGGGCCGGTGTCGTGCGGACGGGCCGCAGGCGAGGACAAGCGTGTCGCGCGCCAAGCCGCGCCGGCCCGCGCAACCGCGCCCCGCGCACCCCGCCGCTCCGCGCCCGCACTGACGCTGCGCGCGAATCATACGCCCAATAACGCAGCGGCCTACTACTTATTACTGAGATTTATTTGCTCATACATAAGGTTGATGGTCAGCGACCGATGCGTACGCCTCCGAGCCACTCTACGACAACATCCGGCCGAGTACTACGAGAAGCGGGTAGTATCCGGCGTGCGGCTGGCTGATATCATAGCATCAGCAGGCGAACTGATGACAATGCTGATGCAAGGGTGCTCGGTTGGCAGGCGGCTCGGGGAGCGCTGGTGGTGCGAGATGATGCCGGCCGCGACACCGGCCGCCACGCACATGCGTGGGCAAGTCGCCAGGAAATCCTTTATTGATTCCCGCGCTCCCGCTTTCTAAGGAATGTCGCAGGCGTTGCTACCGCCAAAATTTCACCCTCCCACTATTATAATTTGAGATAAGCGGATCACTGTACGCTCTAAGGATTGCTTTCGTTACACCTAACGAATTTTAGGGATTTTTTTTATCATTTTCTTGAATCATACCATTAAAATGATACCTGACTGTACTGAGTTTGTAAAAATATATATCTGTGATCAGTTATTTTATTATTGATATATTTTTTTAATGCAAAAATTGCAAGTAGTTAAACATTTCGCATTATAGAAATATTTGACCTAGATAAACAAAAATTACGAACAATACATTTAACTGCCCTTGCCTAAGCCGTGTGAAAATTCTTCATGAAGTTCTAAGAAAGAAATTTCAAAGGTTAAAAAGGATTACGACGTCCGATAGGCACAGGAAACCTAGGTCACGCGTGATACTTACGCAACATTAGATACGATTACATCGACCGGTAAGGGCTGCAACTGATCTCTCACAAAACGCGAATTTCGTTTCTTCAGCGATTTTATTGAAAATGTTCACTGCAAACTATGAACGTGTAAGTTATAACGAAGGAACAAAGTTCTGCGAAGTTATCTCTTCTGTAGGGGTAGGTATTGGGTGCTGGCGTTGTGCTTGACTAGAGCCTAGTATGTAAATAGAATAATTTAGCAATTATGTACTTTATAATAAAAGAGTTTTGAAAAGTTTAGTACAGAGAGTGAGTGGACTGAAACGTGTAAAGCCGTATAAGGGTGCTTTCATAATGATGCAGATTCCCGGTAAAGACAAGTCGGTACCGATTACCGATTGGTGCTGTAAAATATTTCCTTATTATGTGCATCACATATACAATGTGTAACAAAAAGGGTATATACATACCAAGGGCATGGCATTAGATGATATCAAACGATAAAATTGGTACCAAATTTTCGGTTTCGTGTGTTTCTTAAAATCAAATCATAACAAACGTGGCAGCACACTACATACGTTAATAACTACTCGTTACCCGTCACGTTACTTGCCAAAATCCGATAAATGTCTTCAATATCTCTGTGCGACTAGTATGATAGACGCCTATCACAGGCGGTGTTTTCCTCATAACTTCCTAACATAAAGAGATAGGATTAAAAAACCCTTCCAATATCGTTTGATATCATGTAAAGATGCCATGCCTTTGTTATGTATATACCCTTTATGTTACACGTTGTATAGAAACAGGTAAAACTTTTTTTTTTTCTGTTGATCAACTTTCAACGATTTGTACCGGAAAACCCGCTGGTTATGTGAACACCCTAAAGCATGATTGTTTTTTTGTTTTAGTTGCTTGTGTTTGCGGATATTTACATAAGGTTTATTTAGGTTATCTTAAGCTAAAGTTTGCTGACTTGATATGGTGGTCAAATGAAATAAGGAGTTTGTACAGTTTAAAAGTATTTTATTTTTTCATTACAGTCGACATTAACATTTGTTTTAACAATAACATTTAGGTATTGTCACAAATGTCTGGAAAATTAAGCCCGGTGTCATTGATTTGAAATGAATTTTGTATTTTTCTAATAAAAAATATTTAGTTTTCAGAGCTATTTTAGCCCAGTTTACGTATTGTGCGTAACGATTTCTTATTTAACATATTTATGTTGAATTCAAATACATAGCTGTCTTTTAAAATTCCACATAAATCCAGCCTTCCGTGATATAATTTAAATACTCGTTGTAAATAAATGCTACATGATACTTATTAAATGAACACTGTCAAAATAATTATATTTCTCCGCGTTACATTTGTTAATTTTTTAAAAACCTACAAAAGTTAATAAACGCTTTCGTTTCAATTACAACCTACAGTTTTTCGACAATATGTCAGTTAAAATTGTATAAAAATAAATGATACAAATGTACGCCCTCGCCGCACGCCGCACGGGGGCGCTGCCTACTACGATAGTTACTTGCTACAATTACAGCTATATTTACAGAATATCATTAAGTTATATAGGTACGTATAAATTAATATATGCTACTAAGTACTTTGCACAAAACGTTACAATGTAACTCGTCGATCATAAAGTGAGGTCAGTATTGAAGTCTGCGTCGCTGTACCACGGCACCAACGCTACACCTCGCCTTATATTCACACAATACTGTGCTTTGATCTTTAAATGCAGTCTTCACAATTACTAAGATTACCTAAAGATCACAACAATACAGTTAGGTATAACACATAACTAAGTAATCTCATAAATAGCCGTCTAACCTACAGTTACAACTACCTAAATAATTTGTACAATTAATCTGAGATTTCCCACAGATTTTCCTGGTGACAGAATAATTATAGACATACAAATAAATAATATTATAAATTAATAATATTTGACCACAGTCTTTAGAAGTATAAATGTAACAAAGAGTTTGGAGACAAATGGAAATGTCTTTAAAATAGGAACACACAAACAAATGTATAGATATGACGTCTACAAATGATATTTGGTTTTATACAGTAAAGAATTCACTAGCTTTGACACTGGAATACTGCACTACAATATACAATATGTAAAGAAAACCCTGTCCGATCCGTGAAGGTATTAATAGGTATCGATAACAGATTCTACTAATGCCCTCAAAGACAGGCTAAACCTAAAAAAAAATCCCCCTAAAAAAATAAATATTATTTCGCAAAAAGAGGTAACTTAATACATGTGCGGTAAACAACCCCTTCCGCGGACGGCGGGGGGCAGGGCACGCGGCACCTTTGACGTGGTCGCGTCGCTATTCGCTTATAATAATACCGGTGTTGTCACTTTTTTAAAAATTACCAAATTTCGGAGAAATTGGAATTAATTCCCGGGAAAAAAGGATTATTTCAAAATTCATTAGTATTGTTACTATGATGATTATGTTAAATTTTATATTATATTTTGTCCTAACCTTTATTATCTTTGTGGGTCGGATAGGGTTTTCTTTGCATATTGTAGAAGTACTAGCGCCCGCTATGGAATGATTTCAGTACCATCCTGTATGCACTACTAATAGATACACATAATGTTGACATAGATAGTAGCACTTCCTGTATCATGTACCGAATTACAATATAGCCTCCACTATATCCATATGAAGAGTAAACTTAAAATTACAATTCTCGTAATACTGTCTTAAGGTACTGATTATAAGCGGTATTGCCAACCTTAAAACATGTTTTACGTACGATTGCTCAGCTTATAAGAGATAAACTCCGTAACTTTAGGTAAAGATGTCGAATCGTTCAGATCATTACATATAGTATAATTAGTTGCATTAATGCAAGTATATCTAGTCTTCACAGCGTGTTGACACGGTGTGGATCGTTGTTCAAGTGACACATAGTTTGAGACAGTTTGTGTCTTCAATGTCGTGAGGAGTCGCTTTCATGGCCGGAATCTCGGCCATTTTCTCTGGGTGAGGCGCGGTGGTCCCTTTCGTCCCTAAACCGGTCCCTTCGGTCTCGTTCCCTCGATCGGTCCCTGTCTCGGTCTCTTTCCCGGTCCCTGTCGCGCTCCCGGTCTCTATCTCGGTCTCTGTCTCGGTCCCGATCTCTCTCTCTATCGTCGTCGCGATCCCGACGTCGGTCGTAGTAATGATACGACCGCCTTGATTTCCTGTCGCTTGGTGTTACTACTTCTACTTTTATATTCGCTGTCGCCGTTACCTGCAAAGAATTTCATAAATTAGTTAGACATCGAAAAGTCAAAGATGGTTATTAGTTATTTAAGCAAGGTAATCAATCTTAAGGTTTGCGTTGATGCTGCAACGACTAGTCGAAAACTAACCTTAGTAGTAATAGCCCCTGGGTGAGGTGCCTTTGATGTAGGCGTCGACCGTCCTGAAGCCGAATCGCTGCCATTGTAAGTTGTGGTCTCCACGACCACTTCTGGCTGCACGACGATAGACTGCATCGAGGATTGTACGGAGGGAGCGGAAGAGTGCCAACTAGGCGGCTCTTCGGTAATGGTCGTGAGAGATGGGGCTGAGGGTCGCGGGGCTGATTTGCCACCGCGTCCTCCCTTGTCGCCACCTCCTGACCCTGAACTCGATTTGCGAGGATGTACGGGGGAACTCTTCGGCGATGGCGTCGACAGTCTTTCTGGATGTTCTAATGGTCGAACCTGAATAAAAGAGAAATAATTGTTAAAAAAACTTTCTCAAAAACAGCCGCTTCTAAATACTTAACATCGATGGTAGGACGCGTTAGTTAATAATTTGATTTTGACATATCATAGAAACTTGCCTCAGCGTTGGGTCCCAATATGGCGAGTACAATAGGGAAGAACAGCAGTCCGTCTATTAACCCAAGAAGTACTAGAGCTAGCAGCAGTCTTAAGAACAGTCTTGCCACGAATCCAAATTCACTAGTAGCCAGCATTGAGGCTGCAAGAGCGGCGGCCAATGCGCCATGGACCACCGGAGCTAATACTGACTCGAGGGCCAAAGATGCTCGACGTCGCCTGCATCCGATCGATGTTACAAAAGCCTGGGGGGAAAATATATTTCTTGTTATTTTATGTTAACCTACTAATAATTATAAACGTGTAAGTTTGTATGGTTAAGTAAATATTAACTATTTATTTAATTTTATAATATTTTACGTAGGTATACCTATGTATGTTTTGTCACTCTGATAGCCCGTGATATCACACCAGGCCCTATCAGAATACCAGCGCTAAAACATTTACTTGTAAATGTCGAGACATTATGCTGAGATAGAAGTCTTTTGGCCTCGTAAGGGACTTTCTGCTTATTGTTACTTTTTTACATATAACTTGTTTTTATACCTACTTGATTGTATCTAAGTAGACACAATTAAGTAAGGTTTAGTTTTAAGATTTTCCTGTACGAGTCACATTAAATATTTTATCTTTTTATGGATGTGCATATACAATATGTAAAGAAAACCCTGTCCGATCCGTGAAGGTTTTGTTAGGTATCGATAACTGATTCTAACAATGCCCACAAAGACAGGCAAAACTTAAAAAAAAATCCCCCTAAAAAAATAAATATTATTTCGCAAAAAGAGGTAACTTAATACATGTGCGGTAAGCAACCCCATTCCGCGGGCGGCGGGGGGCAGGGCACGCGGCACCTGTGACGTGGTCGCGTCGCTATTCGCTTATAATAATACCGGTGTTGTCAAAAATGACCAAATTTCGGGGAAATTAGAATTAATTCCTCGGAAAAAAGGATTATTTAAAAATTCATTAGTGTTGTTACTATGATCATTATGTAAAATTTTATATCATATTTGGTCAAGTGTTTACCTAACCTTTATTATCCTTATGGGTCGGACAGGGTTTTCTTTACATATTGTATGTACGTTTGTTACTCTATCACGCAAAAACTACTGATGATATTTGATTAAAATATGGCCCACAGAAAGTTAAAAACGCAACTACTTATTAAGTATAACTTGTTTGAAAATATTTAAGTACATTTTAGCGTAATTAGGGATAAAAAATAATATCGAATAATTACGCGTTTTGTGGGAATAAAGTAGGGGTACAGTTAAATAAGTTAGGTGGAAGTGATAGGGTGGGAAATTTAAATAAGTTGAAAATCAGAGTTTTTATACTGAATATAATGTGACAGATTACTCACCAAACATAAATGTACAGTAAAATGGACGCCCCTGCCTATGGAAAGGACTAGTAAGACAGCTGGTACTGCAGATAGTTTGACTCCTAGCAGTGCCATCGTGCCCAGCAGCTGAAGCACTAACGTCGCCAGAGCTAATGTTACCAGCACTGCTGCCCAGAAGTTTAGGAGGAGTACCATGACAGCCTGCAGAAAATAAATACAGTTCAGTTAAAAATACATTATTTTTTATTTATGTATTTACTCAAAACAAAGGATTGTAGGACACGTTAAACATACATTTATACAAAATAAGCTACTATTTAAGCACACGTGTGCTTAAAAACCCGCTCTCCTAGCTAGGTTATGAAAACCTGTCTTAAAGAAATATTTGAAAGAGCAACATTTAAAAAAGAGATTTCTTAACTATTTCGGATAACGAATCTCTGTTTTTATTTACGAAAAAAATATCTTAGAACCAAAAATGTTATATTCAACTTACCACAAAGACTGCTGCTAAAGCGCAGGCGAGGGCCAGGAGCAGTGATGTCCTCAAATACAAGTACTGCTCCCAAAACAGGAAAGGAATACCAGACGGGAAATTAGACAATCCCTTCGCTTCAAACTTCAAACACAGATCCCGCACTGACATTATCAGGCTCTTTATACACTCAGTGTCACTTAAGCCTGATAAGTAGAACGGTAGCTGTGTGTAGATCAGTGGCGATGACTTCGGTATCTTCAACTCAACATCCCCTGACGAATGCGTCCATCTCTTCGGCTGTGGCTTCAAGTTTCCTTGTGAAGCTCCGTACGCCAGGGCGTCATTAGTTGCCCAGGCAGAAAGATAATTATAGAACGCTTTCGGATTAATGATACCGTCTTTATCCACCAATCGATGACCATTCTTCGTGTCGGTCGTAATTAGTGACTTGTCGATGGGATTGTCTACATGTCCAGTCTGGACCATTAGTTTGTATGCCAATATGCCCTCGTCAGATGCGTTTTTACACCAGTACTCTTGTGTTATACATCCACTCTCCACTTCCTTGTCGTAAGCTGCCTGTAAGTCCAGTAACCAATCTCGGAAAAGGCTCAGCCAGAATTTCGTAAGTCCGCCATTATCATTCTTTATGATATTAGGTATCCTCACAAATTGGTCGTGATATTCGTAGAGTAACTTCTGGTTGGTGGGATATTCGAAGTCTCCTTGTGTGACGGCGTACATGCTATAAAAGCCGAAGTATTTCTCTTGGCGGTATAGGAATTCGTGTTCATCTGTATTCTCAGGTACAATGTCTGTGAGATCTAGACCGTCTTTGACTTTCGTAGCTCCCCATACACTGGCCAGGATTACTGCGATCAAGGCTAACATTGATGTAACCTGAAAAAGAATCATACATATAGCTTCTGTGTTTTAAAATAAGAATTATTTACAAATATCCTGGGTCTGATCTAAAATATCGTACCTTAACTGAAGGTCGCATGATGAATGGTGCGTAGTACTTCCTCGCCCACTTAGTGAGCGACAGACTAAGGCAGCACGTTACTTTAGACTGTGTTCCCAAGTCTTCAGGATCCAAAGGTTGTCTCGTCGTATCTTTCCAATTAGTCTGCAAATAACATTAACTTATTAGTCCATTATACTCATTATACTATTTTGCCATATTTTGACAGCCTCCGTGGCGTAGCGGTAGCGGACGCGGCCGCTGCGCAAGGTGGCGCGGTTTCGATCCCCGCACAGTGCAAGTATTTGTATGCATGAATATGAATACTTGCACTGGTCTGGTCGTGCCTCGGAAAGCACGTTAAGCCGTTGGTCCCGGTTGCCATACAAACATCTAGTGGCAGTCGTTACGGGTTGTTGGAGCCCTCAAAAGTTCAACAATTGGTCTAACTGCAATGTTTCGATGTCGCATTCGGGTTGTGGAGGTCAGACGGCAGTCGCTTCACGGAAAATGTCGAAGTTTAGCCATATCAGCAGTTGGACTAGTAAAGCGGACCCCAGCCTCCAAAGCTGAAAAGGCTTCGGATGCGACTGGGATTAACGCTGGGATGATGATGATGACTATTTTGCCATATTTTGGCACCGAATCTCTTATTCACAATCTAAACTAATTTTAAGTTAGGGTCTTTTTATATTATAGACATTAAGATAAGGAAGAAGATGACATGTTTGTTTAATTCTGTCAGATTAGACACGGTTATAAACATGGCGACCAAAAATACGTCAATTTACGGCACACATAATTTTAAGCGCGGACTAATTTGACAGGTCTACACTAACATTTTATCTTCTGTCCTCTTCTTAATGAAATGGAAAGAAAAAGATGCAGTGTATTTAGATTTAGTTTAGTTTGTGATAAAGGGAATCAGGGCCATTGTCCAACTTGTCATCATCATCCCAGCGTTAATCCCAGTCGCATCCGAAGCCTTTTCAGCTTTGGAGTCTGGGGTCCGCTTTACCAGTCCAACTGCTGATATGGCTAAACTTCGAAATTTTTCCGTGAAGCGACTGCCGTCTGACCTCCACAACCCGAAGGCGACATCGAAGCATTGCAGTTAGACCAATTGTTGTATCGACGCACGCCCCTGAGGCGATGCATGGGGTAGTTTAACACCCCACTACCCCGTGCAGGAGACGGCCCGGACAGACCGGGCCAGCACGAGGGTGTGGAGCCGTGGAAGAATTTAGACTCCCGCGGCCTCACGCGTTTGCTCGTGATAGAAGAGACACCGGGGTGGTTTTAGTCAGTAAAAGTCTGACAGACCCCGTCGCCCAACCAAGGGCGGCGGACATCCTATGAGGGTTTCCACCCCGAAAAAAAAAAAAAAAAGAAGTTGTTGGACTTTTGAGGGCTCCAACAATTGCCATTGTCCAACTTGTATCTGACAATTTTATGATAACATGTTTGCTTTTATACAAATACTGTGTTGCTTTCGTTACGCTAATAACTTTACAGATAAAAAAAGTTCAGTGTGGCTACCATGAGTTTTCATTATGAGACTCGATCGTCGATATCGAACGCGTTTGACTCATCCCGCTTTGAGGCTGAGCTTTGGCCCGCTTCAAGGTTGTAAGAACTCTCAACCAATGAGAGCGTCAAACGCGGTCGATATCGACGATCGAGTCTCGTAATGGAAACTCACGGTAGCCACACTGTTTATGAATTGAATGATTGAGTGTTGTGTATGTATTGTGTCTATGAGTGTATTGTTTCTATTATGAGATAATGACACTTTGATATGATTTTGTTACAAACCTTATCAGTCTTTCCACTTCTGCCGCGGGACCGGTCTGCAACTTTATTTCGCTTAGGCATGGGACTTTCTGGCGTCAGACAACACAGAAGGTCAGATCTGGCTGCGGACCGTCTTCGAAGGTCTAGCGAGATCATCGCGGGAAATACCAGCAGCATGGAGCCCAGGTTGAAGAGCAGTAGGATGGCCGCCTGAGGGATAAATGAATTGCTCATAAATATGTGGTTGTGTATATTTTGTGATTTTTTTATACTTTCTGTAAAGTTTTCGACACGCAGTGTTATTAATTAACAGTAAACACTGTTAAAAAAAAATGATTTAGTTTACTGTTAATTGCAAGAGTTAGAATAATTTCCAATGTGTTTAGAAGTAATATAATTAATCTTACCTGCAAGCAAAATACACGCAGAGCTGGAATCGGTAGTAACGCCGCCGCCAGGAAGGCCAAGACATTGCATAGTGAAGCCAACAGCACACTGAGGCCACTTTTCTTGAGAACCAGGCCAGTCCGCTCCTCGCGAGGCACGTCTCCCGCTTGCTCCACGTACGTGTGAGTGAGAAGGAACATGTCCTGCACGCCCAACCCTAGCGCTAGGAACGGCACTATTTGCGTACTGGACGCATTGAATGGTATTCCTGTGGATTGAACAACAAAAAGTTAGGAAATATTCTTTGTCATCTTAGATACTAATAAATTGTGGATGAAAACAAAAGTGATATTTTTATAAAATCTCATGAAGATTGTATGTAAAAATAAAAAATGTGTGCGTGGAAAAAAGAACCAAAATAAAATGATAATCACCTAACAAAGCACAAAAGCCTAATCCGGCTGCGACAGTGATCGAAAGCAGTAGTACCCCTGCTATACCCACACCGGCTTGCGAGCGGACGGGGTCACGCCACTGCATTAGTGTCACGGCTACATAAATTAACTGAAAGAACCAAAAAAAAAAAAAAACTTAAAATAACGCCAACAAAACAGGTGCAAAACGAAAACAAAAATATTTAACTGAAAAAGTGCAAATTAATTATAAAACTGTGACTTACCATGAACATATATCCTAACATAATATTCTTTAACGACAGTTCGGAGAACTTGCCCAGAATGTCATTTAGTGTTGACGTAGAGAATGGGTAGAAAGTATACGAAGGCGACACAGACTCCGTCACTGTCATCTTTCGCACCTCCTGAAAATTAACGCAATATTAATTTATGATTTGGTGGAAAAGTTACCTATCTAAGCAGTACTTTAGCAGTAATTGCTGGTTGGTCAAAAAACGTTTATGGAGGAATTAAATAAATACGCAAAAATTCTGTTTCTTTCTGGTTGACACTATTTAATTTTAATTTTTTTTAGTTTTTAATTGAATTTTAGGAATAAAAATGCTTAAGAAATAACTAGAACAAGGAAAGGAAATCGATATTGTCCAGTACATGCATTCTTGGCCATCATATTTTTGAAATATCTTTTAATAAGGTCTTAGAATAAAAATTGATAACTTACAGCAGCAAACTTCCTCTGCCATGAATCTAAGACGGCGGCAGCTTTTTCTTGTGTCCACCCGACATGGTGCACCTTGTAGTGGTCCGCCCAGTACTCGTACATCTCTCGCTCGCCCATCAGCTGCACCACAGTTTGCAACGCTTTCGCACTCCTCAAGGCTGACGTAGAGTTCCTGGTAGCGCCACCTACTATAAGTTGTTCTGGCCACTGCATGTATGCTGCTGCGAAACCGTAGCACCCGTGGGATAGTTCTGCTGCTACGTCTGGAATCTGAACATGAAACGGATTATTGTAGACAAGTCAAGTATCTCTGTACGTGCCATTAATGATGATGGAATGTAATAAATTAAAGGTTGTTCTTTTATAACCCATGTTTCTGAACATCAAACAGCTATTTGAAGAACCAATTCAATATACAGTTAACAAATTAAACAAATACCTGGAACGTCATTATTAATGAAACAAAGTAAACTTTAAAATTTATGAGGTTTCCGTGGAAGTGCTCGCCTCCATCGGATGGTGAGCATTATTGATATAATAGTGTCATTGTGATGGCGATAGCTGCGGCAAACGAAGCCCATTGAAGCGTGTACAATGCGCCCGTATAATGCGGCGGTCCGGCTGCGCGGGCGCACCGAACAATGCGCGCCCGATCTGCGCCCGACCCTTCGCCGAACGTGGGTGGCGACAGACACTCAGCGAACTCACAAAAACCAAACTAATGCAATTGAGGACCCGACACGAATGTACTATTTGTTAGAGACAATTTGTTTGCTTAAAGAACCGTTCACTATTGAAACGAACTTCTCATTTATTAAAAAAATAAAGTGTCAAAACAATATTAATGAGTAGCGAGTAAAGATTCAGTTTTGTAACGTATATTTGGTGATGATGTTATCACGTAGTTGGTAACATAACTTTCACGCAGGGCGGAGCCCTGGCGGCAGGTAGTCGCACATCTGCCCGGCGGCGACCGCTTTCATCCTGCCTTATTACTGTTCCCAAAAATATTTTATTATTATGGAAAGTATTTAAACTTTATGCGTTCGTCTCGATAAAGATATTTTATTTGTCGTGATCCTACATGCTTTATTTATGTGCCAGTAAAACTGTCGTAAATTGAAGTCTTCATAAAAGGACCGGGAGTTTTCGTAATGGTCCCCTAATGTGTCTCTCATGGAACCGTAACAAATGGTCCACACACAACAACTAACTCTACAAAGGAGATTAATACTACCTGAACTTTTGGGAACCATAAAATAGTGCATTAGCGAATGCTTACCATACACACATTACACAAATTAGCACGGATGACGTAAGAAAGGTAGTTCAAGGTATGAAAAATCGAAAGCAAAGGGTCCAGATGATATACCAGTAGAAATAGTGTTTAAGGGATGATAGATGTTGTCGACGTTATTCTTCAATAACTTGTTGCATGAAGGAGGGACCCACAATAATGGACTCACCATTTCGCTCGCATCAGTTCGCTAGCAACAACTATCGAGGGATAAGACTCGTGTCGCATAATATGAAGGTATGGGAGAAAGTAGTACAGAAAAGTCTGCGAGAGGAGAGTGAGATTATCTCATACTAGTTTGGGTTTATAACAAGTCGAGGAAAACACGTCACTTTTGCACTCAGCCATTGGTGCGAGACTTAAAGACGTGCAGACGTGCACTCAAGAACTTGCACACGGTGTTCATTGACCTGGAGAAAACTGATATGATCTTGGGATATGCTGTGGTGGGCTTTGATAGAGAAAGGTTTGCAGTCCATATCGGACCTCCGTCCGTTCGGCTGGTGGCCTATATACCTACCAGTTCTACGAGAGAGAACTGATATCCAGAATAGATTGGAGAAATGGCAGCAGAAGCTGATGAATGTTCATATGGGACCGTTAAACGCACAATTACCACTGAATGGAAGAAATGGCGGCAAGTAATGGGAAGGATCTGCGTCTCCCAAACCTCTGAACTTAAAGGGAAAATATATGAACTTAAAGTAAGAACTTAAATGCAACAGAAAACGATATGTTGCGCCGATCCCAAGTAAATTGGGACTAGGGAAGAAAAATGAATATAGCGAATACTTACATTGCCTGTTTTCTTGTTGGGTGCCGTGTCTGGACAATGGGCGTCGGTGGGGTCGAGGCACGGCTTCTTCATGTAAGCGGAGGTGATGCCAGCTCTCTTCATGTAAGCCTCCATTGTGCTGAACGGGAACTGGAACCTCAGCTTCCTTACTTCTTCTAAAACCTCTTGGGGGTGTAACTGTGTCCATTGTAGTTTGTGCTGAAGACCACTGTGGAGTAAAGTTGCTTATAAATTTCACTTTCAATATTGGGACGGAATTAGCTTGAAAGCTGCCATCATAAGCAAGGTACTTACGGAACATAAATTGGATAGTCAGGTCCTAATAACTTGGATCCTTCCCAGAAGCAGTCGAGCGGCGTAATGATCGCGCATGGAATGATGTTGTCGATGATCTTCTCGATGTGGTAGGCTTCGAAGTCGGGTATACTGGGGCTATAGCACAAGTCCTTTAGCCTCCACTCAATGTCGTACATATGAACTGTTACGCGAGTTGCTGCGTGGACCACCTGGAGAAAGACGACCATTTATGAGACATCTATCATGATTTGTTATATTTGCTAAAAAGAAATTTGACAAAAAAGTCCCTTGGTAGTCTAAAGCCCTCTAAAACTTACTATATTTATTGTCTATCTGACTGTATAGGTTTTCCATCTGCGTATACTTACACGCGATTGTATCGTAATTTATGTGTCTTGTGACTTAGCACGACTGGAAACTAAAAACCACGTGTAAAACTTAAAGGTTCCTACAATCTACAAATCTCACAATGATATTACTTAAAACAACGATAAACTTCAGATGTATCTGGAAAGTTACCTTTAGGTGTTCGAGCAGTGCCCCTGCGTGCAGTAGAGACACGTCAGGGTCCTTGGCAGTTTGTATGATGAGCTGGTGCGTTGAGGAGTCAGCTTCTCCTAGAGCTTTTGCTGTGTATTTCAATTCTGCTTCTAATCGACCTCCCTCTACAGACAAACAAAAGAAAACAGTTATAGGAATATATAGGAATGCTTATTATTTAAATTATAGAATGATATCTTGGTAGCATGAATAATTACTCATTCAAAAAGTATGTTTAATCCTGATTAAATTAAAACTATAACATATCTTCAATAGCAGTCACTCTAGTGGGCGCCTGCACATCAATGTCAAATTAGCGCTCAATTTGCAAGTCCAACAAAAACTTTTATTATGTGTCGATTGATAAGTAATTAACTTTGCATTGAATTATTTATACTATATCGCGTGCTAATCGTATGTGCATCCATACTAATATTATAAATGCGAAAGTATCTCTGTCTGTCCGTCTGTCTGTCCGGCTTTCACGCCAAAACTACTGAACCGATTGTAATGAAATACACAGATAGTCTAGAGCCTGAGATAGGGCATAGGCTATAAAACATCCCGCTATGACCAATAGGAGCAGAGCAGAAACCAAAAATGTTGCGGAAACGGGAGCAAACACGCATGTACTACATATTGCTCCCATTCTTTTCACAGGCACTTATTTTATATCAACTGAGCTCATTCGGCTAGCAGGTTACGCGGGTGAAACCGCGGGGCACAGCTAGTTAAAAATAAATGTGTATAACGCGACACTCAAACAAAGATCTCTTAATTTAGTTAGGCACCTTCTTATATGCGCCGTCGTTGGTAACAAGTACGGATAATTTTCTACAAGGTTAATTATGTGTTTACATTCCTGTGATATGTTTTGGTAGGTTAACAACAAAATATTTTTGTAATTTCTATTTTGGGAACGTTTCTGATATTAATATTGTTTAATCTCAGTTTGGAAATTAATTTTATTTTGGCTAAACAATAACGCTTTACCTAACAATAGTAAGATTTATTATGAGTGGAAACAGTAGCATTTCTCCTCATTAAATGGGGATAGGCAACGCCAGTTACAACATCCAAATATAGCCTGAACGCCCCATCTACGCGCGTTTACAGTTTGTAGTCGACACATTTGTATCACAGGAGGAGCCGCGCGGCGAGGCGATACTTAACACATACGACTCGTGATTTACCGCGTTCCTATCCTACGCCCCTATGTTCCGACTGTCACTATCGTCGCCTGACACCCTTTAATTAGGAGTAGTGTCCACATTTCTTTTAATTAAAACAGATGCTCAACGTTTCAACGCCCCATTTCCTTAATGCGTTTTGACGTGTTGAAGTTTTATTTATTAAGAGGTAAATAAAGTTATAAGTAAACAAGTACTTTTCAAATTTATTATAGTTGTTCAATTATACTGTTTCCAACGACTTTACTCAACATAAATTGAAATAGGTTCGTGATTGTCGCATGTAAAGCCGGAGTCATTTCGCATGTTGTCAGCGAATCGGCGACAGAATTCGGTCCAATTAACACCCGTCCCGCTGATTTATAAGCCGGTTTGTAACATTTTTTGTGCCGAATTAGGTGCACGACGTGTTAGAATAAAAAAAAGGTTTGACAGGTACGCTTAACCTTAAATTATGTTGTGAAGACACATAAAATAAAATAAAAAAGGTAATGTATAAAGTATATTGCTGTGCTTCAGGGTAAGGGCATTTGGAAATTCATCAGAATAATAACGAAAACAGCAGGATACTTATGCGTATCTGTGTGCACGCACAATTTGCGTTTTGGGATTACACAAGACTTGGCTCGTAACATTCGTAATAAAGAATGTTACGAGAATGGAAATGTTGCGGGATTTTTGGCTTTAATAAAAGCCAAAAATATTACTTAGTGATGTGTTCAAAAATCATAAATATTATTATAGAACAGCTAAAAAACTTTAGAAAAATATTTCATAAGGTCTCTAAAAGTTTAAGTACGTTGACTTTAAAAACCTTTCTTGCAAAGTAGTTCTACCGCGACTTTTGACACTTGAAACCCGGTTCCACATTGGAACTATTTCTCACATGTGTTCCGTGGAACAGTGAAACAGTAGCAGTTAACACCCTCGCTCCTCGCTCGGAATGCTATTTTATTTTCGTCGCTAATTTATAGCGTGACCGGTCAATGTAGTACATAGAAAGGGCACGTAGCACAATGAGCAGGCAACTTACAAATAAACAACGATGCTATTTGCATATTGCCAATAATGATTTATTTCCAGTGTTCAGGGTTTATTTTCAGTGTGTAGGGTCAGCGTACCAATTTTACGGTTAAATGAGCAGAACATCGTACGATCAGCACTTGCTAGCTTACGTAGCTTTATACACATACCTACAATAATTATAGATACAGCAATAGTAATTACACGTGAAGTTTAAAGACCATAAGTTACGCATAATTAGTGACAGGTTTCTAGAATATCTCACACAGGGCAACCACATATTACGATTTTCTTTCATCTCGAGATTAGTATTAAACACGGTAAGTTACAGTATAAAGACCTCACATAGGCGACATTAGTGCAAACTTTCCATACGTAACTATTTAGTGTCAGTATAGTATTACTACTGAGTATTCTCCTTGTTGGTTCTGGTTACTCGGCAAGTGTTGCAATATAATGTTGCCAGACCACCTGTCAGTCGCCAGTCATTTGTTCACAGCTACAGATATTGTACTAATGCTAATGCCATAAACATTTCGCGGAACACTTTGTATGTAAATGAGCTTAATAAGCATTAAAAATTACAAAACGAGTATGAACAAAAAATCTGATGAAACGTGCCAAGACTTTTTGTGCACCTCGCACCGTTGTAACTGTGTCTAATACATTAAATATATCTATATGCTATCACAGTCGTATTCTACCGTATAATACAGATAACATACACATACATATATCAGTAGGTAGCAATCAACGGTTTTATAAATTTGATCAGCCAGCATCTGAGGTAGGTAGGTACCCATATCAGATGCCGACCGTACAGAGACAGACGTCTCAAAGGACGTTTAAAAATACGAAAAGGTTTTTGATTAATTAAATGTCAACAAGATAATTAGGCTTTAGACTGTACAATCAACCCGAAACACAATTTAAAACTACTATTCAACTAATAATACTTCAAGGTTTCAAGAGAAAAGATATAGAAAAAGGTTGTTAAAAAATAAACTCCGTGAAATGAAGGCTCCAGGTACAGGAATTTTAAAAATGTCTTTAGTTCGTGACACAGCACTAATGGTTGCGTGTTTATGTATACAGTTTGTGTTAGTTAAAGTTTATTATTTATATTTATAGAAATGTTATAGAATCACTCCAATTCAATCAAATGTCAAAGTTAGTAAGTTTCCCGAATAAAAAAGAACCTTACAATGCCTAGGACGTTAACACATTTGAGCGATCACAAAAATATACCTAGATACCTCAACTGGCTCGAAGCAAAACAAAAGCTAAGTTCACGCAGAGTCATATTCCGTGATATTCCAAGGCTCGTAAAACGCACATTCGTTTAGCTTAGCCAACAAACCCACATAAAATGTAAGCGTCAGTTAAAAACTATCGACGTAGAAAAATCAACATTGGAAGTGTCGTTCCAAGTGAAGGGCGCGGGCGTCAGTTTCGTAATCATTCAGGCTAAACATAGCCCCACTCGTGCCGGATATTAGGGATTATCATAAAGCAAGTGGAATGGAATCGAGCGTGGTGGCGAGGTGGCGGGCCGTTGTGCCGGTGGGCCGCACAGGGCGCCTCTATTTTAACACCTACCAGGTCGTGGGCGCAGTTTACGACTTTGCATCGCTTGTGTTGGATCACGTCAGCGTGAATAAGTATCGTTATCGATTCCCATAGCCAAGTGCTGCTTATATTGTGGCAAAATTAAGATGAAGTTCCGCACATCAGCGTTCGTTTTAAAATGTCTTTCTCTTTTTTTGCCTTGTGAGAAAGGGAACATGCCTCTCCTCATATTTTCTATTCAACATCAGTTTCAACGATATGTGTTAGAGACAGTAGATTTCCGCTACAAATAGTTCAACGCCATAGCGCAGGCGGTAAGCGCGGGAACATCGCAAGGTCGCGCGGGGTTATCGCGACTGTCTACCAGAGTAGAACTTTCACACTCACCGCATCGTATCGTGTCGTGTCTTATCGCGCGGCGACCAGCGGGGGCGGCGTCTTTTAAACAGTTTAGCTACACTTGCGCTTATCGGCCAACGTACATAGTCGTTGCATAAGTCAACATAACAATCAGCTCTTCTGACAACACAATGCGTAATGATCGCTTGAATGGTACCTAAATCTATCAATGTACGCGTACGCTATAAATAATCAATGCGAATCTTAAACCTTTTATTGCATTCTCGATGCGTGTGCGTCGATAGTGACAACATTTCTACTCGGGGTGGTAGCGGACGATCAGCGTGGACAATCGCAATGAATGACGTCGCGGAGGATCTGAGGACGAGGGAGTACGGCAGTACGTGGGCTCGCGCATGTGGTTGTGGCCACCCGCGCGCCGCCGTGCCGAGCCCGTGTGGTCCGGCCTCCGCCCCGCGCTCTACCCCGCCGGCCCTCTATGCAAATTAGCCAGAGCGTAGACAACAGATGGATGGTGGAATAAACAAACCGCGTCCTTTGCGGCCGGCGCACAGCCATGACGCGACTTTGTTAGTGCACGCTCTCTGGACCTTTAATTGACACATCAAGTGAGGCACAAAGTATTTCAATAGTTTATAACTGGTTCCACAGCTTTCTACCAAAGCGAAAGTAGACGAAAAGTTACTACTAGATAAAATTAAACGCGAAGTTCGAATAAGAGAAATGTGTAACATTTCGGTCATGGTCGCTAAATCGATTGAGCTTGCGGCAGGTTTTTGGACAAAAACTAGTCGCATTTCTAAGCCCGTAGCCGAAGTAACGAGCGTGGTTTGAGATAGGAGGCGCGGGCGCTGTGGCGTTGTCCACATCGGGCCACCGTGTAATCAACGGACAGATTATACCGTGCCACATTATGTATCAGTTACAAATAAACACGTGTGGCACATCTCATTTGACATTCGAACCAGACTGACTTAACTACGTAACTGCACCTATACGAGCATCCATCAAACGGATTAAAGCCTACTTAAGCTATGACTATACAACCTTATATCTGCAAGTTTATTGGCATGCACTTGAGAGTTTACTTAAGCTTTAGTAGGTCGAGTGTAGTGTACCACATTGAACAATACGCGTGGACTAGCATTATGGCCGGGTTTGAACATTGTGCTACAATGTTGCATTGTTAAATGAAATAAGCTTTTAGCTTTTATTCATGCTTCCATTGACGTCTTTCTATATGTATATTCATATTTGGGTGGACTGATATACATATGTTTACGTTTGATATTTTTCATGAAAAAGTAACAAGATATTTCAAATATTGTTTTGGACTTCAGAACTTAATTACCAAACAGATATACTGATTCTATAGTATCAAGCAGATCGAATAGGTACCGTAAGTTTTTTCAAGTTCCGCAAATAATAGGTCACTATAATGATTCTCTATGCTGCACAAATAAATACCAGTTTACATAGACCTCGACCACGTCCCATCGTCAATAGAAAAGAAGGAAAAGCTCAAGTTGGGAGGGGTCGCGGCACAATGGGCGAGCGTGGCACAGCAAGGCGTCTTCACACAAAAGCGGCCGGACAATCAGATCCCTCGTTTTTTGTGAGTCAATAGAAATGTTATACATTTTTTTAGTTTTATTGGTCGTAATTTTACGTAGGGATATTTACGGGCGGCCGCGGGCCACGTAATTAAGTTGTTAGGCGACTCGGGACCTTCGGCATTGTTTAACTGCGCCGGCTTTGTTCCGCGATAACGTCTGGGAGGCAGTTACCTTTCAATGTATTAGTATTATTTGGACAGTAGCCGACGACTTCATATAAATTGACATTTCAATCTTTTTATTTAGAGGAAAGGTCTTGGATTTATAAATTTGGTAAAATTCATCGTGTTGTAGACACAGTCATGACCTTAAACCTTTGGAGCACCGCGAACAAGTTACGATATCTGTGTAATGTAGGTAGTGCCAGTGTTGAAACAGGTGCTTCAATAAAATCTCTCGCTTCCTTTTTGTTACGTCCGCCCTTTTGCGACTTTTTTAGATGCCATTCCCGCTAAAGTTTGGAAAAGAACTTATAGAACTTTTATAGGCTACTATCAGTAGCAATGGGTTTAGTTTCGACAGTTTAACAACATTCATTGCGGTAATTAGCAAACATATTTAAATTTTTTTTAAATGATTAAAAATGCGATTGATAATGTTTTACGTAATTAGGGTTCTGTGTCGAATTCTTATTTAACACAAAGTGTTGATTTCGATCTAGTGGTCTAAAATAAAAAGATTTTGAATTTAAAATATCTCAAATATTTTTCTTTAATCTGAATACGTTACTCTGAAATTCGAAATTATCTCCGTGATCAAGTGCACCTTCCACGGGATGTTGCAATCACGGAAGTTGCACTCATGCGCTTCCTTCCATCCTAACTAATGACGTCATCAACCAATGAAAACCGAACTCTTAAAAAATAAAAATACTCATCGATTAATGTGTACCATTTCTTACATTCATAAGCTCGAGACCACCCAACACTGTTAAGGTCGAAAAAAAGAGAAAAGGTTCAGTTATTCACTGCTTTGTATCTTTTTTGCTTTAAAGAGGCTTCCTAGAGTTATATTTGTTTTAAAACGCGCTTTTCATACAGCTGGCAGAAAACACTTTTGTAATTTCAGTGAAACAGTTATAAGAATGATTAATAGGTATGGCTCTTACGCCCATTCGCACTCATAAATGTCGGATCGTTATGTTACTTTATAATGAGGGAAATATTTTACGACTGTTATCTTAATTTCTTATTTTATTCGCGTAGTATTAATAATATTTTTCCGTAAGTCAATAAAATTGTCTCTGATTTAACAACTTTTAGATATGATGCCATCAACTGCCATTTATGTGAGGTCGTATCTTTAATTAAGAACGCATAATTGTTTTTGTAAGTATAATGAATTGTAGGTATACGTTTGATGTCAGGATAAAATAAATCAAATAAGGCGCATTACTGGCTATAAAGGGTACACATTAAAATAACATCCTTGCGACATTGCCTGTGTAAATGGTGTCCTGTGCAATATCAATTAAATGGATTAACGAGCGTAACGTTACGTTAACGTCAAAGAAGTTAAAAGCAAATGCTGGTAGATAATAAATAGTAAAGTTTAATGGGGGAATGTGTCCGTAAGAGATACTTGGTGTGGCGGCGCGCATGCGCGGAGCTCACGTCTGTCGCGGTTCCGGGATCAAAACTAAACGTACCGTGCATCTTTAAACAGCATTTTTATGGAACAGCTTTTATCTTGCTCTGTATTTCTAAAAAATATGTCTGTGAATGATATAAAATGTTTCCTATTATATATTTCAAATGTTGATAAAAGAATAAGATTTGATTTTCCCACATTTATGTTAAAACGACAAAATTCTCAATAATAAGAAACCCTGAAAATGAAACAAAACTTCTTAAAGATTAATATAAAGTTAGTAGGAATCAGTTTCAAAAGGTACTAAATAAGTATAAAAAAAAACAATATTTCATCAGAGCGACGCGACATTTTACATCAATGTGATAAAACCATAAAACGACAATTAATTGGTATTCGCCCCAATGTTTGACTCCATTCTGTCTATTTTGTTTATAAGGTAATTAAATTGAACGTTTTTGAAAAGTTTTAACTATTGATAAAAAAACGAAGAGACAAGCTTTTGTAAGAATTATGAAGTTGATTAGTTTGTTAACTCAATTAATACTGCATTTTGAGGACAAAAGTGCACTACCTGAGGTAATAAATAGTACACGGGTTCAAGAAAAATCTTTTGAGATCAAGCAAGGTAACCAGTCAAATGTATGTACAAGTAGCTATTGTATTTTTTTACCGAATTATAATGTTTTGAGTCGTTTGGGGTTGAAACACGAGGGCCGGATGGTCTGAGTGCCCACTTAGTTTACTCTCGAGACATCATAGCCAAGCGCTTAGTCGACTCTTCGCGTAACCAAAGGGCAGACTCATTATGTATTTGGTTTCAGCATTGCCATACAACGTGGCGTGGCAAAGTTGATAGTGACGGTGAATTTTGTTGTCCTTTGTTTTTATGTGTATACTTATTAATTGTACAAATAACACATTATTTGATAAGAGCTTTTTTTTCTATACAATTTTTTTTTCAAACTAAAGCACCTACCATATCTCTTCACCACCTGTGGTTGACTGGTAGAGAATGCCTAAGGCATTATTAAGTCCGCCTCTGTACATGTCATGTGCGAAATATTAAATAAATAAATAATTTTAAGACGGTTAAATTACGTAAGCTGGATCCAGGGCTTAATTCAGTGCCTCAGAAAGCACGCTATGCCGTTAGTGTTGCCATAGGAACATCTAGTAGCAGTTGTTACGGTTTGTTGGAGCCCTAAAAAGTCCAACAATTAGTCTAACTGCAATACTTCGATATCGCCTTCGGGTTATGGAGGTCAGTCGGCAGTCGCTTCACGGAAAATATCGAAGTTTAGCAAAATCAGCAGCTACACTGGTAAAGCGGACCCCAGACTAAAGCTGAAAGAGCTTCGGATGCGACTGGGTTAACGCTGAGATGTTGATAACTTGTACAAAATAACATATTATTTTAAGACGGTTCAAGTACGTAAGCTGGATCAACGGCTTAATTCAGAAAGGTACTTCTGGAATCGGCTCATTGTCAGGAGGTTCCTCTCTCTAGAGTCCTGACCGCCGGTAGCTTGGACCCTGTTCCCGATACCGACGGGCTACAATTTATTAAATATCATAAAATAAAGGAAATAATAAACAAAATTGTTAAATAATGTGATTAGACAAATTCATCTAACAGTCAGTTCGCTGTAGCTTAAAGGTCTGTCGAGGACTCATCGAAAAACCTTAAAATATTTCCAACCTATGAAAGGTTTTTCGATCACCATCCTCCATCACCATCGTGAAGGAAAACATCTTGAGGAAACCTGGACTTTAAGTCTGAAATCGCCAACCCGCATTGAACAAGCGTGATTATTACGCTCAATCCTTCTCTTTAGGAGAGGAGACCTGTGCCCAGCAGTGGAACGATAAAAAAAGGTTGATGATGATATCACCATCTCCCTTGTGGCCTGACCTTATCAAAGAGTGTTATGTTCCTTGATCAAAGCCAATCATCTAAGATATCTGAGATATTTGGATTAAGAATTCCGACGACTGTAAATTAATCAACTAATCACTGTCCCACTGCAGAGCCGAAAGGTGTCTTCTCATACAGGGAAGGGCCTGAGGATTGATCATTAATTCATTATGCTTACCGATAATGGTTTGACGATTTCAGACTATGTATACTATCTATAGAATAAGCCCAGGTTTTGTCACGATATTTATCTGTTACCAATGTCAGCAATGTTGGATACACATGAATTGAGAATGTAACTTTGGTATTTGCCGAATTTTAAACCCACTACCTAGTGTTAAAAAGGGAAGCCCTAACCAATGGGCCATCGGAACATATTTCTCTTATAATCTTTGAGGAAACTGAACGTTATTAATTCTTGCCGCGAAAGAACGCGTAAAAATTTAAAATAAATAGTTATCCAACACGGAAAAGTGAATACACTATTACACACGTTGTTGCCCACATCAATAAAAGATTGTGAGGTAAATTAATAATTCACTTCAATGAATATAAATCAAGCGAGATACGTGCAACGAGCGTACGTGGACCGGGTACGAATTCTGTTTAAATGCGCAAGCGCAATGATCATTACTAACTACTTTTTCATTGGGAGATTGAATGATTCACTTCTTATATCAAAAAATTTGCGAAAAAATTAAACATCTAAAAGATATTATTTTTTTAAAGGATTACAGGGTGTTACGTCATACGTGGGTGATTACACGGTTGTAATCAATGTTATGCAAGGAATTAGATTTCCGGTTTTTCATAACATATAGTCAATTATTTTAATTACAAATGTACATGTCAAAAAATACTTTCTAACAAAGGTCTACGATGTGCTACGTAAGTGACTACGCTTTAATATAGTATGTTTTGGGAAGCATGATGAAGGAGATGGAATAAATGGCATCCGGTATCAAAGAACCAGTCCTGCGAAACCACAATATATTTTGAAAAAAAATACCTTGGAAGGCTTGTGTGTGCTACTTATTCCCATGCGAAATTTACTTAAATTCAATTGCGCAAAAACATTTTCTACGTGACTTTTCCTTTTTATAAAACTTGATGATTTTAAAAAATTTATTCCAGTCTGACAAGTAATAATTTGGCACATGATTGAACACTGTCGTAGCACTCTTAGGTCCGTATTCCAGAAGGAAACTCAAGCATTGATCTCTGCTTAAACATTATTTAAAACTAGTTTCAACCAATCAAATGACTTGAAACGAGACATAAGTAGAGCTTGAGTTTTGAGTGATGTTCTGTAATACGGACCTTAGATGTCTTTACTATGATTTTTTGAAACTCAGATCTTAAATCTGCGCATAGGCAAAGGGAGGCACGGTGATAAATTTGTGTCAGGTTTGGATGTGGTAATCATCTTAAAAAAATATGGTAAACTAGCTTTCCGCCCGCGGCTTCGTGCGCGTGGAGTTCGGTTATTTATATCGCGCTTTTTAGATTTCCGTCGGGAACATCAATTTTTTCGGGATAAAATGTTCTTTCTCAGGGTCTAAAGATTGTCTGTGCCAAATTTCATCAAAATCGGTTGAGAGGTTTAAGCGGGAAAGCGTAACAGACAGACAGACAGACAGAGTTACTTTCGTATTTATAATATTAGTATGGATTATGAAATACTGTATATATATTTTTTTACTTAATAGTCCGCGTTTGTTTGGCTACGGCGTAGCAAATCCGAAAACTCTATTTCATGTTATGCGTTAAAAGTGTTTGTTATTGGCGACATGCAAAATAGTTATTGTGTCACATTCAATACGACATTTTAATGACTTTGTTGGAAACGTTTGTCATTCAAAAATATGTAAATAGCCTTACATCTTAATACAATACAGAGACATTGAAATACAATTAGACTAAATCGAGTAGCGCACCGGACGCAAATATCCATTTTGATTGTTGATTGACGAATTTAAATTCAAGTTTACAGAGCTTCTAAGGGCGCTTACACATCGCGGCGCGCTGTGTAGTCTCGGCGCGCATGCCGCGCACGTACGTGAGACGGAAGCGGCTCCACAGACGCGCCTGTCACCTGCATTGGTATTCCACAAGATGCACAATGTGGCACAATGTCTCTATCATGATGTGCTTCACCCTTCCTACGTACACAGCTAATAAAGATGAAAGATACACTGTACACTACAATTTAACGTACCTTGAACCCAGAGTTGGTCGACCCTTGAGTGTATCTGTGCTGATTTCAAACCGACGCAGAACGTGGAGAGCACAAGTATTGCTACAAATAAGACTTTGCCCGCGTCGCCCTGTAGGAAACAGCCTAGTATGAACAGCTGTTCCTGAAGCCACGCGCGGATCCACAGCGACGTGCGCCCGCCTTCGATGTTGCCCTGCAAAATAACATAGAAACATTGAAGCAACATTCAAATAAACTACTATTCATCGTCTTTTTTTGGTAAACAAAAATCGGTAGCCACGGCAAGAATAGATTACACGGTAGCCGTCATACATGCTGTGTCACCACAGATGTATCGGTTTATTAATCTTTCGATGTTATATCAATAAACACAGATTAAGAGATCGCTTTGGCGGTAGATATAATAACATCGAAGTCTTTAAACGTCGAAATAATTTCTGAGTTGATTGTGATTAATGAGAATGGGTAGTCCAGGGCCCGCAGCAGTGGCGCCGCACCCCGGCCGGCCGGCGGCCGCTCGGTCGGGGCCTAGCGAGAACAGCCGACGCACTCCGAATCTCGTGAAGCGCTTACTAATTGCATAATAATAACTCAATCAACGTCTCGTGTTGAACGCAGCGATTAAGCGATCAAGGGTACGTTTGCCCTTTAGTAAGTCATTTCGATAAGACGACGAACAATAATGTAGAAATAATTAGCAGTTTCGACTTTAATTTACTTGGTATTTTTAATATGTTACTGATTTCTTCTTTATTCGACAAAAAGTTGATTCGTTTATAATGAATAAGCATATGAACGCGTTATACGACGTATAATATATGCGCGTCATGAAAAACTCTATCAGCAACGCACGCATTAAAAAAAAAAAAAACAAAACCATAGAAATAAAACAAAACAACGTCTGACATAATATTTTAGAAGTGAAAACAAAGCAACTCGCCTAACGAGACTTCGAACGGTAGCCATATAAAATACGTAGCAATCAAAATATAATTAGTGATTTCAGCAAGTTTCAGGCGCTTAAGGTCAATCATCCTGATTTACTACAGTATGTAGGGTGGGTTCACTGAACTGTCCGATATGTCCTGCCGAAATCGTGTTGGTTAGCTTCCGAGCGTAAATAAATAAATCGTAGCAGCAATAATGGCAGATACAGTGGAGAGTCGTAGAACGGTCCGGGTACGGCGCAGGCGAACGGACGAGGTGAATGTCGGGCGCGCTGGGTGGGCGTGACGTCACGGCCGGAATGCGCCCGCGCCGCCCGCGCGCCTTACCCCGCCCGCTCCGGCGACCCACGTGGAGCGTACGCAACACGCCACCACGCCACAACACAACCACCACCACCTCCAAGACTTCTTCATTCATGCTCCAAATTTGGCACACACAATATGCATAACGTGCAACATGATAAGCTCGAGTACGGCCGCACCGGTGGCCTACAAACCAAGAACAAGCAACCAGGCGATGGTCGCGCTTGTAAACCGCTGACGCAAGTGCTACGGGATTATTTACTATGTATAATCCGCGATGCGCTGGCGCCGGCGACCGCACTTCCTGCAGATAAGAGATTGGCCCACTAGGAACACGTTCTCACGATCATGTCCGACAGCTAGGATCAACGTATTCTCGACAGTACAATCGGATGCTTTGTCATTACTTTATGTCTCTCTACTGATTTCTGAATAATTTACTAGCTATTAATAAACCGTTACATAAACAACTCTTTATCATCTTACAGGAAATATTTCTGAGATAATTTTAGTAATGAATAGCGAGCGATACGCTGGCAAGTACTCGCCGGCTGACTTTGTTACTTATCTGAGGTCAGGCGCGGTGTATTTATTGTCTTAATATAATTACTCCATAAAGTGTCTCCAAATAGTAAATTTTTTGTTATTGACAAAATTATCACATAGGCCACACACGAGTCGGCTACGCGTTTGGTAATTAAATATTCACCTATGAAATACACATAACGTAGATCTATAGTTATCCATTCACAAAAACAATATAAACCAACTAAAAATACTAATATTTTACTAAGGTCTACGTATTGCTACGCTTGAGGACAACCGGATTTAATTTATGATTTGATTGATGAGTTGCAGGAATCAGCAGTAGATTCGAATTTATTATAAAAAGTATGCAAGAAATTTGCGCCATCCCACTGCTGGTGAGACCGATGCATCATTCAAATCTGCCATGTCGGAGTTTATCGGTTGAGCGTAGCAACAAGAGGAGTGACTGGTATGATTGGCGCGATCCCTGACATCCTGTGCGGCGTACCATCGACGTGCCACGATCAGACGGCTCCCTATATCTGCATATAATGGGACGTGGGTGTCGCCCTAACATCATCCCATTACAATACATGAGTCTTGTGTTTCAAACTTTCCATCAACATTCAAACGTCTACGCTTTTGAAAGATTTCACAATCTCATATAAAGAATGGCGTAAAAGTTTAAATACTTCAGCTAGCAAGTAATAAGAAAGAAGAAAGAAATATTTTTATTGGCACAAAAGATACATTTTTAAATTTTTGTGTACAATAATACTGCATTACAGTAGGTAGGTACAATAGGTTTCCCCCTGTCCCCTAAACTAGGCTAGGCCTGTATCTTAGGGGGCAGTGCCCGGCTACAGGGTATACAAATACATAATGCAATTTTGGCAGATGCACCAGTGGACTAGCAAATTCTTGAATTTTGACCTTGTGACTTTAAAAATATGAAAGAGAGACTGTGAAGAGTGAAATTGTATGGAGTAAGTGAGTGTTTGATGATTATGTTTAGGAAGTGTTTGTGGTGTAGTGAATGTATGTTTGTATGTGTGAAAATATAAGGCTCGTGAAAGAAAAACAAAAGGTGGATTACACATACAGAGTGAATATTTATTATATTGTGTATGTTAAAAGTGATTCCGTTCCGTGATAGTCCTGTTTAAGCAGCCATTCAATTAATGTACGTTTTAGTTTAAACCTTGGGAGACCGAGAATGTTTAGTTTTGTAATTAAGCTTTTCTTTAGAAAGTTCGACTACCTACCATTAAGAAACTTAGTGCTTGAGTTTGTCTACCTTGGCTATTTTATGATCGTTAATAAAACAATCAGTAATTATAGTTACAGTTATGTTCAAATTGTGGCCGATAATTATAATTACCGTAAGACAAGACTCCCTTCAGGAGTTACGGGGAAAATTGTAACAGAGGTATTTATAACTCACTAGAGACAAACAAAGCAGTTCATATGACAAAAAGAAATTTAATGACATGATTAATCGCTTCCAGCCTACTTTGTAGTATGCATGTATGATTAAAGATTCGAATGGCCCTCGTCAAGGACATCACGTTTGACCAATTGGCCAGTCGGCCACCGGCGTCGGCGCGCCTCTTGCCAATGCCACTGAAAGTCAATGACATTTTTAAATTCTTTACATAATTCTACGCACATAACTGCCACTAGTACACAGATAAAAGAAGCCTATAATAGCCTATTTAAGCCGTAAATAGAATTTACGTTTTTGTTTACGTAACTGAGTAAAACAAGAACATGTGATTACATGAAGTAAAGAATTCTCACGATTCTAGGGATATAAATAAATATGACCCCCCTACCCAGAATCTAGACCTCAAAAACATTTAAGGGTCAATATAATAAAATGTATCATCAGCTTAGTAAAATCTTATTACTTGCTCTAACCGACCGGCAGCGGAAAGTATTGAATAAATTCTGAACACCAGCTGTGAATGTGGCAATTCTCTCGAGACAACGTCAAATCTCATTTCCTGTTTCACGACAACGATCACCTGTATATGGGGACCGGCTATAGCCTACAGGGAAACAGTTCACGAAGTTGCAGTAGTTGTGTTTTGACTGTTATGTCCAGTAAGCACGTCTAAATTCTGACAATCTTAGATCTAGGTGGTTAGAAACGCCGAAGTGATCAATGTGATTATTTAGAAAACATAGAGTTAAATCATGTAAGTACAGCTGTTTAAATATCTTATTTATCTGTCTCACCAGCCTGTATTACCCCAAGGAAAAAACGAAGGCACTAAGTAAGCGATAATCTAAGTTCCATTGACAAAGTTATCGACAGCTTACAAGGTACCATAATTTTATGAGACACTATTTGCGAATCAATAGTAGAGAAAAATGTCAACCCGGAGCGGAAAGCATTCAATAATATCGAGAAAGTTGCCAAGTTAGGTGGACAACGTAACCGGTTCCAACGGCCATATGATAGCGATCATATCGATAAAGCACTAGGTTAATAGCTAAGATTCAGAGATACACAACATCTGGTTGCATCCATCGAATTCCTGGGTTCATTCCAAAAATAATGAGCAGACTTCAACAGATCAAATTTATGTAAACAAGGCCCACAAGGCAGTAGGAATTTATGAGTCACAAGCTTGAGTTCCAAAAGCAGCAAACAATTGCTCTCGTCTCTATCTTGTATTCTTGTCTACTGAACAGAAGAAATTCAAAAGACTTCATTGTGTTCAGCACGCCGCCCGCCAGCTCAAGTAAAAATCGTTTCATTTGACGATATTTCCATATTAGGACTATTTAATCGAAATAATGCTCGGATTACAGCATCGTTCTAAACACCTACAGGGATGCTTTGCCGTTCAGAATTTAATACCTCGAAAGGGATTTACTGGCGTTATATCAGACAAACCAACTCTTCGAAGATCCTTGAAATTCCAAATGGCGATAGAAGTTGTGGTACATAAGGGTTTCGGAAATACACAAAAGAAAAGAAATATTTATTTGTGAACTAGAAATTAATGTAGAAGTTAGGTATGGATGCTGTGTGTTTCCAAGAATGAACAACGAGGTATATTTAATTTTCTAGTCAGTTTACCTAAGCAATAGGTGATATTATTTTACAAATCTAGATAATCGTTTTTTGCGGAACAGTCGTCATTTCGCAAATGTAGGCGGAATATAATAGTCCATTAAACTAGGCATGAGTTGGTTCAGGTATTTTGCAAATCAGTATGTTAAAGACGTGGAACTTGGGAAGTTCTATTTTCACCTGAGTGGTTACTAAAACACGGAGAAAAACAGCTGGTGTTGTAAAGCTACTGAGACGGAGGCAACGGTCAGTGATGAGGAAAATTGCTGAAGGTGCAGTGATGTGTGTAGGCCACGTGTTGCGGCGCCCCGGACAGTGCATGCCGTAATCTGATATCAAAATTGCTGCCACCACATGCATTTCATAGTCTAGCAAACAATATCTCTGATTTTATTAACTCGCCTGAGTCCTCAAATCGACTGTTCTGCTCGTTTTTAAGAACCAGATGAACTTTTGTGTAGAAAACTGTATTGCCAAGATATAACACAACTTAAAAACCTTGTTATATTCCAAAATGTATAATGAGCAGTCCGTCCCAAAAGGCGCACCTTTAAAAATTGTGGATGTACAATCATTTATAGGTCTCCTCAACGCAGCTGCCGACCGCCGGCGAACGCAATGTTTGGACGAAGACAGACGATATGTGGGAAAAACTAGTGGAAAAGAGATGGAATGTAAACCTTAAAGAAGAGGAAAGAGACTGCCCTTTTGCTAAGAAGGAACGAGATGTAAGATCGGAAACCACAAGATGTCTCAATTCCACGAGGCGAGCTCTGTGCGGTCTTGTCAGACATAAAACTTCGTAGAATAGCATTCTTTTATTTTTATATTGAGGAAGCAGTTATGTAATTTAAATGTTTATTCATAATTAGAGAAGAGTCTTTTAGTTTTAAATATTGGAAATGGTTTTAGCGTTATTTTATTTATTATTTTTTTATTGCGTAATTAATTATTGATAATTAGAATTACTACTATTGAATTATTTTAAGTATTTACCTCTTCATTAATGAAAAAAAACTGTATTTATTAATTACTAAATTTTTCGACTATTAATCTGATTCATTCTATAGAAACAAAAAATATTAAATGTAGTATCGCTGTGTGTGTTTTGTAAGTGTGCGCGGGTCGTGGCGTGCGGGCCGCGTTGATGTCTCTATCGGCGCCGATGCGATGCGCGTGCGCAGGCCTCCGCGCGCCTTGCTCCCACTGCGCCTTAATTGCTTCATCTTGCATACGACCGACCAAGTTCCTACATGAGTTACTACACATCCACTGGAGGTATGTTACATTAACCTTACCACAGATTACAGCTGTTTTTTATGATTTCCATAGGTAGATGTTTCTTATTGAGATGACTACGAATAGGTGGTCGGACTACACTACAGATTTAGTAATGATTTGGTGAGCATTGTGTATGTCGTTTTTTCGGATGTAATAGGTAGAAATTATTTTGTAAATATACGAAGACCCGTGTGCTAGATTGCGTACTCTGTGGAGGCTTTTTTGAGACATTTCGGAGTGGAAGTTTCGCGAAAGGCGCTGGTAGGGGTGCAGACCACCGCGGGGCGAGCGTGCGGCCTTCTAGGAAAGCGCTACCTTCCCCGAACCCGTCTGCCACCGGTATACATACACGACGTGCCTACTCGACAATTGCAAAGCTTTCTATAAAAACTTAGGTACTAATCTATTATTCAGAGTGGCTTTTGTTTGATCATTTATTTATTTTGTTAATCACGTTTGGTTTTACAAATTATTTGGAATAAAAAAATCGGGTCCAACCTCTTACGCTGTTAGAGTTGAGAATATGCCAAATCGGAAGACGAGACTTGATTAATTAGACAATATTATATTTTTGTTATGTTATTGTGATGTTATTTATCATTCTGACGCTTCGTAAATATCATCTTCTTAGTAAGTAGGTTGCCTAGATGTTTTTACATTACAAAATACGCGCGGCCTTGATAGTACGCACAGTTACCACTAGTCGGCGCCACCGCTTTACTAGCCGCGTTCCTCAACGCGATTGGCATTCGCAGAAAAACAATCACACGTGCAATATGACAATTGAAACTCAACACTGAAATGTTATGTAGTGAACATTGCACCTTTTCAAGTTCGGAGAGCGCGAGGGCCGCGTCCACCCAGCTGGTGCGAATGTATAGGTCAGCGCTGTGGCGCGCCTCCGCAGCGGAGGGGCTTTCGTGCGCGGCGGCCGCTATCCGAGGATTCGCAGGAGCCTCGGAATCGGGAGCCACCATGATCTCGGGGCCAGGCTTGTCACCAGTATCCTCATGAAGACGGCCGGGGTCCGTCTGGCGGTGCACGCTGTCATATCACTCGCCGCCACATAACCACACACTTGTACACCAGGATTTGTCACTTCTATCTATCACTTTACCGTACGAAACACGGAACGATACCGAGTATCATAACAAAAATTGCGTCGCGTTTGCGTGTCGACAGTGGCGCGACTCGAGCAATACTGATTCGGGCTTCGAGTGCGTACACTGGATGTTTGTTGAGCCGCCATCATGATTCGACCGATTATGTTGCCGTCTTGGGCCTTGGGACCGAGAACGAACGAAGCTCGACGAAAAAGGCCGAGCCCCCTCGCCAGAGGACCACACACATTTTGTTGCCGTCTCGCTCACACAATTGAGAGGAAGAGGGAAGCTGAGCGGCAAAATAAAAGCATTGAATGAAGCTGCTACGAATGCCACCGGATCACAACGAATACACTATCATTACTGATATCGACGGTATAATTTGATACCGTGGTGGAAATGAGGGCACGAAAAATCTAATAAAAATCGCTTTTTAAAAAAGGGCCGCCTGTTCAAACTTCTTAATTGACACAGGAAAAAAGTGACTACGAAGAATCCAGAGTTTCATAGACACTTCAAAGCACTGTTTAGCAGCACTCACAAAAGTTATTACATCCCTACAATTACCACAAAGAGGGTACGATTGCTAGCCAAACATTCTCTCTGTATACAGATAATAAAGGCGGATCAAACATTCGGACGCACCATATCATTTTGTTTACAGAGTTTTCTGAGTAAAAAGTCAGACGAGCGCGCCCCCGCGGCCCCGGCAGGGCGGCGGGCTGGCCCTTTGATGTTGCCGACACAAAACGCCGCCGGCGGTGATTTAACTAATGAATTTATTTAGCGGCCGCACTGACTGATTGTCGATGTGTCCCCATGCACTCGATACTAGACACTGTTGGAATTGATCATTGATTACCAGGAAGTTCAATAATTTCCAACAAAAACGGAGAAATAGGAGCTATAGGAAAATTTTACAATGGAAATGACGGAAGACAGTGATTCTCAATTTCTCATCAATTCAAATATTCCGGCCCGTTTCTGCAGGTCAGCTTGGAGTTGATGGGTAGAGCAAAGAAAAGTAAGTATGTAGGTACGGATAACAGCACGTCAAGCTACCCGAAACTGTCAAATATTCCCAAACAATCTTCAGCCGTAAGCTCTTTAGAGATAAAGTTGAAAATCTGATAAGGAAATCTGACAGATTGTAGTAGCTTAATGTGCTGTCGTCTTTACGAAAATCAAAAGCATAAAGTTTTCGCATCAGGCTTTTTTACGTGAAGTTGACTTAACTTTATCCATATGCGCCATCATAGAGAGGGAGTCGGGAACCACTGATGTGCTAATTCAGCTTCTATTCAATTGACAAATGTCCCAAGAGAGTCTTGATGCACGCAAGGGAACCACAGGCTGAATCCTCAACAGGCGAAGTGTACCGTACCATGTTTTGTAATACGCGACTTGAATATAATCCAAAATCGGGGGATTGCCAAATATAACCGACGCGTATTAGTATTCCAAGACATCACTAATATCGTGTGCTTGAAATCTTTAAGCAGGCGTTATACGTAAACGAGCCATAAACCTCAAGTATTTCATTAGTGAGCACTTATTCATGTACTACATAATAATGTTTTGGACGTACTGTTGAAAAAATTAAGTACCTAGTAAAAGCGATCAATATGGTTCAACTCTGTATGCCTGTGCGACTGCCATTCCTTTCCTGCAGTTAATAATACAAGTAAACCAAAGCTTTCAGGCTGATATAATCAAAACTATGCTCAAAATTTCCGTATCAGAAATTATATCATATAACAAAATCGACATATCGCACGCAGTAAAAATAATAAGTGCTAATGCAGAAATGAATTGTTTAGATTTAGAATAACGTAATCAAAATAATTGTTTTCTGCATAACACTTATTCTTTTTTATCAGACTAACGGAAACGATATTTTTTTCCAAATGAAACATACTTTAATACACAGATGGTATTGACATCGATGACACCATAACCATGCGTTTGGAGAAATTTATTGTAGGTTTTAAAAAAGCTGACTCAATATCTACGAGGTCTCTATCTTGTATGTCCCTACAGCTGCAGCCTCTTGGTTTAGATTTACACTTGCAAGTTACTATGTACCCAGTTAATGTCACTTTTCAAATAATAAAAATGTTTTACGTACCTGATAAATAGTTTGAAAAAAAGGAAAAAAATAACAATTATTTATTAGGTTTACAATTGGCTTAAAAACATAGGTACAAGGAGTACCGTACCAGTTACGCATTGATCAAATTAATTTTAACGAACCAGTGAACCAATCTACAGTTTGAAATCTTGAAGCATTACAAACTTTTAACTAGATACTATATTTTTATCTTTCATCAGGATAAAAAAATAAAGCCGGCAAAAAGTTACGATCCAATTTGATTTTCATAAATCTAAAAAAAGACCACTGTTTTTAAGAGATTATTTTCAACATCCCGAATTAACATAGATATTTTTAACGAGGCAGCATAAAAGATATCTTACTGATTGATAAGATCCAATAACAACAATAAAACTTTACTGCATTATAGAGATAATATAAAGTTGATCGGATTAACATCTCGAGCCACACCCGACGACAACTCGATTTCACGGGGTGTACAACCTTCCTAGAACCCGTGGAGGTGTAAACGTCCCTATTGAATTCATTCCACCCATAATGTGAATGCAACTGATCGATCTCGCGATATTAGGGACTGCAAATATACTACCGCCACAAAATATATTATACCGATTACATCCACACAATATGTTGTATTTCATTAAACATAAAGTCAAATATCCTACAGCATTTCGTTTAAAAGTTCTTCCATTGTTCGGTTTCTTAAGGGTGGCTAAACTTGGACATTTTGACACTTCGGGCGAAGACTCAGCGGGGTGTCGCTCTATACATCTTCTTAGAACCTCGCGTGAGGTACGGGATTGAGACCATCCTGTGAAACATATCAATTATGAGAAATAGGCATTTCTGGATAATAAAGCATTTGAAAAGAATCATTTAATTGTTAAACTCTTTACACTTGAGCAAGTTTCACTGTCTGATTATAAATGTACTATAGATTAAAATCTTTACACCAAAGGATGTACTGCTTTTAAATGGCGTATGCGATATGCATCTAACTCGCATTCGTGATTACATTTTGGCATTCCAGTCAGCCATCATGATGCTTAATAAAAATTAGTAGTAGTCGTGCTGTCGACAGGCGTGACATTGACAAATTTATGGCGCTGTGCTGCACTGTGCTGCTTGAATTTTAGCCAATCGTTGCATACACAGAGTTAAATAGCGCTGGAAAAGGCGTTGGACTTTCTTGGCGCTTTTAAATACACATTACCATTATTTACATTAGGGCCGTGTTAAGACATATAGTGATTAGATCATTATCAAACGTTGGGCTCTTCTAGATAGTTTTTGAATGCGCCAAGTGGAATTGCTGGCGGCTCATTGACATGTTGTGACTGCGCCTGGCTGACGCGCATGTCGCCACACCATTTTATAGTTCTCGTAAAGTCAGAAACGTGTCACAAGATGAATTTAGATACAGTAATACGGTAATTCTGCACACACTCTCTATTAGACAGATCAAGGACAGGATGACACTTCGAGTAAATTATTTGTCAATTAATAAGCATTAAATGTCGTTCTTCAGAAACCTGTATTCACATTTCACGTATCATTCATGCAAGCGCTGATTCAGGACCCGCCGACGGTTCGTGCGAAATAAATTTAAGAATTGATTCCTTATCAGAGTTTAAATCAGCGGTTTTTTTGCAGCTTTTTGGGCACAAGGAAATCAAAAAAGAATCAGAAAGTGTTACATAATCGTTATTTTAAGAACCCACGTTCGGGTGAATTGTAAAAGGTGTTTACACCATTATGAATAGTTGAATAATAAAATGTGTGTGTTTGCAGTTGATAGGTACATTAGTCGGCGGGAGGCGGCTCATGTATGCGCGTGCGCGTCGGGCGTAAATCAAGCACTTGGAGGATTTTAATTGCACGCTCTTTGGTTTCGCACCTCGCGGCTCGCACCGATATCTTGATAAAAAAAACATGTCATGCGGACCCTCGTTAAATAATGTAGTAGTTGCAGCTATAAATTGTTTGATTTAGAACTAACTGTCAGTTTATTTACGTGCCTACTATAAAGCCTCTAAGTAGCGACCGCTATATGGCGCCACACAGATGGTATGGTATCGTTTACTCTATCATTATCCATATTAATGTTTATAGATGAAATTATTTGATACCATGCAACAAATTAATAAATGATGCTCGTTTATAACGTTACCTCAAATAATAAACAAATAACTGCAGAGTATTTACTGAGATTATGATGGTTTATAAAAAGAAATTATGAAGGTAAAAAAAATATGAGGAAATTTTTTTTTGCAATTTCTGTAAATATTTTTCAATGCTGACTATAGAGATGTATCCAAAATATGAAAATCAAAAAAATAATTAGTCCGTCTTATACATAATAGAAAAATTAAGACCCGTATTTTTTATTTTCTCGAAAATACCGAGATATAGCGTATTAAAGTTATGGAGTGGGGCCAATTACGTCACGCCGTGGTATATTTTGTACCACGGCGTGACGTCATGCGACATTTCAAATCAATATAATATCTTCCTAAGTATTTGAATGAAAGAAAAAATAAAAAATATGTGTTCAATCCATACTAATATTATGAATGCGAAAGTAACTCTGTCTGTCTGTCGGTCTGTCTGTCTGTCTGTCTGTCTGTCTGTCTGTCTGTCTGTTACGCTTTCCCGCTTAAACCTCTCAACCGATTTTGATGAAATTTGCCACAGACAATCTTTAGACCCTGAGAAAGAACATAGGCTACCTTTTATCCCGAAAAAATTTGATGTTCCCGAGGGAAATCTAAAAAGCGCGATATAACCAAACTCCACGCGGGCGAAGCCGTGGGCGTAAAGCTAGTATTTTTTATAAATCTATCTGATGATGGACATTAAATGTTTTTAGGATACAACCCAATTTATTGGCTCAACGGATGTTGCCATAAACAGGCTATAATTTAATTGTCACAGTACACAGAAATGATTCTACATCGTTCCTTAACTTCTTTTTAATTCTTTTTTTTTTTTTTTTGTAATCTTTGCCCCTCATTAGGAATTACTCCTGCATCGTAGGTGCCGACCCGGCCAGACCCGGAACAACTATCTGTACGCCATACAAATACATATGTATTTATTCCATGCAAGAATTGAACCCGCGAAACACAGCGCAGCAGTCGGTCGCTCAGCCACTGCACCAACCGTGTATATACTAATATTATTGTTTTGCATGCGTTTATGCTCTAAAATAGCTCTCCAAACCTATAAAATACCAATTTATATACTAATACTAGCTGCGCCCCGTGGTTTCACCCGCATAAATAGTATTGACATAAAAAGTAGATAAAAACCTATTGTCATGCCTAGCGAATGTATATACGAAATTTCATGAGAATCGGTCAAGCCGTTTCGGAGGAGTATGGGAACGAAAACTGTGACACGAGAATTTTATATATAAAATTATTTTTACATGCGTTTATGCCCTAACATAGCACTCCAAACCTATAAATTCCAACTTAGAATAAACCAAACAAAAGTATATCCTCTCGAACACATTTCGTCCACTAGCTTCCTAACCGCAGCAATCAGTGAGGACCAAGAGCCAAAATAAACTTCACCAAATTATTTATAATTTATGTTTAATAGTGGAGCGCGGTGGGTGGTCCGGCGGACGCCTAATTGGATAAATTGCCGAGTTAGACGCACGATACACTGAATTAAACAATTTGTTATATTTTACCTGCACGTTGGCGGTGGAGTTACTATCACATAACGGACGCGCTACGGCGCTACGGCGTAGCCTGCAATTACGCAAACATGCAACTTTTGTAATGTACTGCGTAGCAGTGTAGAACAAGTTCGTAGACTAATGACTCCCTGGCCTATAAAAAGTAATTGCAATTTATGTTCGTAATAGTGCACTAATAAGCCAGCTTACTTGGTGACAGGTGCCAACGCGGTATATAAACTTTGACATAGATTTGCAAGAGTTTATAGTAAATATTCGCGTAGTAACTAAACATTTAAACGACAATTTGCTTAATGGTTTGGACAAAATTTGTCACTCGTTTGGCGATATTATAAAACTACAGTTAAAAAGTAGTAGTAGTATATACGGAGTATTTTGCAGATTAATATAATGCATCATGGCATAACAATTACTTTTAAGTAGGTACTTTTTAAAGCGTTAAAAAAGCAGACCACCTTTTTTTATCATGCCGTACATGTTTCAAAGGTGCACAAAAGGAAAGGGAAGTGGTGTACAAGTAGATAGTGATGTCAACTGTCACAGACGTGGAGGTGATCTTATCAGCAGCTGTTGTCCAATATATAAAAACGCCACGCTTGGCTCCAGGTAATGTGGTTAACTGTTAGTTTAACGGACACCTTAAACTAACTTTTTTTCCTTCTTAATCATCATCATCATCTCAGTGTTAATCCCAGTCGCATCCGCAGCTTTTTCAGCTTTTTGGAGTCTGGGGTCCGCTTTACCAGTCTAACTGTTGATTTTGGCTAAACTTCGACATTTTCCGTGAAGCGACTGCCGTCTGACCTCCACAACCCGAAGGCGATATCGAAGCATTGCAGTTAGACCAATTGTTAGACTTTTGAGGGCTCCAACAACCCGTAACGACTGCCACTAGATGTTCGTAGGGCAACCGGGGCCAACGGCTTAACGTGCTTTCCGAGGCACGACCAGACCAGCAAATATTCATATTCATGCATACAAATATTTGCACTGTGCGGGGTTCGAACCCGCGCCTCAATATTTTTTCCTTCTTAATATACAATATTATTTTTTGTTTATATGAAACCCGAAACACGTACAAAATTTCATAAACATATAATGAAAAACCACAAAGTTCCTTGCTATTCTATTTGGTTGTTCCAACAAAAATATGGATCCCGGTGCGTTGACCTCTGGCGTCAACTGTGGCGCGCACGCAAGTACTATGATCTATCGTAACCGCTCGATAACCACTCTGCAACAACTTCTAAATGTGTGGAACAAATTAACATGGTGTAAAAATGATTGGAATCTTTGGTTGCTTATCTATTTGGTTGCTTATACCATATGTAAAGAAAACCCTGTCCGACCCATAAGGATAATAAAGGTTAGGTAAACACATGACCAAATAAAATTTTACATAATCATCATAGTAACAATACTAATAAATTTTGAAATAATCCTTTTTTCCCGGGAATTAATTCCAATTTCCCCGAAATTTGGTAATTTTTAAAAAAGTGACAACACCGGTATTATTATAAGCGAATAGCGACGCGACCACGTCACAGGTGCTGCGTGCCCTGCCCCCCGCCGCCCGCGGAATGGGGTTGCTTACCGCACATGTATTAAGTTACCTCTTTTTACGAAATAATATTTATTTTTTTAAGGGGGACTTTTTTTTAAGTTTAGCCTGTCTTTGTGGGCATTAGTAGAATCAGTTATCGATACCTAACAATACCTTCACGGATCGGACAGGGTTTTCTTTACATATTGTATATTTATCTTATATCTGCTCTATTCAGGTTTCGCATAAACAAAAAATAACGTTGTAAATTATAAATTACGTGTCACGTTGTTTGTCCGCGATGTACTCCTCAACTACTTAGATAACCGATTTTAATCAAATTTATAGGTACACTGTGTGCAGTTCGATCCAACTTGAAAGATAGGATAGCTTACATCTCAATTTATGATCGCAATATTATTTTATTGCAAATTATTTGTCTATATCAGTCATGAAGGTCTCCATGTTTTTTACAAATGGCATTTATGTATGTAAAAAACCATGAGGGTGCCCATGTCTGCTGTTCTTCTACCGTTCCCCTTAAATACTTAGTTTACAACAATGTACTTAAGACTGCAAAAACTTTAGCCACAGCAACGCGTGGCCGGGGCAGCTAGTGTATTATAAATTACTAGCTTTCCGCCCGCGGCTTCGCCCGCGTGGAATTCAGTTATATCGCGCTTTTTAGATTTCCCTCGGGAATATCAAATTTTCCGGGATAAAAAGTACTCTATTATTTAATCCGGACTTCTAACTTTACGTCTGCCAAATTTCAAAGCAATCAGTGCAGTAGTAACGGCGTGAAAGCGGAAAAAACATACAAACAAACAAACTCACTTTCCGATTTATAATATTAATAAGGATTGCTTGACCGCGATACCAATTATGTATGTTTTAAGTAAACATAAGTAATTATAAAATAAATTATAATATAATCGAAATTTATTCTGTGGCAGCGTGCAGCTAGTATAAATGTGACATAATCAATTAGTCATAAAAATTACCATATACGATTTCCGTTTAGTTTAAACATATAATCTGTGGTCAAATTTCTTATAAGTATTAATCAAGCGAAATCCACTCATATTTTAAGTTGATTTGACTCACATAAAACTCTCAAATCGACCGGCTAGTTGAATATCCATACTAATATTATAAATGCGAAAGTAATTCTGTCTGTCTGTCTGTCGGTCTGTCTGTCTGTCTGTCTGTCTGTCTGTTACGCTTTCCCGCTTAAACCTCTTAACCGATTTTGATGAAATTTGGCACAGACAATCTTTAGACCCTGAGAAAGAACATAGGCTACCTTTTATCCCGGAAAAATTTGATTTTCCCTAGGGAAATCTAAGTAGCGCGATATAAACGAACTCCACGCGGGCGAAGCCGCGGGCGGAAAGCTAGTGTATTAATAAATTGCTACAACTGCGCGATCGTATTTTATATTTGATCGACATAATAAAATAAGTCATTGTGATATCTCTCACTGCTTGATTAACTACCTAGGTGCATGTATATTGCTAGTCTTAGTCACTTTTAACTTTGAATAAAGGTCAACTTTGATATAATATATTGACTGGGACTCTGTTTTTTTTTAAATATGCAATACGTAAAGAACACCCCGTCCTACCCAAAAGGATAATAGAGGTTAGGTATACACATGACCAAATAAAATATGAAATTTTATGTAATTATCATAGTAAGAATACTAATGAATTTTGATTTTTTTTCCGCGAATTAATTCCATCTTCCCCATAATATGGTATTTTTTTTGAAAAGTGACAACACCTTATTAGACAGGATTGTTATGAGTGATGCGACCACGTGCCACGTGCCCTGCCCCCCTTCGCTCGCGCATGTTTGCCTACCGTGTTGCCTACCGCACATGTATTAAGTTGCCTCGCTTTTACGAAACAATATTTTTAAGGGTAATTTTTTTAAGTTTATCCCGGCTTTGTAATCATTAGTAAAATCAGTTACCGATACCCACCAATACCTTTACGGATTGGACTGGGTTTTCTTTACATATTGTATGTACGTAGGGTTGGATTTTAAAGGAGATAAGTAAATAAAGAATAAGGACTTACAAAAAAAGAGTAAGTATCATTTATGTTTTAGTTTTAAAAATGTATTTTTTTGTTCTTTTTGCGGCACATAACAATTTTAAAACCTATACAATATGTGTATAGGTAACATGTGCTTGACTGCAATCCCGCCTGATGATAAGCAGTGATGCGATAATGTAAAGCGCGCTAGAACCTATTCACTCTATCCTTGAAGACACCTAAATTGTAGTCAGTCGGAAAAATGGCCGTATTCTTCTATTGAAGAATGTAAGTTGTCGTAATGCTCCTTATAAAATTACTTTTCAAAAGAAATTATCACCAAAAGATATTTAAAAAGATGAATTGCATTCTATAAAATAAACATATTTTCACGTGCCTCATAAAAGAACCATATCGGTTGTCCCATTCAAACAAATCATAACAATGTGTTTTAAGTGTTATTTTAATAGATACTATCTCCTGTACTATAAGTCTCTGAGCATAATTTCTTAGTATCTTAGCTAGTAGCACGGTGCGCGGTGGGTGGTCTTCTGACGTCTCTATATGCTGGGCCGGGCCTATGGACATGCATCTAAATGTCCTTATAATTCACTACATCTGCCACTTCTCTAATGTAGGAGCACCACCATTCCACATGTATTCAGGACATGCAGACTGCTTCCATTGTCACCTGAAACCTAAAATGAATCAGCTGATTTATATTCTGTGTAAGTAAAGGAAAACGGGCTACTATGGTATCCGTGAGTATTAGGTTGACAACCGTTCGTAGCTTATCTTTTAATGCGATCTCATTGTGTTGATTATTGTAAATTTATAGCAGATGATTGTCTTACGATGCTACTTTATGGTTTACTATATTTGGAAAGTCATCTATTCATCTATCATACTGCGACAAACAATTGAGTTATTGTATATTCATTCATGACCGATTTATCGTATTTGGTTTGCCACACGATATGCTAAATAAACTTGTAATACTTAATTAAATGAATGTTAAGATTTTTATCTGAATGTTCTCTGAGTTATTAATAGTTTTACCACGCTAATAAGGAACATGTTGGTATACTTTGGCAGAACCCTAATAAAATAATACTCCTCTACAATATCCTGGGAATATTCTCCAGACCGTGGCCACAGTCGCGGGCGCATCCATAATGCAAGCCCGACTGATATTTTCCATTAATGATACGGAATCTATTTTTTGTTACCAACTTAATTAATACTTAATGTATGTTTATAATACCTTAACGTGTACGTACTCACTGATAGTTTAATTATTTTAATCCATGACCACACACTACTAGCGGCGATATCATCTGCATTCAAAGTATAAAATAAATAATATGTAAGTACTTTGTATTTCGCTTCTAGTATGATTGTTTACGAACGGGGCAATTAAGATGACAATTAAGAGGTTTTTAGTAGCATTTAATCGTCCTTTTAATGACTTTTGCGCTGATATTGGTATAAGTTTACAATGTTGTACGTAGCGGGAATCTGGAAGGGATTTGATTAGTATCCTTTCCTTCGATACTCTATGAAATTGGTTAATAAATACTTTCAAGGATTATTTTTATATCATACATTTTCAAATTACTTTCATGTGTTTTATTTTTCAGTGGCGTTACAACGTATTTTGTAATTAAAATTTTCTTATTTAAATAAATATTTCCTAGGTACTACCTTTTCTTTTTTTGACTCTGTGGTAATGCATTTACACACCGTACCCCGAAGGGCGTGTGTGGGACTCGCCCAGCCGAAGCCGGGAATACCCACAAAACCCACAGCGGCACAACCACATCGCCTGAGTGGCGGGATCATGGGAAATGGCAGAGCCTGTCTACCAATCCCCCGCCGGCGATTCCCGCCAAATGCGGGCCCACAATGGTCCCCCCATAAGGAGGGGCCGGACTGGGTACGTCTTCTAGTGCGAGAACACGCAGCAGCCAAGGGTTTTTTAGCGAGGTGTCCTTCCTCTTAGCCCCACTCGTTTGCCCGGAGGCAAACGGGGCCCCCAGCTCCTCTCAATGAGGAGACCGGGTTGCCCGACGGTGACCCGGAGTTCGGGTCACGTCACCCACCTGGAGTGGTGGCCGACCCGCCGCACATGTGACGGCCGAAGCGGTCCCTACTTCATGTTTTGGACCGCGCCGGTAAACCGGTAACCCCCATATCTGGGGGCCGTTCCCCTATCCGCCACCTGGGGACGCGTCCGATGGCAGGCCAGAAACTGCACACGGATCCTAGGTATGCTACGGAGGCTGTCCACCTTGTAGTAGGTACTACAAGGTGGACAGCCTCCGTGGCGTAGCGGTAGCGAACGCAGCCGCTGCGCAAGGAGGCGTGATTTCGATCCCCGCACAGTGCAAATGTTTGTATGCATGAATGTGAATATTTGCACTAGTCTGGGCGTGCCTCGGAAAGTACTTTAAGGCGTTGTCCTAATTGGCAAAGATACCACAATGACACGATGCGTTCTCGTCGTGCGATGAGTTCAAATATACAGATATCATCAGAGTGTCCTAATTTGAACCTCGCAACTAATCGTGCGAACACATGAAATGCTTAATAATGGTCGTATGCATAGACACTCTGATGAAATCTGTATGTTTGAATTCAACGCACGAAGAGAACGCATAGTGTCATCGTGCGATCTCCGCCAATTAGGACGGCTCCTAAAACGTTGGTCCCGGTTGCCATATGCCCTCAAAAGTCCAATAATTGGTCTAACTGCAATACTTCGATATCGCCTTCGGGTTGTGGAGGGTAGACGGCAGTCGCTTCACGGAAAATATCGAAGTTTAGGCAAAGTCAGTAGTTAGACTTGTAAAGCTCTGGGGTCCAGAGTCCAAACCTGAAAAGCTTCGGATGTGACGTGCGACTGGGATTAACGCTGAGATGATGATGATGATGTCTACCTACTACTAGGTAGTACCTACCAATATATGAATATTCTAAGTATTAAGGAATTTATTTTTTTTCCAAATCCCGGTTAAATTATTTGCAGACTATATCATAATGAAAACACATTATAATTTTTTACCACGCAATCTCAGGATCAATGATTCATCAAAGCGCAAAAGCCGTCAAGTAATAGTCAGAACAATAACTCAGTACGCAGGAAGCAAGTTAGTATTCATAAACACGTGCTCATATAAGGGCATCAAACTTAACTGCTCGATAAAGTTGGACGAATTCCAGATAGCTGTCGATCATTCATCGGTGACTGACAACCGTCACTCGTGCGCAGGTTTTTATTATACATATGTACTCATTAACTGCTACGTTTCGCTACGAAATAGATACGTAGACATCTCTTTGCGTATGAGAAGAAATTTAGTTTGTGGGTGAGGTTGTTCTAATTCTATATTTAATATATTTATTTATTCTTTCGCACATAGATTGTACAGAGGCGGACTTAATGCCTTAGGCATTCTCTACCATCGGTGGTGAAGAGATTAGTACAGTAGCAGGTGCTTTGGCGGACTTAATGCCTTAGGCATTCTCTACCTGTCAACCATCGGTGTAGAAGAGATTAGTAGCAGGTGCTTTAGATGAAAAAATTGTAATGAAAAGTTTAAAAAAATATCTTTATAGTATTAATAATAACAAAGACCAGTAATGAAGCAAATATCTCATAGAAAACTATGAGATATAACCAATAACGGTCCTTAAAGTATAAGAATTGTCCATAAGCAATGTTAAAAACCAGTCAGGAACCTAACTTATGAATTTAACAGTTGTTAGGTACACGATGGATTATTAAAAGATAAGACTTGGTTATTAATAATATAAAGATAATTAGAACAACCTCACCCACAAATTAAACTTCTTCTCCCTTCTTCTTACTTAAGCCTCGAATTCTTCGCCATGTCTAAGAAGCGAAACTTTGAAGTCATGTGACATCTGCCAACCTGCACTGGGCCCGCGTGGTAGATTATGGCCCACTCCCAGGAGGTCTGTGTCCCAGGAGTGGGAACACTAAAGGCTGATTATGAATAAAATCATGACGAAAACCGGCAGGGCACGTGGGTCATAAATGTCTTACCCTGGCGCCTCCGTCGGGCCGGAACAAGCAGGCTAGACCAAAGAAGTGCTGGATTGACGTTGTAAGGAATGACATGCGTACCAAAAATCTCACACCACAGGATGCTAAAGATCGCGCGAAATGGAGGAGAATGTGCAAGAAAGCGGACACCGGGCTCCAACGCGAAAGCCGCGATTGCAACCAGGATAAACGCTGAGATGATGATGATAATCGATTATTAAGAGTAAAATCGTGGCCAGCATCCCTTATTTCATTTTACCGGGTGATTTATGTATGAAGTATCAGAAAACCTTCTACGAGTAAGACGTTTTAAAAAAATCTGGTTTCAATAACTAAGTTACTTGCGGCTTGCGAGGTTTACCTAAACCCGTATTTGTACCAATGCAAGCAGTGCGTTGAATACCTATATTAAAAAGCTTTCCTGAGTGTTAATAAATTTGCGCATGATACCCAACTTAAACTTTTTATTTAACAGTTTTTGTCTGAAACCACTAGCAGTGGTACGAAAACGGATTATTCCACAAATCCCCCCTGAAAGTCCTCCATACCAAAAGTGCATCCTTCTCGACTTGAATAGGGTATGAAAATAAAAAAAAAAAATAATTAGTCCGTCTTAAAGATAATAAAACAAAAATAAGAACCGTATTTTTTTTTTGTCGAAATTACCATAAAGTTAAAGCGTATTAAAGTTATGGAGTGAGGGCTAATTACCTCACGCCGTGATATTTTTTTGTACCACGGCGAGACGTCATGCGACATTTCATATCAATATAATCTTCCTAAGTATTTGAATGAAAGAAAAAATAAAAAATACGTGTTCAATATTTTTTATAAATCTATCTGATGGACATTATTTTTTTGGATACAACCCAATTGTAGTAAATTAGTAAGTACACGGTTATTCCCCGGAAGGGTAAACCAAAAAGACCTTATCTCCAAATCAGAGCTGAGGCCACTGCTTCAAAAAATTGTCCCCCAAATCGAGAAACCACATTTATTTTATTGGAATAATACTAATACTTTAATGAAACTGAAGTACAGGATTACCGCCTGAAGATTTATTACTCGCGTTATGTATGAAGGGTCATGGTTACAACCGTAGCTTTACCACGACTTTAAAATGAAATCACACACGAAAGATACTAACATCTCTTTCGGTTGTTAACAAAAACCCTTATAAATAAAAACATAAATAGCCATATGGAGCAATAAATTTGTTTATTGTACAATAAAATAATGTAGCGAGTTCGTGTTGGGTGGTCGTCGGCATAAAAAGCCGGGCAAGATGGCGGAACAAGCCGTTGCCATAGAGACGCGTCCCCGCCTGTAACGCCACACAGTGCTCTAACAGCGTGATCTAAAACATATAAAAGTACAAACTTACAATAAATTCATTATCTCTATTAATTTCTTGCAACTGAATGACTCGTAGCCCTGTAATGATGAAAATTTTAAAGGCATTAAATGTCAACCTATGCATACATTATAATTAAGTAGCAATTAAGCGTTTGATATTTATCTACAAGTACCCGCGATTGTCATCTTAAGTAGGTGTATAACACACGTACATAAATAAAAACTGGTTCTACAATTATACTTGATTTGGAGTTCATTTCTTTATGAATTATAGAAACATACATACATTTGGGTCTATCGTCATAAATTCATAATGTTTGAGTTCATCCGTGTCTAATGTACAATTTCGTCCAACGGCGCGCCGGTCGGCACACTGGGTGCGCGGCGACGAGTCGCGCTGACAGAGCGCTCAACGGAACAATCGAGCCATTGTTTTGTACCATCCACGCATTAATTAAATATTACTTGTCGTTCCGTATAATGACTTAATTTTGTACTCCGGGGGACCAACAAACCAAGTTTATTAACTCACTTTGTACTTCGAAAATTTAAATGCGGACGATTGTCCGCTTTTAACGTTCCTAACATTATGTCTTATAACTTTGCAAGCAATATTTTGTTACAACAGCTATAAAAATCCTGAAACTTGTAGTCAAACCTTCATCTTCCAAGCATAAATGCATAACTGCATAAAAGTTTATTACTAGTAAAAGTTTCTATTGCCAATAATTACAGGCCTATAGACGTGCATTTTGTAATTAAGTTTTACTTATAGTGTGAATTTATTTCAACACTAATAGCTTTTATAATGTTCAGTTTGTTAAAAAATTATGAGTTCTATCATTCCAAAAAAGGCAGTTCATCTACCAAGCCAGAGTACTCCAGAATTAAAATAAACTTAATTTCTTCCAACTTAAAAGCTCATAGTAATATCTAAGAAACTGAAAACGAGATAACATTTATAGTGTAATGAAAGCGGGTACCCACTTATTAAAATATCAGTTAACAATATCTATAATGATTTTGCAACATCCCTAAATACTGGGAGCCACCTTTTATTTATGGGTTGAAAAATTTGTCCAAAATTATACAAAGAACAAAGCGGCGGTGAAAAATGTAAAGGAAGATAGGTAAAAAACGAGCGGAAACGGATTCCTGACTAATCGCACAACGAAAATGTCTGTCGAGCTAATGTCTCTATAGGGTGGCGCAGATTGATGGCTCGGCGATTGGGCACGCCCCGGCCCTACGACCGCCGGACGATCGCTTCTCGGTAGCTGGCGGCTACATTAAACGACATACAGCCTGCGATACGTTACATAGATTCAGCTATTAACGCATCACAGTTGAGAGCCAGTTTCCTGCTATAAACTTATCTAATATGGTAACTTAATTGCATTTTGTGCCACAACCCGCTTGCTTCCCGCATTCTGCTCATGTACCTACTTACGCAAAAGTGGAAAAGCTCGAACTCTTACTTATTTGTTACGTATGGATGTCAGCAGAATCAGATCGAATCAGAAATGCGGAGTTCCGTAGAAGAATCAAAGACATCGACATATATCGCTAAAATTAAGTGGCACAGTGACAGACACAGCAGTGGTGGTGGGGCACATTGCTCGTAGAACCGATGGCCGATGGGGCCGTAAGGTTCTGGAGGGGCGGCCAAGTACCGGAAGACGCAGCATAGACAGGCCCCCAACAAAGTAGACAGATGACCTGGTGAAGGTAGCACACGACCGGAAATCATGGAAAGCGTTGGGGGGAGAGGGGCTTTGTCCAGCAGTGGACCTCTATAGGCTGAGAAGAAGAGAAGAAGATGTATGTCAGTAAGTATACGTAAGTGATCTCAGTGACTATACTTACATAGATATGGTAAGGTAAGATAGATTTATATAATCTGATTCATTAAAGAAGGTAACCTGTGGGTTGGTTAACTTACACTCCAATAATCATAGATATAAGAAATAAGCTAATAACGCGCTTTCTGTTATCATCTGTTTTATTCCGATCTATAGAGAAAATCGCTAAACAATGTCACGTCTCCATCTTTATCATGTTCTGTGACGTAAGGGGTCGAAGCAACAAAATACTATATATCTTCGGACAAGACAATTCCGTGGCGACAGGCCCTTTTACAGGTCGTATAGCCGATCTACCTGAGCTGATGAGCTTACTAAAATATCGCCTAATAACAATGTTATTATTGCCGGGCCATATGCAACCTGTCATTAAGGAAGAGACATCATCATCAGCAGACATCACTTCCTAGAATGGTTAAGGATGTTTGTCTTAGCAATGTTTGACCACTTATTGGTGTGGTTGTGACTGCGAACCATTCTGGGAATAAAAAGAAAACGCAGGTTGTTTGTTGTCAAGTTTCGGAGAAAACTTCAGGGTGATACATAATTCCTTTTAACGCCAAACTCCAGGCAGTAGAAAGAGGTTTTAATAAATGAAGTTGATAGTTTATTGGCAGGAAGACATTAATTAGATGCCCAAAACTGTATTGCATAGAAAATGATCATGGTTAAACCCGAAATAATTATCATGATTGTGTTGTATCAAAAGGTAAAGATCTATTAAACAGGCATGAAATATTTTACTCCCAAGAAACAACCTTTTATACAACATTATTACTATCAGCATAATATATGACGATGTCAGTCTCAAGGTTCAGTCTCCAACATCAATATCTGTTTAACAGAATAGTGGTTCGCAGCTACAAACGTACGCTCAAATCAAAGCAATTAAAGGTTAAGGTTAGAAATAAATATTGTCTGCGTGAGTCACGACACGATGGTGGTCTCTCGCCGTAAGTTTTCAATACATTAAGACTTCAGGAGTTAATGAGCAAGTTCTTCTAGGAAGGTGTGAAGCAGAGATCGACGCAGTTAATGATCACAATAAATATTAACTGTTTGGCCGCGCGCCGCCAAAGAATCGCGTGTTTAGGGAAATTTTTGTAATTTGTCAACTTGTAATTTGGTCTTTATAGTGTTTTAAATAATGGTGCTCGTCAATGGTGAAGTTATTTATGTATTTGGGCTTAATGTGGGTATGACTAGCTGGGCCTCGTCATTTTACCTGCATACGTTACAGTCCCGTAGGAGTATTGGGATAAGAAATCTGATTAAGTATAAACTAGGTGCAGATTATAAACAATCTGTATACCAAATTTCATCGAAATCCGTTGAGTAGTTTTTGCATGTAAGAATAACAAACATGCACTCATCAATACCAACTTTCCCATTTAATTCTAATATTAGTAGTATATGATGACAGCCTCCGTGGCCTAGCGGTAGCGGACGCGGCCGCTGTGCAAGGAGGCGCGGGTTCGATCCCTGCACAGTGCAAATATTTGTATGCATGAATATGAATATTTGCACTGGTCTGGTCGTGCCTCGGAAAGCACGTTAAGCCGTTGGTCCCGGATGCCATACGAACATCTAGTGGCAGCCGTTACGGGTTGTTGGAGCCCTCAAAAGTCCAACAATTGGTCTAACTGCAATGCTTCGATGTCACCTTCGGGTTGTGGAGGTCAGACGGCAGTCGCTTCACGGAAAATATCGAAGTTTAGCCATATCAGCAGTTAGACTGGTAAAGCGGACCCCAGACTCCAATGCTAAAAAAGCTTCGGATGCGACTGGGATTAACGCTGAGATGATGATGATTAGTAGTATATGATGATTAAGAAAGTAATATCATGTAGCCAAACAAAGGAAAAATAGGTTAACATTTAGACATGGGACTCAAACCCTACTTGCTATGGGAGAACATATTGATAAAATAAACAATGGCGCCGATTCTCTTGTTCACAAACTAAACTAATTGTAAGTTGTGCGTCTTTTTCTTTCTATCTCATTAAGAGAAGGATAGAAGATAACATTTCAGTTTAAACCTGTCAAATTAAGACACTCTCTTTTAACATAATTTGTCTTTTTTTTAGCATAAAAAAAGATGAATTGGAAGAATTGACGTATTTTTGGTTGGCGTATTTATACATGGCGACCAAAAATACGTCAATTTACGCCAGGAGCTGACTAATTTGACAGTACTAAACTAATATTTTATCTTCTCTTCTTTTCTTGATGAAAACATGCACTGAACTTTAATTTAGTTTGTAAACAAGGGAATCACTGCCAATGTATCTCGTTATTCAGGTTTTAGGGAATGATGATAATGATACTTAGGTACTAGAAATATATATTTCTTCCAATTTCTTGTTGGACCATATGAGGCTTGGAAAAGCTACTACTATAAACTCTGGGCAAAGACGAACCGGAAAATTCAATGTCGTGACAGCTAACGTACGTGACACGTATTTTTAGTTACGTATTTTTAAGAAGATTTGAGTAGTCCGTTGAGCTTTCATAATTTATTAGCAAAAAATAAATTACAGCTTTGCTCCTAATACTTATATTTCGATAGTGAAAGAAAAAACTTGTATGAGTAAAAATATCACATAAAACAATATTACAGGTTATTCACGGTAATTTGCCCGAAACTTTAGGTCTGGACAATATTTCTCGCCCAGTTATAAAAACATTAGTGGTATATAGACCTTATCTAATGTGATTTGTGTTGTGATGTGGCAGGGGTTACTGAATGAGCTAGAAGATGAGGTGACCGGGCGACGCGATGCTCGCAAAATTCGGCAGCGGCCTGCGCACGTGCTCACTCGTAGCGCGGCAGGTGTTACACATCCGTGGTCGCATTCATAACTGCAACTACACATTTTATTTCTCTGCAATTATTATTTTTCTGTGTTAAAGTTGAACTTTTACAGTCTTTTCGTAGCTACATTTCATGCAATCGATTCTGTAATGTTAATAGCGTTTCTTTTATAAACATGAAGGTACGTCATTTGACTTTTACATTTGTTTTGACCGTTTCTGCCAACTGAAGTACGCTCGAAAGTTGAGTTAAGTATACATTATTTAACCGATACATTACGAGAACCTCTTAAACGAAATATTAACTAGAAAGTAAATATGATGGATGAATCTAAATGATAAATCATTCATGCTGAGAAGTTGCATGTTTCCTCATGCGTGGCGTAACAGTAGCTCCCACCAATCAAATTTCAATTAGGACGGTTGTATCGGAGACAGTCACATGTCAATCAAAACCCCATATCGATGGTCGTCGTTCGGTAGCTAGCATGCCGTAAGGGAAGTATGTTAGTGGACGGCTCCGTGCGGGGCGCAGGCCGCGAGTGCGGCGCCCCTGCCACGTGGGTGGGCGCGCTGTGTGGCCGCGCGCTGGGTGGGCCACTACTGCGCGCACGCATCACACACACGCGCGCCGCACCAACACACGCTTCCGACGAGCAAATAAACACAATAATCAACCAGCGATACTTTACTCTGTCACCGGATAGAGCAATCGCTCGGGGAGATTATTGTAGGAATCGCGGCGAGTGACACGCGCCCGCGCCGCCTGGCCGCGACCGCGCGCCCCGCCAGCGTAGGAGGACGCCAACTACCCACTTTGCGACGCTCCGAGCTGATCCAAGCACGCTAATTTTCTAATCCGCTTATATTCTACGAATAAATTTCCTATTCAAAGACATGTAAGTGTCTGAAGTCTCGTTTAAGGATCGTAAACCTCCTCCAAATTACAAAGTAAACATTCAAGTTTCGTATCACATTTCAAATCGACGATTTGTCCCATTTGTTGTGTAAACTAACAATAAAACCCAGTAGACCACCGACATCAACTGGATTGCCAGTATCGATATAAATGGAACTAAACAGAACAAAATGTCTGTAATCCGTAGGATATACTACTGTACGATCTAGTAAACAGAGCTCTACTAAGCTCTCTAATATATTCTCTAGCATATTCTGTTTTCGAAGTGGAATGGTGGTAAATAAAGCAATCATAAAACAAATATTGTTTGAATATTTCACTGGAATGCCCTTCAATGGGCGAGTACAGCAACATCGTGGAGTTTCTAGTCATCTTTCCGCAATATATAAAGTTAATTGGCATAAAAACTTGACGCCTGTTGGCTCACAGGCTGTTGCCTTGATTTATAACTTAATATTCAATCGTAAAAGTAATCGAGCTCTCGAATAGGCCGTAAAACCAGCCGATGGCGGCGACTGCGTGTAGGTAGGATAACTAGCAATGCCTAGATGTAACTAGACTTGTTTGCTTTAATGACACCAGTGCCCGTAAAAGGGTGCAATTTAATGTAAACTGTTAAATCGGTCAATCAACAAATGTATCAGAGACCAGCTGCTAGTATAAGTTTTGTCACATAATACTATGTTTAGTTACAGCTACTGACTGTTTCTTGCTATTTCACGTCTAAATTTTTCATCCAAAAAGGCATCTCGCGAAGTCTTGATGAATCCATCGGAAAACTCCTGTTTTATTTGATCAGTTGATCACGACAACATATAGTTTTCCGCAATCATGATCTAGATTGTTATCAACAATGGTTA